>CM064908.1:36509388-37196853 GCA_032727855.1 Quercus ilex subsp. ballota
AGAAACTTGCATCCCTTGCAAACAAGTGTCTGATGAAGCAGCCAAAGTCCCGTCCTAAAATGAGTGAGGTGGTTGAGATACTAGGAAACATCATTAGTGACACAACATCTCAAGATGAAGATGGCCCACCAGTCGTCAGTGAAGCTGAAGAAGTGAAGGATGAAACCACAGGGGAGACCGAACCTGAGTCCACTAGACAAGGGAGCAATTATCGGAAGAAGATGTTTGATATCAGAGAAATGGTCAACTTGAGAAACAAATCTTTTGGCAAGTTAGATTGGAGAAATTGGACACCTGGATTGGTAAGAACTTGGTGATAAGCTATCGGATTCTGGATGTAAAGAGAATACACCCCCCATTCTGGAATGGACGACGGATGTAGATACATCTGCGATTCCTCTAAACACACGGAGGTTATATACTTTGTCTCCATTATTTATATTTGGAGTATGTAAATATTGCTTGTGAGGGTAGCTGCATTCTACACGAACAGGAGGTGAGGTGCTAGGTCGTTTGCTCTATTATATCTGTTTTGGCGTTAGTAGTGTGCAAATGAATATGATGCTGTCTATCCCTCTTCCTATACACACCTTTTCTGTATGTTCTGTGCCAGATTTTCCATTTTCTCGGTTTTTGTGTACTCGGTTGTAGTGGCTTATAGAAAAATCCATATCTATGACCCAAGCATGGGGGCAGAGCTGCAGAGTTGGAAGTAAAACCAGTCCCCTGCTAAAACAATACAAGAGAGACTTGTTTCCATGCCTGCTGCAAATTTTTTGTAGAGTCCGAAAAATGCTGAAAGGCTAGCCCCGTTTGGTACACTCATTCAAACACATGTTTTCTGTTTTTAAATAACATTACATGTATTTCCACACATTTTCATATTTTCACACATGTTTTCAAACACATTTTCAATTTTTACATGCATATACTGAACACCTAAAATACTTTTTTGATCCTTATATTTTGGCTTTATCTTCAATTTAGTTATCCAGTTTCACAATAATTATTTTGGTCCATATATATTTTTTAATTGCTGTCAAATTGGTCCTTACATAAAAAAAAAAAAAAGTGAAAAACACTATTTTAAACTAGCAATGCAGTCCATTAGTCAATTAGTTAAAATTAGGGGTGTCCAACAGACTCGGAGACCCGCTCAACCCGGCCAACCCGCCCGTGTCCGACCCGCCGCCACCCGATCCAACGACTCCGACGGTTGGACGCGGGTTCCGAACTCGCCAACCCGACCCCACGCGGGTCGGTTGTCAGTTTTTCCTTTCGAAACCCGTGACACCCAACCCGAACCGAGGCCTTTCTCTTTCTGACGAGTTATTACGAATTTCTCGACCATTTTCGGCGAAATCAGGTCTAGATCCTTCGAGATCTGGCGAGATATCGCCGTTATCCGACGAAATCTAGGCCAGATCTCGACGGATTCGGCTAGATTTTAGCCTGATATCGCCGGATCCAGCCAGATTTCGGCCTGATCTCGCCGAATCCGGCCAGATTTCGGCCCCGGTGATAAAACCCGAGACCGACCCGAATCAACCCGAAACCGATGAGACCCGAACTGAAAGATCCGACCAGATCTCCGGGTCGGTTTCGGGTCAATTTTTTATCCACCCACCTCATTCGGGTCGAGTCCAGGTTGGGCAGAAACCTGACCCGGCCCGACCCGTGGACACCCCTAGTTAAAATGATTGTTGTGAAAACTTGAGAATCAAATTAAAAATAGGGCAAAATATAAGAACCAGAAAGTCATTTTTGCCATGTTGAAAATATTCCAGCTAAAGATGATTAATGCACACAATGAAATAAAGGAATCAGGTCAGCTTTCTTAGTGCCATTCAATTCCATCCACTTCATCAAATTGTATGTTATATTTGGCTTGTTGGGACTTTTCATTAGAAATGCTAATGCAGATAAAATTTAGACCAATAGACCATAACTACGTCAAATATAGCACGTAGGAAAGTCATGTAGGTAGGGCAGTGCAATTTAGACCATAACTCCGTCAAATTTCTACAACTAATGCTTTTTATTATTATTATTATTAATTTCAGGGCAATGCATATTTTGATTTAGAAAAGTTCTGATATTGTGTCCCACAAACAAGCTAAATATTCTTATAATAAAAAAAGCTAAATATTTAGCATAAAAAAAAAGGTAAATATAGCCTCGAGCTTGTGGACCATCTTTGGATTGAATTCTCATTCCTGCAGGACCATATCAGACAAATGACCGCAACTCAAGAACAAGACGTCGCGTCAAGGCAAGTAGGAAAGAATTTTAGGACTAATAAAAGGGGGGCTAGCGCCTTGTGCTGCTGGATTTCTCAATTAACAAAATTGGGGAAACAATTTTCTTTCTACATTTTTCAATAACTTTTTCATTCATTCAAATTCCAAAGAAGCGGCTAGATAGGATTAGTATTAATTTCAATCTGAACTTCTATCATGTCAAATTGGGCACCTCTCTAATCATTTATATATATGATTTCTCACCCTGCAGCCCAATAAAAATAGCGGTGAAGAAAGTCTCCCTTTCCCTTTGGACTAAGTTCAACCCTACCCAATCCCAGAAATGACTTTCCTTTTAAAGTCTAGCCTATTGGACAAACTTTAGCAACCATTCTCCACCACCACTTTAACTTTAAGCGGCAGTTCCCTCTTGGAGAGTTGGAAAAGCCACATGGGCTGAATGCAGAATTCTTGAAGTGGATCCCTCGCAGGAAACCATTAAATTGGTGCTGTGGAGTGCGGACCCATTTGATATTAAGGAAATACATGATACGCTTAATTTTACAACTTGTTGATTTGTGTAACTATAACTAGTGGATACTTGTTACTCATATAGACTTTATCATTTTTTTGTCAACTACTCACAATCACACAAGTCAATAAATTATAAAATTAAGTGTGCAATTAAGTGTTTTTTTTTAATAAATATTTCCTAAATCAATGACCCTCAGCCATTCCTTAACCTTTTCCCCCTAAAATTATTTATAAGGGTCTTTCACTTTCTGATCACATTTCAGATTTCCACTAGTCAAAAAGCTAAAAAAGTTTCAACTTGAAAATCATAGCTTGTGTACCCATTACCCACGTGTGCCTCCTCATCTTATAATAAGACACTTTTCTGGTTTGGCTTTGTGGACATTAGACTACAACTTTGCAGTTACTCATTTCTCTTTTTAGATCGCCTTTTCTTTTTTTAGGGGTGGGGGGGAGGATACTGTTTTAATGAATTAAACCCTATACTTTTAAATTTATTTGTGTCAATATAAATGTATAATCGTGACAATCAATATCACCATCTCAATGTTGATTTCTATGCTGCAAATCTAACACAAATACACACACAAAACAAGAAGAAGAAAAAAAAAAAAAAAAAACAAGGGAGAGTTTTATTCAGCCTTCTTGATATCAAGGGAAACCTCACCAAAAAGGCGAAAACTCTTTGAAACCATTAGTTAACAAATAACACCAACTTATAAAATGATGTTTTTGTGTGTATTGGTGCCAAATTTCTTATTATTAAGACCGAGTGTAGTTGTGATTATTTGAAGAAGGCAGAGTATAATTGTGTGAAACTAGGGGTTTTTTTATTGTCACACTTAGCACAATTAAATGTATGGAGTTAATTTGTCATTGGTATAATTTTTTGGCTTTTTGCCATCTTTTTCATATGAACAACGTGAACTAAATGAACAAAGGCATCCCAACAATGAGGGTTCAACCCCATGGGAGCATGGTTGTCACCGTCAGCTAACTCTCACGTGATACCAGGTGACATGAATATCATCCAGCATGCATCGAGAGCATATAGCCAGGCTAGCCTCCAAGCAATCTGCAGTCGGCATGCCCATGACAAAAAATATTTACGATTTGCTTTTTTCATAGTTTGTTCAAGTTGTAATTGTCTTATTGGTACGTTACTTTTGCACAAGTCTATTCCTAACACCATTTTTATTGTATATCAATCACAACATACCAATTACCAACTCAACAATTTAAAATATATATATATATATATATATATATATAGATGCTTGTGCCACTAATAATTGTTTCCAAATTTCTAGTTGTTTAGAATAAAATAAGTTCTCCAGAGAACCGAATTTCTTCTCTCATTTCCTTGTTTCAGGGGGGAAAAACATGCACAAATATAGATATTTAAGCAAACTGGTAAATGTAAAGGACAGACAGACCCATCTAAAAAGTACAAGCAAATGAAATCTATACCACCCCAGGCTGAAAGGAAAAGGAGAGCTACCTATAGTAATACAACAGCACTTGCATCCCTATTTTCCAAGCTGTTTCCAAATGTTACAAACGTGTAAGACAAACAATATTGTGGCATTCTTCATGATACAAGCCATCAGGACATCCTCAACAAAGAGCTGAATTTTAGAATGCATTAGCCAAAATATGAACTGTACAGTTATTGGACAAATATACGTATGTGCTCAAGATTTTTAGATTGACACCAAACTACATCGCAATGGTATTTTTAGTCAAGATCAAAGATTGACACCAAACCACCTTGCAATGGTATTTTTAGTAGAATGAGAAGTAGCTGTTGTTAAATTCTGCTATTCCATTTTCAAGCATAAAGAGGGGAAGCAGAGGGCCGAGGGTAAGCAGCTGGTATCCTTCCCCTGTGAGTATCATCTGTACTTCGTCTTCGAACCCTGGCTCCATTACTCAAATTGCTCTGAGGAACTCTAGTGTCATTTGATTCCTGTAGCTGCTCCAATGCTGTTACAACCTCATCCATGGTCGGCCTGAACTTGGCTTCCATGGATAAGCATCGTAATGCAAGGGTTGCTGCCTTATAGGCTCCATCCATTGTATATTGGCCTTCAAGACGGTTGTCAAGGATTCTGAAGATCTTGCGTTTGTTTGCCAGATAGGGTTTAGCCCATTCTACCAGATTGTGCTCTCCAGATGGTCGATTCTTATCAACTGCTCTCCGGCCAGACAACATTTCTAATAGGACAACTCCATAACTATATACATCACTTCTTGTAGTAAGATGACCTATGGTCAGTAAAAGAATGAAGTGATTATCAGAAGGGCAAAAATACATTAATATTTGGGCAACAAAGAGTGGATAGCCAAAGCAACTAGCAAGGACTTTGAGTTGAATTGTCTAGAAACACTGTCAATTTCCCAAAGAATATTAAAGGAAATTGAATTAATTGAGAACATAAGTGATGCAAAATGAACAATACCTGTGGCTAAATACTCTGGAGCAGCATATCCGTAGGTCCCCATAACCCTGGTAGAGACATGACTTTTATCACCTGTCGGTCCATCCTTGGCCAACCCAAAATCAGAAAGCTTTGCATTGTAGCTCTGTGATTCCATCAGAAAAGAGTTTTTAGAATCAAACAGGTAAAAAGTTTCCCCTGAACCCATCACAAGTGTGAAGTGACCATATCATAAAAATAAAGACCTACTTCACAAGTCACATACCGAATCAAGAAGAATATTAGAAGTCTTGAAATCTCGATATATCACTTTTGTTTCAGCACTATGCAGAAAAGCAAGCCCCTTTGCAGCACCGAGAGCCACTTTCAAGCGGAGGCTCCAAGAAAGAGGTTGGAAATAAGAACCTCCTGGCGCAGCCACAATTATAAACTTTGTCAATTACATAACATAATCAAACCATTTTAATTCAATTGTGTGAAGATATGTGATGGAATAACTCACTCCTGAATAAATGATTTTCCAAGCTGCCTCGCGGCATGAACTCATACACCAGTAGTCGGTGTTCATCTTCCAAGCAATAGCCAATCAACTTCACAAGATGAGGATGAGAAAGCTGTCCCAGATAATTCACTTCTGCCTGTAGGATCAGAGAAATCAAAAGAAACTAAATCTGTGCACTTCAAGATAGGCATGTTGTGTGCCACAAATATAAAATGAACTACTGAAAGATTCCCCCGGTGGGAATGTCAAGTAGGCAAGTTATGGTTTGAGTCTCCTCCTCCCCTTTCCTTGGGGCCACTCAATCAATTATGTGCACAAAAAAAAAAATGGCATCTAAGTTCCATCCTGTAAGATCACTTGTGGACATCTAAAGACACCAGCATATACAATCTCATGTGCCCCATTCTCTTTGAGCTAAAAGGAGGGTAGAATTTAACTTACCAACCACTCCTTATGACCTTGGAAACTTTCTTGATTAAGCCTTTTCACAGCTATAATAATGCCAGTCCCAGGCTTGGCTGCAGCAAATGTATTCTCATCAATCCATCCCTTAAAAACTGAACCAAAACCACCTTCCCCTAACACACTATCAGGACGGAAATTCCTGGTGGATGTTTTGAGTTCGGCAAAACTAAAGCTCTTCACATTGGTCGCCTGCAAGATCTCACCCTCACTCCGAGGAGTCTGAGGCACTGAAAATGATGAGACCTTGCTACTCGTACTGCTATAATCATTCCCGTCCGTGCTAACATATTTTGAATTTGCCCCTGCACAAGTCAATGCATAATCTCTACATGAATCAATTATCATGGCATGTTGCACAATAAATTTTTCATGTTTTACCAAACTCAATCCCCAGAATTTTATTTTGATAAATGAAAAAAAACAAGTGTGAAGTCCAGAAAACATTTAACCTCAGTGGCGCCCTTATCATTGCTCAATTTTGTAAAAAAATAACAATAGAAGAGCCACCTATAACTATATAGACAAGTCCAGTAAGCACTTTTCTTTGTTGTTGCAATGAAGCCTAAGAGAGAGGCCATTAAAGGAATGCACACATTGATTTCCCTATCTAATTTTAGTAAAGCATTAATAATTTAATTCAGCAATATAGTCAGGCGGACTGCAGAATTAAAACAACCACATAAGATTTCAAATTCCCATTTCTAGGTGAATTATTTGCAACAGAACAACTACTGACGTGTCGACTGTCGACTATATCCAGATTTGCATCATACTTGTCAACATACAATACAAAATGAGGTTATTGTTGCCAACAAACCACACCTACTAAGGAGGAGGAACAAGCAAACTGTCAAACAAATGACAATTTCCAGCTATGCAACACTCCCAACTACAGGAAAAATCCACCTCACCTAACCAGAACGTCAAAAAAAATTACCAAAAAAAAAAAAAATCACTACGAAATTAAATTTCAGGGAAGTGAAAGAAATGAAACCCAGAAATTTTCTTGACCACCAGATTATGTAAGTCATTTGCAGAGAGAGAGAGAGAGAGAGAGAGAGAAAGTAAAATCTTAGTACCTGTGGTACATGGGCTCTCAGCTTTAATCTGAGCACTCAAGCAAACCCCCATGAAAACTACCCACCCTTTTGATTTTCCTTCCTGCAGATCACCCCAAAAAAGAATTAGACACTAAGCTGCATAAAACTTAGAAAGAACCAAACTTGAACAGTTAAAGAAGGCAGATCTAAGCGTAAAGACACAAGCTTTACTACAAAAACTCAAACAAAAAAGCTAGGCCTAATCCAATGGAAAAATTAAGCCTCTCCAATCGATTGCTTTTGACTGCAACTTGAATTGTTTAAAAAACACAGACACACATAAACACAAATCCACCAAAAAAACACATAAAGAATTCAAATATCCACCTCTTTTAAGTGAAAGCCTTTGCCAATTTTTACAGAGACACAGATGGTTTCAAAACTAAGTTCGGTGGCTGAGAAGCTTTTAGAGAGAAAGCTTGAAGGAAGTTTCAAGCGAAAACGTGGCTTTGACTGGTGTACATATAAGAGAGAGAGAGGGAGAGAGATGGGAAGGTGTGGGTGACTTGCATTAATGGCGGGCTGGTCCCTCTCCTTTAGCTGATTAGCTCAACGTTTTTATACGCTGTCTTGCTTTGCTCTTCCTCTCTCTCTCTCTTTCTTTCTTTCTTTCTTTAGAGAGTCAAGTCAGAGCAGATAAGCCTGGACAGGGCTGCTATTATTCTCACCCGTTCGATTTGAACTTTTAAGAAAATTCATTCATTCTTTTTTCCATTTTTTTTTCCATGCTTGAAATATGGCTACTTGGCTAGCTTGACAGCATTGGACCCGCTTGGCTTGACAACATTTAAGGTTTTTTTTTTTTTTTTCTTTGCTAAAGTTAAAATTGTAAAAACAGCTTTTCAAACCTCTATTCTAGCTTTGGATTTCTTGCATTTTTTTTTTTTTTAGCAGTGTGAGCATTATGAATTGAATTTCTTACAAGTGACCCACCACTGATTTGAAAAAAAAAAAAAAAAAAAAAAATTCTACTTCTTATTATAATAAGTTTTGTGACGCAAAATTTTCCTGACATTTGACATTTGTAGTATTAGAGCATCTGTATCAGGTGTGGTAAATGTGCCAAATGCCAAATATTTGGCACATTTACCACACCAAACAAAAAAATAAAGCTTTATGAGATGTGGCAAATCTTAAAATTTATACCACATTGCTACAGTACCGTTGCAAATTTGCAACGGTACTGTAGCAATGTGGTATAAATTTTTGATGTTTTATATTCTCTTTTCTCTCTCCTCTCTCTTCATTTTTTTTCTTTTCTCTTCTCTCTCACACATCGGCTCCCTCTCTCACATCAGACCCAGCTCTTCCCTTCTCCCTCACTCACCGGCTCGCCATCGTCACTCCGATTCGATCGCCGCTCCGATCGGATCATCGGTCTTCTCTCATCGCCATCGTTACTCCGATCGGCGAATCATCGGTCTTCTTTCATTGCCATCGTCACTCCGATCGGATCACCACTCCGATCGGATCATCGGTCTTCTCTCATTGCCATCGCCACTTCGATCGGACCCAGCTCTTCTCTCATCACCACTCCGATCGGATCATCGCCGTTGGAGGCTCAAGCGGCATGGGCGAGGCCACTCCGATCATCGCCATCGTCATCGCCACTCCGATCTCACCGATCGCTCTCTCTCTCTTTTGGTGGTTGGTTGTTTTGATTGTTGGTGGTTGGCTGATTTTGGTTGATGGTGGTAGGCTGATCGGATTGTGGGTGTGAGATTTGGGATGGGTATGAGATTTTGGTTGATGGTAGTTTTTTCTGGTGTAGGGGCTGATATTGGTTGTAGTGTTTGTTTGATTTTTTTTTTTTTTTGGTAGCAAGTGGCTGATATTGGTGGTCGGTGGTTGATCTGTGGGGGTGGCCGGTGGTTGTGGGCTGTGGCGGTTGAGCTGCGGTGTGGGTTGTTGGTGTTGTTGTTGTTGTTGATAATAATGAATTAGGGAATAATATATTATTTTAATGTGTAGTAAATATTATTTTAATGTATAGAATTGAATTATAAAACATCTGATAAATGAGATGTTGTAAAATGATGTGGTAAAATAATAAAGTAGGTGTTTGATGTGGTAAAATGGCAAAAATTTTGCAACATCTGATAAGGATGCTCTTAGTGGTTTACTGGTTTTACTTTCACAGGAGCAAATCTAATATATCGTGGTTTATAATAAAAATAGTATTATCAGTGAATCAATATGAAATCGATTTTTTTATACTTAAAAGTTAAGAAAGAAAAAAAAAAGTTATGTATGGCGTATTGCTTCTTTTTTCTTTTTTTTTTAAATTAGGAAAATGTTATGGTACCCATCATCTTTGGACCCCACATTGTGCCAACGACAGAGGTGATTGGATACTGACTGTTCATGAACCAATCAGCTGGCAATGGCCATAACTCATATAACAGTGTTCATACTTTTATTTTATTTTTTTGGTAGAAATTGCTAGGAGTGTTCATAATTTTAACACTAACTGGCTTTATCAGTTGGTTTTAGTGAGGATGGGTCCGGTATTTTGAGCAAAAGCTAATGTAACAGTAGGATCTAAACAAAATGGGATTGGAATATTATCTCACAGGACAAAAGAAAAAGAATCAAATTGTTTGTACCATTGATTTCATTCTCTTTTTCTGCTTTTGTACTACAACATTACCTCACATCATGTAATGGGAAAGCTAGATTGATTCAAGGAAGGAATTCTAGTATTGGTAAATTTTAATTTGGAGCAATGTTAGGAAGACAATATCTTTCTTTTTTTTTTTTTAAGTTAATATAGAATAATTTCATTGCAGTTTCTTCTACAATTATTTTGGTGAAAAAAAAAAAGAAAAAAAAAAACTTTCAAAGTTGGAACAAACAATATGGGCTTCAATTCATGATTGCAGAAACAAAGAGATGGGTACACACTACACAGTGCATCAAAAAGGGGTCCTACAAGCAACAAGTTGGGTTTTTGGGTTTTATCTGCTGCCATTATTTATGGCCATCTGTCTCTGTCTGATGCAGGCACAGTCTTCCAAGGGCCCCATCCTAGTTCTCTTTCGTGATGAAGAGAATAGTTTTTATTTTGTTTGTATAAAAATAAGACTAAAAACGTGATGATTTTCCCCATATGGGAATATATAATTATATATACATCATCAGTCATCAGTGAATCACTTTCCTGGAAAGTAAAGAGCTTGAAGCCTTGGACACTTCAATTTGACCAGAAAAGATCATATTTAATTGAACTTCATTTGGAAATTTTAATGTTAATAAGAACGTGGTAAATTGCATGAGGGGTAGGTAATCATATAGTGTTTATGCAATGTTAATCATCATCTTATATGCATAATACACCTTTCATTGTAATTCTCTTCCTTTCTTAAAACTTACATACAAAATTTATGTTAATGTAAACATGACGAAATTATATAGCTCAATCCCATCAAAAAAAAAAAAAAAAAATTATATAGCTCAATGGTAAATATATAAAAAAAATTTACAATATTTTTAACAATTTGTTTGGGTGATAAATTCTAATTGAAATAAGCCAAACAACATAATTATAGATATCACTTTTATTATACACCAACTACAATAGACGGTAATAATTGTGAAACAATTTATCTTATTAGAATGAAATATTAAGACAAAAATAAAAAATATATATAAAAAATGACCTATAAGTTTGATGAATTTTCATTTGAGTTTATTAAATTTAGATTTTACCGGCTTAGTCCATTTACTTTGACAATACTAATATTATAGTCATTCCATCCATTGCTTATTGAAAAATATTGATAACTCTCTTCTTATATATGATTTGAAACATAGTCATTTTTACTTTTAAGAGAGTTAACTGCATTTTTCAAATGGCAGTAAAAGGAATAACTAAAATAGCAGAGAATTAAAAGATAACAATATGTAAATTGTATTTTTATCAAACATTAACAATTCTTTTTGTTTCTACCAAAAAAACCAATCCATTTTGTAAGTAGTGTATGACAAATTTTAATGAATGCTTTGATATTTTAGCTTTTATTAGTCACAAATAACTAATAAGCCAAAAAATTTTGACACCTTGCCACAATATTTTCTCATTGGATCAAAATCCTTTCATTTTGTTTTGAAATAGAGAATGTCAAATTTGTGAAATAAATAAATAATTTTTTCATATATTGAAAAGCATATACAGTGACATGTCATTTAAAATCTCATTTGATTCAATACAACAAGTATAGTGTTATTTTTTAAAAAGAAATGAAAGATATATAATTGTACTGATCGAGACTAAATCCATTACTATGGACTAAAGTGATTAAGAGAACACTGTAACTTACTTTAGCCTACTATAAGGGAAAGAAAACTGATTGTTGTCTATGATATAATATACGTACGAATTAGCTACTCAATAGAGCATTATGCACACAATTAAATTTAAAAATAAAAATTAGATGTTTATAGTGAGAATGAGATGATGATCTCCTCCACTAATTAAAACAAGAAAAGAAGAGGATTCTAATACTAGTTGTTTTGTCTGGATGCAGGACTTGACATACGTTGACTGGGTTTATTAGTCACTTGTGGCTATCATGCAGCAACATGCTCATTCCACCGGTTCCTCGGAACAGTTTCAAGTTTCAACTCATAAATGTGTCTATTCAACAAGGAACATCACCTCTTGCGTAAAACATGCGCAACCAAGTCAAGCATGCTATTGCTAGGGCCTATTGCCAAATGCCAAGTATACTCTCTCACAATACACTTAAATGCCTATTATTATCATGTTCACATGCATGCATGATTTTGCATTATATATATGGGTTTGTGTATAATGTTTATTTCCTTTTATTTTCTAAAATTATGTTTTTTTTATATCCTGAAAAGGTGAAGTAATGAGGTATTGTTTAAATGCAAATTGACATTTCTACTGCATCGATCTATGCCACAAGCAACCATATATTCAATTCATGTTAGTTCCTATCCTCATCTCTCAATTAACAAAATAGATTGGGTGCCAAGTACTTTATGGTTAAATGGCACTGTCACATTAACCTGAGTTTGATTCCCTTTCCTCATTTCTCGTAAGTGAACAAAAATAAAATAAAAGAAGAAAAGAAGAAGAATAGATTGGATAGTTCCTGCATGTTTAGTTAATGTTCCTTTGTATCACAATCTATTTTCTTGAACTCATCATAGTAAATATTTTAATAAATTGCAATAATCTAAAAGAAAAAAACAATGACTTCTTTTCTCCCCTCTTCTTTAAAATTTCCATGCTTTTGCAACTCTTCAAATAGCCTGTTCAGAAAATAGAAATACTTCAAATTTTAAAACTAAATTATACAATTTTTTAAGGCTAGTTTGGATTAGTTTTATAAATATATATATATATATATATTTACCTATCTAATTTTTTTTATACAATTACTCTTTAATTTGTTAAATTCAATAAATAAACAAATAAATTCCTGATAAAGAATGAAATAAAACGCACGCTTAATCAACTCTTTCACTTTCAAGTAACATACTATATATATATATATATATATATTATATGAGAAAGTTTATAAGGAAAAAATTGTGCCACAATTTTTATTAAAATTCTGAAATAATATAGTGTGATTGATGAAGAAAAAATTATAGATTTATAAAAAAAATTATTGTGAATTACTTATATAATGAATCACTTTGTCAAATTGTTGTAAAAGTATGATAAATGATATGGTAGCAGAAATATTTGAAGAGGCAAGCCTTCTTCTAAGAAAAAAGTCCAAAATTGTGTGGTTGAAAAGCAATGCCATTATTTTCTTCCTCCGGATTTTGCAAATCTAGGAACCAAACAAACTCGTGACATTAACCTAACCAACACACAAATTGGGTGTGTAATCCAAAATTTTACTTTTGCATATACCTAAATGACGTATTATCTTCTGTATGTATTGCGTAACTATACCATCATCCCTCCATACCCACACCAACTCAAATCTCAACCGTTCAATCTATAAACTTTTTCCCCATCAACCATTAAATTTTTAAACTATTTTGTCACAAAGACAACAAATACTAGCCGTAAATTAAGAACACGGCTTGTGTCCAGTAGAAATTTCCACTGAATATATCCGGATTCGAACACACATTCAAGAGTGGACACATATCCACTATCTAACATGTTCGGTGGAAGTTTCACTGGACACAAGCCACACCCGTAAATTGATGGTACCTATTGTGACCCCAAAATTAATCAAAAAAGAAGAGGGGGACCCACAATAACAATGGGCCACATGCATGTAGGCCAGGTGTAATCATATAATCAATTTTTATTAGGCTCCAATTTTCCGGACAAACCCACGAGCCACATGGGCTGGCTTGATCAGCCTGAGCCGGTAAGCTATGGCTAGCTACTTGGGCAACTGTGCCGTACAAAGTATAGACTCTCTTTATATCTGGGCAGCTTCGAGAAAACTAGTTATTAGCATTGTGACGTTAATTTATATATTATATTTTTTAATAATTATAAAAATGTAAATATTGTGTATATAATAAAATTAATGTTAATAATGAATCTAATGAAAATAATATTATATCAATCAAGACTTAACAACTTAACAAATCGTGAAAAGATAAATTTCTCTTTTTTTTATATCTCTAACATTATTAATATTACAGAGTATGGAGAATAGTTTTCACATTTTTTTACTAGTTATTATAGTAAAAATTATAATTAAAGTAACATTATTTATATATAGGTTCTCTACTAGTTATATTATTCTTATAACATCAATCACGACATTTCACATTTAAGAGTTACAAGAAAAAGATTATAAAAATTGGCGTATAGTTAAACTAATTGTTACTCTTTATTTATTAAGTTTGGGTCAACGAGTAATTCAAGAAAAATGTAATTAATTTGTGTGTTACTCATTGCACGTGGGTTTGGTTTTAATTCTTTTAATTTTTTTTTTTGGTTGAGTTTTGAAAGTTGTGTAAGTTAGTAATTTATTTATTTATTTATTTATGGATTGCTTTAAATATTGAGACAATAATACCTCATGTTATTTGGAAATTACCTTTAAGATATTCCTTAACAAAAATAAAACTATTAATGATTATTTAATACCAAGTAGTAATACTAATTGTCTGTGATTGATGAGCCTTTGGAATTGGGGGCGAGGGTGATAAAAATTGTTTATGTGAGTGTCAGATTAATAATAAACTAATAATGCAACAACTAAGATTAGCAAGAGGAAGGCAGGTCAAAGCGGACTGCAATTTTGGCCCTAAGCGAGATTGTCGGGTACCAGAGTTGTTCCGTACATTTCCACCTACAAATAAAATAATTTGTGGATTTGTTTTTTCCTAAATAGATATTATAAGTGAAAGTTGGGAAACATATATTTAACTATTTATTTAAAGTGCGAAGAATATTATATCTTCTGTGTTCACCATATTTTTACAATAAATTTTAAATGGTAAGTTGTCATTAACTTATTTATTAGAAGTGTAGTGTAGAAATCATTGCCCACCAAACAAAATTTGTTGAAACGGAAAGTAGTTTAAGATTGTCTTTGTAATCAGTGTGAGGAATATCCTAAAGATGGCATTCATGCCCAATGGTTGTGTGACCAAGCCCAATTCATGTGGAAATCAGAACCTACCTATATCTAGTTATATCAGAAGAGGCTTATTTCGCCCCAGGAGGGGTGGCCCAGTTGGGGGAGATCCCACATGCAAGCACAAGGTCCCTCGTTCGAGTCGTGGTGGGTACCGTGTGGGAGGAGGGTTCCTAGCTTGCATTGTGCCTCTCCTACTGGCTCTCTTAGGGTGCTAGGGTGAGGTCTGTGGCGTCCCGATCACAGTAGCTATGGCTCAATCCAACATTCCCTAGTGGGGAGTGCCCCTATTAGGTCACGTCTTGGGGGGTTAGTCACAAATTGGTCGCCCCTGCCCCCCTTTCATTCAGCAAAAAAATAAAAGAAGAAGAGGCTTATTTCTTTTTCAGGTCTCTTTTGTTTTGTGCTTAGTAATGGCTCAGCCTATTTTGTGACACTCTCGATCATATCCTAGAGTCTTTGGCAGAGAAGAAACTGTATTTGAGAAAATTATAGTGGTCAAGGCAAAGGAAATGTTAGCGGAATTTCTTGAGGTCCACAAGCGACTTCCTAAGGTTGGATTTTCTGAAATTTAGTCTATGAAGCGGAGGCTTGGCTCTCATGAACACGTTTTTTGGACTAGTTTTTAAGTCATTTTGGATCCATTGTTTAGCGTATGTGTATATATATTAGGGTTTGATGTAATTGAAAATTGTATATCACAGCTATCTTTGTTTTTTTTTTTTTTTTTTCCTTCCCTGATATAATGAAATCAATGCAAGTTTGCGTACTTTGCGTACATAGGCACATTGCTAAATCACGTAAAATTTTTGTGTCATGTGATTGTTTCTCTACATAATTTTTTCTCTATTTTTTGCATGTGACAGATTCTAGGAATTAGGTTAAATTCCTAACAATCATCAAGACATCAACTACTTAGGCTCACACTCTCAATCATTAGTCTTCTCTGCATGTATATTATTTAAATCAAAATAATGCTGTTTTGTCTAAATCTTGCATTTTCCTTGTAACCTCACATGTGAAAGAAAACATGAAAGAAACAAAAAAACTTTGTGCACCCCGTACGAAATTGCAAGTACTCCGAGTCATTCCTCCTTGTTTTTTTTTTTTTTTTTTTTGATCGCAGTCATTCCTCCTTGTTCTTCTTGTTAAGGAAAAAAATAGTCATAGAGTCAAGTTCAACACTGACCAGTCAACAAAGGAATCAAGAAGGGCAACATGTACGCATTATTTAAACACTGAAATTTAATATGGTGCAAGATAAAAATAATAAGACGGCTGGGAATGATAATAGGGGCCGTAATATACCTAAAGTTCTTAAAATTCATGTGAAGCCATCATCTTGCCAATTTTAGTACTATAAATACTACTGTCTCGCAAAGATTAATATGGATTAAGTTGTTGGAAAGTTTATCCATTTTTTTACAAATGATACACTTACTAATTTTTTTTTTTTAATAAATACAATAAAAAACTTTACCAATTGAGCTAATTAAAATATTGCATAGGATATAGCGTTTCTGTGGTTAAAATTGAGAATTTAGAAATTAACTTTCAATCACATCTCTTAAATTTAAATAAATAAATAAAAATTCAAAAAGTTCAAAAAATGTTTGATTTAAGGATTGAGATTGAGATTTATTTTTATTTTTATTTTTAACTTCTAATCTTAGTCATTGGGAGTTATTTTGGTCCATGCAGTTGCACCTAGTCTTAATCTTCTTCTTCTTCTTCTTTTCTTTGTTATTTATGTATTTTATTTTTATAATTTTAAAAATAATTTATTTAAGAACCGTTTGGGCCTCAAATTGTCACTCCAGTTAAATAAGTAAAAGACATAACATATGTAATATTTATTGAACTTTTTGTAGATACCATCAGCTTCTATATGTGTGTATGTAAATATATATATATATATATATATATTGTCTTTGAGAATAGCTTATATTCAAAACATAATTATTACCTAAGCTATTACCTAGTGTATAAGATTCTTTCTCTTTGAAAGGGATTCAATTTTGATAATTGCTGCTTCCTATTGAAGGGAAAGAAGTTCTGTACTGGAATGGGGTTGTCCCATACGATGCTGTGTAGCCTTTACTATTGTTATTTGGTCTATATATAATCATTGGGGGTTAAGACATTAAGCTTCAGAGTGCTTTTAGATGAAGACTTCTTTAGGTCGTCTCATGTGGAGGAGCATGATGCCCACTATATAGCCTGGTGGGTGTTGACTCTTTCTCTTGTAATAGAGATCTAGTTAATGCGTGCGTTTGGATAGGAGGGTTTATTGCTCAAAGTTCAGTTGCGTTTTGCTTTTTTTTTTTTTTTTTTTGGCCGCACTTGTTGACTGGGGGGGACAAAATTTACTGTGCATGAACAGTGCGTGCACTGTTCACGCACTGTTCATGCACTGTTTATGTATTAAAAAATATTAAAAGTGGGTCCCACAACACTATTCACACATTTAAAAATTATTTTGCTACAGTGTTTTCAGCAACAATCAGTTTTTATCAACTTTCAGCAACAATAAGTGCTATCCAAACGGATCCATTATAGCGAGAGTGAGAGACATACTCCCACAAACAAATACAAATAGAAGCCATGAGAGAGTCTAAAAGGTTGGCTTAATGGTTTCTGATGATGCACAAAAATCATTAGTGAGTTGATTGTCCTCGAACGCTCTAATGGGTACCTAAAGAATAAGAAACCAAGAACCAACAGAGAGCACCGGTGGGGTGCCAGCCAAAGACTCTCCGAAGCTTAAGTCAGTGAATGAAAGATCTCCAAGAACTCTATAATAAGAGAGTTAGGAATTTTCTACATACCTTAGAGAAGAAGAGGTCTGATACTTATATAGTGATGAAGAACAAACAAAGACCCCTTGAATGTAAGATTCTTTCCTTGTAGAGGAGATTTGGAGTTAAGGCTCCAAGATTTTAGGGTTCTTTTTCCATATAGGGGAGATATGGACGTGTAGTAGGGCCTTTGGACGTGGTGCACAAGCTATTTCCATGTAAGGACATATGGGTGGAGAATACGTAGAGGATTGTAGGGCCAATCATGCCCATCTGTCGGTATAGTCATCCATTCATTGGCATGCAAGTGGCGAGTTGTGAATCGTCCATCAGGCATATGCGAAAGTTGGCCAATGAGTTTCCAAGGAGGGTAGCATATCCATCCGTCTGAACTTTAAGAGTTCTAATGAGGCTTCTATCACAACGGGCCCGGGGCATCTACTACGACGGGCCCATGGTTGGTCTGTCTCATGACTCGTTAGTCGGGATGGTGAGGATGGGAACCGTTGGTCATTGCGAGCATCTAGCCAGACGGAGAAAGGAAATCTTGGTCTGGATTCTCTTGCTTGGTGGAGGCTGAAGGACAGATAAGCAACGAAAATTTTACAAGACAAAAATACACTTATCAATTTCGAAGACCTCATGAGATTTATGAGGTCTTGAGTGAGAAACTTCTAACCAAGTATCTTAGGGTCACCTCCAAAAAATCTTCCCCTATAAATATCAAATGTGTAATGGGATTGGGACTCTCTGTCTCTCTAGAGAAGTAGTCAAGTGTTTGAAGTAGTGGTGGAGCTAAAAATATGCCATTTGAGGGACCAAACAAAAAAATCATGAAAATTTACCATTTGAAGGACCAAACAAAAAAATCATGAAAATATATACTATGTTTCTACTGTATATAGTAGTATAACAGAGTATTATAAAACAATTTAAAATGTAAACTGAGTATCATAAAACAATTTAAAATGTAAACTATATACTTTATAACTTTAAGATGTGTACTACAACAAATATATTTATTAAATTTGATAAATTGGGTAAATATTGACAAAAGGATTTAATATTTTCAATTTATCTTTAATCAATAATATTTAGACACTAGACAAGTACTAACATAAATCATAATGCAAAAACTAAGTATCTTTATTTATATTACAAGCCACCAATTAAGTGAAATGGTTAAATTGTTTGTTTGCTCGTTTTACCTTGATTATTTGAGATAATTGTTACGAAAACTATGTCCTTTATAATTTTATGAATGTTCAATTAAGTTAAGTAACTAGTATCTACAGCTTATCACTTATAAGATTGTGACTATATTTAAATAAATATAATTAACCTTATACCTTTATTTTTATAGAAATTATATACTTTAAATAAATAAATGAATATATATACACACACGCGCGCGTATTTATGGTTTTATTGATTTACCGTCATTGCTTCTTCTCCAGGAAAAGAAGTTCACAACCTGTAGGCCTTCTACCTCCACGTGGCATTGCTCCATCAGGCTTTCGCCCATTGCAGAAAATTCCCCACTACTGCCTCTCATAAGAGTCTGGGTTGTGTCTCAGTCCCAGTGTGGCTGATCATTCTCTTGAACCAGCTACTGATTATCACCTTGGTAAGCTATTACCTCACCAACTAGCTAATACATAAGACTCTCTATAAATTTGTGGGGCCATGGCTCCCTTGTCAAGGACCCTGCACCATTGGCTTGAAGAGCTCTAGACATCCTTATTAGCAGGGAAAAAAATCACGAGTAATTCTTAGTTGCTAATCAATTTTGATTGAGAAAGCATAATTTGTTTGGAACTATGCCTCATAAAGCAAATATCTCTAGTTTGAATTTCCTCTCCTCTCTTTCCTTGGAGTCAAGCTTACTTATATAAAGGTTGTCTATACTCTAGTCTAATGTACAAAACTCTCACTTTAAATATAACATTTCACCCCAATGTGATAAAGTTTTGTGCCTAAATGGTTAGGCATTCTTGAAAATAAATAGTGAGCTCATGTCATAACACATGGGTAACTCTAATGTTTCGTCAATAATGTTTTCTAGAAATGCATCATTTTTCAAAGAGATTAAATTCTATAAGGACATGGTGTAAAACCCATGTTTTACCCCTCCAATATCAACATGCCACATCATCTTATCACATATTTAAGAATAAACACAATCACACTCAATCAATTCTAATACCCATATATAAATCCAACTAAATTGGGAATCTATCAAGATGTTATTAGGTGTGGTAGGATGTATTGAATTTTAATAAATTTTAAGTAAAATGCTAATGTGACAATCACTTATTGGATGGTGTAAAACATAAGTTTTACACCACATCTTTATAGAATTTAATCTCTTTTTCAAAAAGTGTTTTCTATAAAATTATTTCATTTTTCTATATTTGGTAGTAACCTTAAATGAGTTGAAAAACAATTTTCTAACTTCCCTTATTTAGTTTGCTGTGAGATAAAATTGTTTTCCAAAAAAAAAAAAGTGAAAAAAAATCTCTAAAAATAAATCATATTTTTTATGTTGACCAATGATAGTTTTCCTTTAACTTATTTTTCTGATGTTATCAAACATTAAAAAACATTAAAAAAAAACTATTTTTACACAAATAATTACTTCACTATCTAGTTTTACGTATTTTTAATAATCTATATATAAAATAATACGATATCTCAAATCTCTGAGAGTTTTGTGTTTCATGAAAACCATGTAGGGTATTTGTGAATTTTTTCTATCAAAAAAGGTTTTGAGAAACCACATGAAAGTGCATAGAGAAATTAATATTGTTTATAGTTTTTTGAAATACGTATTAATAAAAAAGTTTGTGAAAATAAATATAATATTATTTAAAAACTGAAAATATGTTGTTTAGCTATTTTATCAAACAGTGCCTAAAATGTTAAGAAGGCCACCAAAACAATAAAACTAAAGTGAAACCAAACACAAAAACAACAGTTCATGGAGTTTCTCAACAAAAAAAAAAAAAAAAAAAAAAACAATAGTTCATGGCGGTGGAGATGTTCCAGATTTTATATAATAGTACATCTTTTACTGTTTAGAACACTCAAGAAGTCAAGCTTGCTTTTCCTCTGTCAAGAAAAGTAGTCTAAAGAGTAAGTCAAAAGGTCGTTGGAATTTAAAACATAACGGAGAATAAAAAGGCAACTTGTGTGGAAAATCTCCTGGGAATTTTAATTCGGTAAAACATGAGCCTCGCATTGGAACTTTTCATGGTAGCCAAGTAAATAGTGAGGATGAAATGAACAGAAAAATAATAAATGAATAAAAATGAAGTGAGGCCATTTTCCCCTTTAATGCTGGGATATGTCCTCGCTGTTTCGACGTGCTTTCTGGATTTGATTGTCATGTCATGTGTAGCTAAAAGTCTTCGATTTTGCCAAAAAAGAAAGAAAGAAAATAAAAAGTACATTTTGTCTAATCTATCAAAGATTACGCAATCAGTCAATCGCAAAGGTGTGGACTATCTGAGTACAGGCAATGGGTCTGTAAATTAAGACATCACAAGCTCTACAAAGTGAGGTGTATAGCGCAAGATTGGTAGGAAGTGGATGCAAAAATGAGCAAAGGAAAAAAAAAATGTGGAAGAAAGTGATAAGGGTGTTATTAAATACTGATTATTTTGTTAAAATTAAAAAATTATTATTAAAAGTATTGTAGATAAAGATAAATGTTAGTTAAAATATTATAATAGATCTTATAAATAATGTCAAAAAGTACAGTAAAGTCCATATATAGTAATAAAAATAAATTAAATAATAAAATAATTTTTATTTTTAATCTTAACCCAACCACAAGCTAACTTAATAGAGTAAAAGAAACAAATAGTTATGAAAATCTTACCTAGTTAATAATGGCAATGGGCTTTGGCATGCACCGAATTATCAAGCGGTTCAATCAAGCGGTCAACAAGAATGGAAAAATATTTTGGGTGTGAGCAAATTACTCCAACAATAAGCTTTGGACATACGCAAATTATTTCCTCGAAAACAACATATCCGAGTCGCATCCTTGTGCATCGACTAGAAGTGGACAATGATATCCAGTGAGAAAACAAACTGATTAGAAGTGGATCTAAAAATAATGATGAGACAAATAAGAAAAGATAAATCTGAACATAATGTAAATTCGTTCCACTTTGACCGCTTGTTATTACTTATTATTAAATGAGCCATCACCAATTGGTTTCATTTCAAGCAGTAATAAAAAAACATAAAGAGTCAACCAGCATCAAGTCCACACAATCAGGTAATAAGTCTCAAGAGTTTTGAAGTGAGATCCATGCCTTAAATCACACAAACAAAGATACGTAAGTCTTATATACTTTTGATAACTATCTTATTTTAATCTTCTTGAAACTATGCTTGGCTAAAATCTCAAAGAACAGACCACAATTACAAAACTATAACACAAGTTTTCCATTAAGCATTCCATGAGGAAGCAAGAAGGCGGCCATAACAACCCATGGTCCTGTATTTCAAACATTCTTCTTCACTGTAGCTGACTTGATAATGTCAATGAACTCTGGCTGTAAAAGAATTGTCGACAGGAGAGTTAGTCAACCAAAGCTACGGACAAGAAACCAAATAAGTCAAAATAATGACTTCAAAGAGAAATAAACACCTTAAGGGAAGCTCCACCAACCAAAAATCCATCCACATCTGGCTGTGCTGCCAGTTCTTTGCAGTTTGCTCCATTTACAGAACCTAGAGTAGATATACTTTTAGTAAGAATGTAGCACATCTGTGTTAGATATGTAAAACATCTTCCTAAGCTACAGCGGTAGTGGAACCAAATATTCACTCTAATGAATGGAATAGCTATCTTTATGACTGGTAGACCACTAAAACCAAGGAAAACATCCACATCATAAATGAGTTGAACATGGTTTTGGTGCCAACTCTTCAATTGAACTAAACAAGCCAGCCAGGGTTGGTTGTTGGTCTGATATCTGATTAGATGTATAAAGATATACAAACTGGAATAGTTTTTTTTTTGGACAGATTATACAAACTGGAATAGTTCTCGAGCAGGCAAACCAATCCCAATTCTAGAACTAATAGTAATAGTATAAAGAGTTATAGATGGAAAAGGAATTATGCAAGAAGATATAGGATGCAGCTGACATCTTGTGCTGCCATATACCCACTTTTTAGTCTTCAAGATCTTTAAAACTGGGTTTAACTTGCTAAAACTTGGCCTCTTTAGACATTTAGTTCAGCCCAATGGAGTATATTTTATGTGAACCAATTGATTTACCCACAACAATATTACTGTGCAATTACAAGAACAGAAAAAAAAAAATATATATATATATATATATACACACAAGAAATAAACTACTATTCTGACAAAAAACATACAAGACAACCAACATGTAATTAGGGCAGATCAACCCAACCCGGGCCTGAGAAAAAACGTCCTGACCTTAGTCTAAACCAATTGGGAATGGTTGGCTCTGAGAAAGAGTACGGTCAGCAGTGGGTTTCAAGTGAGGAAACCCAATCAGATTGAGTTGACCGGACCCCTTTGAAAGTTTATTTTACCTATATATTTTTATGTGCCTTTTCTGACTGGGCCTTCAGATTTCTCACCTCCCACTAGTTGACATGTAACGCACGCCCCATCCCATCCTCTCTCCCTTACATGATTGAACATGCTCCCCTCCATCCAGATCAGACCTGACTCCTAAGAGCCAAACCAATGAAGCCTCAACATCCAATCCCTGACCATGACACACACCCGGTATTCCATGTCTCCACTACTGTCAGATCGAAGCTTGGCCAGTCCATCATTGACAACAGTAGCACAGATCTGCCTAAACATGAAGCATCATCTCTGTGCAGACAATCCTGCAGCCTTGAGTAACCCCAATCTAATATCCAACCGAGCTGAACCGTGAAACTGAAGGAGAGTTCGGGATGGTTTGACTGATAATTGGGGAATTTCCTAGCCTAAATGAGTCACAAGTGGCAGGTTGATACCAATCCCAAACCAACTTGACCGTAATCATCTCTACATAAAATTATTCCTCAAGGTAGGCAAGTAGGAAGCACGGACATGTACACGGGTACAGGTACGGCATGGTGACACAAGCAATTCCTGAAAAATTATAACATAACACAGCCGGTACGACACCGATACAACATGGGTATGGCACCCTTAAAGAAGTGTCCATGCTTCCTAGTAGGCAACTGGTATGTCATTGAAGAGTTTGAGAGAATAATGGGATGGAGAGCATCACTCATTTGAAAGTTTCCCATGGTGATCTAATTCTTTTCAAGAAAAAAAGACGAGAATCTGTGGTGAAGAGAGAAAAAAATCTTTCCACATCCTGGAACACTCTGTAAAAACGTGGAGAAGAACTAAAACAGAATGGTCCACCTACAAATAAAGTCATCCTGCTATATATACACACACACACTCACAAATGTACATGCCTCTCAATAGATAAATTTTCTCTTAACCATAGCCAGTCCATGGTGGCCCATGGCTATTAGTAACTTCAAGCTGGTTAATTTACATATACTAAGTATAAAAGCAAAAGAATTTAAAAAAGTGGTTGCATATGAATACAAATGCAGGGGAAAAATACCTCCATAGATAATTCTGGTTGATGCAGCAACTTCAGCACCAGCATTGTTATGAAGCCATTTCCTCAATTCAAAGTGAACCTGGCAGAATTACCCATGAAATGTTGTGAAAAAAGAATTTTTTTTCTGAAACAACCTGATGCAACATCATCTTTGTGAATACATATAAATGACCTCCATTTACTACAGTCTGTTGCTGAAATTTATGTGCACAGAAAAATAATGGATAGGAGAACCTGCAAAACTCAAAACGTATAGATATGGCAACTCTCTCGTGCAACTTGAGGACGGGAACACAATGTTCCAAACACAGCTAACACAAAGATATAGCTGCAGGTAACAAACATGTGTGCACCCTAATACCCTATGTCTGCAGATGAATTACAAACAATCTGTGTTGTGCTTTGATACATGTAGCAGAAAGATAGACAGTAGTCTATATAGTTGAGTAATAAGAATATATATCTGTGAAAAAGGGCATTAATGTATCATACATAAAGAGATCAAACTGTCAGAAAAGCATAGCTCATGTTACTATAGTGGCTCCACTGATTGTTGTATGGTATTCCCCAAGACTCTTTTAAATATAAACTTCAGAGCTAATCACAGTCTTCCTTTCTTTATTCTATCTTTTACTGCTATGGGGATCGAAAGAAAGAGATTCCTTTCTTCTTGTTTTGCTAGATTATATAAATAGAGAATCTTTTAAAGAGCCCATCTTTAGTTTCTAAGATATGCTAAGAAGAGGATTGGGCACATGAATTGAGCAACTTATTTGGAATAAGAGTCCTATCTACCCTAGATAGATATACTGCCAGAGTAAATCATTACAGTTAAACTTCAAATTAAAGAAGAGATAGATTAAAACATTCTCAGAGCCATACTTACTTCCTGAGCCTGAGCAGGGGTTGCAACCTTCCCAGTTCCAATGGCCCAAACTGGCTCATAGGCCAAAACAATATGAGCCCAATTTGATACTTTATCTGCAAGAGAATAGTAAAGGGATCATTCATCCATAAAATCACGGTATAGATTATTGAAGGAGAAAGGAGCAGAATATGCAAAAGCTAATGCTTGTTAACCAATGTGTACAAGTAAAATAAAAAGATCCTAGACCAAAAATTGTTGTGTAAACTTCTCTATGCATTTACAAACAACCATCTCTTAATCCAAATCACATTTGGAAGAAACTTCCACAGGCACTATTCTAAAAAGACTGTGTCTCTTAAACCAAAATAGATATGAGAGTTTAAAGTAACAGACAAAAAAAAAAAGCAACTTTTTCTTTTCCTTTATTCGTACAGCTAGGAGGTACCTGCAATTGCTTTTGTTTGAGCAGCAACAACAGCCACGGTAGATCCTGATTCTCTCTGCTCAAGAGTCTCTCCAACACAAGCAATCACTTTTAAGCCTTGAGATAGTGCATATGCAACTTTATCTCCAACAAACTACAAAGAGAAGCAAAGAAAGGAGAGATTATGACGACTGCAAAACAAACAGTACATCAATTTATAACACAAGCACCACCACAGGAGCAAAAATTGTTTAGGCAAACTACCATATAATAAACATATGAAAAGATACCAATGCAACATTGCTTACCTCATTTGTCTCATTTAAAAGAGCCCTTCTTTCAGAATGACCAAGGATGACCCAGGGAACACCCAAATTGACAAGCATCTCAGCACTGTAGAAAGAGACATCAGCTTCACATTATTTACATAAAAACAATCATTACACCAAACCTGAATGGCTGATAGTAAAAACTGAAAATGAGGGGAAAACCCAAACATAGACTAAAAAAATAATTTTTTTTTGATAGATAGACTAAAAAAAAAAAAAATTAAAAATCAACCCGGTTTCCATTTATGATGTGAAAATAGAAAAGGAAGTTTCAATTGCATATAAACCTCCACAGGGGGAAATATGTTAGATTATTTTAGGAACAACACTGAATGATCTTGAAAGTGGTGAAAAAATCCACTTATTCCAAGCACTGACAAAGCCAGAAGCATCCTTTGTTTCAAAGAGAGGAGGACAGGTTATTACTTATCCTTGGATAACTGCATAAAACAAAAACCTCTAACATTCAAGAATTAATTATTGAAATGCGGGAACTAGGAACTAAGGCTATGTTTGGTTCAACGGAAAATATTTTCTTACTGTAAAATATTTTCAGGTGAAAATATTTTTCGGAAAAGAAATTATTTTCAAGTGTTAAATTGCATTCCTAAAAATGCTCTTGAAAATATTTTTCATTGTTTGGTTGCATTCCAGAAAATACTATGGAAAACATATTTTCTACTACTATCTCACATTTTCTCATCTCCCAAGCACATATATAATAAAAATGAAAATAAAAAGGAAAATTTTAGATTAAAAAAAATCACAATTAGGACTGGCTATGGTGGCAGCCGGTGACTGTGGTTGGCTACCGGAGACGGAGGACATTAGTGGGGGCTGGTGGTTGGGTGGCAGACATTGGGGGTTGGGGGTGGAGGTTCGGTTGATAAGTTTCAGGTGAGGTGGAAAATGGGTTTACAAAAAATGAAAGCGTAAACCAATTTTCACCATAAATTCCTTATTATACAGTCAACTGGAAAACAATCCGGTTGACCAACATTTTCTACCAACCCAAACACCTGTAAATGCAAAAAATATTTTCCGAAAATCAATTTACATTGTACCAAACACAACCTAAAGTTCAATAGGGAGTATCCATTAGATAGCCCACTCAATAACACAAACATCAATAATGGTTAATGACTTTACTCTAACATTTGCCACACAGAGTAACTTTAAACTGCAAAAGTTATAGTAACTAGCAAACCATGGCTGATCCTTTGGCAAATCATTCTATCTAAAAACTGAATGCCAAGCACTACAGTGATAAATGAAATCTGAGCATACCTAATCTCTCCAGTAAAAGCACCACCTTTGTGGACCCAGCAGTTTTGTGCGGCAACTTGGAAATCAGACCGTAATAAGCTCTTTACAAAAGGAAGAAACACAAATGGAGGGCTTACAACAACCTCTGCAAGAAACAAAACATTTGAGCCATATTGAAAACAAGAATATGATGGGCATCAAAGAAGCTCAAACAAAACATACCCACTACATCTTCAGAAGGAACTTCAGCTTCGTTCAATGTGGTAACAATCTTCTTCACCTCCTCAATTGTCCCATTCTGCAACACAATCAAGGTCACAAAATTCTCAACTCTTTATTCTTTAAAAACTTAAGCACAATTCAGTACAGAGGTTGCCAATGAGTTCTAGCTCAAATGGCATCTCATATCTCCTCTCCTTGTGTGAACAAGATGGAGGGTGAGAACATATGTTTCAAGAACCACTAGGCGAATGTGTAATTAGTGATTAAAAAAAACAATTCAGCACTAGGGTTACCTAGCCTCTTTTACTACATCCAGAACCCGAGCAAAGAACAAGAATTCTTATCCAGGGGTTTTGTCAAAAAGGCTGTTATGTTAATGCCTTACTTTCAAATACTATCTATGGCTTCAAAACTATGTAAGAACCTATGGTAGTTATAAAATCATGTTTGCAAAACGTGATTTCATTTTTTTGATAAGTTAAATATAAGATAAAAGAAATTAACATGATTAAAAATCATGTTTTTGAACTCATAATGTTACCTGAATTCTTATTTTTAAAACATAATTTCATGTAAAATCAACCGCCACATTTAAAAGAAATCATGCTTTTGAACTTGCAAGTTTAGTTGAAATCATATTTTCAAAACACAGTGTCAAGTAAAATCAACCACCACATAGAACTGAAATCATGTTTATTGAACTCACAATTTAGCTTAAATCATATTTACAAAACACTATTTCATGTAAAATAGACTGCCACATATAACTGAAATCAAGTTTTTGAACTCATAACATTAACTGAAATCATACTTTTTAAACCCGATGTCATGTAAAATCAACTGCCACATATAAACTGAAATCATGTTTTTGAACTAATAACATTAACTGAGATCAAAACACAAAGTTATGTAAAATCGAACCCAACACATTACAGAAATCAAGTTTTTTTAACTTTAGCTAAAATCATATAATTTCAAACTAACTGAAACCACGTTTCTGAACTCACAACATCTTTATCTGAAATCAATATTTTCAAAACCACGACTTCATGTACAACCGACAACCTTATATAACTGAAATCATGTTTCTGAAATGACAAAGTTTAGTTGAAATCATATTTTCGAAACACGAGGTCAAGTAAAATCGACCGCCACAAATACATAACTAAAAAGAGTAATGTTTTTCATTGAAAAGAATAACAATATAGAATAATAATAATAATAATAAAAAAGGATTATAATATATAGGATGATCATGAAGAAGAAGAAAAAGGATCGGAGAGACATACGCATTTCCAGTTGCCGCCGACGAAGAATTTCCTGCCCATTTTTTTTTTTTTTTTCAATGAATCCTTTGCTTTGTGACTGTGACTAGTGATTTTCAATTGCCGGTGAGAGAGACAGAGAGAGAGGGTTTTATAGTTTTTAGTTTAGGAAACTTTTATTAAGAAATTGAAAAGAGTAATGCTGTTTAAAAATTTAATCATTTTTTCGTTTTTTTCATAAAATATTTTTTTAAAATAATTTATTAACATATACTTTAAAGATCCGTTTTGATAGGTTTATTTTGTTGAAAATTGAAAATTAAAAATTAAAAATAATAAAAAAAAATTAAAAAAAAATTACTATTCTTGCATGAGTTACTGTTTATTTACCTAAATGCACAGTGCAAGAGACGCTAGTTCAAAAAAAAAAAAAAAATGTAAATGCAACTCAAATAATCTGAATCCAAACACATACTAAGGTGCAGTTTGGCCTCAACGTCTGCGTCTGAGGCTGCGTTTTCCTTCTCTTTTTTTTTTTTTTTTTTTTTTTTGGTAGCCGCTTTGTTTGACTTGGGAGGCAAAAAAAAGGGTGCATGAACAGTGCGTGCACTGTTCACGCACTGTTTATGCACTATTCATGTAATAAAAAATATTAAAAATGGGTCCCACGGTATTATTTACACATTTAAAAATTATTTTGCTACAGTGTTTTCAGTTTTCAGTTTTCAGTTTCAGCAACAATAAGTTCAATCCAAATAGACTCTAAGAGAGTGTTTGGGCGGCCCGTTTACGTTTACGTTTACGTTTTTTCCTTTTTTTTTTTTTTTTTTTTTTTTTGCTTTCAGCCGTATAAGTAGACTTCTTCAACCGTGAATGTACTGTTCACGGTTACTGTGCGGCTACTGTTCATTGAACAGTAGCCGCACTTGTTGACTTTTGTTAATGAACAGTGCATTGGTGCACTGTTCATGGACCCACAATTTTTACTTTTCAGCAACTTTTTTATTAAAAATGGGTCCCACGATACTATTCACACATTTAAAAATTATTTTGCTACAGTATTTTCAGTTTTCAGTTTTCAGCTGTATCCAAACGGACCCTAAGAGTATATATTAGTAAAATCCATTAGTTTAGGATACTCAGTCTAAAGTTTTTAAAGTGTCTTGAAAGGGTTTTTAAGTTTTAACCCACAATAAAAAAATGTTTAGAATATTGTTTAATTTCTAAAGTTCGGATAAATTTGGTTTTTTTTTTGTACTTAAAATTTAAATAGTTCATTGTTCATCCTTAAAATTTTTTTTTTTTTTTTGAGTACATAATTTTGTATGTACAAATACATATTGCAATGGCCAATGCATTTTGGAGTTGAGATTAAATTTTGTAATGATTCAATACAAAACTCATAATCCTTCCAATAAAATACTACCAAGTCAATTTTTTATTTTACTGAAAATTGAAAACTGAAAATAATAAAAAAATAATAAAAAGTTGTTGTTTACGTGTGGGTTACTATTCATTTGCTTAAATGCACAGTGCAAGAGATGCTAGTTCAAAAAAAAAAAAAAAAAGCAAATGCAACTTAAATTATCTAAATCCAAACACATACTAAGAGTATATATTAGTAAAATCCATTAGTTTAGGATACTCGTCTAAAGTTTTAAAAGTGTCTGGAAAGAGCTTTTAAGTTTTAACCCACAATGTGGTTAAAAAAAAAAAGTTTTAACCCACAATAAAAAATGTTTAAAATATTGTTTAATTTCTAAAGTTTGGATAAATTTGGTTTTTTGGTACTTAAAATTTAAATAGTTCATTGTATCCTTCAATTTTTTTTTTTTTTTGAGTACATAATTTTGTATGTACAACAGTACAAATACATATTGCATTGGCCAATGCATTTTGGAGTTGAGATTAAATTTTGTAATGATTCGATACAAAACTCATAATCCTTCCAATAAAATACTACCAAGTCAATTTTTTATTTTTTATTTTAATAAGGAATTGACACACAGAATTACAAACCCCATTAAAAACAAATTCATTGTTTAATTCTCAAATTATATGTTAAAAAAGTAATAGGTGAAAGAAAAACAAGTAGAGATGTTATATGGGGTTGGGAAAAATAATACATATTTTATTATTAATTATTGTTGTGGTTAGATTATTTGGAAGAATAACCTTTAATTTTTTTTTTCACGATTTTAAACATTGAAATTTCAAATTTTACATTGAAATCATATTTTAGAAACACGTGTTTTCAAAACAAAATTAAAAAGAAAATATTTTCCAAAATAATTTTTCTGCTAAATAAAATAATATATTTGTTTCCAAAAAATCTCATGCTCCTAAAACCCATCCTTCAAAATAAAATAATATATTTGTTTCCAAAAGATTCCATGCTCCTAAAACCCAACCTACAAATGACAGAATGAAGAGAGCGACAGGGTTTCTCTGTGTTTACGATTGGAGGAACAAAGTAACAAATTCTTGAGTGCTTCATACTTGTCTATAATACACACACAGGGTTTCTCTGTGTTTACAATTAGAGGAACAAAGTAACAAGATTTTGAGTGCTTCTTACCTGTCTATAATACACACACGTGGATTTTAATTAGCTCAACTCGTAAAGTCTCTGATAGTTTTTTTTTTTTTTTTTTGAGAAACAAAGTCTCTGATAGTTGAAAAAGAAATTTGGGGTTTAATCCCTGCCTATACCAAAAACCTATTAGTGTTTTGGTCTGATGATAAAGAGCATCATCAAGAGCGGACACCATAGGTAGAAACTTTCTCAAAAAAAAAAAAAAATACACACATACATACACACAAAAAAACTTAAAAAGGTTTGCTTGTGATTTGGCCTGTTAATTTCTTTCCTTCTTTAATTAAAAAAAGAAAAAAAAAGAAGAAGAGATTGACAAATAAATGGCATCTTTGTTTCCAATGAGACTATTAGGCACACACAGTCCTTGCGTTAATTCTTACTATAAATGAGAGCTTTCATTTTTTTTTTTTTGAGAAACATGAGAGTTTTCATTTGAATAAGTACCATATTAAAATAGGGTAGGTTATCAAAATATTAAAATAAGGTAAAAACTTAAATACTATACCTTAAGTACAGACTGTGCAGTACATTAAGGATCCGTTTAGTAACGTTGTTTAAGTATTGTAGAAATACATGTGAGTGAAAAAGTGTTATAGAATTGCATGTTGTGTTGTTTAAAGAACCTTGTCAAACAGCCCCTAAGTTTTCCAAATAAGTGAAGCTTGTACCGAAAGCCCTCCATTCTATTTGCTTTCCACTGTGGTAAGCACCAACAATGATGAATCACTGAATATGATTTATGCTTGTAATATGGAAGAATATATGGCAAGAACACATGCCACATATTTTTGCCCATAAAATCAACCACATATCAATAAAACAATAACATTCTAGGGACAGATGAGCAAAACTTAAACCTTATATCAAAGTGATTGCTGATCTGCATTAAACATAGATTTATGCTTGAAATTGCTCTCGACTTCTTTGTAAAAGCATGGCATGTACTTTATGTTAATAAAATTGCCAAAGAAAATGGTTGGAACACACATGCCACAGCAGTGAGCATTAACGTTTCACATCACATCTTGATTCATATTCCAAAAATAGAAAACCTTCTAAACATTTGATCTTGAGTTCTTGCAACAATGAAACTCGTTTGAACAAGGATCCATCCTAAAGTTACATGTTAATTATAAGGAGAAAGAAAACAAAACAAAAGGGAATATCAAAAAGTTAAAACATCCTACAACCTAGAACAAGAAATGCCAAATGGCTATTCAATTGAGCTTGGCTGTCGAATGAAAGTTTCATCAAAACCAACCCAAAAAGCTAAAAGAAAAGAAAAGAGAATTAGAAAAAGTCTTCTATTGGTCAGTATAGGATGGCATTCTTAATGATACAATTGCAAGGTTTGGAAATGCCTTTCAAAACGATTTCTGACCATTGTTTTAGGAGCTGAAGGCTGTGAATGCAGCTTCCCATTCTTGCACAGTAGTCTGTGGCACCTTTTTGTCACCAGTGAAAGGAGCCCAGGATCCTTTCGAGAAATCTGTGAGAACCCACTGGACCTTCTCAGGCACATTAGAGAAATCAAATTTCAAAGCAAAAGTCTTCGCCTTCGTGGCAGACTTCTTTTGTTTCTGGCCCCCAGAGCCCTCCTTATACAGACAAGAAATTTGAAAAAGCACGTTAGAAGGGAGATTGGACGAGTGAAAGCGAATAATTTCCAATACCTCCAAGAAAACTAAAATTTGCTGTTAACTCACCATTGTATCAGCATCGGAGTTCTCACTTGGTTTCCTTGTTTTACGTTTGGTTCCTGTTTCCAAAAAGTAAAGAACCTCCTTCTTCGACCGGAATCGGCTTCCTGAAACTGAATGAAAATAATACTGCACAATACAGAGACAATTTAGGCCTTCTTTGGAAGTCCACCATCAAACGGAATATTTATGTCATCTTCTGTACCTATAGCATTTGATAACATTTTATGAGATAGAACAATTGCAGGATTTTGGGGCCATCACAGCAACTGAAAATTGAAACGGGAATGTTTATTAATGTTCTTTACCAACATTTGCAGCAAATGATTCATTTTAGATGCCAAACAAAACAAAAGGAACTCACTTCAGATTCAACGCCCCCTTTTTGTATATTGCAGATTCAACCTAACTACAGCATAATTATTTCACATCCATATGGATATCAGAATCTAGTCTTTTACTTCCACCCCATCCCCTCCTCTCCCCCCCTCCCCCCACCCCCAAAAAAAAGAAAAAAGAAAAAGAAAAAAGATATCAGAATCTTTTCTAACAACCGATTATTGTCACCAGCCACATGAATGTCCGTTGAAGCAGAACTTAAAGGATAGACGTATTAGCATTTGAACCAAGCAACAGACTACTTTCCAAAATCCTTAAAAATTTTGAAAAAAAATTAATTGTGCCAAGAAAAATGGGATAAACTCACCAAGTTCCAATCAGATGCAACTTGCAAGAACAGATTCATTTCCTCTGAAAGATTACTAAATTATCCCCTATAATGGAGAAATTTTTAAGACAAGATCTGATCATGAAAATAATACCTAGAGTTTATGCAATTTCCTATTAAATACCTCAGAATAGCCCCCTACTTAGTTCATGGTACCTCCATTGTAGTATTGTACCATATTTCATCTTAGGTGGTGTACCATCTTCCTGCTTCATAATCCATATCGCAGTTAAGAGTGATCATATCATCATACAAATTTAGTTAGTTTTTTCAACTTCATTTTTTAATAATCAATACAAGCATTACTGCAAATTTTTTTTTTTTTTTTTAATATGAATCAGAGATTTTATTAATAATGAAACAAAGAAAGCAACTATCTGCAACATCCCCAATCAGTACCTGCGTCTTTATGCAGGAAGGCTGCTATGTTTGTTTGCAGATAGATGCAGTTGGCAGACATCAAGTAAGCAGCCTGTATACAACTCAGCAACTAAGCAGAGACAGTAATGCACTGCAGCATCTTCAGATCAGTGAGCGTCAGATATCAAAATAGAGTTTTTTAAGCCTTAATGGTAGCGGAGGATCCTGTTTAGAGTGGAATTGGGGAATTTTACTTTGAATTCAAGTTGACCACTAACATCTTTCTTTCTTGATCTCTGCCAGGATCTGTTCTTCAGTCAAGACCGGGCCATTTTGGATGATAGCATTCCTCTGGCACCAGAGGTCCAGAGGATTACCGCAATTTCCAAGAGAAAAACAATGTGCTTCTGAGGAATTATAATATACTACCAAAGCATGAATAGAAAGAAGAAAGAGAGAATAATTGAATAGTTACGAGGGTGGTCAGTAATCTGACTCGTCTCTGAGAAGTAAGATTGTCCATCTAAAAACTTCATTATTGTCCTTCTTTTTCAATGATCTCATAAGGTATATTGGCGTTAAAACTCTAAGGCTCTATCCAGCTTTTGGTAAGTCTCCTAATTGTTATTACTTTTTTTGAGAAAGTCTCCCAATTGTTATTACTTTCTTCCAAAAGGTGAGAACAATTCCAACATCAAGCTCACATAAACATCAAGGAAATATTCTCAACATATCTGCAGACAATTAACTCTACTTGTGTGTCATTTTCTATGTCTTATCTTTAACATAGCCAAACTCCGTGCTTGGACAAATTGAACAGGACAAGAGGATGCTTGGCGTAAATCATATAAAACCCAACTCAATAACCATACACTCTTGAATGGTCCAATTTACAGGCACAAAAGGTACCAACGTATAAATCAGTAAAGGAGTTGCAAGGAAAAGTAAAAGACCCCAAAGAAACACAAATCAAAGTGGAGAAGTAACAAGTTATTACCAACAGCTTAACAGAGGATAACAAATACAACAACCAGGTGAAATGCTAGTCTATTTTGAGATTCTAAGAAAGATTCCTATCGGGACAACAACAAAGCCATGGTCTCAAATGGGGTCAGCTGTGAATCCTCAACATACTGATCTACCGTTGGTGTTAATCAGGGTCGACCATAAATCTCGTATTTTGTTAGTTAATTCATGAAACATTATCATTCAACAGCTCGACCATAAATCACTCTTGTTGAGTTTTCCCAGCAACCAAACAAAGCATTAGCAGACACCACCACACATTCAAATATTGAATTTATTGTTAATAAATAAAAGTAACAAGCTAACAATGAATAATATGAGAAATGAAATTTACCCTATCTACGGTTCCAGCAGTGACGCCGGAGCTCCGAACTCTATCTTCGACTGACCAACCAGCCGGCAACCAATCCGGAGCCGGCGCTGGCGCCCGACGCGGCGGAGTTTCGGCCATAGTCGCGGCGTTCTCCGGAGCCGGAGCCGGCGCAACGGGCGCCGCTTCCCCGTTGGACTTTTCCGCGGCCAAGCAAGCTGGCACGGCGTCGTCGGAAGATCGGCGCAGTTGTGGCGGCGGCTCAGCCGTCGTACCGTCTTGAGGTACGGCAATGAAGGTGCCGGATTTGAGAAGAGGATCGGGTGGCAACTCGGGAGCTAGGGTTTCTTCGGGTCTTTTCGGGTCTTGTTGGATCGAGTTCGGATCATGACCCGACGTCTCGGCGGTAGACATGTTTGAGAAAGAGCGAGAGATAAGTTTCGGCTTTCGTGTGCTTTGCTTAGGCGGAAAATGAAATCAGGAAATGGTTTGAATTTCCCGAGTTGGTTGACTTTTAACTGTTATTGATTTAAATGACTTCCCTTGTCTAGAGTCTACACTGTTCTTTCTTTGGAAACACTAACGCTTCGTTTCGCTTGGATGAGAGCGTTCTGCAGAAATAATAAAAACCCAATAGCTCTTCTTGGGAGATTTTTTTGTTTTTTTGTTTTCTTAGAATGTAAAAAATGGTGGAACAAGGATACACTATATTGTGTACATTTTGGTGCAACAAGGATTCCACTTTTTTTTTTTCCTTTTTTTCTTTTAATGGGATTCCACTTGCTAATAAGTGTTAAGGTAGCTTTTAGTAACTCTGCTCTACATTTTAGATTTTAATTTCTACCAGAATACGTTTTGCTTAGAAAAAGTGTTTTGTATGGTGCTGAATTTATTAATAGTTATGTTTTTTTTGGTTAATTATTAATATTTTATGTTATTAGACAATGCAATTATTTCATTAAATCATATACATACTACGATATAATACTAGTTTGCTTTATTTATTCTTTACATAATATATCTTAAATTAAATTCTATTACTAATAGTTTACTCTACCTACAATTTTACGGGTTTAATTTATCTTTAGTATTTTTTTAACTGAACATGTCATTTTGTTTTAAATATACAATGACAAGTGATAGTAGATTTTAATTTCTATATTTTATTTAGTTAGTGGGTGACGTAACAGTCTCTCATTAAAATAAAATAAGATTCAAGTTTAAAAAGTAATAGAGATAAGCTAAACCTCAATTTTACTACCAACGGTTTCAAGTAATTTCTTTAAAAGAAAAAAGTTGTAAGTAATTGTTGATGGCCATTTTGGAAGTCATAAAGAAAGAAAGGAGCCCAGTAGCGCGGGCAGAGTTGGTAAACAGATAGAAAAAACCATTAAGCCCAAGTGGCAGGAATAATGAGTCATAAGTCCATAAAATAAGCAAATGTGCTCAAAAGAGCTCGGAAAGAGAGAAATAGCAAACCCATGGGCAGTGTATGATGTAGAAAAGTGAGAATGGGCCACGGCAGGCCCAAAGTAATACAAGTAAAGAAAGTAAGGAGTTAATGGCAAGCCAATGAATCCCAAGAATGAGGATAAGGTAATTGGGCCGGGGAAGCCCAATGGAGTTAGTAAAAACCCATGAGAATATAGAGTTAGGAAAATGGGTCAAGGACACTCAAGAGAAAAAAAAGGGACACAGGAACCCATAAGTTAAAAAACCAATGGCCATGCTAAGCCATTGGGGAAAGAATAAATGGCAGGCCTAAAGAGGTCCAGTAGGATTGAGTAATTACAGCAGGAATGACAGAGTGATATGGCAGTAAATGATGGCAATCAAAGAATAAATTGAAAGAAGGCAAAGTCCAACATCAAACAAAACCCAGCACTTAAGAGCATCCGTATCAGATGTGCCATATGTGCCAAATGCTAAATATTAGGCACATTTGGCACACCAAACACCATTTGACCCTATTTATCAGATGTGCCATATCTCATATTTTTTACAACATGCTACAATAGAGTTACAAATTTGCCATGGTACGAAACGGGCGTGGCATATGGATTTATTCTTTTTTTATTCCTCTTTCTCTCTCATATCTCTCAATTCTTTATTTGATTTTTTCTCTCTCTTTTCTCAGAACCTGTCTCTCTCCCAAGTTCCTAACCCGTGTTCTTCCTCTTCTCACAATCGGACGCGAGCAAGAAGCCCATCTATAGCGCAGAAGAAGGCGGCGGCGGCGGCCAAGAGAGGAGGAAAGGCAGCCGCGACTTCGTCTAAATCGGTGGCGGCGGCGGATTCGCAAAACAGAGCGGAGAAGTTGGCGAATGGGGTTGAGATGCTTTTGATTTCTGATCTCTCTCTTTAGCTTGATTTGTTAGGTTGTGAGTTCACAGTTGTATGATGATGATGACTAATTAGCTTGATTTGTAGGGTTTGCCATGGTGGTGAACGGCTAAGATTGCCTCTCTCTTGGGTTCATCGATGGTGGTAGATGGGTTTGCCATGGTGTGAGCTTGAAAGTGGGTTTAGCCGGTGATAGGTTTGGGTTTGGTAGGTGATCTCACCCTGAGGCCGCCGTCAATCTCGCCCTCTTCCCTCTCCTCTCTGTCCGCCTTTCACTCTGCCTCTCTCTGGTTGTGGTTTTTTTTTTTTTTTTTTGCTGCAATTTGGGTTGATCTGATAATGGTGAGTAATTGTGGTGGTTGGTTTGCAGTAGAGGTGTTGTTGCGGCAGTGGATATTGGTGGTAGGTGGTTGTGCTGTTGATGTTGTTGCTATTGTTGATGATAATGGGAGATGGGATAATATATTATTTTAATGTGTAGTAAATATTATTTTAATGTATAGAATTGAATGATAAAACATTTGATAAATGAGATGTTGTAAAATGATATGGTAAAATAATAAAGTAAGCTTTTGGTGTGACAAAATGGCATAATTTTTGCAACAACTGATACAGATGCTCTAAGGGGAGCTGGAAATCATAAAGCAACCCACATAAAAGGTTAAAGAAGGATGGTAGACTATGCAGGCAAGCCTCCAGACCGCGACGAATGCATGAACAGTAGACAGATTTTGGACATACATGAAAGGGAGGCATGCGTAAAGCCCAGACACCACCAACCTGTACCCAACCAATATGGGACATGGTTGGGTCATGGGTCAGAGGTAAGAGGGCGTGATTTGGCGGTGGGGAGAGGGGAAGACCTATTCTGCGGTTCTTGCTTAAGCTCTTTTATGAGATATGTTCTGTTGGGATGACATACCACCAAAAAGAAGTAAGGTTGAGTTGGAACTATTAGGTGCATGCCATGAGGGATAAAGAGAGAGAGCACCCACACCGTGGCAGGAAAGGGTGTCACGGCAAACTAATAAATAAAATAGCTTTCCTTTGTCTAGAGTGGGGGAGTGGCACACAGACGGACCAGTGGTGGTCGGCAATTACACCCAGACTAGACAAAGGTGGTTAAATGCTAAAATAGTAAAATTCGGTTATGGCAGGCACTATAAAGAGAGACCTTTGCCATGCCTAGAAGAAGGAGAGAGAATCGTGGTAACAAGCACCCATAAGGAAAACCAGGAAATAGAAAACAAGTGTGGAGGAAAGAAAGATAAGAGAAAAATTAAGTAAAAAGGAAAAAAGAGAGTTAGATTGGCAGGCATGCACTAATAGGTTGATTCCCTTTCTCCCTTTCAAAATCCTGCTCTCTGCAAAAAGCAAAAGGGTTCCTTTGGGCATCAACCATTCAGGTCCGTTTCCTTCAAAGTGAGTAATTTCCACGGCAGGATTTCCCTAGGAGATTATTCACGTTGAGAAGGGATGTTCTTCCCTCTCTGGCTTTGGTCCTGCGGATTAGATTTAATCTGACTTCTTTCTTTCTTTTGATTAACCCATATATTACTCATTTATTCATCTTGCTTTCTTTATAAAAGTAATTGTTGTTAAACTAAGATTATCTCTCTTAATTAGGGATTATCTATCCACTTTGATTAGAAAGTCAAAGTACTATTTTTGTTTGTTTTGTTATTATCATATCTGTCTGCCGTGACTTATCTAGAATAGCTCTGCCTGCCGTAAGCATGCTCCTTGCAGACAAGGCATAGTTTGCACACAAGCCAAACTAAGTTGACTTGCAGTTGGACCGGTCTCAACTCCCTTACTCAGAACACTTGGGCCTAGTATCGCAGGAGGCAGCCCAATCCAATCTAACAAAAAGGCCCACTACAGTAATTTAAAATAAATTTAGTGCCCATTTTAATTGTTTTGATTGTATATCATTATTTTACGTTTTACTATAAGTACATTTACACATTACGCTCTATTTGCACAAAGTGGCTCAATATATATGTATTTATCACACATACTAAATTAATGAATTTTTGTTATGTAAGTCATTAATTCTTAACACGGCGAAGGCCCACAACACCACACCGTCAACAAAGACCCATAGACAACAAATTCACAAGGCCAACCAAATGGCTAGAAAGCACGGGCGTGACCCTACTTTGCCTCCTCTTCCTCCTTATGCCCATGTGCAATCAATAGGTCTTCAACCAATTCTTTACTCTTTATACCATCATTATGCAAGGAGTATATAGCATTTAAGGGATTATGTTTTGTTCAAACGAGAAACGTTTTCTTACGTTTGGTATAGTGGAAAATGCAAGTCAATAATTGGGGGGGGGGGGGGGGGAACGTTTTCCACTTTTTAGGAGTGAAAAAAATGTTTTTCGTAACATCATATACTCAATAAATCACCATAAATAAACCCCATAGTCCATACCATTAAAAAAATAAAAAATAAAAAAAGAAAAGAAAAAGAAAGAAGAAATAAACACAAACACACACACTTTCAATGGAAGCCTGTCCATATTTTTCTCTCAATAGATCAACCACTGACTACCTGTTGACTTTTTTCCAAATGACAATCAATTATATTTTTCACTTAATTAATTTTGCATAAATTTTGAATTTGGGATCTATTTTCGCCATGTTTGATGCCCAAATTGATTGGATATTGATTGGATGTGTTGTGTGGATATGTGCTGAGTCCCACATCGAACATATACTGTATTGATATGAGCTTTATTAACAACTACAAGAATTTAAAAAGAGTAATGCTAGTACCAAAACTTTGAAAAATAGTGGGTCCACATCGCTACCACTCACAACTCGCCACTTAGCAAGTTGTGTAAAATGTTGTGGTACTAGCATTACTCATTTAAGAAACCTTAGTTTTGACTAAAATTACATTAGAGCCAACTCAATAATCCCGTTGTGGTACTAGCATTACTCATTTAAGAAACCTTAGTTTTGACTAAAATTACATTAGAGCCAACTCAGTAATCCCGTATGGGCTCAACGACATTGCTCTATTAAGTGGGCTCTAATGAAGATGTTAGAGATATGAATAGAAGAGATTGTGATGCACTAAATTGATTGGATATTGATTATGTGTTAGTCCCATATTGGACATATAGTGAGTTGATCTGGATTTTATTAACAGCTATAACAAGTCTCAATTGTCATTTTGAAGTATAGCATAGATGTGAATAGTACTTTTTATTGGGGGATATATATATATATATATATATTTTTTTGAGAATCTGCCCCTAAAAAGCTAGGGGCTCACATATTATTTATAATTTCTGCAAAATACACAGCAAAGGAAGACACAGGGACTTCCTCCATCCAAGTACAAAAAAGAGGAAAATTACATGTTGTTCTTGCAAGGCTATGTGCTACCATGTTCCCTTGTCTGCGAGTGTGTTGGAAAATCACGCACCTGAAATGAGCCATCAAGGCCTTAATGTCAGAGACAATGTGTCCAAAGGACGCTGCTGAGTAGTCATCACCCTTCATGGCTCTAATTGCAATTTCAGAATCTCCTTCTAGGATGGCTTTATCAAAACCAAGTTCTTTGGCAAAGATGAGAGCCATTCATGCTGCTAACACTTCCACCATCTCCACAGAAGTGGGCAGAGGAATAACTTGTGTTGAAGCAGCCATAACTAGACTGTGGTCGTTTCTAATGATAGAGCCTAAACCAGCTTCAGCTTGCTCCTTGAACACAGCCCCGTCAAAGTTGGTTTTGACCTCATCCGAAGGGGGTGGTTTCCATTTAATGGGGGTTCGGACAAGAGGGGGTTTTGAGGGAGTGGCGATGGTAAGTTGAAATTCATGTAGGGCGTCTTTGGCCCTTGAGTTGAGCACCTTCAGGTCCGCCACTTCCTCACCCATTCTCAGCTTATTTCTTCTGAACCAAATTTGATCAACAAGCATTGCAAACAAGTCCGTGTGGTGGGACTTCTCCAAACAAGTAAAAAACACATCCAGGAAGGACGAGTACTCACATGTATCGTTTTTCAAGGCCTCAAAATGTACAGCCCATACCTCTCTTAGCTTTGGGCAAGACCAAAGAGCATGGAATGTGGACTCCGGCTCTTCTTCACAAACTTGACAGGTAGGATTCGTGAGGACTTTTCTTCGTGCGAGATTTGTCTGGGTTGGTAGAGCATCCTTTGTAGCTCGCCACAGCAATGTTTTGGTTCTGTTGGGAATCTTAAGATTCCAAAGGTCCTTCCAAGAGTTCTTAGGCTGGGGCAGATTTGAGGTTTCATTAAGTGGATTCAAGTCTTCATTAACTAGGAGTCTATAGCCGGTCTTTACTGAATATAACCCATCCGAACTGCTCGGCCAAAACAGCTTGTCTTCAGCTTCCATGATGCAAATGGGAATTGAATTTATCAACTTGGACTCGTGTGGCATGAAGTTATTATTAACTGCATCAGTAATCCAGCATCTATTCTCCTTATCAATCAAAATAGAAACCTGTGCATCGTTACCCAAGAATGTTGGAGGGGATTGACCTTTTGAGTTTTGAGGGTCAGGCAGCCAGCTGTCTTTGAAGACAAGAATGTTCTCGCCATTTCCCACTCTCCATTGAGCCCCATTTTTTATGACATCTCGACTTTTGAGAATACTCCTCCAAGCAAAGGAGCCCTTGTCTTCCTTTGCATCAAAAATACTACCATTGGGAAAGAATTTTGCCTTGAAGAACTTGTGGAAAAGAGAAGTTTTATCCTCGAGTAGCCGCCACACTTGCTTTGCTAGCATTGCATCATTGAATTTTTGTAAATCCTTGAAACCCATACCACCAAGGTCTTTTGGAAGACATAATGAGCTCCATTTCGTCCAATGAATTTTCCTTTGGTTTCCACGGTGGCCCCACCAGAATTTGCGGATCAATTGCTCAATGTCATTGCATAATGTGATGGGGAGTTTGAAGCAGCTCATGGCAAAGGTTGGGATGGCCTGCACTGCCACTTTTAGCAATACTTCTCTCCCAGCTTGGGAGAGGAGTTGTTCTTTCCAACCTTGCAACTTAGCCCACACCCTATCTTTTATGAACATGAGACTTGCCTTTTTGTTCTTCCCTATAAGGGTAGGAAGACTAAGGTATTTCTCGTATTGTTTAACCACTTGGGCCCCAAGGTAACTAGTGATTTGCTCTATGGCTGATGGGGACGTTGACTTACTGAAGAAAAGAGAGGTCTTCGCCCTATTTAGCTACTGACCAGAGGCATTTTCATAGCTACTTAAGGATTCTTGGATCATTTGACATTCAGAGATTGTGGATCTATAGAAAAGCAAGTTGTTGTCGGTGAAGAAAAGATGAGTTAGCCGAGGACCTAGCTTACAAATGGAAACCCCTCTGATTTGACCAGAATCCGTAGAGTGTTGGAGTAAGCTGTGAAGACCTTTTGTGCAGAAAAGAAAAAGGTAAGGGGAGAGTGGGTCCCCCTGCCTAATGCCTCTAGTCGGGTGGATGGTTGGGGTGGGGTCGCCATTAATAAGTATCGAATAGCTCACAGTTGTGATACATTCCATCATTAAAGCCACCCATCTATCGGCAAAGCCCATTCTTTTCATTATTTGCTCCAAATACTTCCATTCAACCCAGTCATAAGCCTTGCTCATGTCTAATTTCATGGCCATGAACCTCGATTTTCCTTTTTGATGGTGCTTCATATAGTGCAGTGTTTCAAAAGCCATCAGTATATTATCTGTTATCAATCTACTTGTCTGAAAGACGCTTTGATTTTCCGACACTACAGAGGGGAGGATACCCTTAAGCCTATTAGCTAGCACCTTAGACACCACCTTGTATATTACACTACAAAGGCTTATAGGTCGGAATTCAGTAATTCGATCTGGAGATTTAACCTTTGGGATTAAAGTAATATGAGTATGATTAATTTCTTTTGGAATTTTACAATTATGCAAACAATCCAATATAACAGAACAAACATCATCACCAACAGTGGACCAAAAAGATTGATAAAAGATTGGAGGCATACCGTCGGGGCCTTGGGCAGTAATGGGTTCCATCTGTTTCATGGCGGATTCCACTTCATCCCTGCTGAAGTCTCTGAGCAATGTCAAGTTCATAGGTTCAGTTACAGTGGGTTGAACCTTTTTGAGGATTTCATCAAAATCAAAAGGAGAGGAGGATGAGAATAGAGACTGGTAGTACTCAACAGCAATATTTTTGATTTGATTCTCCTCAGTGCACCACTCGTTCTGGTTGTTTTTTAGACCCAGAATCCGGTTTCTCCGAAACCTTTGGGAGGCCTTACTGTGAAAATAAGCTATATTTCTATCACCGCATTTCAGGAAGAAAGCCCTTGACCTCTGTTGCCACATCAAATTTTCCTTATCCAGCATGCAATTTATTTCCATTTGGAGGGATTTTACCAGCAAAAGGTCACCTCTTCTGGCTGCATCCATTTCTGCTTTTGAAAGGAGATTCTTCTTTGTCTCAAGCAACCTCTTGACACTACCAAAAGAAATTTTACTCCACTCAGTAAGTTTCTCACCACAAACATGGACTTTACTGGTAACCTCAGGCATAGTTGCCCCAATTATAGGTGGACCCCAAGCATTTGTGACTGTGTTGCTACAACCTTTATCACGTAGCCACATTTGTTCGAATTTAAAGGATCGTTTTGCTTTAGGATTAATACCTTCAGGTTTCACAACAATCGATTGATGGTCCAAAGAGTTGGAATGAAGGTGTTGGACTTTGGTGCCCGAATTCTGAGAAAGCCATTGATTATTTGCGACCGCTCTGTCCAGACGCTCAAGGACAAAGCCACCTTGCCGACGCCCTTTCCAGGTGAATTTCTTTCCCACGTACCCCAAATCTTTCAATCTGGCTTCATCCAAGACATCCCGAAAGTCTTTCATTGGAGATTCGCCTCTTGGAGCCAGACCACACTTTTCATGAGACCAAAGGATTTCGTTGAAATCCCCAGCGCACAGCCACGACAAAGAGAAGCTCGCATGCAAGCGGCGAAGCAAAGCCCAAGTGTTGCATTTTTTCGCCGGATTAGCGAAGCCGTAAATACCAGTGAGACGCCATTTATTTTCTGAAGCACCCCCAATCACTGCATCGATGTGATTCGGCGATGAGGAAATCACCTCAATCTTGAGAGAGTTCTTCCAAAACAGAGCCAAGCACCCCAATCTACTGACTTTTGGAGTGACCCAGTGATGATCAAAACCTAGCTCAGCACACAAATTGACCAGCCTAGCTTCGCCCGCCCACGTCTCGGCTAGGAAGAGGGCGGTGGGATCTTGTGCCCGAATAAAACTCTCGAGCTCATGAACGGTGCGTCGGTTCCCAAGCCCACACACGTTCCAGGATAAAAAACTCATCTTGTTCGGCGGGGCTGTCGACTAGCCACCGCCGTTTGTGGAGGAAGGTTTGGAAGCTCATCATCGCTGGTTGCTAAGCGCTTCAGAGGTTGTGAGTTCTCTAGGCTTGAAGATGCTCCACGTTTGCCTAAAGAAGTCTCTAGTAACTCCTCGTTTGGACAGAAGTTGGGCCGTTTTATGCGGACCCATTTCTTCTCATTTTCTAAGTTCCTCTGATGGTGGGATAAAGAGGAGTTTGTAATATCCTTGAGTGGGCTTGAGTGGATGGGCTTCGAGGATTGTGGGCTTGAGTGTGGAGTATTGAGCATGTGGGGCCCACTTTGGAGAGATGGGCTGCAATTCTTCTGGTTACCATTTGAAAATTTTCCAGTGGGGACCATCCTGTCAAAACAGTGGATATCCCTGTCAATATCAGCAATTAATTCTTCGAAGACAAAAGGTTGGTTGGTCTGCATTGGAGGAACCAAGACATGGGTCGTCGAAAGTTCTGAGGTGGAGGGTGTCACTTCTAAAGGGCTGTCAGAGGCATGGCTCATAGCTTTTTCCGTGATTTTCGCCAGCAGTTGTGATGGTATTTACCATGCTTCTACAGTTGGAGGTTTCTGGGGTTGGGTTTGAGTTTCAGAGTGGGTCTGACCGGAATTTTTGGCTTTCTTGTTAGCGTAGAAGCCAGGTACAGTGAGGAAACTTTTCCTTGAGGCCATGAAAGGAGCAGCTTTCATCCATGGACCAAAGTGTTGATCCTCTTTTCGAAGAGAACCCTTGCTTTCAATCCATCGTTCGCAGTCCTTGTCCGGATGGGTGAGGCAACCACACCAATAGCACAGGTTTGGGAGGCGTTCATATTTGAACGAAACCCAGTGCACCTCGTCATTTTCAAAGGTGATCAGTCGGCCACGACAGAGAGGGAAGGAGATGTTTAAGGCCACACGAACACGGATGAAGCTTCCTCCATCGCATTCATTTGGGTTCTCATTTTGGATTATAGTTCCCATTACGCCACAGATTTGTTCAGCCACCTCTTTATTCCTGAATCTAAGTGGGATGTCGTGTACCTGAACCCAGGACGTAACGGTGGTCAAGTCTGAGGGGTTAACAGTTGTTGAGTTGTCGTATCTCGATAGCACCATGATGTGTTTGTCAAAACACCAAGGTTCAGCTGCAAATATTCTGTCAACGTCCTCTGTGGCATCGAAGCAGAAAAGAATTAAGTGGTCACCGATAAATTTCATCCTAAAACCAGTTTTCGGTCTCCACAGGGGGTTAAAAGTGTTGGCTATGGAGTCAAGGTTGATTGGGCGTTTCGTGAGAAAACGCGCCACCATGGAGGACTCTGTGGTTGCTTGGTTGGACTTCAGGGTTAAGCCAGAAAATTCCTTCTCAGATAGTGAGAGGGATTTCCAGCGGTTTGATAAGTCATCCATCTTGAGAACTAGGGGGAAGGAAGGAAGGGGGGAGGGAGAGACAAGTGTTTCCCTTTAATCCCAGAAAAAAACCCAACTAGCCTGTGGATAACTGTGTTATTCACAGTGACGAAAAGCCTCAGAAGAGGAACTGCACTGCTACAGACCTAGGAAGAGTTTTCAGAGAAAACCCACCACAGGAGCGAGCAACCTTACCATCAGTTTTTATTGGGGGATATGACTGTGTGTGGTAGCCCTAATCATTAATTTGTAAAAATCATATGTGGCACATTATTATTGGAGGGTGTAATTTTATGCCACATCCTTAATGAAAAAATCTTCTTTAATTTAAACATCCAAATAAAAGAAATTAAAATGTCATCATCCATTCTATTCTTTCCATTCCTTTTTATTTCATCATTTTCTTTTCATTCTTTCCTTTTATCAACTATCAGGTATCAAGCACCCTGTTAATGTGTTTTTTCCCTCCTTGAAAATAAACACTGGCTAAAGCATAAAAAATAAAATGGCGATAACACATGTAGTAACCTCATGCCATTCTGGTCTGTTTCTTTCGTTTTCATTATATATTAGTAGATTATTAGATTATGTTAGCAATATTTATATTATGAATAAAAAATGGGGAAAATGGACAATCAAAAGAGTTTCTTCAACTTGTGCGGTTGACAATCAAGCTAGACTGTAGTTTCTTCAACTTGGAATCAAAAGAGTCTAATTTACATTAATTTATGCTGATCTCATTTAGTTGATTTGAATCAACTTCCCCTGGTTATACTCAAATGGAGAAGATAGGCAAGCAGTCTCATAATAGTATATTTATTAGAATGTTATTACATAAACGGATATGTAGTGGAAAATTTATTTACTTGACACACTGTGAAACGAAAAATCTAATACTTTCCTGGACAGCTTACATAAAAGATACATACAGAGAACATTTCAACATACAAAAAAGACTCTTTCTGAAAGAAGGATCCAAACCTTTATTTTGACTCTTAATTTCCACTAAAGATGAGAAGAAGAGGACACTCTTTAAGAATTTTAATGAAATTACAACCATAATTAACAAAAGTAGAAAGAAGTTCTGTAACTTCTCACGGTTTAGCAAAAGATTACTTCAAGGCTTATTGAGTTAGTTACCAGTAAGAAGATAGGAATGAGTTTCAGCTAAGGCAATTGCAGGCATACTGAAGATTGCTTGGCAATGCAGCCTTTGAGGTAAACCATATGTGGTGCACACAGGCAAACATCATAAAATCCTCTGCAATACCAGTCATCCAATTTCAAAAGTAAGGCAAGAACATGGGAGGTGCCATGTATAGTTCAAGGGGTTCAAATGAACCCCGAGCTAGCAATTTTTTTTTTAAAAATATATAATATATTTTGTTTTTTTTTATTTGACCCTCTTAAATAAAAATTTGAACACTCTGGCTCTAAAATTTTTTAAAACCCACTTGAAATAAGTTTAATTATGATCATCTTAACAATAATTTGATCTTTTTAAATACAAAAAAATTCCTAACAACAATCCAATTTTATCTAAAATCTGGGAGAAATAGTAAGCCCAACAACAAAGTAAATTTTTTTTTTCATCTAAAATCGTTTTAAAAAGCCCATTTAGATCTTAATAAATTTGAAATAAACTAATGGAAAATTCATAGTTTACATTGTACTATCATTGTAATATTTACATTGTTTCTAAACAAATGTGTACAATATTGTATAGCTTTTGCAAATGTGTGTAGTATAATTATTTATAATATAAATCTTACATTGATAGTACAATGTAAACATATAATCGTCATAAACTAATAAATAAAAGTATTTTAAGTAGTAATAATTAAAATTCACTTAACAACAACAATTAACATGTTCATTATATTAAGAAAAAATGCCATATAAACCTATAGTTTATTTTTTATTCCATTACTAGAACGTACTATAGACAAATTTGTAATAAGAAAACCATTTAGACCGTAAGATTCATATTTTACCTAAGATGTATCTTCTTACTGACCCCCCAGAAAAAAATTCTAGAGCCGCCACTGGGCAAGAACCAACCAAATTATGAAAGGTACAGACAAGTGTGTGTGTGTGTATTAAAGGGTACTTTGAACCAGAAAGAGAATGACACTGATGGGGAATCCATATATTTTAATTGTGAAATGGGCAATGAGTTTACAGGGCCACGATTGTTCTGTTCTATGTTGTCAAATAGTGAGATCATACTGCATGTATGCTATGAAGTTAGTTATACACTGTATAAAGACAACAATCAAAGCAAAAATACGTAACAAAAGCAAAGTTAAACAAGGAAATTACGTAAATATTACAATGACCAAGCATATGCGCTTCAGTATTCGAACCAGGCATGCAAAGACAAGCAGAGCCATTCTTTACAGTTAGAAGCCACCTGAGCATGCAATGATATCAATTTAATAACTAGACCAATTTGCTTTTGCAGCAATAAACAATCACCATCAGAGGTAACTTCTATGTATAATAACAATTGTATAGCTATTTGTAAGCAAATGGGATACCTTTGTACCATGTACAATCCACTCCAGCTACTATTAGAAAAGTTACAAATTGCATAACATCCATTAGAAAACAATTAGATCAATTATCTTCATTTCTTTTAACCATATTGCATTTCCCCCATTTCATGATTTTTCTAAATACAACCAGGGGTCTGATCAAAGGGTGGACTAGGTATATCAAATGACAAATACAAGTAAAATACATTCACATAATTAATTTACCAAATAAATTTTGAGGAAATCCTTTCTATTGGATTCAAATATAAGAGTTGAGATTTTCATGTTGTTTATTCAACAGCAGAACTCTAAGAAGTACTAGGTTATAGTAAGGTAAGTTCCACAAGCTATAGATTATTATTGTAGTGCATAATCAAGTGAAGAAGAGATAAGAGGCTTACACTGAATTATGGCAATTTAACCTCTTTGCAACAGTAGTCAGTTTGGGCTAAAACAGCATCTTCATATCTGTCTTCTCATTTCACATTTCCTTGATATCCATGTCTAAATGAGTGCCTGAAGACTTGAATCATGTATCATTCTTGGCTTTAGAAATCATATTGTAGATAGAAATCGATGGTTTTAAACCTGACTCTATCATCGCTTTAAGTAGGACTTCAGCCTCAGTCCACTTCCCATCCTTGCAAAGAACTCCAATAGTTGAACTGTATGTTGCCACGTTTGGAATTAGTCTATTCTCACCCATTTCTTTAAGCAACCCTAGTGCCCTGTAAGAGCTGCCCTCCTTGCAGTACCCAAGAATCAATGTATTATATATCACATCATTTGGCTCTAAATGCTTCTCACTCATTGATTTAAACAGCTTTGAGGCTTCCTTCATATTACCTTTCATGCATAACCCATGTATTAAGACTCCGTATGTATAAACATCTGGAACCAAACCCGCCTCCATGGAAGAGTATATCTGAAATGCTTTTTCCATGTCATCTGACCGAACAATGGCATCAATTAAAATAGTATATGTCACTTTAGAAGGGGAAATTCCTCTCTCCTCCATCTCCCTAACCAAGTCAGCAGCTTGGACAAAATTTCCAGCTCTACAGAAACCTGCAATTAGAACATTGTATGTCACCAGTGTTGGAGATTGACCAAATGACTTCAAGTGATCAAATAAACTTGAAGCTTTGTCCAACTTTCCAACCTTACAAAACCCATCTATCAGCATGTTACATGTAATTAAATTTGGACTTATACCAAAGCTTTTCATTTGCTCCACCAACTTCTCAGCCTCCCAAACCCTCTTCTCTCGACACAACCCACCAATCAATGTGTTGTATGTAACAACATTACAAACCACCCCTCTTTCACGCATTTCATCAAACAGTTCAAAAGCTTCACTTGTTCTTCCATCACTACAATATTCATTAATCAAACAATTGTAAGTATATAAATTAGGAAACACCCCATTGTGCTTCATTTCCTCATACAGCTCAAACCCATCCTTCTTTAGCCCTTTCTTGAAAAACCCATTGATCAACACCGTGTAAGTGTATTGATTAGCAACCAAACCAAGCTCTCCCATTTTACAAAACAACTCCTTGGCCCGCTCAATATCTCCATTCTTACAACACCCATCAATCAAAGTAGTGTATATGACAACATTTGAAGACCAACCCATCTCCTCCAACAGAACCAAAAGCTCAAACCCTCTATCCAAATCACCAGCCTCACAACAACCCTTTATCATAATCCCAAAACTATATACATCCATTTCAACCTTACCCTTTGTTTCATTGAAAAGGCGCCAAGCTTTCTCAAAACAGTTTGAGCTGATAAGAAAACCCAAAAGATTATTGAAAGTGTTTGGTCCAGGCACGAGGCCCTTATCAATCATCTGAGTGAAATAGAAGAGTGCTTGCTCTGTTAATTGACATTGGACATGGGCATTGATGATCGCTTCGTAAAGATGAACATTAGTTGAATCCAAAATCAGATTGGTTTGTGTCAAATAGTGGAGAAGAGATGAGGAAGTGAAGGTAGGGGAGGAGATTCGACCAGAGAGTATTTGTTGAATGAGAGACTGAACGTGTGGTAGCATTTTGGAAGAGAGGAGGTGGTGTATGATGAAGGACAAGGATTGGTGAGTGTATTGGAGGCCTTCGAGTGTTGAGGAGTTGAAGAGTGAGAGAGCTTTCAATGGCGGCCTTTTCACCATTTTTTGGATGAGGACCAGAGCGTGGTGCGTTTGCGACATTTTCCCGTTTGTTGTTTGAGGTGTTTGCGGTTGCACTAGACTTTTTATACTTTGTGGGTGTCATCGGCAGGGCCAAAATGAGGCAAATTTTGATCAAAGGTACATTTTATGAAAAAAATTCGGTGATGCGTTTAAAGTTATTTAATAAGTTAGATTATTTTTGAAAATAGAGTTTGTGAAACTCAAATTCCAATTCGAAGTATACTTGAGTTCCATTTGGGTTATTTTTTTTTTAAAGCATGGAACTCGAGCTTACTAAACTCGAGTTCCACCTTTTTTTTTCTTTTTTCTTTTTTAAATCAAGGTTAGACGTAAATCAAGTTTGAGAAACTCGATTTTGGGTTGGAACTCGAGTTTCATAAACTCGATTTTCAAAAAATAGTCGAACTTACTAAATAACTTCAAATGCGTGCTGGCCACCGAATATTTTTCTGAAAAAATATTGTTGAGCAAATTTTGCCCCAAAATGAAGATATACCCTTTCGCGCAAAACATGTAACAAAATGCTCTTGTTCTTAAACTATTTAAGAAAATGTCACTGTTTTAAATTCGATTTTTAGAAAATCGAGTTATAGGACTCGAGTTCCATGTAGTTTTTTTCAAGTAACTCGATTTTTGCAAAATCGAGAAAATTGAGTTTTAAAACAATGACATTTTCCTAAATAATTTCAGAACATAGGTATTTTGCTAAATGTTTTGCGCGAAAGGGGTGTATCCTCATTTTGGCCCACCGGGAGACACTGGTAGGTAAGGACTAACTCATTCATGTCACAAAGTTTTTTACAATTTTTCTCATCCACATCTTTTTTTATAAAGAATAAAAAATTGGAAATATCGAGAGATGTCTCTTAAGAGTCTTACATATTAACATAGAAAATTCAGATTGAAAATTTGAAATACCATTACTTGTAAATTGTAATTGAGCTACTTTTATTAACAACAATCACAAAATAGTATTTCAATGGGTTTTTTTTTTTTTTAATATGATCCTAATAATGATACTACTTTTACCACAAAAAAAATAATAATGATACTACTTTTATTAACAACAATTACAAAACATCACTTCAATGGTTTTTGAAAAGATTGTGAAAAACAATTATGAAAACAACTTTACTATGGATACAATGTTTTTCACAACTTGTATTTTCAAGAAAAAAAAATATATATTCCCTCCGTCCCACTTTTTTTGTTCTGTTTGAAAAGTTAAACTTTTTAAAGGAACATCATTTATTGTTTGTCTACTATTTAAAAATGTATAAGTTTTCAAAACTACCCTTAAAAAAATTTATCAAAAAATCAAATTAGTAAATTAATAGGGGTATAATAAAAACATTAGTAAATTAAAGACTTTTATTTTTAGAAACAGGACAATATTTTGGGACTAGACTTATTCTTGTGAAAAATAAGTAGCTATCAATGTTTATGACACTAGACTTATTCTTGTGAAAAATGTTTAAATAGCTATCAATTTTATTACAAAAAGTTTATAAATTAAGGTTGCAATGACTGTGATTGATGGAACTTCAATAATTTAATAAATAAATATTTGAATTACTCATTCTCAAAAAAAAAAAAAAAATTTGAATTACAATTTAATAATGAATGAGACATCAATTTTTAAGGGTTGTACAATAACATTTGAAGTATTTTATACTCACTCAATTTTTATAACTTTTTAGATTTATTTGTGTTGGAATGTAAAGAGCCCACACCATCCACACCATCATTTGAATATGTTCTAAATCATAAAATAAACTATAAGACTCCCCCTTCTTGGGTCCATGACTTGTTGGAAAGTAAATGAATCAAGTCAAGGCCGAGTACTAGGTTCTGAAACTTAATTTTTAATTCATATATTTTATCATTAAATTCAAGTTTAAGTCAAGCTTGGTTTGAAAATTCGACAAACCAAGTTGGGCTTATTCACTAACTTTATTAAGTTTGTTAAGTACAGTGACCTCTAAGTAATATAACACATTCTTAAAGTTTAACTCTTTTTTTAGAATACTAAATATTTTTAATACACACACGGGGAGAGGAGATAATATTTTTTTAAAGAAACTTAAAGCTTAACTCGGTAACTAATTGTGAGAGTGTCTTTTTCTTCTCAGCAATGTGGCCCAAAGATCCTGGGCCAAATAAATATTATTGGTGGACTGGGCTTGGTTCACCGCAGCTAAAAGACTGTTTAAGAACTAAGTGGTGCACAAAACAAGCTCCCTACAATACAAATAACTGACAAACAAAAAATATCTGTATTGAATGACATTTCAACAGCAAAGGAATGCACAGCAAATGAAATACAATGTAAGAAAAAGTTAGAGATCCTCGAATTAGTGAGGTGCATTTTATTAATTTCCCTTAGTTATGATTATAGTGCTCACTAAGACGTGATACAAAGTTCAACTAAGTTCAAAAATTACAAACTTTGATAGCTATTCAGGCTTCCAAGGCTTGCAAAGTTTAAATTTGTTGAATCCAAGTATGTGCTATAGTGGCTGTCTCTGAGATACCGGGAGCGGTTCCTCTGTTTTCTTTTAATTTTACAGAGCTCTTCCTATAGTTCTATATTCACGTGATACAAAGTTCAACTAAGTTCAAAAATTACAGACTTTGATAGCTATTCAAGCTTCCAAGACTTGCAAAATTTGAATTTGTTGAATCTGAGTATGTGCTATAGTGGTGTCTCTGGGATACTGGGAGCGGTTCCTCTATTTTCTTTGGGTTTTACAGAGTTCTTTCTATGGTTCTGTTATGATATCTTTTCTCAGATCAAAATGGTGATGAATGAAAGTCCCTTAGCATGGCTTTTCTCTTCCTTTTATAGTGCGACTCTAGGGCTTCGGGGCATGAGCAATTTCTATCTTTTGCCCCTCAGAGCTCGTACTGTGTCAGCTACCCAAAGGCTTGTCCTTTCCTTTTTTTCTCATAATTTCTTCATTTTCGTCCGACCAAGCTAAAAGCCCTTAGCTAACTTTCTATTCCAAGATCCACTTAGGTTGCTAATCTTAGTTATTTGGCCCTCTTTGCCTTTTCAGCTTTTGTCTGCCCTCCATACTTGTCATTTTTCCCAAACAATCGGGATCTTTTACTGCTGGGTTGAAAGCTGCCTCCAACCACTTCTACTTATAGTTTTCTCATGCTTGGTTCCTTGGGGTACAACTACTTTGTTCATGAATGTTTGCTTTATACTTTCTGATCCCTCACTGCATGGCTGGGGCGTCTGAGACCCATTTGTCCTTCATCCTTCATGCTTTTCTCCTTTGAGCCGTTTCAATCTTACTTTAGCTGTGCTGCACGTCCCGAGGATCCCGAGCCTTTGGCAGCCTCTGGGTATCCCGGCCCAGTTCTTTTACTGGATTTTGCTGAATTTTTTAATGGCCTTTTTTTGCTGGAAATTTGAACATACATAGGGCCTTGATGTCGATTCTTCTTGTTGCACGAATTGGGCCTTATTTATTTTTTATGGAATGGGCTTTGTTGTGAAATTTTGGACCTCAACACTAATTAATGTTCAAAAGATTGAGGTTGAATTTGATTTGGTTGGTTAATGAACAAGTTTGAATTAACATCGCTATGAGCTGAACTCGATCAATATCAGGGCTTCTCTATATGAATGATTTATATATTAACACTCAAGCCACTTAGGTATCGAAAATTATTTTATGTGCCCATTCTATAGAGTGGGCTTCTCAAAAACTTGTGGACAACACAGAAGTGGAATCCACATCTTTGTAAGAGGCTTGCTTCATGGAGAAGGTATAGAAGATTCTTTCTTCGTATGTAGGTATCGGAAAATCTACCATCAATGCTGTGGGTGGTTGGCCTATTTTTCTAAAAAAGTCCCCCCACAAGCAGGCTCACAAAAGAAGAGCTCCACTTAAAGAGAATCTAGACATAAAGGATACTCTAAAAATCCCATTTAGAAGATTATGCTAAGCCTCTAAATCATGACCATACCAAAATCTCTGCAACTAACTTGAGAAAATTGTGATCAAGATTCGAAGAGACCGGTCAAGCTCTTCAATAACCCTACAATTGAAAATCCATGAATTGTCCTTCAAATAGCCCTCCTCAGGTAGGTGAAGCCCTCCTTGGTCTTGTTCTTGATAGAATCTAGAAAAAGCTAATTGTTGTCTTTGCATTTATTATCATCCCTTGCTAACAACTACCTAATATTAAAGGTTGAATGACTTGTTTGGATCATAGGGGAGGGACAAAACAAAACTATGCCATAGTCTGACTCTTCACCCTGATAAAAGGAGGGAGGGAGGGGATAGGAACCCCACACTTAATCACCCCCCGGGTTCTTCATCCACTATAAATACCCCCATATCCTAGTCTAAAAGGTGAGGGCGTGGGCTATAGTTTTATCACATAATTACCGAGGAAAGAGATAGATCAACATAGTTTTAAGCGTTTTGAATCCAACTTTAAGTGAGGATTGTAATCTAAAAGGTTTCAAAAGTGGTTTATCCAATGCATTACAAATTATATTGTATTGAGTGAATATTTAGTTTTTTACCCATTAAGAGCATCCACATCAGTTCTTCTAAATTTTTTGTCTATTTTACACGAAAAGCCTCATTTTTCTATTTTATACTATCACTTTTACAAAACACCCACATTAGTTTATTTATTTTACAAGATATTTCAATAAAATATTCATTCTTCTCAATTTTTTTATTATTTCTCTCAACTGCCCTTCCCTATATACGCGCGCTATCTCTCTCTCTTTATTCATTTTTTCTGAACAGCTCTCTCTCTCTCTCTCTCTCTCTTTTCTACCTTCTCTCATTCTTTCTCAAAAACTACAACCCAGATAAGTTCTTCACCGGCCGAGCTAGAACCTTTCTTCATCGGCCGATCCACGAACCAAGCTCCGGCGACCTAGATTGTGTTTCACTCGCCGATCCACGAACCAAGCTCCGGCGACCCAGATCGTGTCTTCACTGGCCAATCCACGAACCAAGCTCCACAAGCACCGATCTATCTCTCTGTCGGTTTGTCTGTGTGGGTGTGTTTGTGTGTGGGTGTGTTTGTGTGCATCTGAGGAAAAGAAGATGAGGAGCTGAGGTCGTTGTGCACGGAGAAGAGAGAGAAAAATTGGTGCGAACGGAAATTAATAGAATAATAAATACACAAGCCACAGTACCCGTGTATATTTACACGGGTACTGTAGCTCATGGAAATATATACATACTTTTACACATTTTTACACCCACTAATGTGGGTGTGTTTTCGCTCAAAATTTGTAAAATTTGCATTGTAGATCTATTTTAGAAGAGTTTAGATGATCTGATTTGAATGCTCTAAAGATTCAATAATTAATAATATTCTACAATGCAAGTTGAAAGCCAACTGTAGATCCCATAAGACCATATTTTCAATGGCTTTAATAATAAAAGCACACCCGTTTTTAGCTTGTAATTTCACTCTTACTTTTGACTTACCTTCTATTCTATTAGTAAATAGAGGATGAGATTGGTCGAGGGGTCTCAATTGGAGATGAGATTGAACAAGATTCAAGCTAAGAATAATCCTTAATTCACTATATGCAATCACCTCAAATAAAATTCCCTATGCAACTAATACAAAATTCATATGCAAAATCATCCCAATTGAGTTTGAAACACCTTTATTAGGCAGCTTTAACTTGAATAAGAAGATTCAAAATCTTTCTTAAAACTCGAAACATGAAGATTATGATTGAATTTTTTTTGTTTTCTAACCCTTATAAGAAGATTATGATTGATTTCAAGGTGTCGAAAGTTTAAACGATACTCTTCATTGTGATTCTATTCGTTCCTTCCACCTTTGTATGAAAGTTTAAAGTGTGAAAGCCTGAAAGGAAAGTCTGGGCCAAAAAGTTAGTTTGAAAATGTCACAGATTCATTGACAAATTTTACACCCGTTATGGAAGTTGAATTCACACATGTAAGTGAGGAATCTAAAAGGAGGGAATAAATGTGTTCTATGAAAATTTGGTGGGGTATCATGTCCATTGTTGTGCTTTTCTGATATAAAATATAAGTTAACATAAGGTTTGCCGGACAGCAAGCCCCACTTTCTTATCTTTACTCATTAAATATAAAGATGTTTTAGATTATGATTTCAATTTAATCTTTTATTATTTGGGCAATGCCACCTTGTTCTTTGTAATTGGATGAAGTCAATAACTAAGCGGTGATAGCTCCACCATTCCAGCCCCCAGTTTTGTATTAAGCTGCAAATTCTCTATTTACAATATGGATTTATCATTCAAACTTTTGATTATGCCTAATTTCGAATAGAAATTCAGCTTTGGATTTTTTTTTTCCTCCTATGAAATTGATAACTCTTTAATTAATCGAATGCGTCTTATTATAAACAATAGTAACTAATAATGGTTTTCTTCAATCCTACGCTTGCCACCCAAAGTAGTAATCAAAAAGAATTCTAAGCTTGCACTCTTCTTCTAATTATAGAATAAATGGGAACTCATCGAGAAAGGTTTGCTAAAATCTATGCTTGGCTGTGATTCCTGTCAAGTTCTCTATTTGGTCTATTGACTCTTATTTGGTTAAAATGAGTAATCTACCACTATTTATAAAAGGAGAATGTTAACAAGTATCGTTGGGACATTGGTTAAGAATCTATTTTAATAAAGTTTTAATATCACTTTTATGAGAAATGAAAAAAGCTGTCAAAACATTAATTGCTTTTTTTTCTTTTTCCATAAATATTTTCTTTAATTGGATTGTTAACCAATGACCTATTGCACTCGTTAACATGACCCTTTATAAAATATGTTGATAAGACAAAATTATGACTCGCAAGGCACCCCATACTTAACCCGTCGACTCCACTCAGCATGGAGCCTACAGCTCATGCTGACGGGCTAAGTTATAAAGGAGGCTGAAGACCCTAAAGCTGACGGACCATGATAGGCTGACGTGGAAGGAGGTCAGCGAAGAACCCTAAAGGGCTGACTCCTTTATAAGGCTGACGACCCTTCCTGACTAAAGGGAATAAGACAAACTGATGGTCTTATAGCCGACGGGTCTAATAAAACCATAACTTGGCCACCACGCATAAATAATAAAGAGATGACTTGTATTCCACATTCAATATTAGAGTCCTATAAGGAAAGGATTCTGCAATCTACGCTCATAAGGATTCATATAAGGAAAACACTTCTACTCTAAGAAAGAGAGGTCCACCCTCTACTACTATAAAAGCTCCAATACCCTCACAAATCGAGGTACGCATAATTAACCCCTCTCTAGCACTTTAGAGTTGAAAGAAGTTCTAACTTAACCTTCAGAGGGTATTTGGCAGGCATCACACCGGTGCTTTCTGCTAGGTTTTCTCCTTTTTGCTATGCAGGTGTCGTTTCAAGTGTGCAAGCATCGTGTGACTCACTGGTGAGATTTTTGGCATCATCAGTTGGCGCCGTCTGTGGGAAAGACTTTATCACTTTCCAGACAAAGAGTTACATGGTACTTACTCGCTCGATGGCGACCACCAACAACATTCAAGGAGACGAACCACGCCCAATTGCACTCGAGAGACAGGTACAAACTCTCATTGCAGCTGTGGAACGCCTCACTAAGCAAAACCACGATATGGAGGAACAGTTACTCTAGAAAAATGCAGTCACGACACTCAAGAGCAGGACCAAGAAGGCACCAGTGCCGATAGAAGAGAACGAGAAAGGCTGGAGGGCAGTAATGCTCCAAGTAGACCGGAGCGTCAAAATCTGAGCATGCCATCTCTCACGGATGCAACTCAACCACACATTGCCATGGAGATACAGGCAATGAAGGAACAAATGGAGGTCATGATGAATGCCCTCAAAGGACGAGTATCCAGCGACCTTGAAGATTTGGTAAATCGCATTGACTCGCCGTTCACTGCAGCCGTCAATTCCTTCGCCCTACCACATAAATTTCGCATGCCACATATAGACAGTTACGACAGAGTGAAGGACCCTCTGGATCACCTAGAGACCTTCAAAACTTTGATGCACCTTCAAGGGGTAGCGAACGAAATCATATTTAGGGCATTCCCTACAACGCTGAAGGGCCCCGTAAGGGTATGGTTCAGCCGACTGACGCCGAACTCTATCAGCACTTTCAAGGAGCTAAGCGCTCATTTCACTACACACTTTATTGGGGGACACAGGTATAAGAAGTCCACGGCATGCTTGATGAGTATCAAGCAACGAGAGGACGAGACGCTGAGGTCCTACATAACACGCTTCAATAAAGAAGCGCTATCGATCGACGAAGCCGACGACAAAATACTTGTAGCAGCCTTCACAAATGGGTTGCGAAAGGGTAAGTTTTTGTTTTCACTATACAAAAATGATCCCAAGACAGTGTCGGAAGTACTCTACAGGGCCACCAAGTACATGAATATTGAAGACGCGCTGCAGGCCCGGGAGGAAAAGCCAAGAAAAAGGGAGAGGCAGGAAGATGCACAATAACACCAAGGGCGGAAGAGGCCGAGGACAGGAGATCGAAGAGATGAAAGGCGTTCTAAACCCCTGGGGGGAAGGTTCATAAGCTTCACCCCGCTAACCACCCCGATAGATCAAGTCCTAATGCAAATCAAGGACGAAGGGGCTCTGACCTTTCCTGGAAAGCTGAAGGAAGATCTTAGCAAGCGTTCTAGAGACAGATACTGCCGCTTCCACCGAGATCACGGGCATGACACAGCCGATTGTTACGACTTAAAGCAGCAAATTGGGGCCCTCATAAGACAAGGGAAATTACAGAAGTTTGTAAGCAAGGAAAGAACGGATCCACCACCTCAAGAACAGCCCCCTCGACGGGATAATGACCGTCCTAGACCTCCCATCGGCGACATTAGGATGATTGTAGGAGGAACGGCTACCGAGTCATCCAAAAAGGCTCGAAAGACGTATATCAGGATGGTCTAGAACGTCCAGCTGACGGGCTCGGTACCAAAAATAGCACGAAGAGAAAGCCCTATCATCGGCTTCTCAGAAGAAGATGCGCGACGTCTTTACCATCCGCACGACGATGCTCTTGTTATCAGCTTACAAGTAGGGGACTACAACTTGCACCGGGTGTTGGTCGACAATGGCAGCTTGACAGACATCCTGTACTACCTTGCATGTCAGCAAATGAGAATCGACAAAGAACGATTGATTTCGACAAATGCCCCATTCGTCGGATTTGGAGGAATAAGGGTGTTTCCCCTGGACGCGATCACATTGTCTATAACAGCAGGTGACTATCCTCAACAGATCACAAAAGATGTGACGTTCCTCGTGGTCGACTGTTCGTCCGCCTACAATGCTATCTTAGGGCGACCCACCCTCAATTCATGGAAGGCGGCGACCTCGACTTATCATTTAATGATCAAATTCCCTACCGAATACGGAATGGGAGAACTACGCGAAAATCAGGTGGCCGCATGTGAATGCTACGTGGCTATGATGGAAATGGATGAACACCTCTAGGCCATGAACATAGAAGAACATTGGAGTGCGACGGAGCCCATTGAGAAGCTTGAAGAAATACCCCTTGACGACTCCAGACCTGACCAAACAACAAAGATTGGGACCCTCGCAAGTCCCGTGATCTGACAAACACTTACAGCCTTCCTCAAAGAGAATCGGGACGTATTCGCCTGGAGTCATGAGGACATGCCAGGAATAGACCCTTTAGTCATGGTGCATAAGCTAAATGTGTCACCCTCTTTTCCACCCGTCCGGTAGAAGAAACGGGTGTTTGCCCGAGAACAGGATCAGGCCATAGCTGAAGAAGTCTGCAAGCTACATGAGGCAAACTTTATTAGGGAAGTGTACTACCCCGACTGGCTAGCAAACGTAGTGATGGTCAGGAAAGCTAGCGGGAAGTGGAGGATGTGCGTAGACTTCACCGGCCTGAACAAAGCATGCCCCAAAGACAGCTATCCTCTCCCGAGGGTCGACACTCTAGTAGACTCTACAGCTCAACACCAGCTGTTAAGTTTCATGGACGCTTTCTCCGGTTACAACCAAATCAAGATGCACGAAGCCGATCAAGAGCAAACTTCTTCGTTCGTAACCAGCCAATGCCTCTTCTGTTACAAAGTAATGCCATTTGGTCTGAAAAATGCAGGCGTAACATATCAAAGGCTTATGAACAAAATGTTCACACGGCAGATCGGGAGAAATGTCCAAGTCTACGTAGATGATATGCTGGTAGGCCGAAGGGAGGAAGATCACTTAGAAGACCTCAGGGAAACATTCGACACTCTTCGCTCTTACAACATGAAGCTTAATCCAGGAAAGTGCGCCTTCGGAGTGACGGCAGGAAAATTCCTAGGATTCATGATTTCCCAGAGGGGCATCGAGGCCAATCCGGACAAGATCCGGGCTATAATGGAGATGACACCACCAAAAAATGTGAAGGAAGTACAAAGAATCAATGGAAAGATAGCAGCGCTAAATAGGTTCATCTCAAGGGCAACAGACAAGTGCTTACCCTTCTTTCGCACACTGAAGAGATCTTTCGAGTGGACTGCTGAGTGCCAACAAACGTTCGAGGAATTAAAAACTTACCTCTCCTCCCTACCACTGCTGAGTCCCTCGCAACCAGGTGAAGAACTTTTTCTCTATATTGCTGTCTCCCCGGCTGCCGTCAGCACCACCTTAATCAGAGAAGAAGAGAGAGTGCAGAAACCTGTGTACTACACCAGCCGGGCGCTTCGCAGAGTCGAAGAAAGATATCCGCCCATGGAGAAACTCGCCTTTGCTTTAGTTACGGCAGCACGCAAACTCAAACCATACTTTCAAGCCCACACGGTGATCGTATTAACGGATAAGCCTTTGCGACGGGTAATGTGCAACCCTGAAGCCGCGAGACAACTGGCACTATGGGCTATAAAACTGAGCGAGTTTGACGTCCAGTACCACCCCCGAACCGCCATCAAAGGACAGGTTGTCGCAGATTTTATAGTTGAGTTCACAAATGGTGAAGACAGGAGGGCAGAGGAATCTCCTCTATGGAGCATGCATGTAGACGGATCCTCTAACAGGTAGGCTGGGGGAGCCAGCGTCGTACTACAGTCACCCGAAGGAGACATGGTCGAGTGTATGGTCTGCCTTGAGTTCCCTACCACCAATAACGAGGCAGAGTACGAAGCTCTGATAGCAAGGCTTGACCTCGCCAAAGCAGTAGGAGTCGAAAGAGTGGTCATTTACTGTGACTCTCAAGTCGTGGTCAACCAGATAAATGGGGATTATGAGTGTAAGGGCGAAAGAATGAAAAAGTACCTAGGCCAAGCAAGGAAGAGGGTAAACGACCTGAAGGCCGAAATTATACAGATCCCCCGGGGAGAAAACAAGCTAGCTGATCGCCTGGCCAAAGCCGCTTCAGTCGAACATATAGCCACCCTTGGTAATGCACTCTCCTTCGTTCAACTCTCCCCACTTATAAATTCGGTCGATGTACAAGAGCTTGGGCCCTAAAGCGACTGGATTACGCCATTAGTTTCTTACTTGAAGAATGGCATATTGCCAAACGGAAAGGAAGCTGCAAGAAAACTGAAGGTCCAAACAGCGAGGTTCGTTCTGATAAGAGATGTCTTGTACAAAAGAGACTTCTCCTGCCCTTACCTACGATGCTTAGGTCCTGAAGAAACAGACTACGTCATGAGAGAAGTGCACGAGGGAATCTGTGGAAACCACTTAGGGTCAAGGTCACTAGTGCACAAGCTAGTACAGATGGGGTACTTTTGGCCAACCATGCAGAAGGATACCGAGGCTTATGTAAAGACCTGCGACAAGTGCCAAAGGTTCAGCAATGTCATTAGACAACCACCCGAAGAACTCACCCTGATGACGGCGCCATGGCCGTTCGCTTAATGGGGACTGGACATCATGGGGCCGTTCCCTACGGCAATACAATAACTGAAGTTTCTAGTAGTGGGCATCGACTACTTTACGAAATGGGTGGAAGCTGAAGCCTTGGCCACCATTACGGAAAAGAACGTACGAAGTTTCGTTTGGCGATGTATCATATGCAGATTTGGCATCCTTAGAGTCTTAGTCTCGGACAACGGGAAGCAATTCGACAATGACTCCTTCCGGGACTTCTGCTCACAATTGGGGATAAGGAACCACTACTCCTCCCCCGCCCACCCGCAAGCCAACGGACAGGTTGAAGTCACGAACCGATCCTTACTGAAGATTATCAAGACTCGGCTCGTGGGGGCAAAGGGTATATGGGCTGAAGAGTTGCCGAGCATACTTTGGGCCTACAGGACTACGGCGGGACACCAACAGGAGAGACACCATTCGTCTAACATATGGGAGAGAAGCAGTCATCCCAGCCGAAGTCGGCCTTATAAGCTACAGGGTGCACAACCATGATGAAAGGAAAAACGACAAGGCCATACGTCTACAGCTCGATCTGGTGGACGAAGTCAGGACAGCGGCAGAACAAAGGCTCGCACGGTACCAGGACCGCATGGCCAAGCACTATAACTCCCAGGTTAGACACAGAGACTTCCAGGTTGGAGACCTCATTCTAAGGAAAGTCATGGGTGCAGCAAGAGACCCAGCTCAAGAAAAACTCGGCCCAAATTGGGAAGGACCTTACCGAGTCACGGCGTGGCAGAGGAAGGGCACCTACCATCTGGAGACACTAGACGGACGGAAGTTACCACATCCTTGGAATGCTGAACACTTGTGAAAGTACTACCAATAGAGACAACGACGTGAAGAACAACACCCCCCCTCCCTCTTTTACTTATAGTTCATTCAAATCTATTATTTAAGTATTTGCTACAATAAGCCCAAGGGGCAGTTTTAAAAGGGCAGGTTTTGTTTTTGAACTACTTTTTATATAGATGCATGGCAATAAGAAGAGTTTATTCAGAACTACTGAAATTTCTACTTACAAGTTCAAATTCACAAAAAGTGGACGACCTTGAATCTACGAGAAATGGCCAAATCAACAATAAAATTGGCTATAAAGCTGACGATCTAAATAAAAGACCAACAAATTGGCCAAGTCCACAAAGTGGACGAATCTATAAGGCTGACAGTCTATAAAGATTGAAGTTGGCCAAGTCCACAAAGTGGACGAATTTATAAGGCTGACGGTCTAAAAAGACTGACAAGTTGGCCAAGTCCACAAAATAGACGAATCTATAAGACTGATGGTCTAAAAAGACTGAAGTTGGCCAAGTCCACAAAGTGGACGAATCTATAAGGCTGACAGTCTAATAAAAAACTGACTAGTTGGCCAAGTCCACAAAGTGGACGAATCTATAAGGCTGACGGCCTAAAAAGACTGACAAGTTGGCCAAGTCCACAAAGTGGACGAATCTATAAGGCTGACGGTCTAACAAAAGACTGACGTATTGGCCAAATTCATATGACGGACTCAACAAAAAGACGGGCTCATAAAAGTCACGGTCTCAAACAAAGTGTCTCCATTAAGTCCACAATGTGGACAGAGCCATAAGACAAACGGTCCTTGTGACAGACTCCCCAGAATTAACGGACTCAACAAAGTGACGGTCTTAGAACAAAGGAATTCTAGCAAGGGGGAAGTCCAGTGCAAGAAGCCGACGGACGTAATAAACCCTTACAAGCCCTACATTAACATGGGTAGCCTCAAAAGTGAAGAAGCAACTAAAAATCCCAGTGGGGGCAACGGCTTTATTAAGCTGACGGCGTCATTAAAATGGTTGAATCAATAATCACTACTAAAATTATAACCCACAGTCAGAATGACGCCCCCAGCCTGCAGCTTGAAAAATAAACTAAGTCTACAAGGCAAGAAGCACACGAATAGAATAGCCATACACATAACTAAAAAGCAACGGCTACTAGAAGTGTTGCAAGCAAGAGTGAGTCACTTATAAATTAAAGCCCAAAGGGATGCTTAAAAAATTGTTTAAGAATTACAAATAAAAGCTCAAAGGGCATTTAACAAAGTTGTTTGCAAAAAGGAACAAAAGACATCAATTACAAAGAAAGGATGAGGAAGCATTAGGGGCGTCAGGAGAAATCTTTCTACTTTTTCTGAATAAGGGGGTCTTCCTCGTCTAGGACCTCCACAAAAGGATTGAGAGTAGTTGCTGGAGGGTTCGCAGCTAGTTGGGCCAGACCGACGCCGCTATCCTCAGCTGGATGAGCGTCTTCAGAGTCGTCACCCTCGATGTAGACGGCATTGTTAGCAGGCGTCATTGGTGGAGCGTCATCTAACATGATCCCAGATAGATCCAAGTCTGGGAAGGCTGACGCAACCTGCTTAAAGCAGTCATCGAATCCAGTACCGTAATATCCCCCACAAGAGTCGATAAAGGAATCTGACGCCTTAAACTTTTGGACCGTGTCAGCCCCTGCCGTCTCTACTTGATCATGTAGGGCCGTCAGTTCTTGCTCTAATTTCTCTCTCTAATGGTCCGCCTCTTCCAGCTTCTGCTTTACTTCTTGCAGCTCAACATTCAGAAGACGGACGACCTCTTTATACTGCGCCTGCTGATTCAACATGTTAGTATTATGTTTACTAACACGAGTGACGACTCCTTCCTTGGCCACACACCGGTCCTGGAGCGCTTTTACACGTACCAAAGCCTAAGAAGGGCATAATCGTCAGTTAATAAACAAGGAAAAGATAAGAGAAGTTAGATAGGGGAGATGGCTTACCCGTGTTAGGTCAAACAAAGCCAACGCCCCCAAATCCTTCATCCCCAGCAAAGCACAGGGATCAATGTCCGTCGGCTTTATGAACGATTCTACCTCCTCGATGGCATAGTCCTTATGCGTCAGTAAACAACGGGGCCCCTCCAAGATAGGGTTGGCAGAAGTCATCACCCCCTTTCCAACTCCATGGCCTGATTTGGGGGTTGACTTCTCTGGGGGCTCATTCTCAAAAGTGACGGCCACCTTTTTAAGTGGACGGCTATCCTTCCCGTCTGTCTTCTTCTTCAACGAACCCTTTGTGACGGCCTTAGGGGCTGACGAAGATACCAACTCCCCTTTGGCCCTCTTTTCTTCCTTCTGACAGGCAGCTGCAGCCCTTATACGTTGCTTTGCTGCCTCCATTTCTGCAAAAATGGACACATGAAGAAAACTGACGGCAATAGCTGAAATTAACGGGACAGCAGAAATGACTACTTACGACGACGGGAAAATTCTTCTAACTTAAGAGCTTCCGGCAACGGTTCCAGACCTCCACAGTATGCGTAAAGAGTGTCAAGAGTAATTAGGTTTCGGCACTTTCGCTCTTCCAGAGGGATCTCAAGAACCCGACGGATAAAGTCTCTTTGCTCGTCAGTTACAAGAGGATGAATGTGAGCTGAAAAGAAAAATAAACTGACGGTATTAAGACGCTATAAAATAGAATAAAGTATATGCAAAAACTGACGGGGTTAAAAGCAGTTAGCTAAAACCTGAGTCCCTGACGAAGGCCCATGTATTATCAAAATAACCATGGGGAATTGTTTCCCATTCCTCTTGACGGCATACCCAGTCTGTCCCCTTAACAAAAAAATATCTACTCTTCCACACTCTGTTGGAATCTGGCATCTCAGATACCAGCCTTAACTCCCTCTCCCTGACAGTAAAATGGTACATCCCCTTGAAAGAAGAAAGATGCTGGGGTCTGTAGCAATAGAAAAACTCGTCTAAAGTAAGCTGACGGTGTCCTCCGCTTCAACGACCCCACAGGATCTTAGCACTTACGAAGATCCTCTATGAGTTTGGGGCGATCTGGCTGATGGACAACTCTAAAAAATCAGCCAGCTGACGGTGTAGGGCTGTTAGGGGCAACCTAAGCCCAGTAGCAAACATGGCGTCATACATACCAACGTCTGCGGTTCTCCCCGTATAGCACGCTGGGGAGACGGATTGGGATATGGTCTGGGATTTGGAAATGGATGCGTAACTCCTTGAATACCTTTTCACTCATTGTTGGTAAAAATTTGTTAACGGCCCATTCCTCGGGAAGGATGAAGGGACGGCTACCTCCGGGACTTCCTGAAGTTGCCTCACAGGACTCCTCATCACCTTCATCCTCGTCACTGTCCCTCTCATCTTCCTCCTCAACATCACCCCCCCCCACTTACTACCTTTTCTTGACCTTCATCACTATGACTCCCTACCTCCTCGATGGGAGATTGGGCAGACGACTCTCTCTCTGATGACCGGGAAAAGCCCCCGGACTCATCACCTGAACCAAATACCTCGTCGTAGCCCGCTCCATCGCGGACCGACGACTAATCACTCGACGCGTCACTTGACATCTGACTACCTACAAGTGACAGATTTATTCTAAGAACCTAAGATGACGACCTCGCTATAAAAAAATTAATTAAAATAGAGCATGTACAGAGAGAGAGAAAGGACTTACAAGTTTCTCGAATCGGGTGACGGTTTTTGGCAGCAACGGCAGAAACTCGGGTGATGATATTGAGGAAAGCGACGAAACAAAGGCGACGGATCTTCTCTCTGAGAATCAGTAAAGATAAAGTGGAAAAGTGGGGGAGGGAGTAGGTTATATATAAGGGGAAAAAGGCGCGGAAGACGAAGCGACGCCCTCGTCCAGACACGGAGCCAACCAGAGTACGCCACGTGTCCGAGCATTTAATGATTGGCGGCTCGAGGAGTCACCTTTGGATTATTTTCTCTCTCCTGGCTTAAATGGAAATTAACAACGAAAAAATGTAACTCCATAACTCGTCAGTTCTAACTGACGGAGATATGGAGTAGGGGGCAACTGATAAGACAAAATTATGACTCACAAGGCACCCTATGCCTAACCCGTCGGCTCCACTCAGCATGGAGCCTACAGCTCATGCTAACGGGCTAAGTTATAAAGGAGGCTGAAGACCTTAAAGCTGACGGACCATGACAGGCTGACGTGGAAGGAGGTCCGTGAAGAACCCTAAAGGGCTGACTCCCTTATAAGGCTGACGACCCTTCCTGACTAAAGGGAATAAGACAAACTGACGGTCTTATAGCCGACGGGTCTAATAAAACCATGACTTGGCCACCACGCATAAATAATAAAGAGATGACTTGTATTCCATGTTCAATATTAGAGTCCTATAAGGAAAGGATTCCGCAATCTACGCTCATAAAGATTCATATAAGGAAAATATTTCTACTCCAAGAAAGAAAGGTCCACCCTTTACTACTATAAAAGCCCTAATACCCTCACAAATCGAGGTACGCATAATTAACCTCTCTTTAACACTCTAGAGTTGAAAGAAGTTTTAACTTGACATTCGAAGGGTATTTGGCCGGCACCACACCGGTGCTCTCTGCTAGGTCTTCTCCCTTTTGCTGTGTAGGTGTCGTTTCAAGTGTGCAAGTATCGTGTAACTCACTGGTGAGATTTTTGACATCATCATATGTAAACAACGGTCACTAATTAGGAAGTCGAGTTTTTCTATGTAAAGATCCACCATTCCAGCCCCCAGTTTTTCTATAGTATTTGACCATTTTGGCCATCTAATCTCCAGTACCGCCTACGGATACACATGCATTCATTTGCTCTGTTTGCATCCAAGTTAGTTCTGGTTTTGAGTTTGTTTGGTAGCCCTTTTACACTGATATATCTTTTTATGAATATTGTGTTTGTTTATCTTCAAGGGTAAAAACCCCAAAAAAGAGTAAAAAATCTCGTCGGTATAGTATAACACGTCCTTCCCCATTTCAGAAACGTTGATCACTCCCGCTTTTACCCAAATTACTTCTCAACCACACCCATCTCCACTTCCTCTTCCACTTTCACACGTCTGTCAAAGCCGGAGTACTATCCTATATACTTTCCTATAATCCAAGCGCGTCTCTTCTACACTCTTCGTATGCATTAATCAGATGGTCCCCACATACCCCTACCTCAAGCGCGTGGACCTCCTCACCTACAACTAAGATTTAAACCCTCCACACCTCAGTTCTAAACTTTACTAACTACACCACCACCACCACCACCACCTTACTCCATCTCTGACTCTCAGCCATGGCAAAGTTTCCAAAATCACAACCCAAACTTGTCCCACTTCTCCTCCTCCTCCTCCTCTTCTTGTTCTCACTGCGCCACTCCTCCGCCGCTTACTCCATCGGCGTCAACTATGGCACCGTCGCCAACAACCTCCCACCGCCTTCCCAAGTCGCCAACTTCCTCAAAACCCAAACCACCATCGACCGCGTCAAGATCTTCGACGCCAACCCTGACATCCTCAAAGCCTTTGCCAACACCAACATCTCTCTCACCGTCACCGTCGGAAACGGCGACATTCCAGCCCTTGTCAAGCTCCCCGCCGCCCAGTCCTGGGTGGCGAATAATATCCTCCCATTTCACCCTCAAACCAAAATCAACATCATCGCTGTTGGTAACGAAATCCTCGCCACATCAGATAAGAGCTTAATCGCTCACCTTTTGCCCGCCATGAAAGCTTTGAAGTCAGCCTTGGACTTAGCAAAAGTGACTGATATTCATGTCTCCTCGCCACACTCGCTTGGGATTTTGTCATCTTCGGAGCCACCGAGTTCGGGTCGGTTCAGACGCGGGTACGACAAGCTTATATTCGCTCCGATTCTCGATTTCCACAGGCAAACCAAGTCGCCCTTCTTGGTCAACCCGTACCCGTTCTTCGGCTTCACAGCACGGACTTTAAACTACGCGCTGTTCAAACCGAACGGTGGCGTTTTCGACAACGTCACGGGTTTGAACTACACCAACATGTTCGATGCGCAGCTTGACGCTGTTTACTCGGCGATGAAGAAGGTTGGGTATGGTGACGTGGACATTGTCGTTGCCGAAACCGGGTGGCCCTCTGTGGGTGACCCGACCCAACCCGATGTGAACTTGGCCAACGCGTTGTCTTATAATGGGAACCTCGTGAAACACGTGAATTCAGGGAAAGGAACTCCGTTGATGCCAAACAGGACCTTCCCGACTTACATTTTCGCTTTGTTCAACGAAAACCTTAAACCGACCACCTCGGAGCAGAACTACGGGCTGTTCAAGCCGGATTTGACTCCGGTTTACGACGTGGACATTTTGAGGAATAAGCAGGTAACTTTGTTTAATTATTAATTGTTAAATAATTAATATTCTTTTCTTTGCCTCTCATAAAAATAATTAATATTCTTACGACATTTCTGGGATTCCCTAGTGTTTTTTAATTTAATTCCATTGTTATTGTCTTTAAAAGTCTTTAAAAGCTTTGCCTTTTACCATACCCGGTAAGTTATTAGATTCGTAAAGCATCAACGGTTGGAAATTTAGATATATTGAAAAGTATGGGCACATTTATCGAATACTAGCTGTTTGTCTATAAAGACGGTGCAGTCCTACTTTTTCATTTGAATAAGCTAACTTTTATCCTAACCTAACTGTGCCATATGGCCAAGCTAAGTATTGCACGTTTTTCTTAAATTATTATTCTGATCTCTGACGACTCTTGTCGGCTTTTACGTAAATGCATAGACATCTTTTGTGGAATACAGGATGTACTCAGCTTTACATTTCAGCTATTGACCAAACTAGCCGTAATTCCATATTTAATCTTTTACTATGCTAAAATGTGATATTTTTGAAGGGGTATTTCGGTCACAGAAGTTGTTTCTGACACCCCCTTAGATTTAATCAATCGCAATACACATGGGTCATTGGGGCTATCATCATAATTTTAATGCTAATAGATCTTGGAACTAAATACAGTAATTTAATCGTGACCGTCAATTGTTTAATGTGTACAGGCACTGGGTCCCAGTCCTACACCTGGTAATGCAACGGGGCCATCATCATCAGGTGGTGTTCCGGAGGGGAATACTACTGCATCCACATCAACATGGTGTGTGCCCAAATCAGACGCTAGCGATGAGGCGCTCCAAGGGAACATAGACTACGTGTGCAGCACAGGAGTGGACTGTAAGCCAATACAAGATGGTGGGCCCTGCTTTAATCCAAACACTGTGAGATCACACGCTTCCTACGCTATGAATGCTTACTATCAAACCTCTGGTCGCCACCAATACGACTGTGATTTCAACAACACCGGTGTTATCTCCTACACTGACCCCAGTGAGTTTTTTACTCTACGCCTAACCCCTTCAAATTTATGTGTAATTAAAGAGTAATAACAAATTTGGTTGAATGTAATTGAATTCAATTGAGGCTCTTAAAAGTGAAATCGTGGATGGATTTAATTGAATTTAATTGAGGCTCTTAAAAGTGCAGGATCCTAAGTAGCCGTAGCTAGGTTATGGACATATTTTAAAGGTACAAAATGCATATTAATGGTAAGTAAAATTAAAAAAAAAAAAAAATCAGATAATTGAACGTTAACACGTCAAATTTATAAGTTAACAAAAATTGAATTCCTTGAAAAGCTAATGTTGTGTTTGGGTGGGCAGGTTATGAAGCTTGTACGTACAGTTTCCAAGGGAAAAAGTTGGAGAGCTCGTTTGCTGGAGGCTCGTTGAGACGTTGTTCCATGGTAAAAATATTTGTTGTATTAGCTTGCTATATGATACTACACTCTTTAACTTTATAATTTACTGGTTTTTCATTATTGTAACTAGTATGTAGCCCGTGTTATCGAACGGGAATTGGTATATTATTAATCATGAGTTTATTCCGCTTTAAAAAGCTTAGTTAAGTTTAAATTCATATTATTAACCAGAAAATTTTATTAACAAAACTTAGCAGTATATATATTTTATACAGAAAGATGAATTTTGGTGACAATGTTTATCCAAAAGATTCATTCACGCTTTTGAATCTTCAATCTCTATTGGTAATTGAAATTTTCGCAGCTTAAAAAATTAAAAAAAAAAAAAAAAACCTTTAGAGTTGTACTCATTTTGTAGTTTTATGATGAGTCATTTTATAACATGATAAGCATTTGTGAGAAGAAAAAACCTTTAAAGTTCCATGGCTGATAAAAGAAATTCTCTCCAATCTCTTTTTATAGAGAGATGGGTTTGTGCGTGTTTTTATACTACCAATTTTCAAAGAATGAGTGTTTAATGTGTTATTAATTTTATCTCATTGGCTTCTGTACATGATAGCAAAATTAAAAATAATTAGGTTGTACACGTGTATAGTAAAATTGGACTCTCATTTCAGATTCTAATTGAACAATTGGAATGATAATATATGATAGTAAAAATAATAGAAAAATTCAAATAAAATTTCGGGTTAAATTGTAACAATCTGAATAAAAAAAAATTTCAGTAGAAATACAGGGTAGAGTGATCCATTCCAAGAAGGCGACCAAACTTGCGTAAATATAGAATAATAAATTTTTTTCTATAAAATTTACATTGTTCATAACATTTACTTTCACTGAAAATTTTAAAAACATAGTGACTCACATTTGTCATCCAGACATCTATAGTTAGGTCCTCTCCAATTCGCGTGAGATTCCATTGATCACTAAGTTCGTTTGCAGCCTACAAAAAGCATCATCAATCGGTGCACAACAGTGCTTTCTTCATTGTTATAGGTGTCAAACTTGAACAAAAAGCCAAATATAAGGATAGTGAATTATAAGCGTGCATCTAATCACATATTAGCAATTTATAACAAATGTGAAGATGTAAACTTTGTAAGTGAATAGTACACAAAATTCACTGTTAGAACCAAGAAAAAAACACTTTAATCTGAAACTCAATGCAAATGTAAAGATGCAAACTTTGTAAGCAATTTATAATAAAGATCCAAACTCTGGCTTTACTATCTCTTTGGAAATTATGCAACGTACCCAAACCAAGTTCTTATCACCGATATTAATCTTTTTGGTTTTCACGTTTAACTGCAAAATCAAGAAAAAACTTAATTAGTACTGTAACTCACTTGACCCAATACATAGAAGTGGTTTTAATGAGAATGAGTTCACATACATTTAGCCACATGATGAGTTCTTATCACCGATATTAATCTCTTTGGTTTTCACGTTTGACTGCAAAATTAAGAAAAAACTTAATTAGTACTGTAACTCACTTGACCTGATACATAGAAGTGGTTTTAATGAGAATGAGTCCACATATATTTAACCACATGATACAAAATTCAACTTTAATTTCAAATTCAAGACACATGACACAAAATTAGAATCCCTTCATCTATTATTATATATATAGATGTGCATTAAATTTGTTTGGTGCGTGGGGTAGCCGGGTAAGTAAGGTTAGCCTTTTTGGATTACAACGGTTGGGCACCTGGGAGAATTAAATTATTGCACCAATTATGTTGTTTAGAATTTATTTAATATTTAGTCTCAAGAGATCCTATGTACAGTAAATATTTTTTACAAAAATCTTGCGCTGAATGTTCTACTCTTTCATTCTTTTTAGAGTAACGCTAGAACACAATTTTTGTCGCAACTTATTTACGTGGTGGAGACGTGATCCTAGCATTTTCCTTATTTTTATATTTCTTTTACTTTGTGTGCCACTTCAAAGTTTAAACGGTACCGAAAGTGAACGTTGGATCTTATAAAAAAGAAAAAGAAAAAGAAGTTTACGTTGGAGAGGCGATGGACTATGCATTTAATTAGTGGAAAGTGAACGTTGTGATGTCCTTTTTCATTTCTTTATATATAAGAAGCTAAACTCAAATTCAAATTTTGTTGGTTTGTCCTGAACTCCTGATGACAAGTGGATTAAAGACAAGCAAAAGCAATTTAGCTGCAAAACTACAAAAGAGCCAAGCCAGCCTGCAAGGCAAAACACAATCCAAATACTACATTAGTTTGGACTTACGCGCCTGTGTGCTACAAACATTACTCGCATATTTTTCCCTCTATTATTTTTCGCCGAATTCTCATATTTGGCAAAATAGGCTCATGGGATTGCTTGCGCATTTTTGAGTTGATCAATTATCGTGCCAGGCCTGAGCTCAGTGAATTCGAGTCTAAACTCTAAATTGGCCCAAACTTTGACTTAACCAAAACTTAATCTGATTTGCTCTTACATGTAAAAACCAGAATGACAAATCAATCTCTTAGTGGAACTCGAATATAATACCTCAATTTCTACCTTGTTCTTACAAGAAGTGCCAATCGAACTAGCTGGAATTCATTGGCTTGCCATACGAACTTTTAATTGTTAAAGAGTTGGGGAAAACTGAATATTTGATTGCATAACTTGAGTCAGTAATTGCTCAGTGATACCTGCTTTGCTAGGCAAGTATAGCGTTGATGACCGCATAGTACTGCTAAACTTTTCAATATTACATTGAGTAATTGCTTTGTTGAAAATTGATCCAAATTCGTAATTAGATTTTGATTTGGGTTTCCATAGCATGGAAGGAAAGGATTTTCTTGGCGTGGAAAACAAAGAATCCCCATAATATGGAAGGAAAAAAAAAAGGTTTTGTTTATTTATTTTTTTTTAATTTTATTTTATTGAAGTAGCAATTGGGTATTCCTTGTCTATTAAGGAATAGAATTAAAGCCTTATAAATAGACATTGTTGCAAAATAATTTTGGTGGTTTTTGCCCAAAGATCTTCCCACATGGGGAGAGGAAAAGACTCTTAGAAAAACTTGTAGTGGGTCTCTTTAAAGAATAATTTGGTAGATTTTTGGAGTTAAAAGACTACATGTGGTTGTTTGCTTTGTAGGTGTATTGGGGTTTTGAGAGTGTGAGTTAATGCATGTGAAAGTTTGAAAAGCTATATATTAAATAGTAAGTAATAAAGTACAAGAATCTTCCCACATGGGAATCCTTGGTGGCTTTTGCCCAAGGATCTTTCCATATGGGGGGAGAGGAGAAGGCTCTTAGAAAAACCTGTAGTGGGTTTCTTTAAAAAGTAATTTGGTAGATTTTTGGAGTTAAAAGACTACCTGTGGTTGTTTGCTTTGTAGGTGTATTACGGTTTTGAGAGTGTGAGTTTATGCATATAAAAGTTTGAAAGGCTATATATTAAACTGTAAGTAATAAAGTACAAGGATCTTCCCACATGGGAATCCTTGGTGGCTTTTGCCCAAGGATCTTTCCACATGGGGAGGAGGAGAAGACTCTTAGAAAAAATTGTAGTGGGTTTCTTTAAAAAGTAATTGGTTAGATTTTTGGAGTTAAAAAATTACCTATGGTTGTTTGCTTTGTAGGTGTATTGGGGTTTTGGGAGTGTGAGTTTATGCATGTGAAAGTATGAAAGACTATATATTAAACTGTAAGTAATAAAGTACAAAGATCTGCCTTATATATTGGTAGACAAGGTGTGTTGTACAAGTAATTTGCACTATGAGACAAGTCCATTGGGCTTATATTCTAACAATGCATGTGAGGTTAGTGAGGTTTGATTATGCGTGGTTGTAATTCATATAATTGATAATGGTTTTTGTTTAGTGTTGCTTGTGGATGTAGGCATGAAGTTAGTCAAATCACATTAAATATTTTTCTCATGTGAGATATTTTATTTTATTGTTCATGTGCATATACTTTCTCTAACCTCAAGTCACCACAATTGATATTAGAGTTTTAGCTATTACACAACATGCTTAATTATCCCAACAATTGCAAATAATAGATGGGTAAGGGTTAGCTCTAGTGAAACAGATATGGTGCATACACGTGTCTATATATAGCACAATCGGCTAGTGACCATCCTTATTCTGTGGATAAAAGAAAACTTGGTAATATGCAAAGTTAAAAAGCGATTACCTTTGGATGTCATTTTATTTGTAGTGCACTAGTGGCAGCTAAACAAGGCAAAGGACTAAGGACTAAGGAGTAGTATAATTTTGGGATAATTACAGTAAACCCACCTGTGGTATGACCTGTTTTCACTTTACTTACCCGTAGTTTAAAACTTTACACTTGCCCACCTGAACTTCAATCCATTACCCACCTCTATTAAATTCAGGGGTAAAAATATATTTTATCTTCACTTTTATGTCTCTCTCCTCTAAAAACAAAAAATAACAGGAAAAACTCAAACAAACAATATCAAAGAGAAGGTTTTGTAGCTTGGGTTTAAGAACACACTACCTCTTGGTATGAACAGTCTTGAGCCAATCAATCCAAATAAAATTTTCATATTTGCACAAATCCTAAAAAACATTTACAAAAATCTTACACTTGAAAGTGCTCTACTCTAATTTCACAAAAATCCTATCAGACACTTTTAGTCCTTCACAAAAATCATACACGGCTTCACTTTAGTTCTCTCTCAAATCTCAAACCAAAACCAAAGCAAACTCCTCTTCAAAACCCAGACCCACCACGCCAGCAACACAAACACAGACCCATTACACCCACAGCAAAGAAAATAAGATAGCAGAGAGAGAGAGGCGGATCAAAGTCACAGTCGGAGCCAAACTCAACGCGAAGGAACCCATGGCCAAAGCTAGAACTTGCACTGCTGCAATGGTTCTTTCACCGCCACCATTAATGACCATGCTTCTTTCTCTCGCCTTTGTTGGAACTCATTTGAAACCTTTTGATTCTCTCCTGCTACTTTCAATCTGAGAATGAGATTGGGTTTTATGTTGGGTTTGGTTTTGGGGGTTTGTTAATTTATTGCAATTTGACTGGATTTAACTTAGTGGGCCTCATGTATTCATTATTTTATCTAACTTGCCCTTTTGTGGATGGAGATTTTTGTTTCTTTTTGCCCTTTGGCCCCTTCGGATGTTAAGAATAAACATATGGGTTTGATTTCATGAGTTGGTGGTTGTATAGATTACAGTAGATGTGCTTTTGGTTGCCGCTGGAATACAGTTCCATGTTTGATTTTTTTTGTCTGGAAATGTTAAAAGAGTGCCATAACAAGAATTGTGTTAGTGGGGTCCAATGTAGTATATTAGATTAGAATAGAGTTCTTTATTCTGGAAACTATTGGATTTTTATTTTATTTTATTTTATTTTTTTTAATATATATTTGATTTGTATTCCTCCGCTTTGTTCTTGTAGAAGTTCTTAAGCAATCAAAACCCTAACTTTTTGATTCTTGTTATATTTGTTTTTGCCTAAAAATGTGTTTTTCTAACGGCAAACGGAGAGGTGGGTTACGGAAGGCTAACGGAAGTTACCTCAGGTAGGCAAAGTGTAAAGTTTTAAATCACGGGTAGGCAAAGTGAAAATGGGCCATACCACAGGTAGGTTTACTGTAATTATCATGGTTTTAAAAATCGGTACGGTGGAAGAACTAGAAAAGGAGCTAATTACTGATTTTATGGTCGGACCTCAGTTGAACCGATGACGTCATAAATAATTTAATTATTATTTATTTAAATAATATAAATAATTAATAATTTTTTGATATACTAAAAACATGATTAGGTTCATATTCAAAGTTTACAGAGGATTAGTTAGGCCCAAACTGAAAACAAACCCCAACCAAACCCCAAGTTTCAAAAGGCCTTCCCCCAATTGCTTCCCGGCGAAGATGAGTCTTTGCTGGTCCGACGGAATCCTTCCTTATCCTGAATCTTGGCCTTCATGTTATCGATGGTGTCGGAGCTTTCCATCTCTAGAGTGATCGCCTTTCCCGTCAGGGTTTTGACGAAGATCTGCATGCCTCCGCGGAGTTGCAGAATAAGGTGAAGAGTGGACTCTTTCTGAATATTGTAGTAGGTGAGAGTACGGCCGTCTTCCAATTGCTTTCTGGCAAAGATCAATCGCTGCTGATCGGGTGGGATGCCTTCCTTGTCTTGGACCTTGGCCTTCACATTGTCGATGGTGTCGGAGCTCTTCACCTCCAAGGTGATGGTCTTGCCGGTCAGAGTTTTCACGAAGATTTGTATCTTTGAGAGAGAGAGATTTCCGAGAGAGAAATTTGCGAGATTTTGAGATTCGAAGAGAGATATTTGGATGAGAGAATAAGGGTTGTAGAGGTGATAATAGAGTGAGGTAGAGAGAGCTTGAGTTGAGTTGAGAACTTGAGAGTCTTGAGACTTAAGAGCTTGAGGTGAGCGAGAGAGGGAGGTAAAGTGAGGAAGGGAGCTTGAGAAGAGGCGTGAATCGTGAGATGAGAGAGTGAGCTTTAGGGTTAATTTTGAGGAGCAAAAACGACGTAGTTTATTTTGAGGAGCAAAACTGGTTTGACCACGCCGGTTTTCAGTTCTTAGGTTGAATCGGCCAGTTTGCACTATTTAGCAGTTTTTAAGCTATTTTCGATTTTTTGCCATAACTGGACTGAATTGAAGGTCAGTTCTCGGTTGAACCGGTCGGACTCTCCGGTCCGGTTTTTAAAACCCTGGTAATTATCCCTATAATTTTACATTCATCGTTTGAACTCGATATTATTATATTGTTCTGTGGATATAATTGTAATTCTGTAAGGTTCTACGATGTTGGATAGGAGTATAAAAATTTTACTCTAGCATAATCTAAGTGCATATATATATGTGAAACTCCCTTTTAGAGACTTGAATCCTAGTTCTCACCTCTCACACCCTACAAACTCTTATACTTGTAGAGCGATCATTATACCAATGGTGTGCGGTGGTGTCATTTCATATATGAACATGAAATACTTGGTCGTAACATATATTTGATAATTGATATATTAATATGCTATTATTCATTGACATTTTGTACATTTTTGTATAATCAATATATTAAATCATTCCTTCTCAAAAAAAAAAAAAAAAAAAAAACCATATTACATCCTTTTTCCTTTTTCCTCTTTTTGCGTCTTTTTTTAGAATTTGAATTTAATTTATTATTTATATTTCTTGTTTTTGTCTTTTCATTTTTTTGAGAGAGAGATGTTGCAGTTGTCTTTGAAATGCAAGCAAATTAGTGGGGATAACAAAAATACCCTCACTCCACTTAGAAGAGTGGACACGTATATGTTCACACACACACACACACACACACACACACACACACACACACACATATTTATTAATATATAATTTAATTCTTTTATATATACACACACACATCATATTAATAATTTACTTATTTTTACATATTTTATTGTTATCTTCAAAATAATACTCCTAAGCTCTATGGTTCGCTGACTATTGGGGTTTCAAATTGGAGGAAGCTCAAGCTTCCACACCTGAGGAGATTGTTAACCTTGTCCTAGACCCATCCATGGCTCTAAGTCAATCCATGGACCAATGGAAAGTTTTTCTCACTATGGCTTCCACCTTAGAGGAAATATGGAGACTCAGAAACTCCAAGCTTTACTCCAAGCTCTACCACTTTAACGAACTTCTTCCAGCTTATCCGGAGGTACGTCCACGATTTCATTGAGGTATCCTCACCCACCTCCCCATCCCTTTTTCTTCATGTCTCCCCCTGATGGTCCCTACCTCCTCCTAGCTGGATCAAGATAAATGTGGATGCTACCGTATCAAGCTCCAAGGTTATTATTGCTGTGGTAGCAAGATATTTTTGTGGCTTTCTATGTAGTGTTTGGACCAGACTTATCTCCCATTGCTCTCCTCTTCAACCGAGCAGAAGCGCTCCTTTGGGCCGTGCAAATAGCAAAGAGAGAGGGATGGCAGCCAGTTCTTTTCGAAGGTGACTCCAAAATTTGCTTCGATGCCATCTCTTCCTCCAGTTCTCCCCCCAATTGGGCCATCCAAACCACCATCTCAAATGTCCTCGACTGTGTTCAGTTTTTTTAATTCTTGTTCTTTTGTTTGGACTAAGAGATGTTGCAATTCTGCAGCACACGTCACTACTAAGTTTGCTTTAGATTCTCGCCTGTCTTGTTTTTTCAATAAGGATAATCTCTCCCTAGCGTTAGCTGTTGTTTGTAGGGAAGATTATCTTGTATGTTCTTTTTCTCATTTTTAATGGATTGAAGTTTATCAAAAATTCAAAATAATACTCCTCTCTCTCTCTCTCTCTCTCACACATTAATATTGGAGCCATCTGATTAAGAGTGACAAAATGCCTTCCCTGTACCTTATACAAAATTTTCCCTCCTCGAAGAAGGGACAAGACACAATGACGGAACTTTGTTGAGACCATGGGGAGCCATGGTCCCCTTGACCTTCCAATTTTTTATATAAAGTATTTTTACTTATTTTTATGTAATTTATAGTAAAAATTTGATATTAAAACTTAAAACTTAACATACTTTTAGCTCCCTTGGCCCAAAGAGATCTAAAAAATTGGAAATGACCAACGAACCCACTCTTAAAAAAGAAAGAAAACAAACCTAGGAGTGAGCTTAGGATTTGGGAGGCATATGTGTTTTGGACTAATTTTTGGTGTTTGCCAATTGCTATGGAGATCAGGTGAGGTATAGCACTTGGCAAACACCGAAAATTAATCTCCATAGCAATTGGCAATTGGCAATCCATTCTACCAAATATTAAATATATATTTTTTGGGTATAAATTGAAAAATAGAGTTAGAAGCATGAAGATTCAAGCAAAACGTAGAGAGAGAGAGAGAGAGAGTTTTTCAAATGGAGGGGTTCATGAAGGTCTAGTAGAGAGAGAGAGAGAGAGAGAGAGAGAGAGAGAGAGAGAGGCAAAAGAAGAAGAAGACAATGGTTAGTGGAGGAAAGAGTTTAATAATTGATTTTTTAAGAAGGTAATTTAATAACTTTAATGATATTAGATCTGATGTGGCACTAGTAATTTCTTAATCATTAGATCTAATAAAAATTGATGGTTTAAAAAAAGTGTAACTCTTAGGGTGTTAAACCAAGTGTAACTTGAACCTATCTCTCTCTCTCTCTCTACACACACACACACACACACACACACACACACACACACACACACACACACACACATGCACATTGATAGTTGGGGGTTGGAGGATTCTAATTCTAGATGTCTTATTTGGAAATACCATAATGTGTTAGTTGAACTACAAACCTCTTGGTGGTGCTACCATATTAATGATTATATTTTCTTGACAAGAAAATGCTTAAATTTAATTTGGAATTGAAAAATATATAATATAATTTTCTTTTCTTTATATTTCACCAATTTAAAGATCAATTTTAGGTAAAAAAAAGAAAGAAAGTGGAGGTTAATTATAGTATGTTTGGGTGCTGATACAGTTATTAGAACTTGAAAGAATTAGGGCTCGTTTTGGTTGAAATTTTTTAGTATCGTTATTTAGTTTTTAGTGTTGTGGAGATACGTGTTTAAGTGTTATAGAAATATGTATCAGAAGTGTTATTGTTGTTTAAATACTGAAAATTGATATTTAAACACTGATACCAAACATTCCCTTATGTTTTGAAAATCATCTTTTATTTTTTATTTTTATAGTTTTGGTGAGTAAAATATAATGTTTAGTAATTTTGATAAAGTTGAATGTAAAGTGTTATATTTGTGTCAAATTATTTATGATTCTTTCATTTTTTTTTTCAAGGTCCTATATATATTGTAAGGACGTGATTTGAGTCTTAAGCCCAAAAGTTAAAAGGATTTAGGTCTAAAGAGACCAATACAATGAATTTGTAGAAAGTGGGTTGGAAAACTGGGCTCTAATGAGTTGGTTAACGATTATAATGGATTTAAATGACAATAAAGTAAAAATAAATTGGTTTTGTCTAAGGAAAATCATATTCGGCACAGTCTGAGGAGATTAGTTCTTGTATATAATTGAAGTTGATTACAAGTACAGTTCTTGTTGCTACAGTATTTTTCTTTCAACTCTCCGATCCCTCTCCCTCAGGGACTTCTTTCTATTTTATACTCTCTTCCTCCTCTCATTTTCACCTTCCACGTGTAGATTTAGGATTGTTGGTCTTGATACTTGTCTCATCAGCCATTTCTTGAAGTTTTTGGGAGTAGCTATAAGTCTGAAAACTATTGTTTATGTATCATTTTCTCATTAATGCTGTAACACCCCGACCTAATTTTATAATTAACCTATGTTCAAGTGATTAATTATTATTTTAAGCCACTTTATTTCAATAATTAGTATAAGAGTATTTAATAAGCATATTATTTTATAATACTTCTGAATAAGAATTGTAAAGATTATAAATAATTTAATGGCTAATTGTATTATGAATATATACTAAGTATGTACAAAACTATGTTAAGTGGTTAAGTTATGGTATATATATATATATATATAGTTGTAGGTGTTTTAATTAAGCATGATGCATGAGATAGTACAGTAGAAATTCCACCACATGCAACCAATGGAAATTCCACACACATAAAGCCAAGTACTATGCATGTTGTCAAACTCAAAGACCAAGAATTGGCTGGCCATGCAATCACCAAGCTCCATCTCAATTCTTCTTTGACTTTCATAAGCAACTAGAACTTCCAAGAAAGTCTCTTGCTCTCATTTCCCACGGTTCCACTCATTGAAAGAAAGACAAGACTCTATCTCATCTCTTCCTTGACTTTTCAAAGTAACTAAACTTCCAATAAGCTCTCTCTTTCTCTCATTTCCCACGGGTCCATGCAAATCAGATTTCTTACCTCAACTTTACTCTCTTTTCTCTTTAGGAAAGAGCTAGAAACTCTTAAGTCTTCTCTCAAGTCCACCGGTTCACACACACCAAAAGGAAGACAAAAGCTCCACCTCATTCTTCTTCCTACTCACTCAAAGAAAATTAGAAGACTCAAAAAACTCTCTTAAGCTCTCTCCCTCTCACACCTACGGTCCAGCAGCAAGGAAAAAGATTTCTTCAAATTCTCCTCAAGCTTTTACTCCCAATTTAAAGCTAGAGTGATTCTAGCTCAATCACTCCATGAACCTATGTCTAGGGTAAGGGGAAAATCTAATTCTTCTAGTCTATTATTCATTTTTAACTTAAGTGATGATTTTATGATTTTGTATATGGGTGTGTTGGTGATTTGTTGAAGGTATATTAGGGTTTTTACTAATTAATGGTTGTATAAGATTAAGGAATTAAGAAAAAGTTAGGATCAAAACTGTTGATGTTACTGCTGGTATTTTTGGTTGTATGTAAGTTTGCTCTAAATGGTAACATGACTATATATAAATGTTTTCTAACATGTCTAATGAGTGATAAAAATTCCCATATGAAAATACCATCCTTTGATAATTGTTTGTGAATTTACAAGAAAATGTTGCAAAGCTGTCACTGTGACAGATTCTGTGTTTATGAATGATAAATTATATATTAAATTGTATATAGTGAATTTGGATGCTAGGGCTATTTTCTTTGAAATCTAAGACACATACGGGTATTATGGAATTGGTCTCACAGTATTTAGATGAGTAGAAAAATAATGATTTAATTTTTAAGTTGCAAGAAATTCTGTCAAGACAGATTTGAGTATGCTGTCTTGTGTGATTTTTAGTAAATCATGGGTTTATTCTTTGACTCCGAAATTTTTATGGTTTATACTGGACATACAGGGGAGTAGTTATCTAAAATTTCATGACAATTGGATGTGTGTGGGCAGCCTGTTTGTATTTTACAAATAGAGCATATTCTGCTGAAATGAGCAGTGGATAACATATGTTATGCCTAATTTTGAGGATTTAATTCTATAGCGAGGGTGGATGTTTTGAGCTATAATTTAATATGCTTATCTCTTGGTATGTCTCGATCATAGATTAATTTTGTGTAACTTGTTTTGAGGTTTAGTACTCAAATGAAGGGTTCTAAACCATGTGACGGTTGTGTTTATGAAGCTGTTTTGTCCGACGTGTTGTTTGTTACCATATGAATGTATATAGTTACATGACCATGCTTAAAGGATTCTATGTTATGCATGCATTATTGCCCTAATCTCAAATCATCTTTTGAAATGAAGTTGGTTTTTTTAAAGATATGAGATTAATGTGAGAATGTTGGTTCTCTATGATTTAGTACATCATGTTGTATGATGAATATATTTTGTGTTCGTGGGAACCTCTTTGGGGTGTGATTAAGATTTCATTGATTATGAGAGATAGGCTTTGAGATGAATGTGTAAGATATGATAAAGAGTAATCGATAGTAATAAGCTTTGGTTTTGGTTTAGGTGTTACCAGCCGCCAGGTCTAAGCTCCTTCGACTTTAGGCTCTCAGTTCCTCTGCTTTCAGGTAAGGGATAAGTTATGTGAGCATTTGGTAAGTCATGAGGTTATTTTAAAGTATATTATGCATTAAAATGTTTTTGATTAGAGATATGACATGTAAGCATTATCAGACAAAGATATGTTCGTGGGCTTCCGAAACCCTATGTATATGATTTAAGCATATTAATGCTATTACTAATTCCACGAACATGACAATTAAAGAAAATAATAGAAATGCTATTATTGTAAAATGCAATGCAAACTATGAGTTTCAATATGATGAATAAGTATGAAATGTTTTTGAGTTATGTTCTCTGGTGATCTGAACTTTGCTAGTAGGGGTTAATTACTAGCTTTCCATGGAAAACGTTATCTAATTGGCCATTATAAGTGGGACTGGCTCTGCTGTACTCACCCCTTGTTGGTTACGGCCAACTTGTGGGGGAAGCCAACCTACCTCCATGGTTGGAAGATATGTATTATGATGTGATCTCGGGAATACCTGGCATTGTGGGGAATGCTGGATGCCTAGCACCGTGGTGCTAGAAGCCTCCCAAATAAGTACAGACTTATCAGCTATGGACTAACCAATAAGTTATTTATGAACAGCTATATAATGTTATTAATCATGAGAGAATTATTTTGTTAAATGCATTGTGGAAAGTTAAAAGCTCTCATGTAAAGAAGAAGTTTCTAATGAAAGAAAAGCTGTTCATTAAAGATGAAAGTTTCTGAAGTTTTGTTGTGCTATAAAGATAAAACTTCTGATGAAAGTACAAGTTATGTTTAAAAGTTATCAGATACCTGCTCTTTATGAAATGTAAAATTTTATGACTCTGAAAGTTATAATATTTTTCGGGAAAATGTTAATAAAGAAAGATTTTCTTATTGGGTCAAGATGTTTCTAGTTTAATACAAAGTTGCTGATTATCTGATTTAAGTTAAAATGATTATTTTGTAATGAGAATATACATATGGTGACTTTGTAGGAAATGAAATAAGCTTAATTCAAAAGGTTTTGGTAATATTAACCTAATAAGAAAAAGGAGAACAATTATTTTCTATGAAGAGCGTATAAACTATTATTATGAATAGTATAAAATACTATGCATGGGAAAAATGTTCTCCTATTTGAATATTCATAGAATGAAATGATTTGATTTACATGCATCCTTATTGAATTCTCATATATCTTACCTTTACTGAGCTGTGTAGCTCACCCCTTCCACTCTTTCAGTCAACAGGTTTTATTTTGGAGCAGAGGGAGCCTTAGTCGAGTTTTGAAAGGAGCTAGTTTAGTTTTATATGTATAGATCCTAAATTAGAAATTTGATGTTTAGCCTTGTAATATTGTGTATTTTAGGATCTAATGAAAGTTGTGTTCTTTAAAGTATTAAGAGATGTATTATGTGCAAATGTGGAAATTGAATGACTGGTCGATTATGTTATATTTTGAGTATAGTGTAGATGTTCTGAATATCAAGTGAAAAGTTAAAAACAAAAAAAAAAAAGAAATGAGAAAGAAAAGAAAGAGAGAAGCTTTTGGTAAAAGTTTTGTAAAAGTTAAGTTGGTTCTTGTTAATATCAGGTTTAGGCTTGGTATTAGCATGCCGGTCATGGTCACAAATCCGGATATCGGGTTTGGGGCGTGACAAATGCGGCCAGAGAGTTAGTTACAGAGCATTCAATGCGGTGGTAGCAGCTTTCTCTTAGATATTTCATAGTCTCCCTCTGTCTTGTTTCTTCTTGATACTTATCCTAATCAGTGGAATTGTCTTGAACGTTGCTCTTGATGTCAGACAACACCTTCTAACCTCGGTTCTGCTTAGTCGAGGAAGCATTCCTCCTCGAATCACCTCCCTAGAGCATCAGGCCTAGATCCCTTCTTTTATTTATTAGTGCTAACCTCTATAACACATTTACCTGTCCTCGGATTATTAGGTGTTTTCTAATTGGGTCCCTGGCCCAATATATTCTACTGGGCCTAACATATCTACACACACACACACACACACACACACACACACACACACATATATATAATCTATTAGAGCATTCGCAACAGATGTTGCAAAAAAAATGCCATTTTACCACATCAAAAGCCTACTTTATTATTTTACCACATCATTTTACAACATTTCATTTATCAGATGTTTTATTCTTCAATTTTATACATTAAAATAATATCTACAATACATTAAAATAATATATTAAATTACTGCCCCATCATCATCATCATCATCAACCACCTCCGCAATAACAAAAACAACAACTACAACAACCAGAAAAATTGTTGCGGCCACAATCACCAGAAAAACCAGAAAAATTGGCCATTGTTGCGGCCACAATCACCAGGAAAAAAAAAAAAAACCCACAACCACCAAAATCAACCCACAACCGCCGTCGAATCCACCACCAAATCACAACCACCAAAACAGAAAAACAAAGACAAAAACAGATGAGACTCATACCCAAATCTCATACCCGAACCCACCTACCATCATAACCCATAACCCATGAAACTCATACCCAAATCTCACACCCACAACCCGATCAACCTACCACCATCAACCAAAATCAGCCAACCACCAATAATTAAAACAACCAACCACCAAAAAAGAGAGAGAGAGAGATCGATGGGATTGGTGATGACGATGGCTTGTGGTAGCCATTACAGTGATCGGCGATGATGATGGCTCGTGGTAGCCATTACAGTGACCGGAGAGATTGGCGATGACGATCGAAGAGATCGGCGGAGCTAGTACAGAGATAATACAGGGAGAAGAGAGGAACCGGTGTGAGACGAGAAAAGAAAAAAATGAAGAGAATGAAGAGAGAGGAGAGAGAAAAGAGAATAAAAAACTATAAAAACTTTTTGCCACATCTGTCCGTACCGTCTTGTAGGGTCAGAGAATCTGGTAACCCCAGCCCACTTTGTACCAAGCCCAAGGCCTATGCAGAGGAGGAGGAAGCCCAATACCCTCGCCGAGGACAACCTTGTCCTCGGCCAACCATGACCATGGGAGGAGGAAGTAACGGGCCACCATAGGCAGCCCTCCAGGGCATCTAAGGAGAAAGAACCAGCACAACATGTCAGCCATGGAAGAATAGCCGAGGAGCAAAACCAGGATTGAACTGTCACTTCCACATTAAATGTGCACGACTAATGTTCCGACAGCATTAATGGAGAAATGACCCCTGAGCAGTGCTGCCTTGGTTGCTGCAACTAACAGGGAGTTTTGGTAAGGTAGCTGATGGGATGGATTGTCAGAGAGAGACATAGATGATCAACAAGTGGAGGAAAGGGATCGTTGGAGGAGGACTATATAATGGGAAGAACCATTCTCATAGGGAGGGGGGTTCTCACAGGATAAAGAGTATCACCGAGCTCCTCGGACCGAGCCGAGGATAGACTTTTTCCAGGATGATTTCAGTTCATCTACGTTCGATAGTGGCGAATACCACATTGGGCGTTGTCTGCTTGCTAGGGCCTAGTTCTTGAACACGCTCTCTACAAATTCATTGTATTGGGCTAACTGGGCTTAAGTCCACTCACTCAACAATAGAAGTGCTCAAACCCAGTCCCTACAATTGGCGCCGTTTGTGGGGATAACTAATGCGCTAGCAAGCGCAATAGTTAATTATTCCTACATTGCTAGCTTGCACAAAGTTAGGCAAATTTTTTGTCGCTGCTGCTAACACCGACTCCGAGTCCCGTAAAAAATAGGGGAGGAAAACAATGCACCCACTCAAGTAATAGTTGTTGTAGAAAAATGAAAGGTTCAGAGAATAAAGAAAGTAAACAGTACAGCCTTTTATTAAATGAAGAAAAAAAAAAGTACACCATACGCCTGAAGGCTTAGACAAGCTTGTTCTAAAGCTAAAAATACAAACGATGGCTTGGATAGGCTTGTTTTAAAGCTAAATGTACAAGCGGAGACTTAGACAGGCTTGTTCTAAAGCTAACCGTAGGAAAGGGAGGCTGAGGCAGGCTTGTTTTAAGGCTACCAACAACTCCTGAGCTCGTATGGATGGTACCGGCGACGAGAGAGGAGAAGGAGTGGAAGCGCCGGACGGAGGCCCCATTCCAGGACATTCCCTTGATGTTCCCCCAGCCTCATGATAATTAAGCATTGGAGGCGGCAACACCCGGGCACCGATCGTAACGTAATCTTGCGAACCTCCATCGGCGGGTGAGTTGGGTGCGAATCACTACCGGCTTGAAGGGCAAGCATGGACGCGTACCGGAGAAAAATATTATGTTCCTCATGAACCTCCCTTCTAACTGCCAGGCGCACTGCCACCAGGATGATGCCCAAGCCTTGCCGCGCTGAATGTCTGATGCGATCTACAGCCGCCGCGGTTCTCGATTGAGGAAGGAGGACCTCCCTTCTTGCTCAGTTGAAAGGTAGGGACACCTTTGGCCCCAGCACCCTTTGCCTCAACTGCGTTGTCCAGGGTCTAGGCGGCGTCTCTGGTTCTTGAAAGGGGCTTGGCTCCCTTGCCCTTGCCCTCATCTAGGGCCATCCCATTCCCCTGAGCCCTGATCACGATCCTGGCAAGGTTATCGGAGGTGCTTAGAAGGTTGGGGGCTCAGAGTTCCTGTTGAACTCAAGGATTCGTGAAGTGTGAAAGAACGATTCCCCCAGAGAGCCTTATATAGAAGGCGAAGGTTGTTGGGAATTAATCCGCACGAAATTCAAAGGAAGAATTACCAGGGACATTAATCCCGACCAATTTTCAAGGAGGCCACCAGCCGTTGGATCTGCATTAATCCACAAAGATATTAATGAGGGCATGCCTCGCATACCGAAACGTCAAACACACAACCCGAACAGCCAAAGGACGCCTCGTAATTAGAAGTGGCGAAAAAATTGGCGCAACGGGGCTACCACTCTGCGTAAAGGCGGAGGGACAAGCCGCCCTTGTCCAGGTTAATATTGGGCCAATTGCCCAGTCTAAAAGGGAGTCCCTCCTCGGCAAGGCAAGGCTGAGACCATTATCACTCTAGAAGCGAACATTCCAGCGTTGAGGACAAGTTTCTTCACCCCGAGCAGTGACGACGAAGTGTTAGACAGAACCAAGGTCTTGCATGGTCCTCGAACTCAAACCTATGAGGAAACTAACTACTTCAAGAAAAACCTGAGTGCTAGATTGCACCAAGGTATTGCATGGGCTTCGGACTCAAACCTATGGGGAAACTAGTTACTTACAGAAGAACGTAAGTGTTAGACAGAACCAAGGTCTTGTATGGTCCTCGGACTCAAACCTATGAGGAAACTAACTACTTCAAGAAAAACCTGAGTACTAGACTGAACCAAGGTATTGCATGGTCCTCGGACTTAAACCTATGGGGAAACTAGTTACTTACAGAAGAACATAAGTGTTAGACAGAACCAAGGTCTTGCATGGTCCTTGGACTCAAACCTTTGGGGAAACTAACTACTTCAAGAAAAACCTGAGTGCTAGACTGAACCAAGGTATTACATGGTCCTCGGACTCAAACCTATGGGGAAACTAGTTACTTACAGAAGAACATAAGTGTTAGACAGAACCAAGGTCTTGCATGGTCCTCGGACTCAAACCTATGAGGAAACTAATTACTTCAAGAAAAACCTGAGTGCTAGATTGAACCAAGGTATTGTATGGTCCTCGGACTCAAACCTATGGGGAAACTAGTTACTTACAGAAGAACATAAGTGTTAGACAGAACCAAGGTCTTGCATGGTCCTCGGACTTAAACCTATGAGGAAACTAACTACTTCAAGAAAAACCTGAGTACTAGACTGAACCAAGGTATTGCATGGTCCTCAGACTCAAACCTATGGGGAAACTAGTTACTTACAGAAGAACATAAGTGTTAGACAGAACCAAGGTTTTGCGTGGTTCTCGGACTCAAACTTATGGAGATACTAGCTACCTTCAACAAAAAAGAGCGTGAGCATTCACCTAAGCTACGAGCATGGCCAAAGGGGAATCTGGTGCCTCGGATCACTCGCGCCGACCTACCCCGATTGAAAGGTGAAATAAAAACAAGCCTGTGAACCAAGGTTTTGCATGGTCTTCGGACTCAAACCTATGAGGAAACTAACTACTTCAAGAAAAACCTGAGTACTAGACTGAACCAAGGTATTGCATGGTCCTCAGACTCAAACCTATGGGGAAACTAGTTACTTACAGAAGAACATAAGTGTTAGACAGAACCAAGGTTTTGCGTGATTCTCGGACTCAAACTTATGGAGATACTAGCTACCTTCAACAAAAAGGAGCGTGAGCATTCACCTAAGCTACGAGCATGGCCAAAGGGGAATCTGGTGCCTCGGATCACTCGTGCCGGCCTACCCTGATAGAAAGGTGAAATAAAAACAAGCCTGTGAGCGTCACTTAAAGCATTCCAAGTACTGAAGCGCTTCTTTAAGCCCAGTAAGTCTAGGAAAGATGTATGTTTGTATAAAGTAGGCATTGTAAACCAGAATTCCTTCGTGATTCATCCAAAGAGGAGACAAATGGCATTGCTGAGACTATTCAGTTTTCAGTTAGAGCCTGAAGTAAAATTTACCTCAGGGGTCCATGAGTCCATCGTTCTCAATTATTCAAGCACTACTGGCACACCATTAAGATCAACCAATTATTAAGCAAAGCATTAAAGCAAGATAAATAGAGGGACGCGTTGTTCAAAGAAATAAACACAGACGATTGGATATATTACACCAAAAAACAGTTTTATTGCAGTATCACAAAAAAAAAAAAAAAAAAGGTGGAACGAAAGGAAAAAGAGACCATTATGGACCCGGTCGACGAAATAAAATAGCCCGATAAGATGGCTTAGTTCTTCAACTTGATAGGCAGCTTGTCCTTGGGGGTTTGCCGAGAAGCTTCATCTGATGCCTTGAGATCCTGGCTCGGAGATGCAATTTCGGAGGACTCCTTCTCTGCGGGGGGAGCCTGGGAGTCAGCATGAGTGGCCTGGGAGTCAGCAGGAGGCTTCACCACGTCTTGGGGCGCTGCTGGGTTACTGATTTCCTCTTTCCCTAACATCCCTTGGTGCCCAGTCCCCTCAACAGGCTTATCAGTTGACATTGGATCGTTGGCAGCACTAGCCTGGCTTTCGCTCATCGCTTTAGAGGCGGTGCCAGCTTCAGGGTCGGTGCCAGCTTCAGGGTCATCGAAGATAGCCTCACGAATGGCGGGGGGATAATACACCCTCTCAGCCCTCCTAAGCTCAGACGAGGACTCAACTCCAGCTTGGTTGAGGGCCTCATTCCAAGTCTGGGAGCAATAGCATCTGCACACCTCGGGCACTTGAGCCTTGAGACTAGCCTTGGTCTTAGCCACTCCCTCAGCAAAGGCGTCTTATCATACCTAGGTACCTCTTAAGGTTACGGGCAACTTCTTGACTCCTCACGCCCCTCAGCTCGGCCATGTCAGTGGGGAGAAGCAGGGACCTCTCTAGGGCATCGGCTACGTGAGCCCCCTCGCCCTCTCGGAAGTCCCTGAGGGTGGCGTCGTCCATCAAAGGCTTCCCATGAAGCATGGCGGCGGGCAGCTAGGCTTGGGGCTCAGACTGCTGAATTACCTCTTTTCCCTTGTCTTGACCACCAATCCTCAGCTGCTTGGAAGGTCGGCAGGCTTCATCTTACTCTTGGGAGGAACGAGATTTCCCCTCATCCACTGGGTCTTTGCCCTTGGAAGGCCTTTTCCTCTTCGGATCGGTGGACTCGGGTCGAGGGTCCGAGGTCGACAGAGTGGAAGACGGCTTAGTCTGCGCAGGCAAAGACTTAGGTGGGGGAGGGGGAAGCTCGGGTGAGGGAGAAGGAAGCTTGGATTGTGACTTCCCCGGCGTGTCCTTCCCCGGTTGGCCCTCAAGTAGGTCGAACACGCTGGTTTGAGGTTGTCTCTTAAAACCCATCTCGGCCTGAGTACCAGTCCTTGGTGACAGAAAGTTTGCTTCAGATAAATAGGGATCACCCAAGTCACCGGAGGGATCCTCGGATAGATGGACTTGGTCGAATGCACCAAATTCGTCCTCGGACGAACCTAGATCAACTACTTCTCCCTCTTTTTCCAAACTTTCTCCCTCGGCCTCAGGAGCTTGGTGGGACGAAGAAGAGCCTATCAACGGGACGCCCTCGGGGATAGAAGGTCCTTCAGAGAACGAGAACCCGTGCTCCACCACAGAGATTTGGCGAAGCCTAGGGTCCTTAGCTCTGATCACGTATCTGGGAGTCGAGAAAGACTTTTGAATCGGTTTGTACCCGAAAATCTTGTGAGCGGCTCTAACCTAGTTGTCAGCCTCGTTCACAAAGACCTCTGCCCTGAGTACGGTTTCCAAGTCTGCCTTGTTGACCAAATGGAAGTGCCGTTCGAAGGCGTGTGGATCTGCAAAGGAAAAAGCTAGTTCTTGTCAACAACCAAGAAATGCAAACAGTGAAAACATAGCAGATCAATCTTCCCATATTCCGAGTACCCTACTTGGCTCCCCCTCTACTGTCGGGCAGTGAAGGCCGTCGTGCCACTCCCCCGACACGATGAGAAAATCCTTATTCAACCCCTTACTAGACTCGGGGAGACACTGGATAAGTCTAACTCTATCATCCATCGTCTTTATGTAGTAAGACTTACCCGTTAGGTGCTGGAGGTTGTAACACCAATTCACGTCATGATGGGTCAACTTCAACCCCATCTTCTCATTCAAGGCGTCCACACATCCCAAGATCCTAAGCACATTAGTGGCGCACTGGGTAGGGGCTAACCGAAGTGCCTAAGGTAGCCCCTCGTCACCGGCCCCATAGGGATCCTTATACCACCTTCAAGGAAAGCGATTATGGGAATCACTACCTCACCAACCTCCCTCCTGATATACCACTCCCCCTCCTCGCAGTACCTTAGACCCACGTTACCGGGTATCCTATAAGTGGCGATGAATTCCTCCATCGCCTCCTCAGACCCAACCAACTTCTTAAACCTACCCATCCTGAAGAACGGCTAAGAGACTCAAGGAAGGGAGAAAAAAGAGAGGAGTAGAGGAAGAGGAAAATCAGAAAGGGAAAAGTATAAGATAGAGTAAGAAGAAAACTTACAGAAATGAGGGAAGGCGCTTAGAACAGGCTTTTTAGGTTACGAAGAGACGTGAATTGGGTTGGAGACTTGACCGGATTCGGAGTGTGTGCATAAGAACCCTTGAATGCAGAAGTGAAGAGGCAAACCGGTTTAAATGGGTATTTACCCCCTCACTAAAGACAAATGTGCAAGGCTTCCCGCCCATAATGGCGAAAGATTCATGCCGTTAGATTACCATCACACCGTTGAACGTGAGGAGTAGAAGCCGCCAAAATTTAATATGGGTGCGTACCGCATATCGAAGCGCCAGAAACGTGCATTAGACAGATGAAAAGACTTCAAGCGCTGACTTGGGACTAGACTAGACAAGCCACGGTATAGGCCCGAGGATGTCAAAATCCTCCCCTTCGCCCGAGGACCCGGACAGCAGGATTTTGAGGGGCTATTGTGGAGTTAGAGAATCTAGTAACCCCGGCCCACTTTGTACCAAGCCCAAGGCCCATACCGAGGAGGAGGAAGCCCAATGCCCTCGCCGAGGACAACCCTGTCCTCAGCCAACCAAGATCATATGAGGAGGAAGTAACGGGCCACCATAGGCAGCCCTCTAGGGCATCTAAGGAGAAAGAACTAGCACAACATGTCAGCCATGGAAGAATAGTCGAGGAGCAAAACCAGGATTGAACTGTCACTTCCACATTAAATGCACACGACTAATGTTCCGGCAGCATTAATGGAGAAATGACCCCTGAGTAGTGCTGCCTCGGTTGTTGCAACTCACTGGGAGTTTTGGTAAGGTGGCTGATGGGAGGGATTATCAGAGAGAGGCATGGATGATCAACAAGTGGAGGAAAGGGATCGTTGGAGGAGGACTATATAATGGGAAGAACCATTCTCATAGGGAGGGGGGTTCTCACAGAATAAAGAGTATCACCGAGCTCCTCGGACCGAGCCGAGGACAGACTTTTTCCAGGATGATTTCAGTTCATCTACATTCGATGGTGACGAATACCACATTGGGCGTTGTCCGCTTGTTAGGGCCTAGTTCTTGAACCTACTTTCTACAAATTCATTGTATTGGGCTAGCTGGGCTTGAGTCCACTCACTCAACAGTAGAAGTGCTCAAACCCAGTCCCTACACGTCTCATATTTAAGACGGTACTGTAGCTATGTGATATAATTTTTAGAATTTGGAACATTTGATAAAGCTTTATTTTTGTGTTTGGTGTGGCAAATGTGCCAAATATTTGACATTTGACACATTTACCACATCTGATGCGGATGCACTTATATTTATTGTCCTTTATCATTGTATATAGTGATCAGTTCATCAATTTTTTTTTTCAAGGTTGATTTTGTTAAATACCAAGTTCTGCCTCTCTCTCTTTCTCTAGAAATATCTAGAGTTTATCTCAATTTCTCTCTCCGGAATTTCCAAGAGACTTCCTTGACTAAGTGTTCGTTTGGAAAGTGCGTTTTGCACTTCCCAGCGTTCACGTTTGCGTTTTTTTTTTTTTTTTCAAGCCTTGAATGTTGACTTACGGAGTGTGAACAATGCACATACAGTGCACCCACAGTAACATTTTCAGCAACTTTGCAGCAACTTTTTAGAAATGAGTCTCACAAATCTCACTTTTCATCAATTTTTTTATTAAAAATGGGTCCCACGGTACTATTTACACAATTAAAAATTATTTTGCTACAATGTTTTTCAATTTTCAATTTTCAACTGTATCCAAACGGACCCTAAATAAATTTCAGTCACAACTTTGTACAATATCTAGAAGCTTGGAGAAAGATAAGATCAAGTGATAAGCTTCTTAACCGACATAGAACAAGTGTAAATATAGAAATGGTGCTCAGTTTTTGTGTGTCATAAAGCACCAAGTAAGACGTGTAAGGTGAAGTGTGTGACGTGAAGTGAAGAAAATAAAGTAAGGGTTAGTGGCTAGGTGTCTAGAGGTGAGGTGTTAGGTGTGTGCTAGTGTATTTAAGGATAGTGTGTGTGAATGTAAAAGTGCCGTGGGCAATGGTATAATAACAGTGGTGCCGGTAAAGTCTTGTAATTCCAAGATTTAGGTTTTCAATAAAAGTTTTTTGTTTAATTTTTTGTTCAATAATTTGGTATTAGACCTTCTGCTAACTTAACAGATTTTTGTTCTTAAAATTAGGTGGTAGATAAGATATGATAATATAATTTTGTTTATATAAGAGAATTAGAGGTATTGTCTAACTTTAAAGTCATGGACGAGATTGCTAAAGTTTTTTAGTGCAAAATTAAGTAGTCAAAGAATGCCAAGTTGCATTTTGATACATGATTAAGTTGAAATATATATTTTTAAATTAATAATATTGTATTTATTTATATGTAGTTAACAATGAATAAATGCTAGTTTTATTTTCATATATTTAATTAGTCTTAAAACATCGAATAATTCTCATTTTTAATTAAATGGTAAATTTTCTTTTTCATGCTTTGGCACCGTGGAAAAATTCATGGTTCCATCCTGATGAGACAACCATGATCCACCTTGTCTTTTCCCCGTTATCTGCAAATTAGGAGTGGCATATCATAGGGATACATATCATTAATATAACTTGTTTTCTTTGGTCGAGGAATAAAATTAAAGTTGTGGGCTATATATAGATGCTTCACGTATTGCATATACATTCAGTGGCAAAAGTATTTTTTCTTACCGATCGATAAAAGTTTAGATTATATCTTAGATTATTATATATGTCCTGGAAATTCAGCTCCTCTGTAGTGTTAGGAAGAATTTTCGGAAAGCCGTATGCCATTGCCAAAACAATAATTCCACAGACATTCTATAATTATCGAGGACTCAAAATGGTAAATTGTTAATGATAAGTTAAAAAATAATGTAAATAGTAGGTTTAGAAGAGAATAATTTACAAACTTGTCACTCAATTTTTATTTCATCTCAATTTCATTAATGTCAAAATCACCATATTAGAAACAGAAAAATACATTGAACCTGTCTTTTTTAGTCTTGAAGAGGGAACCGAACGGGGACAAGATACTCCTAATCCAACCCCGGCCCCCTTCTCCCATTGCCATATATCCCTAATCATCTAGACACAGATATTATTGTTTTTATTTGCTATTAACAACTTGCTATATATATATATATATATATATATATACTATATACTGTTATTGTATCTTAACATTGAAAATTCTTGGAGGAGCTAAATTCCCAAGATACTATATGTAAGTTTTTATTGATGATAGGAAATTCGGATCAATGAAGCTTTTGCCACAGACCTTTCAAGGATGCCCGAACACTTTGGATTGCAGAGGGAAAAAAAAACCATGAAAGCAAGGCCTAAAAACAAAAAACCATGAATAAAGGAAAAGGATAAATAAAATCAAGTTAAACCACTAAGTATTTGTTCCATCGCTGTAATAGAAGCAGACACCAAGCAAAACACATCAAGTCTCATGAAAATAGAATATTCTAACATGCATCTATGGTCAAATATTTTAGAATAACAGTGAAGTTATTATGTCTAAACCTGCTAGTTCTGATTTGTTGAAGCCGCAGCCTTAGCAGAACCACGGCAAAGTGGGCAGTGCGTATTTATAGTTAGCCACTTATCCACGCAGTGCTTATGGAAGGAATGTTTGCACGTGTAAAGTTTCCTACACACATCTCCATCTTCAAAGTCCTCCAAGCAGATAGCACACCGATCAGGAACATAGTGAGAAGGAACATGATGATCAGCTTGTGGTGTATTTTCAGGGAGTCCAAGTTCGATATCGTGTTGTTGGGTTCGAGGCTGAGTTTCATTAGTGTTACTACACTGTTTACGGCACAAGAATATTGCCAATAATACAATAGCGGCGAATGTTAATTCCATCTCGAACTTTGGGAGGGGATGATCATGACCATGATCATGAGCAGCAGGTGATGCTGGCGGTGGTGATGAAAGAAGAGGCTGTGGAGGAGGGGAAAACATATTAATTTTTTCTCTCAGTCTGACTCGGATTACAAGTACAAGTTGGAAAATCTAGAACTCTGAGGAGCGTTTAGTAAGAGAGTTCATTGTTGTTTTGTAAAAATATGAGTGAGTGAAAATGTGTGTAGAATTACTCCAGAATATTAGTCTTTTGACACAAAGTTGTGGTGTCTCCGAGTGTTGTAGGAACTAGCTAGGAAGGCACTACGTATGTACGTACGTGCATGCTTGGGCCCAGTCCAAAAAATTGTTTCCTATAACTGAATTGAAATCAGAAGTGGGCCAAATGGGCCTCCAGCCCATAAAAGAAAAGAAAAAATTTTACCTTTCTCCGTTTCTCTCTCTTACGTGTTTCTTTTATGTTGAGTTTGTTGTTGTATGTGAGTGGTATGATCGTAGATTTGTAAGTGAATTTAGGGTTTTAGGTTGGTACCAAAAGAATATCTCATATTTTTCCAAGAGTTTGTTGTTGTTTTATTTTAATTTTCTTTTTCCTCTCTTTTTATTTCATTATGTTGGATTTCAGCTTATACTATATATTTCATGGGTTTTCTAGAATTTGTTTGAGATTTAGGGTTTTGGGTTGGTACTCTCTCTTGTTGTTATGATTGATTGCGCAAAGAGCTTCTTCGATTATTTGTTATATGTAACCTTTGTTAGAGAATATCACAATTGGGTTTTTTTTTTTTTTTTTTTTGATAAAAAGATCATAACTTTATTAAGAAGAAGATAAAAATATTATATCTTGAATCAAAGCCGGCTCAATCATAATAGAGTTTTCCTCTATCCAAGCTACATAACCAACAACATTTTTAGAGCAATCACACTAGGCCTTGCAAAATACAAAAAGTAGTCAATTTTACACATTTTTCTTCAAAAAATCACACATCAGTCCTTCTAAATCACTGTAAATTTACATTTTTGCTATAGTAACCGTGTAAATATACACGGTTCCTGTAGCTTTGCATCCTAATATTTTATTAATTTCACAATTTTGCTCCTTTTTTTTCTCTCTTCTTTGTCTGCAAAACCAACTTAGACTTCTGCTCTCCCTCATCATTTTCTTCTTCCTTTAATACACACAAACACACCCACACAGATAAACCAACACAGGGACACAAACACACCCACACGGACAAACCAAAAGAGAGAGAGAGAAAGCACTGTTGTGAACTTGATACACTTGTGGATCGGTGCTGGCAGTAGAGATCAGTGCTTGTGGGTTGAGGGGAATGAGTTTTGATGCTTGTGGATCAGTGCTGGTGGCAGAGATCGATGCTTGTGGGTCGACAGAGATTGATGCTTGTGGACTAGTGCTTTTGGTGGAGATTGGTGCTTGTGGTGGAGGGGTAATTTGACCATGAGAGAGAGAGAGAGTGTGTGTGTGTGTGTGGAAGGCTCCAGATCATGAGAGAGAGAGAGAGAGAGAGAGAGAGAGAGAGCTTGATATAGAGTTGAGAGGATAAAATAAAAGTAAAGAGTTAGAAAGATAAAGATAATATAATAATAAATTAAAGAAATATTATTATTTAATTAGAATATATTATAAAATAGATTAACTGATGTGAGTGTTTTTGAGAAGTGGTTGTGTAAAATAAAAAAAATAGGTTCTAATGCTAATATAAATAGAAAAATTTACAAAGACTATGCTAATACTTTTAGAGTGACAAGCTAAAAGATAGGCATGACGATTACCTTGCCTTTTAATATAAGAAACTTGCACCTTCCTAAAGTCCTTCATTTTAAACCGAATCCCATTGATGATGTTGCCAGTTGATCAATTAACTTAATAGAATTGTCCTGGTCAAAAAAGGAAAAAAAAAAAAAAAAAAAACAAATAATTTGAGTTTTTGGAGCAAATGGGTTAAGCTATGAATTTGTACATTGGTGGAGGTTAATAATGGGAATGATGTAGATTGATAGACTCTTGCATTATTCCTAGTCGTCCCGCTTATCAAAGCCACTTTGATTCACATGTTAGCTTTGGATTTGACGCACAGTTTGGATTCAAATTAATTTTAGGGTTTGGAATTTCAATTAGTGATGGGTTAGATTTGGATTTAGATTTTGGTTTGTTGTGAAATTAATTAGTTTGATTTGCTTGGAGTTAAACCTACAGAATTAGGTTTCAAAAAAAAAAAAAAAAACCCTATAGAATTATGTTCACATCAGATAAGAAAACAGGAAATTTCTTCCTTCCCTGGGAAATATTAAAGAGCAAAAATAACAGTAAAAAAGGAAAAAGAAAAAGAAAATTAATCAACAGATATGTTTCATCGTTGCAAATAAAAATAATAAAAAAAAAAAAAATCAAACACATGCTAATTCTGATTTGTTGAACCCGTGACAACGTTAACAGAGCTACGGCAAAGCGGGCAGTGCCATTTTATAGTTAGCCACTTATCCAGGCATTGCTTATGGAACGTATGTTTGCACGTGCAAAGTTCCCCACACATGTCTCCATCTTCAAAGCCCTCCAAGCAGATAACACACTCAGTCTGGTTTCCATGTTCGTCACGTCCTCTGTATTCCACAACGTTGGACAAGATTCCGAGTTCGATATCGTGGTGGTTTTGTTGGGTTCGAGCCTCAGTTTCGTTAGTACTCCTAGTATTATTACTGTGTCTAAAGCAAAAGATTATTGCCAAAATTGCAAAAGTGGCGAGTGTAAATTCTGTCACTATAACTGGGAAGGAAAGGGAATAATCATAAGCAGAAGCAGGAGGTGATGGTGGCGATGGCGATGAAAGAAGAGGATGCGGAGGTGGGGAAAACATGGTTGTTTTCTTAATTTTTCTGAGAGAGCATAAGAAAACAATCAGTGCGGAGCCAGGATTTTGGTTAAGAGGGGCCAAAATCAAAAGACAACATTTAAAGTAAAATTAATCTAAAAAATATTAATAGATAATAATAACAAAATAAATAAATAATTACATGAAAATAAATATATTTCATATCATTAAAATAAATAAATAAAATTAACCAATTCATAATTATTACAAAATTTACAATAAAAAGTTTACAAACTAATGCGGTAAAAATATGATTAGTGTTATTTAAACAATATAATGAATAGATGTTTGTAATTATTTTTTGTAATTGGTAACATATCAATTTGTAAGATATAAATAGTAAAATTTATAATATCTTTAATATCATTTAACATTAAAATATTAAAAAATTACCATTATTAGTGAAAATAATAATAGAAATTAAAAAGAAAAAATTTGTGAAATAGGTGACACAATGGGACAAGACAAAAGCTTATCAGAACGGTAAAATAGGTGTAAAGGGAATATGATTTGATGTTTGAGAAAAAAAAAAATTGCTTTCTTTTTCTTGTGTCATACTCACTTTCAGGTTTCAACCAATTCAGAGTCAATTTTTTTCTTTCTTTTTCCTGTGTCAGAACTCAGAGTCCCTTAAGATGACAATTACATATACAAGGAAATTTTAGGTGGAGTCAGTGGGGGTAGGTGTACCCCTCGCCTCCCTCTAGCTCCGCCACTGACAACAATGTCCAATGATACAAATAATTATTCTTCTTATTTTATTTTATTTTTTTTTATATTTAGAGTATGGAGTTTCAGAGTTTGTGTTTAATTCGGATTACTATTACAAGTTGGAAAACCTAGAGATAGGGTTTTCAGTTTTGACATAGAGTTGTGGTGTCCTGCATATCCTAGGAACTAGGAAGGCATTGCGTACGTACATGCATGCTTGGGGCCAGTCCTAAAAATTGTTTCCTGTAACGTAATTGAAATCAGAAGTGGCCCAAGTGGGCCTCGAGCCCATAAAAAATTCTAGTGCACATAAGCTAATACACAAATTTGCACACAAGCCAAAGAAAATAAGGGAAATTGTAACTTGAAGTTTGGTAACAGCTTATCTGAGATTTTTGCTTAAATCTTTTTCCTAAGAGTATTGTAAATAAAAAGTAAAAGCTAAATGAAATAAGCAGCTAACTCACGAAACCCGCAAATAGTAGGAAAAATAAGCAATAAGCTTCCTTATAAGTACGTTTAAAATGAGCATTCTCAATTTCAATTTGTGTGTATTTAGATTTTAGAGATCTCGCATTAGTACTTGTATAATAGAAAAGTTATAATATTTTAGGCAATCAAACCCAAAATTCACTCAAATTTGGTCATGTAAAGTTGTGTAAAAATACATAATTACTAACGTAATTGTGAAAATTTACATTGATACTATTTATTTTGCATTTAGATTTTTCTTCTTTTTTATGTATCTCAAGGATGAAGAAAGAGAATGGATGATTGTTGTATGTGAAGAACGAAAAATAATTTTAAAAAAAATCAAGAAAAATTGATATTTTAATGAAATGTAAGTATAAAATAGATAATCTAATGTGGAATATTTTGAAAATTAAGTATGTAAAAAAAAAAAAAAGGAAGTTCTTATGATATAATAGATATGAACTTTTGCATGAGCTAATGCAAATTAAGCTTGTGTAATAAGCACAACTCAAAATTTTTTTTGCTCCCTTACAGGTTGCTTTTGTTTTGACATTTGATGTATTCGTGTATCTAATTTTTAGGTTTGTAATTTGTTGTTGTATGTGAGTGATATGATTGTATATTTGTAAGTGAATTTAGGGTTTTGGGTTGTTACCAAAAGAATTTGTCATATTTTCCCAAGAGGATAATTCCCCCCCACCCCCCCGGCCCCCTTTTTTTGTTATTACATTGGATTTCAGCTCCTACAGCTTCATGGGTTTTCTTGAATTTGTCTCCATTGTTGATGTATTTATCTTCAATTTAGGGTTTTGGGTTGGTACTCTCTCTTGTTGTTATGATTGATTGCACAGGGAAATGCTTCAATTATTTGTTTTGTAATCTCTGTTAGAGAGTATCACAATTGAGTTGATCCAGTAGTATAGTCTAGGTCATAAAAGGGAAAAAAAATGACCTTACTCGATTTATTATTACATCATGGGTGTAGAAACTAGAAATAGTTTTCTGTGGCTTATTTTGATTGGAGAATCTTAATAATTTGTTAAGGAGGAGTTGTACTTATTAAATTTCTTATTTAAGTTTTTGTACATACATGTTAATTGCATTAATCTTAGTGCATTTTCAAAATGCATAATTTTGTGTTGTACAAATAAATTGAGTTTTTGGGACAAATGTGTTAAGCTATGAACTGGTACAATGGTTGTTAAAAATGGGAATGATGTAGATTTACATGATTGCATTATTCGTAGTTCCGCCCATCAAAGCTAATTTTGATTCATTCTTTTTCCCCATATTTTTTAATTCTTTGAACAGAGTTAAATTCCTCTCTCTCTCTCTCATTGCTTTGGCTTCATCTCATTCTTGCTCTTCCAAAGGTTTCGCTTCAATTGTCCGTTTCTTTTTTTACTATTTTTGGATGATCAGTTTTGTTTCTAAAACAAATTTGATAGCAGTTTTCAAGACATTTTTGGGCTTCTCACAAGTAATTCGCAAAAACCCTATATATTTTATTAAGTACTCAACACTACAGCTCATACTTATTTCTTACTAGCCATACTTATTTCATCACAACAATAGAGATGGAGGATGATTATCATGTGAATCTTGATACATTAAAAAACAAAAATAGTAGGCTATGACACTAAGTTACATGGCTCTTGGCGTGCATTTGTTAATGGTACTATTTGAAAAAACTAGAATACAACACCATTAGAACAAAGAGTTTAAATTCTATCCGGATGTGGCATAAACCCCTTGGATTACACCACCAATAATATAACGCCACGTCTGCATTTAATAAAAAAATTAAATACAACTTTCTACACACAATCCTATTTCAGAAATCAAAATCTCAAATTCTCTCCTTTCCATCATTCAAGTCTTCAAGAACAGAGAAGCCAGCACGTACCACCCATGCTGCCATATGCCACCACAAGCCACAAAATTTGCTGCCGTTGTCGTTGTCCTATCTACTATCCCACTCTACACAAAAACATATGTTGTATATGGTTTGATTCGGATTTGAGGGTATGGGCTTTTTGTGGGTTTTAAGGATTTTTTGTGGCAATTGATTGGTGACTTGGTGGTTCATTGTGTGTGCACAAAGATGGAGATTGGGATGGTCACTTTAGGGTTTGATGATATCCAAGACTTATGGTTTATTTAAAATGATCTGTACGATTTTTCAGTTGGATCACTTTTGAATTGCTCTATTTTAGAGGAAATTTAGGTGGGTTTATCGTATTTTTGTTGTATTTTGGGGGTTTCATGAAATGGGTTTTGTAAATTTCATTATTGGTATATAAAATTAGTGTTCAAACTTCGAAGTTCCTTCTTGTGGAGTTCTTTAGGTTTCATTCCAACTTTTGAGATTATTGTGTGCTGGAAATTGATTGGGTACTATTTACAAATTTAATTTAATGTTGGTTCAAATTTGTTGTAGAGAAAGGGAGAGAAGATTAGGCTGTGGTGAAGGCAGCAACTCTGGCATGTGTGTGGCAGGTTGCTGGATTGGTGTTTCTTGTGAGAAAGAGATGAGATTTTATTTTGACTTGAATGATAGAAATTAGAAAGGAGGAGATGGGATTTTGTTATGTGAAATGGCGTTTGTTTCTTGAAAGTTGTATTCAATTTTTTAATAATTGATGATGTGGCACAGTATTATTGGATGGTGTAAACCAAAGGGTTTCCTCCACATCCGGACACAATGTAAACTCTAGAACAAATACATTCAATTAATAACAGGTTCTCCTGCAGACAGCAATCATGGATTCCCTGTAGCATTCCATTGGAAAAACAAGCACTGCAGTGTCCTCTACAGAAACTTGAAATCGCAGAAATGCAAAGATAGGAACAAGGCACAGCTAATCAGGAACTTGACAGAGACAGCAAATCGATTAAAGAAAAAAAAAAATCCTGGGTTTCCACCCTTGATTGTGAAAATCTTCAATCTTGTGTGGCTGCTCCTTGGTTGAGTTCTGCAAACCTCAGGCCAACACGCATTGAGTGTTTTAGAAACTTCTCAGCACATCGACGCACACAGGTTTCCTCTTGCTTTTGCAAGGATTTGTGCTTAAAGGTGTCCACGCAGTCATTAAAGCATCTCTCCACAAGTGAATTGTACATCCTCAAGCTGCAAGTAAAACATACAATCAGAGGGCAAATTTGGGACAAAAATGATTATATTAGTAAAAAATAATGCAGCATGATCTAGTATAGCAAGACTATACTCAACTGCCCCTTCGAAAAAATTTAACTATACAATATAACTAAAATTAGATGGTCTTTTATTCATCTAGTGACATCCAAGAAAATAAATTGAGGGATTGTTCCCATCATATACTATAATAAGGGCAAAGGACAACTTATATATATATATATATATATAAAATAAGGAACTACTGAGAAAAAGCTGTCAAATACTGAAAACTTATGTCTTAGTAACCTCTTCAGAATAAGTTATATAACATTATATTTTTATTGGTAACACACGCATGCCATTGAAATTCCTTTTTCATTTCCACTCGATTTACTATTTCTCAGTGGTGCATAAATTATTCTCCTTTACACATGACCAAACCACCTCAAGTAACCTTTTCTTATCTTTTCATTGATAGGGGTTCAAAGAAAGGGGTGAAATCATACCAGGACTAATAAATGCAGACACATAAAACATATATAAAAATAAAATTAAAAAAATTTATAACTAAATTGACCTGTAACTTCATATTGCTTGTAAGGAAGGAGCTTGACGGTAGTTGGCATCCAGACTAGATCCAAACCTTCCTAGGTTACAGGTTCCTTACGCCCTAATCTACATACCATGAATAATATTTGGGTTCATACAGACAGGGAACCTATTAAACCTAGGAAGACTGTCAGACAAACTAAACGAAAAATTGACTCCAAATTTGTTTTGTGCAATGCACATGATAATGCACTAGTAATGCATAAAATGTTGTTCCCAAAACGTCCATGCACAACATATAAGCTGCACTGGTTTTAAGGAGAACATTATTCTGGCTTCACATAATGAGCATCACAAAAATTAAATTAACTTCAGTGTGAGCTGTATTGCACAGTGGCAAATGTGAAGCCACAAAAATTGAGCCAATACTCAAATTTTAAACCAAAACAATGCCTTGAAGCACTTTGAAATGAACCTGTCATTCTCCTTAAAAAGACACCAATCTCAGAAGTATCTCAAAGCAGTACTTTGCTCAGCTCCTTTTGAAAATAATTTTTTTATCGTTATTTTTATTAAGATTGTGATAATAAATACAATATACTTAATAAAAAAAAATTACGAAGTATTCCTAATTCTAGGATTATAAGCCTATTTTTTCACATTAAAAAACTTCAAATAAATAATCCATAAAAAGGTCATGGGATCTCTTTGAAAAGAAAAAGTAAAAATTCCTGAAATGATTAACACATTTCAATTAATAAAGATGAGTTCATAAAAAGCTCACAAAAGGGAACACGTGAATTCAAAGAGATAAAAGAGGAAGAGAAAGATATTGAGGAAACAATGGATCGATATGTCATGGATCTGGAGCTGGCTGATCTTAGCAGGCATTTTAAGCTTATCTTACTATGGAAGATTTTTCAGACTTCCTAGCATGCTCTTGTGCATTCTAGATCCTATCCCTCGCCCATCAGCTGAAAGATGAGAGTGAGCCTATTTTGCTCTAAATTTATTAAAGGGATATATCTGGATCTGTTGCAAAACGATAATACCTAATCCCTTTTCTAGAAGTGTAGAAAAGAAAAGGATGATTCCGACCAGAATGAAGTTTTGAGTCTTTTATTAATCAGTTATTTATATTGGATTTTTATAAATGAAATATTAATTTAATAGACTATTAATTTGTTTAGCATAAGTAAACTGAGGAAATTCTGTTTTATGTATGCACGCACGTGTGTTACCTTTGAGGACTCAGATGATGAAAATTCTGAACAGGAGTAAAAGAAATCTTGAATAATGTATCATTTTTTACTTCAGAAATTATATTGTAGATAGAATTTGATGGTTTTAAACCTGACTCTATCATCACTTTATGTAGGACTTCAGCCTTAATCCACTTCCCATCCTCGTAAAATACTCCAGCAGTTTGAAGTTTGAACTGTAAGTAGCCACATTTGGAACCGGCCAACTCTCCCATTTCTTTAAGCAACATCAATGCCCTATAAGAGCTACCCTTTGCAGTACCCAAGAAACAGCTTTAAGGCATCTCACTCATTCATTTAAACAGTTTTAAGACTGCTTTCATATTAAGTTTCATGCACGACCCATGTATCAAGATACCACATGTATAAACATCTGGAACAAACCAGTATTTCCATAGAAGATTATATCTGAAATGCTTCTTCCATGTCATCTGATCTACAAAGGCATCAATAAGAATTGTAAATGTCACTTTAGAAAAAGAAATATTGCTCTCCTCCATCTCCCTAACCAAATCAGCAATTCACACTAAATTTTCAACTCGACAGAAACCTGCAATTAGAACATTGGAAGTCACCAGAGTTGGAGATTGACCAATTGACTGCAACTGATCGAATAAACATGCAGCCTTCTCCAACTTTCCAACAATACAAACACATCTATCAGGGTGTTTAAGTAATTAAATTTGGATAGAATCAAATGCTTTTCATTTGATCCACCAACTTCTCAGCCTCCCAAACTCTCTTGACACAACCGACCAACCAATGTGTTGTATGTAAAAACATTACAAGCCACCCATCTCCCACACATTTCATCAAGCAGTTCTAAACCTTTACTTTGAATTCCATCATTACAATATTCATTAATCATACAATTGCAAGTATATAAATTAGGAAACACCCCATTGCGCTTCTTTTTCTCATACAGCTAAAACCCATAATTCTTTAGGCCTTTCTTGAAAAACCATTGATCAACACCGTGTAAGCGTACTGATTAGCAACCAAAACAAGCTCTCCTATTTTACAAAACAACACCTAGGGTCTCCATTCTTCCAACACCCATCAATCAGAGATTCAGAGTAGAGTATTTGACAACATTAGCAGACAAACTCATCTCCTCCAACTGACCAAATGCTTAAACCCTTTATACAAATCAAAGCCTCACAACAACCTTTAATCATAATCCCAAAACTACATACATCCAATTGAAAATTCCCCTTTGTTTCATTGAAAACACACAAAGATTTCTCAAAACAATTTGATTTGATAAGAAAACCCAAAAGATTATATAAGTGTTTGGTCCAGGCGTGAGGCCCTTATTAATCATCTGACTGAAATAGAATAGTGAGTGCTTTAGTAATTGAGCTTGGACATAGGCATTGATGATTGCTTCATAAGATGAAAATGGGTTAAATCTAAATTCAAATTGCTGTGTGTCAAATAGTAGAGAAGATCAGATAATGAAGTAAAGGTAGGGGAGGAGATCCAACCATAGTATTTGTAGAATGAGAGAATAAATGCGTGGTATCATTTTGGAGGATAGGAGGTGGTGTATGATGAAGGAAACAGATTGGTGGGTGTGTTGGGGGCTAGGACAGTTGAGGAGTTGAAGAGTGAGAAAGCATTCAATGGCAGGCTTTTCACCATTTTTTGGATGAGGACAAGAACATGGTGCATTTGTGACATTTTCCCGTCGTTGCTTATGGTGCATGCACTAAACTTTTACACATGTGGGTGTCCCCGGCTCTCTATTGTCCTTCGTGGAAACACTGATAGATAGGTACTGGAAAGTATTAAAGCCACACCATCACTAGGTTTATAAATGATAGATGGTAGAAATCCTCTAAATGGGAACATCATGGGGGCTTTTCTGAAAAATGCAAATTTAAAATTAATTGTAAAATGCAGCAGTTTTCAAATTATTTAGGAATCTATAGCACTCTTGAAATCATGTTTTGAAGGCACAATTTTGAATCTTGAAATCCTCTTATTTTCCGCTAATGTGGTGAAGCTAACAAGAACATTTTTAATTCAAATAAATATGTCCATGTGGAAATAGTATCTTCAAGAAACAATTTCCAGCCAACCATTGCAACCCCCCAACCCCCCACCCCCCTTTTTTTATTCCACTGATCACTATGAAACAGGGAGAAACACACAAAAAGTTTCAACAAGAGTGGAGCTTGTCTAAAGGCTACCTCTGAAAAGTCAATTTTCAATAAATTTCGGCCCATATACAAATATCTAAAAATTATTATTTTTTAAATCAATGATTAAATGGATAGTTTTTATTTTTTGGATAAATAATAATGGTTTATTGAAAATGAAAAGAAAATGATCCCCAAGTACACAGGAAATGCACAAAGGATGCAACAAAGTTTCATCCAAAATTACATAAATCTAGAAATTCCTCAAAGGAAGAAAAGGAATAGCCACTCAAAGCAGCCAACCAATCAAACATGGTTTCAAACATAGCCACTAAAAGATAAAATTTTAGCTCCATAGTCAAACCCTCAACCCCATCAAAAGTACGAAGTTTTCTCTCCCTCCAAATGGTCCACACAACACATTGAGGATACATTAACAGCTGATAATATTATCTAAACATTTCCTGGAATATAGGTTCCATACAAAACTAAATTGCATGCTAAGAGACTAATATTTTGGTTCAGTTCAACTGGTTAGCGTCGAGCTTTTTATACCTAGGAGGACCGTTGAGCAACCAAAACGAAAAACAAACTCCAAAGATATTTCTGTGAAAAACACATGATAATGCACCATTAATGCATAACATGTAGTTCCCAAAACGTCCAGACACAACAATATAAGCTGCACCGGTTTTAAGGAGAACATTATTCTGGCTTCACATGAATAGCATCACAAACATGAAAACGACAATGCGAGCTATATAGCACAGAGGCCAACTGTGAAGCCACAACAAAAACATAAGTCCCATGATGTTTGAATAACCGTTTGGATTAGCTTAAGTACAACATTTTAAAACCTCATTTTTTTATAGCTAAATTTATTCAAACTAACACTTTGAATTCACTATTTCCTATCAGCTTAAGTAGTAAAAGCATTTGAAAAAAAAAAAAAAAAAGAAATCTAATTTATAGTCACAATTCACAAATAATAAACAAAATTAGGAATTGATTGAGAGGGACAAAAGAGGAAGAGAAGAAATGGGACCTGTCACGGATCTGGAGCTGGTCGATCATTGTGGACATTCTGATCTTATCTTCCTCAGGAAGAGTGTCCAGATCTGCTAGCATGCTCTTGTCCATACTTGATCCTATCTCTCTCTCTCTCTCTCTCACTCTCAGTCTCTCAGGTTTTTCAACTTCCTAACACAACAAAGCTTTTGTTAGGGTTTATGAACAAGCTCTCTTCAGTTGCTCTGATTCACTATTACTTTTATAGCAACAAAGAACGACGTCGTTTAGTCGACTTCTCTCTCTCTCTCTCTCTGTGGAGTCTTTTTTGGGCCTGGTCCGTTAGTTAGATTCATCATTCATATGAAAATTTGTGTCTTGCCCGAATGATGGTGGGCCTATTGATTTCGTCCACTAATAATTTGCTGATTATAAGTGTATAGAAAAATTTTAAATGTTTTAGTCAAAGAATTTTTTTTTTTTTATTTGGGTAAATTATATTTTAAATCATATGTCATAAGGGTAGCTTCAAATAAAACTTTATTAGCTTCAAAAGTTTCAATTTTCCTTTTTTTCAAGTGAAAGTTTAAAATTAAATTTGGAAATTTGAGAGAGAGAGAGAGAGAGAGAGAGAGAGTTATTGCACAATGTGACATAAATGACCATATTTGTAACTTTGTTACTGTTTGCCTAAAGTGACTAGGAAATTACTTTATAAAACTATTATAAAGAATAAAAGAAACAGGTTAGCAACTTTATAAAACTATTATTTTTTTTTTATGAGAAAACTATTATAAAACTATTATCACATTCTAACATGGAAAAAAAAAAATACAGAGCCACCACAAGACTCGAGTTACATTCTTACTGCTTGTATAAAAGAATTAAGTTAGCGTGCAACATAGTGGAGCCTATAGTTTTTATTTTTTGAGAAAAGAGTGGAGCCTATAGTTAGATTTGATTTAGCTGTTTTATTGGCATGTTGTCAGTCTAATAGCCAAAAAAAAAAGAAAAGAAAAAAAAAAGAAAAGAAAAAGAAAATCGTTGTGGTTTTTAAGTAAAACACAAACACTCTTGAAGTTTTGAGTGAACAATTGACTTCCATGTGATATTGTAAAATTTAGCAAAAATTATTAATCATTAATGAAAATAAATGATGAGTTGACCAATATTTAGGTAGCCTAGTTGGTAAGATACCAAGTTAATAAGTCTCAAAACTTGAGTTCAAATCTCAAACAACTAGCTGTGTGTTAGTGCTTCTTATATTTTATCTCCATCTCAAACGGTCAATCTAAAAAAATAAGTGAGTTCTCCACATAGACCAGAAGCATGGGGTCTCGAGTGGGAAATGTGCTACTATGGTCATATTTAGTTAGGGAAGTCACACTAGTTGCCCCTTCTACCCATTTTTTTTACCAAAAAAAAAAAAAAAGAGAGTTACACTTACGATGACGCATCCCTATATTATTTTCACATAAAATTGTATCACATAATACAAGTGAGTGCCTAAAGAGAGTGGCTACCATATGTAATTGTGCGGAGTGGTCAAAATCTGCAGTCACTTCTCCAACGAAGTGGAGGTGTTTGTGTTTTCTGGTTGGATTATGGTTCAATAGAGGATATTTTGGTTTTTAATCTCAATTAATTGTGTGACTATAATGTAATATCTATTAAAGTAATACACATTGCATTTTTAAATTGGACGGAAGGACCATTAAACACTACATAATTTTCTGCAATGTGTGTCTTGTTACTATCCAATGTAATTAAAAAAGAAAAAAAACTTGTATTAAAGAAAGAGAATGCTAAAGAATGCAAGTTATTTTTTTTTTCCCTTCTCACAAAAAGAAGAAGAAAAAGTTATCATTGTTTTTGCCAAGAGTCAAGTAGTTCAATTGATTGGTATTTCCTAACACCTTCAAGACATTTAGAATTCAAATCTCTCGTCTTCATTGTAACTATCGAATTATAATCCTATAAATATATATATATATATATATATTGAATTAAAAAAAAAATGTTACCATGATTTCTGCAATGTTTAAAAAAAAATGTAAGTATGTTTGTTTCTAAATAAAATAAAATAAACTATTGGAGTAATTATTAAAAAAAAAAATTTAAAGAGTGGATACCCATTGTAAGAACTCGAAAATTGATAACTCAAATCTCTTGAGAATAGTAAGCCCTGTACCTTCAAATTAAGCCCAAAACAATAGAATTTGTATAGAGAATGGGAAAATGATTCTGGTGTAGGTTCAATAAAGTTTAGGTCTAAGGCCGAAGATCCAAGTAAGAAGGGAAGAGATTGATTCGAAGAGTAATTGATATTAATGCTTTCTTTGGGTCACTCCAAGGATGAGTTCTTATACAAAGATCTACGCAAGTCTTAAGCTATATCCCTCACCACTGTTCCAGTTCTTATCTTTTTAATCTTGATCTCTTAGAAAAATCCTTTCCCCTTTTAGCTGGGGAGTTCCTCTCCCTTATATACTCTTTTTTCTTTGCATCCTAACCCTCCACTTGTATACTTCAAGGCTTTCCTAAGGACACTTGTCCCATCATAGTTCTGCTGAAGGTGGTAGAAGGGACTGTTTAGTTATGAATATACTGTTCAGGTATCATTTCCTCATTAATGTAACTGATAAGGTTGTTACTATTCATTCAATGCGGTGGTAGTAGGTAAGTTTTTACAGGAAACTTCTTCTAGTTGCTTTGGCCTTCATCCATAAGGCTACTTCGCCCACTTAGGCCCTCACGTGGCATTGTGCACCTTCATCATCCTCTTCTCGGGTAAACCAACTTCTTAGATCAAAAGTGCTCTACAAATGAATTGATGAAGGACATATCGCTCCTTATTCTCCTCGGTCCTTAGAACCCCACACCCACAAAGGAAGTTTGCTAAGTTTTGTCAATTGCCCAAATCATGAGGTAATTTTTTAAAAACTAATATACAAATAGGTTTCTTTTCTCTATATTTTTATCAATTTTCATCTTGGCTATGCATCAGTATCGCAAAGCTACAGGTATAGAATATACCTAATATACTAATAAATTTTTTTTCTATATTTTTATTAGTTTTCTCCTCTCTTTCTCTTTTATTAATAATATTACTCTTTTACCAATATAAAAAAAAGTTACAAGTATAGAATAAAGATTATTAAGACCTATGCAAGTCTCCTAAGGTGAACCCAAAATGACAAATACCAAACCTCTTTCTTTTTCTTTTTTTTTCTTTAATTTTAAAATTTTATATTTAAAATTTAAAATTTATTTTATTATTATTATTATTATTATTGTCATTGTGGGGACTGGGTTTTTGGCTGCCCAGGCCCAATGGACCCGGGTCAAAAGCCCAACGAACTCCGCAATTAATTTATAGAGAGTGGGTCGAAGATCTAGGCACCGGCCGGCGCTCTGGCGGCGTGAACTCCGGTCTCTTTTACTTAAGTAAATGAACCTAACACGGTTTACAATAGGGATGGGCTCCTCGGCCATGGGCCGAGGAGGCTCTTGCCCTCAGTTCTTTCTTTTCCTTTCTTTCTTTTTTCGTGTGTGTCCCCCACGCAGGAGGGATTCCCTTACATTATATACCCCTTGCCCAATCAATCCTAGCCCTACACTTGTTGAGTGATCGTGACCTTTGCTCAGGTGCTTGTCCCATCAGCCGACTTCCCAGTCTCTTTGGGAGTTGCGGCGATCGAGGCAACGCTGGCGCAGGGTCTTTTCCTCATCAACGTGGTCAGGGCGATTGTCAAGCACATTTAATGTAGAGGTGACTACTCGTTGCGAGCTTGTTCTTCAAACTCTCGGATGTCCGATGATGAGGTCATCCTCGGACTTAGATGTCTCCTCGGCTCGGGCCTTCGGCCCAGAAATGGAGTGGGCTGGGCCGTGGAATTATTTGGCCCCACAATAGCCCCTCAAAATTTTGCTGTCCGCGTCCTTGGGCGGAGAGGAGGATTTTGATGTCCTCGGGCATGCGTCATGTACCGTTTAAGTTTGGCCCTCTGGGGGTACTGGAGTCTTTTCGCCTGCTTCAGAAGCGTTACTGATGCCTTGAAGGGCGCGACGTGCCCTTCATTAAATCCAGACGGCTTTGTGCTCCCCACGTGCAACGGGAGGATGTTAATCCAACGGTGGGGATTCGCCTAACGGTTGGGAGTGGGAAAACCCGCTCTGTTCCTTAATTTTAGGGTATAAATACCCATTTGAAAGCCCGGTTCCTCTGCTTCTTTGCACTCAAAAGTCTACATCTCCAGCATAAAAGGCCTATCCGAGGAGCTTTTATATCTTTCTGTAAGTCACTCTATCTCCCTTTGAACTTTCTCCTTTTCCATCTTTGCCTCTTTTTCATTTTCTCCCTCTTAGCTCGTTTAGGCTTCATTTGGGATGGGTATTTTTAAGAAGTATGTCTTCACTGAGGAGGCGATGGAGAAATTCATCGCCGACTACAAGATACCGGCCAACGTGGGCTTGAGGTATTGTGCGGAGGGTGAGTGGCGCTTTCGGAGGCAGGAGGGTGAGGTGGTGATTCCCATTGTTGCCTTCGTTGAAGGTGGCATGAGGATACCCATGGGTCCGGTGATGAGGGACTATCTGATGCACTTCCGGCTAGCCCCCACTCAGTGTGCCATCAACGTCTTTAGGGTTCTGGGCTGTGTGGATGCCCTAAATGAAAAGATGGGCCTGAGATTGACCCACCATGACGTCAACTGGTGCTATAATCTCCAGTGCCTGAAGGGCGAAACTTACTATCTGAAGACCAGGGATGACAGAGTCCGGCTCATACAGTGTCTCCCTGAGTCCAGCAAGGGGTTGAACAAAGACTTCCTCATCATGTCTGGAGAGTGGCATGATGGCCTTCACTGCCCGACGACGGAGGGGACCCCAGGTGGGCAGTGGGAAAATAGAGAGAGAGAGTTCTAGGACCCAGATCAGTTCCATCCTTTCTCTCGTCTCTTTCTCTCGCACTGTTTGGTTTCTAATGTGGATGTGTTTCCTCTTGCAGATCCGCACGCCTTTACGCGCCACTTCAGCCTAATAAACCGGGAAGACTTGCAAAAGGTGCTGAGGGCAGAGGTTTTTGTGAATGATGACGATAATCAGGTTAGGGCCGCTCACGAAATTTTGAAATACGACCCGGCTCACAAGTCATTTGCGGCGCCGAAGCACGTGATCAGAGCAAAGGATCCTCGGCTTCGGAAGATAACTGTGACCGAGGACGGGTTTCGGTTCCCTGAGGTGCCCTTCACATCAGAAGGCGCAATACCTGCAGGTCCCTCCTCTTCCCTTAGAATCTCGGAACCCGCCGAAGTAGGCCCTGAGAGGGAAGTGGAGGTTGCTGATTTTGGCCCTGCCGAGGACGAATTTGACGTGTTTGATCAATCTCACCAGTCCGAGGACCCTCCAGGAGATTTGGGCGACCCTCGTCTGACCGAAGCGGATTTCTCAGCGTCCAAGTCCTCTTCTCGGTGAAAAATGGGTTAGAAGAAGAAGCCGCAAGTTAGCTTGGCGGAATTGATCAAAGGCCAGCCGGGGAAATCTAAGCCGGAGCTCCCTCCTCCTCCTCCAAGAACTCGTTCTGCCCAGGGCAAGTCGGCTTCTACCCAATCGGGGCTTCCTCCCTCTCTGCCCAAGGCGAGTCTGCCTCCCAGACGTGAGCCTTCTGAGCCCAAGCAGAAGAAGGATAAGGGCAAAAGGCCAGCTGAGGAGAGGTCCGAGTCCCCACGGGAGGAGGGTGATGATCGGCGGCCGTCCAAACAGTTGAAAATAGGCTCCCGAGGCCAGGACAAACAGGTCGAAGACCTGCCCGAGCCTCAGGCCTGGCTTCCTACCCCCATGCTCCGCGGGGCGCCGCTGAGGGAAGACTCCTCCCTCAGAGATTTCAACGAGGGCGAGGGCACATACGTGGCCGACGCGGTGGAAAGGTGCCTGTTATTCCCAGCCGACATGGCAGAGCTGGCAACCATGAGGAGCAGGGAAGTCTTCCTCTGCCTCAAGCGGTACTTGGGGATGGTAAGCTCCTCAATACTAGTGACTGTTCCTAATTGTAGCTCTTCCATTCCGCTTCTTGATCTCAGCTGATGGCGCATTTGTTTTGTTGAACAGGCCGTTCAGGCTACTTATAGGTTGGAGGACGTGGCCCACGACCAGGGGAAAGCCATGGGGGTGGAGCGCGAGAAACACCTGGAGGCCATCCAGGTTCTTAAGCGCTCTGAGGCTGATCTATCCAAGGCCCGGGAGGAGCTGAGTGCGATGACCAGTGCCCGGGACGCTGCCCTGTCCGGTCTCGCCGGTTTTCAGAAGCAGGCCGAGGATTACTCGAAGCGCCTGGCTGAGGCGGAGGAGCAGCTGAAGACTGCAATGGGGTTACTTACAGATTTGCCCGAGAAGGTGGCTGCCGCCGAATCGGACAAGAAGGCAGCCGAGTGGGCGAGGGACGAGGCCGTAAGGGCCAAGTTTGAGGCTGTCCAGGGCAGGGAGGAAGCCCTGGCCACTGTGAAGGAAGCCGAGGAGGAAGCTTATGCCGCGGGAATGGAAGAGACAGCAGCAACCTTTAGATCTGAGGTCCTCGGGTTGTGCAGGCGCTATTCTGCCGAGGTTTGGAGGGAGGCTCTCAGGCAGGCTGGGATCGAGGCCTCATCCGATTTGTGGAAGGAGGAGAATGTGTACTATCCTCCTGCCATCCGCGAGGTTGCTCCAAGTGGCGCTGAGGCCGAGGAGGCTGCGGAGGAAACCGTCCCTGCTACGGGTGAGGACACATCAGCTGCTGAGCCCATGGCTGAGCCCGCCCAAGGAAGTGACCCTTCCAAGGCGGCAGAATCGGGTGAGGGCCCTGTTGGGGAGGCGCCCCAGGAGGCTGTGAAGTCTAGCGTTGGAGCTGGGGCTCCTGCTGCTGAGGAGGCAGCTATTCCTGCTTCGCCTTCGCAGGCCGTCCCCTCTGGCCAAAGCTCAGAAAGCCTTGACGCTGCTACGGTCCAGCCCCCGGTTGAGGGAGGAGTATAAATGAGCGGGGCAGGCCCTCCGACCCTGTTGTCCTCCTGGTCCTTTGTATTTTTTTTTTTTTTTTTTTTCTTTTGGCTTTGTGACTGTAATGTGGTACTCATCATGTAATATTTGTGAACTTAATGGAATGTGAGTTTTATTCCTTTTTCTGTTTGTTGTGGTTGTTTGCTTACTCGCACGTTATTCGTTCTTTCTTTACTTGTGTAATTTTATCTTTAATTGCATCTCAGCCAGTCGCGGCACCAATTGTTGCAGCGAGGGCATGTATGCTTGAGTGGGCCCATCTTTCCCTAAGGGCCGGGTAGAAAATTCTTTAGGTTGACACTTAGGTTCCCCTTGATGTGGTTGACTTCCCCATAAGCTTGAGTCCGAGGACCGTACAGCGCTTTGGGTTCCGTCTAACACCTAGAATCCCCTGAAGTAGTTAGTTTCCCCATAGGTCTGAGTCTTGGGATCATGCAGCGCTTTTGGTTCTGTCTAACACCCGGAATCCTCTGGAGGGGTTAGTTTCACCATAGGCCTGAGTCCTGGGACCATGCAGTACCTCGGTTCTGTCTAACCCTTAGGATCATCTAAGGTGGTTGGTTTCCCCGTGAGCCTGAGTCCGAGGACCATGCAGAGCCTTGGTTCTGCCTAACACTTAGGTTCATCCGAAATATTTAGCTTCCCCGTGAGCCTGAGTCCGAGGACTATGCAAGACCTAGGTACAGTTGCTAAGTGGTTAGCTCCCCGTAGGCTTGAGTCCGAGGACCATGCAAGACCTAGGTACATTTGCTAAATGGTTAGCTCCCCGTAGGCTTGAGTCCTGGTTAGCTCCCCGTAGGCTTGAGCCGAGGACCATGCAAGACTTAGGTACAGTTGCTAAGTGGTTAGCTCCCCGTAGGCTTGAGTCCGAGGACCATGCAAGTCCTAGGTACAGTTGCTAAGTGGTTAGCTCCCCGTAGACTTGAGTCCGAGGACCATGCAAGACCTAGGTACAGTTGCTAAGTGGTTAGCTCCCCGTAGGCTTGAGTCCGAGGACCATACAAGACCTAGGTACAGTTGCTAAGTGGTTAGCTCCCCGTAGGCTTGAGTCCTGGTTAGCTCCCCGTAGGCTTGAGTCCGAGGACCATGAAAGACCTAGGTACAGTTGCTAAGTGGTTAGCTCCCCGTAGGCTTGAGTCCGAGGACCATGCAAGTCCTAGGTACAGTTGCTAAGTGGTTAGCTCCCCGTAGGCTTGAGTCCGAGGACCATGCAAGACCTAGGTACAGTTGCTAAGTGGTTAGCTCCCCGTAGGTTTGAGTCCGAGGACCATGCAAGTCCTAGGTACAGTTGCTAAGTGGTTAGCTCCCCGTAGGCTTGAGTCCGAGGACCATGCAAGACCTAGGTACAGTTGCTAAGTGGTTAGCTCCCCGTAGGCTTGAGTCCGAGGACCATGCAAGACCTAGGTACATTTGCTAAATGGTTAGCTCCCCGTAGGCTTGAGTCCGAGGACCATGCAAGACCTAGGTACAGTTGCTAAGTGGTTAGCTCCCCGTAGGCTTGAGTCCGAGGACCATGCAAGACCTAGGTACAGTTGCTAAATGGTTATGCAGTGCCTTGGTTCTGTCTAACGCTTGGCATCTGGAAATAGGGGTTCGTCCTCGGTTTGCTTTACTGGGGACGATTCCTCCTTCGGAAGGCTCATGATCTTGCACGTGGCATTGATCTCATCTCCATCTCGAGCCCTCATCTCTGTCATTTGCGAAGCGTCCCTTGGCCGTTCGTATTCCGCGCCTGACGCTTCGGTGCGCGAGACGCGCCTTCATTAATGGCCTCGTGAATTGATGGCTTCATTATTATCCAACGCTTCGGTAACCCACTTTTTGAGCTCTGCGTGAATTAATTCTCACCAACCCTACTCCTCTATATAAGGCCTTCTGGGGGGGGTGGTTTCCTCATACTCCATGAGCTTCCCAACACAAACAGAAAGAACACACCCTTCTAGCTCCTCAATCCCCTTTAATAACCCCGCCGGAATTGTGACCGGAGTTAGTTGGTATGAGGCGGCTTTGGGCGGGTGTGAGGACATCCGTGCCAAGAGCCGTGGTGGCCGCAGCCCCCACTGGGCTTCCGGTGCGGCAGAGTCTAGGCGTAACCCCGATGGCGCCATGCACGCTGGCCCGGAGGGATGTCGTTGAAGTACCTAACATTTCTCCTCCGAGCGCACCCCCGACGGAGGAGACATGCGAACTCACATCATGGGCAGTGCCCGAGTGTTGACGTCACCGACGGCCAACGCTCGTGGGGGTTGGAGAGAATCAAGGGAACATCATGGGGAGGGCGTCCCGGAGCCCCTGTATCTGCTCCTCGCTTTGTTCAAGCTCCGCCGCTCCGAGAAAGGAGTCGTTGGGGGCCTTGGAACGAGCTAGCCCCAGCCCCCTTCAGCCCACTTATTGTCAAGTTCTCCCATTCTTTTGATGCCAATAAGAGCACGGGTTGACACTTCCCTCTAGCTAGTTTTAGGACGGGTCCACCTGGGCCTCTGATTGTAGGACTAGCTGGTAGGAATAGTTGTAAAACATGCCTGCCTGAGCCTCTGATTGTAATCTGTAATCTTTTTTTTTTATGAAATAATATAAAGTCTCTCTTTTTTTTTTTGGTTGAATTTTCTGTCTTGAGCTTTTATCTTTCTGCAACGCTCTTCTTTCTTTTATAGTTCTTTTTTTTGCATCACCGCCGATCTTCCATGGAATGGTGGTTTAGAACAGTCGCCTGTTGTGCCAACCGGTGCACTAATCCTTCCCACAGACGGCGCCAATTGTGGGGACTGGGTTTTTGGCTGCCCAGGCCCAATGGACCCGGGTCAAAAGCCCAACGAACTCCGCAATTAATTTATAGAGAGTGGGTCGAAGGTCTAGGCGCCGGCCGGCGCTCTGGCGGCGTGAACTCCGGTCTCTTTTACTTAAGTAAATGAACCTAACACGGTTTACAATAGGGATGGGCTCCTCGGCCATGGGCCGAGGAGGCTCTTGCCCTCAGTTCTTTCTTTTCCTTTCTTTCTTTTTTCGTGTGTGTCCCCCACGCAGGAGGGATTCCCTTACATTATATACCCCTTGCCCAATCAATCCTAGCCCTACACTTGTTGAGTGATCGTGACCTTTGCTCAGGTGCTTGTCCCATCAGCCGACTTCTCAGTCTCTTTGGGAGTTGCGGCGATCGAGACAACGCTGGCGCAGGGTCTTTTCCTCATCAACGCGGTTAGGGCGATTGTCAGGCACATTTAATGTGGAGGTGACTGCTCGTTGCGAGCTTGTTCTTCAAACTCTCGGACGTCCGATGATGAGGTCATCCTCGGACTTAGATGTCTCCTCGGCTCGGGCCTTCGGCCCAAAAATGGAGTGGGCTGGGCCGTGGAATTATTTGGCCCCACAGTCATCATCATTTTTTTAATAAAAAAAATCAATTGTTATAGTTTCTAGGGAAGATGATCTACTCCTATTTAAATCCTCTGAATTCCCTCTAAATTTTAACTAAATTTGAGACAATGTGACATTTATTTGATTTGATTATTATTATTATTATTATTTTGGTTGAAGAAAAATTAAATGGGAGGGGACCTTTTTCTTATTTCGTAGTCCTTTTTTTTTTCCCTGGCTAATTCTATGGTTGGGAAAATGGGATTTGAACATGATAATTGAGTTACAAGACTCTAGGTGATATTTCTAGTCTTATTATGGGTAGAAAACTACTAGAAACTTGGGTAAAGATGCACCATAACAATAACAAAATACCACAAACCCAAATCATAAGACCCTTTCATTTTAAAAAATCAAGGAGATGGAAAACAACAATACTACATGCACCCATTTTCAAATTTAATTTCACACCTTATTGATTTGTGTGATTGTGAGTGTTTTTTTTTAAAAAAAAAAAAAGAAGAAGAAGAGGGTCCACATAAACTAGAATGGACAAAAAGTGTCCACACTCATTATTTCATACATTAACATGTTATGAAATTGGGTGTGAGATTGAGTGTCTCCCTAGAATTATTAGATGGCAATTTTTGTTTTAATACAAGATAGAAATTCAACCATAGCCTAAATCTAAGTGTATATATGTGTGAATCTTTTTCTTTTGAAGACTTGAATCCTGGTTCTTGCCCATCACACCCCATAAGAACTTTTGTACTTATGGAGTGACCATCACGCCGAGTTGCGTGGTGGTGATGGCAAACTTTGACGAACTTGAGGAGCTGGATCTTCTTCCTATTTGAGCTATAATAAATTGAATCTTTCTCATGAGCAATTTTATCAAACACGTGGAAATGGAAACAACCATGATTGAGATTTTTGATTCAATTTCTGCGTAATTTCAGGTTGTAACTAAACAAAGACTTGTGGATAGATGCCTATTGGAATTGTTGACAGATTCAAAAAGTTGGGTTTACTAGCTTGGTCTTTTCACTTTTGTGGAATTCTAATGGCAAGTCAATGATGATAAGAAATTAAGAATTGCTTTAGAATAAGAGGACAGCGTATCTTGCGGTTTAGTCTCTTTTTGACACACAAAAGATCAGATTCTAATGTGGAAGCTTGGTACTAAACAGCAAAGTTTGAAAGCCAGTCAAGTATACTAGGGCTGCAACTAATTTTATGAGCTTAATTGCTTAGAAATTACTTTCATTCTACTTAAAGAGACCTTTCGATTTCATATCAGTTAATTACCTTAAGCCACGCTTATTTTTTCTGCAATTAAAAAGACTTGTAGATGTAGATAGATGCCTTGACAGCCTTGTGGATTAGTCTGAACGTAAGTACTGTAGGCATAATTATAAAGTTGGGTCCACTAGCTTGTTCTTTTTTGTGGAATTCTAAAGGCAGGTCATTGATCATAAGAATTGCTGTAGATTAGTACACAGCGCATCTTGCGGTTTAAGTCTATTTTTGATAAACAGAATATCAGATGCCAATGTGGGAGCTTGGCCCTAAACAGCATAGTTGAAAGTAAGTCAAGTCTACTTGGGCTGCCATTAATTCCATAAAGGGATAATATCCTTTCACACTTCATAATTGATGCAGAAATGTCCTTTCATAAACTTGCTCAGAACTTTCTTTCATTCTACTTAAAGGGTCCTTTCTAATTTCAAATAATTTCCCTACTCTTTTTTTTCTCTCTTGTTTACTCAGTCTCATGGGTTCTATATCTTTTTCTGTTCTCTTCTTACTAACAATGTCTTTACTTGCCGTTGATGTAAAAGCCCAGCAAAACCATTCCTATGGGATACCCTTAGGCTCTTCTCTTTCGCCTATTGCTAACCTTACTTCATGGCTCTCACCTTCTGGCCTTTTTGCCTTCGGTTTTTATCCACAAGGCAATGGTTTCGCTATAGGAATATGGCTGGTTAATCAACCAGAGAACACAATTGTCTGGACTGCAAATCGTGATTACTCGGCTGTCTCCTCAAATGCTACGTTGAACTTAACAAGTGATGGGCTTCTGCTTCGCACTGAGCAAGGTGAAGAAATTCTCATAGTGAACTCTTCACAAGATAAGTTCCATTCATTTGCGGGTTCAGCATCTATGCTTGATTCTGGTAATTTTGTGCTCTACGACCACACTCCTCGTGTTGTTTGGGAAAGTTTTCATTTCCCAACAGACACCATATTAGGAGGTCAGAATCTGTCTAATGGCAAGGGTTTGGTGTCTAGTGTGTCTAGATCAGACCACTCAATTGGACGTTATTGTCTCAGGATGCAGGACGATGGAAACCTTGTTTCCTATCCTGTAAACAATACATATATTTCAGAAAATGCTTATTGGAAAATATCTTATGATTATGATCATACCTGCAGCTACAGTAACCGGTGTTTTATGAGTGATGGGACTTTTGGCAATTCTATCAAGCTCAGTCTTGACCAAAGGGGTCTACTAAGCTTAGCCAATAGCAGTTCCCACATATACACTTTGGCCAATAATTCTTACCTTGGCAAGAAAGATACTGTTATCTATCGTGCCATACTTGATTCTGACGGAATTTTCAAGTTATATTCACACCACTTTTTCCGCAATACTAGCTCAAGGGTGTCCTTGGTGTGGCCTGCTTTGCATGATCAATGTGAAGTGAAAGGTTTTTGTGGCTTCAACAGTTACTGCATAGGCGTGGGCTCCATAGCTGAATGTCGATGTTTTCCTGGATTTGAGTTCATGAACAGCGGGAATAAGTGTTTGGGCTGCTATAAAATGGGCTGCAAAGATGGTTGTAGCAGCAGTAATGATTCAATGATACCATACGACATTATTGCTCAGCCGAATATATCCTGGGGCGATTTTCCTTATTCAATGGTACGTACAGAGCAGGATAATTGTAATAAGTCTTGCCTTGGAGACTCTAATTGTGGGGCTGCATTATTTTACATGAATGGCACTTGCACAAAATATAAGCTTCCACTTAGATATGGTAGAAGTCAAAATTCGTCAGCTATAGCTTTCTTTAAGGTGATTGGGAAAAATGGTCCAGACCATCCCCCTCCATTTCCGGGAAAATTGATGGATAGCAAAAGAAAGATGATTTTGATTCTTTCACTAACTTTGGGTTCCATTGCATTGTTGTGTTCTGCAATTGCAATATCTTGTTTCTTCATATATAGACATCAAGTTCATAGGTACAGAAAGCTGTCGTTGGAAAATGTGAATCTGGAATTTGCAGAAAATTTTACCTTGCGTTCATTTTCTTACAGTGAGCTTGAGAACGCAACAGATGGATTCAAGGAAGCGTTAGGTAAGGGTTCTTTTGGATCAGTTTATAAAGGGTATTTATCTGAAGCTAACAAAAGTATTGCTGTTAAGAGGCTAGAGAAATTTGTGGAAGAAGGGGAAAGGGAGTTTCGTGCTGAAATGACTGCCATTGGACGAACTCATCACAGAAACTTAGTTCAGTTGCTTGGTTTCTGTATTGAGGGATCTAGAAAGCTTCTTGTTTATGAATACATGAGCAATGGTTCACTTGCATATCTTCTCTTCAAGACTAAAGAGCGCCCACTTTGGAGGGAAAGAGTGAGAATTGCACTAGAAGTGGCTAGAGGGGTCTTCTATCTACATCAAGAGTGTGAAGTCAATATCATCCATGGTAATCTAAAACCCCAAAATATACTCATGGATGAAAATTGCACTCCAAAGATCTCAGACTTTGGATTGGCGAGGCTATTAGTGCCAAATCAAAACAGAAATATCACCACGGATATTGAAGGGTCAAGTGGGTACTCAGCACCTGAATGGGAGAAAAATGCCCTGATATCAATAAAAGTGGACATTTTCAGTTACGGGATGATGCTTTTGGAGATTGTATGTTGCAGAAGCAACATAGAGGTGAATGTTTCAACAGCGGATGAGATTCTTCTATCTAACTGGGTATATAATTGCCTTGTGGCTGGAGAGTTGAATAAGCTTGTGGAAGATGAAAATGTAGACATGAAGACACTAGAAAGAATGGTGAAGGTGGGCTTGTGGTGCGTTCAAGAAGATCCAGCTCTGCGTCCTCCAATGAAGGATTTAATCCTGATGTTGGAGGGGACAATGGATATAAAGGTCCCTCCATCTCCAGCTATTTCTCATTCTTGATATGTCTACCTTAAACTTGTAATAAATAGTGCATATACATATACATACATATATATATATATATATTTTTTTTTTTTTCAACATTCGACAAGTGCATGAGACTCTTGACAAGTGCATATTTGTATACTCTTCCTTTGTATGTCTGCTTTATTGTGTTTTTTCGTGCCTGGATCTTTTAAAATAAAGTATCTTATTTCTTTTATTATAATGGTTTTTATATTAGTTGCATAGTTATTTAAGATTAATGATTATTATACACATTCTGCTACACACATATTTACATACACACGATAAAATAATTGAAATCGTGACTTGAAGTTACGATTTTAATTGTGTTTTTACATGTGTGTAAATGTGTGTGTAATTGTTTTACACTCCCTCATGTACATAACTTCACAGAATGTTCCTATTTTTGAAGTTATTTTTTTTTATTTTTTATTTATTTTAAGAATGTCCATATTTTACATATGATGTAAACAAGTGTTATGTAAAAAAGTGTGGACACTATTAGTTGTAAAACAATTGAACCATTTAAATTTAGAATGTGATTTTTGTGAGAATATTGCATTTTTGAAATTAATTTCAATAATATAATAGTTTCTAAGGTAATTAAATTACACAAACTACTGTTAAGGATATGCAGAATCACTCCCCTCCCAAACTTAAGCCAAAATGACACTCCCATTGAGTTTCGTGAGAAATCAACATATAAGGTCTACCATTAATAATACTAGGTTGTAACTTGTGCTTATGCATGAAAACATTTAACATCAATGATGAAGAAGTGGTTGAACTTAGGTGTGTGAGGTGGTCGTCTCATCTTTCACACGGAGTACTATGAATGAATCACTTGGAATCAAAATTAAGAAAATTAAATTGGCACTACAAAACTAATTTAGATTATGATTATTCCTCCACATTAATATAATCAATATTGATATCTATTATATTATCAACTAAACTTAAGTATAATATTTTAGGTGCTGTTCCTTAGGTTCCTCACTTAAATCATTACATGTGGTCTATTTATCTAAATCAAAATAAATGGTGTTAACTAGTTTTTAACCTTATCAAAATTTTTTTTTTTTGACTAGAAACCCAAACCTAGCCAATGATTGTCCCTCTCAAATCTCAAACTTTACCCTTTCTCCTCCTTCGCTAACAACCTTTCCAAGCTCTGCTACACTGCCACTAACATCCTCTTTGTCATCGTCCATACAAGGAAGATTGTTGTGGATGAGAGACACAGCGTGGATTATCCTGACTGTGCAAACAGCAGCATGGCCATGGACTTGGTGTCTCTGACGAGCTCACACACCACGTGTAGAGCATGGGTTACGTTGGCATCAACTTCATCACCTCCTCCAGTATTGAACTGCCGAGAACCCAAACTAGGTGAAAAATTTCAGATCTGGGTCAACTTCATCACATTCTCTGTAAGGGATTCATATTTGCACTTTTGGATCCAAATCTGTGCTTAGTCTCATTGAGTAATCTAACACAAAAAGAGAGGGAGCTAAGTGGTTTTTGGGGTAATGATTAGGTTCAACGTGGTTTTGGTGTCCTTGGGGTTTTCATGTGTTTTTAAGTCTGACTAGCATGTTAAAGATTTAACACCACTTTTTTTTTTTGGTGGAGAAAAAAGACCACTTGTATTATTAAAGGAGGCTAGTGAAATCAACCTGTAATACATATAAAAGGTCTGGTGGTACATCTTCCATCTAGACTGACATATGCAATTGGAATTATGATTTCCTTGCTAAAGAATGCGCCAAATTATTACCATGTCTATGTGCAAGAGATGTTTTAAAATCTGAGAAGTGTTTACTGAGAAAAAGCACATCTTGCACTATGTGTCCATACGGTGTGAAGTTGCTACACTCTGTTTTCATAGCCTTATCCAGTGTCTCGGAATCCCCCACAAGGATGATACGATCAAAACCCAGCTCCATGGCAAACTCAAGGGCCCGTCTTGCTGCTAGGGTCTTGACCTCAATAACCAATGGTGGGAGTGGGATTTGTTGCGCAAGTGATGCCATGACAAGGCCTTCACTATTGCAAACAACAACCCCTATTCCTGCTTTATCCTTGTCTACAAATGTGGCGCCATCGAAGCTAATCTTGTACCAATGTTCAAGAGGTGGAGTCCATGTGGCAAGTTACTTACTCCTCGGCATAGTTGACGTCGAAGGACTGGAGTGGGACTCAAATTGTTGCTCCCGAGAGTGCTCCAGCACCTTGTTTAGAGGCAGTGTAGGCTTGCCTAAACGGAGATTATTCTTGCGCTTCCACAAGTTCCATAACACCACTGTGAAAAGCTTTGGGTACCTGCAAAAACAATAGCAATAAATTCAGTGAAGCATGTGTTCTGCTTGAGGTTGTCATGGTTCCATGATGGTGTCGTCGTCCATAGGCTCTGCAACTCTGGGCAGTGATAAAGGGTGTGTAAAACATCCTCCTCATGCTACTTACATATCTCACAAAGATTATCAGAGATGATTTTGTGTCGAGCCAGATTTTTCTTAAAGGGCCAAATTAGAACATCGTCTTGTATGGATTGGCAAAGAGGGATATTTTTAATAAATGAGGCTTCAAAATCATAGAAAACTATGTCAATTACGTCTTCTTTCCAGGTCCTGTTCACTTGATCAATGAAATCACCCACTTTAGCTGTTTCATAACCCTCTGCCACTGGGGAGATGACTTTCAGGCAGCCAAACTTAGGCAGCCAATTATCACCCCACACATGCATTGAGTTTCCCAACCCAATACACCATTATCCTCCCCTTTTTATCACCTCCCTTCCCATGATTATGCTTTTCCAAGCATAGGATGCGCTTGGTGGAATTTTTGCTTCCAATACCGTGGAATTTGGGAAGAACTTGGCTTTGAACACTCTATAAAAGAGAGATTGAGTGTCATGTAGTAGCCTCCATGTTTGTTTTGCCAAAAGTGCATCATTGAACAAGGCGAGGTCTTTAAACCCCATACTGCCTTGGTTCTTTGGTTTACATAGATCCTACCACTTCACCTAATGGATTTTTCTACGATCACCCATTTGACCCCAAAAAAAAATCTGCAAATCAAGGATTTTATTTCATGACATAGAGTAGTTGGAAGCTTGAAACAACTCATAGTATAGGTGGGTAGGGCTTGTGCAACTTCTTTGATCAAAATTTCTTGACCCGCTTGAGATAAAATTTAGCTTCCCATCCTTGTAACTTCTTCCATATTTCTTGCTTGATGTGAGTAGAACTCTCTTTTTTGTTTCTGCCAACAAGAGAGGGGAGGCCCAGGTACTTTTCATAATGTTGTATCACTGTAACACCTAGCATGTTTTTTTTTATTATCAACGTTTGCATGTCTCCCGGTGCGGACTTGCTAAAGAAGAGTGTAGTTTTGGCTCGATTAATTTGCTGCCCTTATGCTCTTTCATATGTAGCCAATATATCTAACATTGGCATTCACTATCTCTTGCTCGGCAAAAAATCAAACTATCATCTTCAAAGAGATGGTGAGTTAGTTTGGGTCCCTTTTGGCAAAGAGACACTCCTTGAATATCACCATTAGTGGTTGCCTTCCATATCAAACCATGTAACCCCTCAATACACATGAGAAAAAGATAGGGGGAGAGGGGGTCCCTTTGCTGAAGTCCCCTTGTAGTTGAGATCTCTCCACAGGGCTCTCCATTAATCAAGATAGAGTAAGATGCAGTAGTAATGCAAAGCATCATGAGTTTTACCCATCTCTCTTTGAAACCCATTTTCACCAAAACGTTTTCCATGTAAGGCCATTCGACTCTATCGTAGGCCTTACTCATATAAAGTTTTAAAGCCATAAAACCTGTTTTCCCGTTGTTATGGTTCCTCATGTGGTGTAAAGTCTCAAAAGCCACTAAGATGTTGTCAGAAATCAAACGGTCAGATATAAAAGCACTTTGATAATCTAAAATAATATGAGGCATAATATTTTTCAGTGTATTAGCTAGGACCTTAGAAAGGATCCAATACAGCACGTTACTCAAGCTTATAGGTCTAAATTGTGACACATGTTCCGGGTTCTTTACCTTGGGATTAAAGTTATAAAAGAGTGACAAAGAGATTGTGGTAGAGTACTTGTGTTTAGATAGTGTAGAATGGTTTGAGCAAACTTAGACCCAATCAAAGACCAATAACTTTGGTAGAACAAAAAAGGCATGCCGTCGGGACCTGGGGATTTCAAAGGCGCCATCTGCTTTAATGCCGTTTCAACCTCTTCAATTGTGAAATCCATGAGCAATTTTTCATTCATATCATCAGTGACTACATGTGAAATAATCTCCAAGACTTCTTCCATGCCATCTGGGTTTGCAGATGTGAATAGGTCTTGATAGAAAGTTACAATAATCTCGTTCACCTCAGATTGTCTAGTACACCACCTACCCATGGGATCATACAACTTTGTGATGTAGTGACGTGGATTAACTAATCACATGTAGTGATTTAATAGGGGAACATAAAAAACAATACAACCTAAATTTTTTCATAAATTATATATTATAAAAGTTAAATCTCCAAATTTGAGGATGCATACAGTAATGACATGTGCATCTTTCTTAAGGTATGCAATAAGGACATGTTCTCTTTTTGATTGCTTTCAATATCCATTAATTACTTTTCACCCAAAAAAAAAAAAAATACAAAACAAAAAAACTAATTATTCATATTAATGGTAGGTTATAAATATTTTGTGCTAATAATATTAAGGTTAATTGTGTATTTATTATTATTTGTTAATCAATTTTGACCATCCCTTTCCCCCCAAATATATATTTATATATATATATACAAAACAAAAAATGTAACTATCTACTTTTATATATATTGACAATGATTATGAAAATATGGAATAGAAAATCTAATTCTCACTTATAAAAAAAATTATTTTCTCTCCTTAAACATTTTTGGTAAAAAAAAAAACAATGAATATGGAAAATTTCAAAATTTCCCTTATACAGTACATAAGCCGGTGCAAGTGAGTGTACTGATTTGGCTACATCTTGGCCCTCCATGTGGACAACCTTGAAATATAGAAGCATGGACTTTGGTGAGAGGAGCTGTGCCTTTGGCTTGTGCCAACAGCATGATCACCATTAGAGAGAAAGAGAGATGCACAGTCTGGCATAGGCACTAAACACTACAATAAGAGAGAATTCAACTCTTGTTGGTCAGAGGTTGTAGAACACCCCTTATTGGTTAGTACTAAGTTGGACCACTACCAAGGAAATGTGCAACACCCTAAAGCTTCATGCTTTTCCTTTCCTCTTCTCTACTTGTCTTTCACAATGGTACGGAGCCGCCCTTTAGCCCATTACCCTAGCAGAAACAGTTGTTCTCTCTCCTTTAGCCATAGTATAGGACTAGTAGCTGTATTAGGGTTTGTGGGAAGGAATGAGATTGAAACACCTGTTTTTGTACAACCAACAACATTCCTCATACTATAAGAGGAGAATGTTGAAGAGCAAAGGAGAGAGAAAAAGATAATAATCTAGGTAGGAAAGAAAGGAAAAAAAAAAGAATGGGTTTTTGGGAAGAACAATATTGTGTAACCTTAAACTTTCTATATATTACATAGATTTTAAGAGGGAAGGATATAATATCCTTCACCCACCGTGGCTTTTCATCCTTTTCACAAGATTTTCCACGTACATCCTTTGTCATTCTTTATTTTTCAATCCTGTCATTCTTTACCATTTTATGCTTTGGTGTTAAAAATGACATTTTTGATACTTGCCAAACTTGAGACCCAAATATACCATTAGGATTTAGGTTATTCACATCTAAATTGTCTTAAAGTCTAACTTGCACGTACATCCATAAACTTATATGGTAGCCTAAAAGTCGTCTATTTAGACTTTGCTATCAAGCTACCACATTAGATTCGTCGAGTTTATTTTTTCCCAAAAAAATAAAAACTTGTCTTATCACATTAACTATGCAACTTGCTGGTTACAAATACATTTTTCAATTACCAAAACATAAAAGATTTCTTCCTTTTCCCTAACCTTTCCCCTCCCTCAACCTCTATATATGTTTTCTTTTTCTTTTTTCCTAAAAAAAATGTTTCTTTTTATCTCTCTTATAACAAACAAATTTAATATATATGATGGGAAAATTTTCTTTTCACTGCATGTTTCTACTATCGAAGGTACCTCTCTCTCTCTCTCTCTCTCTCTCTCTCAATAATCTTGATCTTCGATTTGTTTTAATGCTTCGTGTTTCATGGATTGCTTTCTTTATATTTGGTAACTGAGGCTGAATGATCATTTTGTGGCTAAAGATTTTTTTTTTTGGTCCACAAATGATTGATACTATTTCAAGTTTAATGCCAACGTTCATAAACTTTGGTGTTTTGATTGTTGTACTTATGATTAATCTTTTTGGGGAAGGTGTTAGTGTGCAACCACCTTGATTTGCATGCTACAGGGAGCAAGAGCTGTAATTTTCTTTGTCTTCATGCTTAGTGATTGACCCACGACTAAGCATAATGGCACGAAGTTCGCACATGAGAAATAAGAAAGGATTTTGACATTGAAAACTTTTCCCTTTCCTCTTTAAATTTATTTGTTTTTAGATTTCAATTTTTCATTTAAATTTATATTTTGTGTGTGACGAAAATGTGGGAGGTTTTGGTACTTCCTGGTACAATAATTGGTATGAGGAATACTATGTCTTTGGCCTAGCTCTTTCTTTTCTTCTTGGATTCTATTCTTATGTTATGTTGATACAAATTGCTTTTGTATGGGTAAAATACACTAGTACAGTTAACATCATTAATGTTTGGACTAATGCCAACTAGGTCTAAAACTTTTCAAAATTGATTAACTTGGTCCCTAAACCATTACTTATTTTTTCTTCTCTTTCTCATAATGATTAGAGACCAAGTTGGCCAATTTTGAAATGTCTTGGGTTTGATTGGTATTAGCCCATACATCAATGTTAACTATATTTTACCCATTTTTTTTTAATTAAGATGTTGCTATAATCATTGAGGTACTAGAAAATGAGAGGAAACGAAAAGTCTTCCATGGTTGAATTATTAGCGTATTTTCCTTAAACAATACTTGATCATCATTTTTTCTCTCAATTTGTTTGATAGGTTATTATCATTATTTTTCTCCATTAAATCTATATCCTAGATAGTAAGGGTATGTTTGGTAACTGTTTTTTCCTTTTATTTTTTGTTTTTAAAAACAATTTTCTATTTTTGAGACTAAAAAACTTGTTTGGCAACCCAAAATAGACAAAATAAAAAATGTTCTCAAAACTCAATTTGTGAAGGAAACTGAAAACATGCAAAAGACTATTTTCAGTTTCTAATTTTCAAAAGTCAATGAAAACATACATTTAATTTAATAAATTTGTCTCATTTAATGAATTTTCATTAGAGTTTAAATCCTAGTAACAGCATATTTTAATATTTTCTATTTTTTTCTTCAAAAAACTATCTTTTTTAATTTCTTTTTTAATTTCAACTAACCAAACATGTTTTTTATTTCAAAAATACAAGAAAATTGTTTTTTTCTTTATATTTCCAAAAACAAGTTTTTGAAAATAGAAAACAAAAAACAGTTACCATGCATAACCTAAAATTTTCAAATGATAAGTACCATAAAGTTGATAATCCAAAACCTTACATTTAATAAGTATTGTTTTCCTTAATTTTTATATAATAATTATATCCCATTATTTGTTTGAGTAAAATTATATCCCATTATTAGACAATGATGAAGATCATTAATTTATTACCATATAAGTTATTGGTAGTGCAAGATCATATGTGTGTGTATGGAAATATATATATATATATATATATTTTAAAACAATGAATATGTTTCTAAAAAAACAATTAATATGGAAATATAAATTATAACTATAAATTCCAATGATGAAGGAAATTATTTTTTTCATGTCAATTTATTTTTGGTAATCTAAGTAGGAAAATAAAGGAAAGCAACAATGAATATAGAAATAAGTTCTTTCATAAAATGAAATATTTTCTTATCTCAAATTTTTCTTAGATACTTTTGGTAGTCCAAGTTAAAGAAAAAAAATAATCAAAATCAACATGAAGAAATGTAGCATAAAATATAACTATATATCCCATATAAATGCAAAAATATCATCTCAAATTCCCATTAGTTTACTAATGGGGGAGGGTGGATATATAATTACATAATATTACCTGCATGTTTTAAAATGTCCATTAACTATTAGAGAAAATAACTATAAAAGGTGGACTCAATAAAGAAGAAAAACATCAGCAATATACAGGTGAAATCTTTTTTTAGTTGTTATTTAACTTCATATGTGAAAATTCAAATTAAGCACAGATATAGACTTTTATTAAGCAGTGAATTTTATGAAATAGACACCATATGTTTATATAATTATTATCAATAAAAAATGATAATACTCATTATATTTTTTAAGGAATTTACGTAAAAAATGTAGTAGTTATCTAAGGACTAATAATTACATTTCTAAAAAAAAAAAGACTAATAATTACAAATCTAGAAATAAAATAAAAAATACGAACTATTTTATTTTATAATTTTTCCATTGTTAATTGCTGCTTTTTCCTCTGGTCAAAATCGCCATCATATTCACCTGATATATATATATATATATATATTTTTTTTTTTTTGAGAATGATATTCACCTGATATAGATGCACGTTCATTTATATATATATATATATATGCACGAGCCAAAAGTAACACGGTTTTTTCAGGCCAATATTCACCTTGCAGTCTCTGAACTTACTACTGGAAAAAAAAAATAAATTGCAAATGGAAAAGAAAATGATATAGTATAATTTTTATATATATAATTTAAATACTATTGATAGTCATTCTTTTATTTTGTTAAATCTTTAAAAAGTATTGTAAGAATATTATTAGATATAAAATGTAAACTGTACATGTTTATTTTATTTTTGATTACTTCTTAATTTTTGTTATTATGAAGCATTTTTTTTTTTTATATATATAATTCCTTTATTCTAGACTTTTTGTTTTTTGTACTTAATAACTTACTCGAATGAATATTTATGATGTAGTCCTATATTGTTCAAATTAGAAAGTTTAAGCCTTTTTTTTTCAATGATATGGTAGGATTTGAACTTATAAGGTCCATTGCATGATGATATTCTTTATCATCAATTCAATATACTATTAATGCATTGATTGGAAATCATAGAAAGTCAAAATTTTTGAACAAACGTGATAAAAGCTTAAAACAATAATTTTGTCACACATACCACCGCAAATCCTTGATGCGATGGTCACTCTACAAGTATAAGTGCTTGTGAGGTGTGAGCAGCAAGGGACAGGGTTCAAGTTTCTAAGAGAGAGCTTCACACACATGTACACTTAAATTAGACTAGAGTAGAATTTTTATCTTGTATAAAAAAAAAAAAATTTGTCACACAAGTAATCATAAAGACTCACAAAAGATTTATTTGTTATCATTGCAAAGGGCACATAGTTTAAACAATGAACCAAAAATTACCAAAGCTTGTTTTCTTGTGATCAAGTTGTAGGTATAGAATTAATGTAGATGAGACCTGGCAATGTGACCATTAGCTCCTTTAGGATAGAACCCACCAGGTTTATGCTCACTACCGGAGCCATACACAATCCTCAATATCTCTTCTGCGGTCCTATCAAATGCAACCGAGTTTTCATCTCCTGAAAGCACGTTCCCTTTGATCTTTCCCTCAGCACCTTTAGCTGCGGGAACTACAAGGCCTTCATCTTTGTAACCTGCATGTCCAAGCTTATTCCTAAGTTCTGAAAAGCGATTTGTAAACTCTGCCACAGTTATTCCATATGGTGTCACTTTCTCCATTGCATGCTCATATAGGTATGCTCGAATAATTGCATCTTGGCCTGATTCCACGCCTAAAAGGCCTGCAACGAGCTGAACATAGACACGTCCACATTGTTATCATAATGGTTTAATGATTTTGGAATGATTAGTAATTTATTATGATATTAGAGTAAGTGTTGTGAACTCAACTCATGTCTTTTCACTTTACCAATCTACTTCTCAAAGGAAAAAAAAATGTTGGGTTTAAAATAAACTTGGTGTAACTTTTATTAATGTTACACAACTCAATAACTATATATCACGTGTGGATTTTGACAAATTCATTATTAAATCATTTGAATTGCATTCTCTTTATACCTTATATGCATGCAAAAATAAAGATGACTAAAGGTTAATTATTATCTCATCTATAAAATGTTTAAAATTCAAAATTTTTAACTTTAAATTTAGGCAGAAAAATGAGATTGTGGATTAAAAAGTAAATTACATACAATTGATACCAAAATTTTTTTTTTTTTTTTTTTGAGAGTCAATCGATACCAAATTTGGTTGTATATTAAAAATATAGATAACATATATAATCCAATTGTAGGATTTTTAAAATATTAACCCAATAAAAAATTAATAAGTGAGTTATACCAAATATATATAACTTGATTGTGGACCTTTAAAAAATTACAAATTGAATTTGTCAAGCTTTATCCTTAATGGAAAATTTTAGTTTATTCTACAAAATCAATGATAGTATATAACTATGTATATAATAATATATATGCACATACATGCGCATAGAAGCAATAAATTGTTATTGCTGTCTATTTCATTAAACATTACTAGGTATCGATAATCAAATTTAAATCTTGGTTACCCTTCTAGAAGCAGGTGCTTGGAGTTTTGGAATTGTTCCAACGTAGCCAGTGAGTCCAACATAAGGAATAAGGTAAGATGCAAGGAGGAAGTTAAGTCCACTGGCATAAGGATCAAAAGGTGGGGACAATGGTCTACCAAATGCACTATCAACCACTTTTGCAAATGATGCTTTACTTAAATCCAATAATGGTCTTGGAAATCCTTTAACTAATTTTTGAATCGCCCTGCATCAAGAACATAATAGTTAGTACCATGACATTTATAAAAAAAATATTATAGCTGTGGGGGCATTTTTTGCTTCAAGGAAACTCATGTGTACTCCTTAGGCAATTTTTGCTCTTGTCCCACATTGGAAGGAAATCATTCCTCTTTGCACCTTATAAGGCAGTACACAATAGCTATGACAGGATTTAAAACCTATAGTATCTACATTATGATAAATATAATAATTCATGTTTATCATTATGTTAAGATATCAATGTTTTTCTCCTTTCAATTTAGGTGGGATTCAAATCCAAATCCTCTATTCAAAGGGAAAAATCTTTATCACTTAAACTAACTAGAACCCATTAGCCATTAAATACACACACAAAAAATAACAAAAGAAATTAAATAATTATTTCAAGAAAGAAACCTCAAGTGCCCAACTTCTTGGAAAGCAAATTGCTTGATAATATCCCAGGTAAAATGATCCAGCTTTGCCTTTTTAGCACCAATGGGTGTTGGACCTCCCTTGGTTAAATTTGGAGCAACTTTATCTAAGCCATGACCTAGAGAACCATACAAAAAGAATTCGGCTTCAAAGAACTCTAAATTTAGAGGAAATTCCAAAAGATTAACGTCTGCTTTTGCAATTGAGGAATGGTCATTCTCTATTATGAGTTCAGATGAATAAAATTTGGGAAGGAAGAGTAGGGAGATCAGTAAAGTTGTGATGGTGACTGTGCTAATAGTAGTTAGTGCCATAGTTTTTTTTTTTTTTTTTGCTAGCTCTTAGATATGTCAGATTGAAGATGCTATTGTTTATATTTATATATAATTTCTGGTTAGTTATATTTAGAAAAATGACACATGGATAATGCCATTGTTTATCTTTAAAATATTGAAATTGTTTGTACTTAGAATATGTTGGATTATTTGTATAAAAATATTATAATTAACTTTAATATTGATTAAATGCTCAATTAAGTGAATTGATGATCATTTAGTCAATAAAAGAATGTTTTTTCAAATAATAAATTTTGTCATTAAGGAATTAAGAATGAGGTGTATTAATTTGAATTTATTAGCATTAGATATGAATTTCAATTTTAGCAAAGAAACTAGAGGTAATTACTAATTATTGAGTACTCTTTTTTTTTAATACAAGATAGAATTCTACTTTAGCCTAATCTAAGTGTATATGTGTGTGATTCTCTCTCCTAGAGACTTGAACGCTGGCCCTTGCCCCTCACACTCCACAAGCACTTATGCTTGTGGAGTGACCATCGCACCATAAATGCTATAAATGCTATAAATGCGTACTCTCTCTTTTCACATAACTATATATCACACTAATTAAATTTATAGTGGGATCCACAATTCATGTGAGAAGAGAGAATATACATTTATGGTACTCTCAGAGTATTCAATGAGTTTCAAAAAAAGAGTATTGCCATTAACAGATAAAAATTGATTTTCACCAATTCACTTAATTGAGAATTTAATCAATATTAAAATTAATTATAAAATTTTTTTATAAAAATAATCCATCATGTATATTCTAAAAAATCAAGTAGTATTTTCTTCTTTTCTCATAAAAGAATTTCATAAACTAATGCACTCAGTACATCTATTTACGTTTCCCAATTTATAATATATAGCAATATTCCTTTGTCAAACATCTTTCCTTATAAAACGTTTTTTTTCAAATGTTCTGACCTTTTAATAGGGGAAGTTATTGGCATAAATGACTATTTATTGTTTGATTTATGAGGAATTCAAACCAGTTGATAACATTCAAATATCATTAAATATAGTTTTCAATTTGGTATGAATTCTTTGACTATAAACTAACTTCATGTCTTGCCAATAAAATGGAGAAAGGATAGAAAGAAAGCAGGTGCTCATCCTTTTGTATTCCTTTATTTCCAACAGAATAATGCCACTGTAGATATGTCAGATTGATGATGATGCTACTGTTTGTATTTAGAACAATTTGGAAATTGTCTTTGCATGGTTAGGTAAAACTAATTCTCTTTTATTTGAATTGTGAACTTATTATGCATTGATGCTAATGTGGACTTTATCAGAACCAACTCTATAAGCAAAATTGGCCGTACAATAAGTATAATAACAACCAGTTGTATTATAATTTTTGTAATTGCTAAAGAAGTAGATTATGATTAGTATGTAATAAAAGTGATTTCGGTGTTGGTTCGAGTGAAAATGATGATGTATTAATCATAACCTGTAGCCTCAACGAATGGTGTACATAAAATTTTTTGTGTATATAGCATTATTGGGGTTCTTATAGGAATTGGCTTATAGCCATGCCCATTGAGTCTATCCATTGTGTGAAACATGGATGTCCCTTAGGAGGCTTACGTTGACATTCTTCATGAATCCATGAAGTGGTCTATTTCTAGGTGCAATTCCATGGCAATCTTCTTGCTGCAACTGGATGTAAGTGATTGACAAATATAAGATAAAAGTTACAAAAGTGTGGAGTACGCAAGGGATCCCTTGCGTCCTCCACACTTTTGTAGCTTCTATTAATATTAATCAAACATTCTCACTTTAACAATTTTGAAATTTGTTGTTTAGATAAATTTATTGAGAAAAATATATATGAGAGAGAGAGAGGATTCAATCCCGGTGCGATCCATGGTTTATACTTTATAAAGCAAAACACAAGTCAAAAAAGCTGTATTGACCCTCAAAGCTCCATATTTATGTCTTTACCCCTTACCCCTTACTTTGTCTCCAAAGATTTTCTTTTTTTAAGTAACAAAAAATTTATTAATAAATTAAAAGAGAAAACCCTTACGTTTTTTTAGAAAATTTCAACTTATGGTGTTCGTTCCTGATAACGGCTTTTTATCATCAGACTAAAATACCAATCGGTTTTTGGTGTAGGCAGAAATTCAACCTCACATCTCTTATTCAACTATCAGATATTTTACCAGTTAAGCTAACTGGAACCGACAAAAAACCCTTACTTTGTCCCAAATGTAAAACACTAAACAAAAAATATGTTAGATAGTCCGCAAAACACATAAGCATTTATTGGAAATTCACAATTAGTAAAGAAAGAGAATGTAAATTTTCATGAATATTATAATTAATAATATCATATGAACTTATTTTTAAGTGAAAATTAAAAATTTTAATTATTTTTAATAATTTAAGCACACAATTAAATTTTTTTTTTTATATTCTTGATTGCATGTTTTTTCTTAAATATATTTTTCTTATTTTCTTTGATGTTGTTTTAATTGTTGTCAAAGTAACTAAACTCAAGCAAGAATAACATATTCCTAAACTCATATAAATTTTTGAAAATTTACTATAAATATTGTTTTATATAAATAATTAGTATACCTTTAAACTCTTCTTAATGACATAATACAAATTTAGTCTACTAGAACCTTGCTTCTTACTTTGTATTATATATATGTAAATGTAGATCATAGATCATATTGTCTCTTTAATTTTAAGTTTTTTTAATTTATTTTAAAATTATATTAAAAAAAAGTATGTTTATTAATCAAATAGTAAATAACATTCAATAAAAATGAAATTTGACATTTAAAAAAAAAAAAAAGATAACATTTCTACTTTAGCCTAATCTAAGTGTATATATGTGTGAAGTTCCCTTTTGGAGACTTGAATTTTGGCCCTTCCCCCCCACACCCCACAAGTATTTATACTTGTGGAGTGACCACCGTACCAAGGGTGCGCGGTGGTTTTGACATGTATGTTAAAACAATGAAAATGTATAAATAATTGAATGCCGCATTTTGAATATATCAAAGCAATTTAAAGTTATTAAGTGGTGTAAAATTAATAAACATGTACACCACTTTATCATGTCACACGCGAGCGCATAAGTTTCTTGATTGCATGTGTTATTAAATTTTCTTGTACCTTTTGATGATTTTTGTTTCAATTGTTTCCAAAGCAACTAATATGAGAAGGAATGTCATATTACAATTATTATTTATATTATTTGGATAAAAAGTATTCCTTTTTATTCTAAAGGGGGGATAGTAAGTTGTAGGGACTGGGTTTGAGCACTCCTACTGTTGAGTGAGCAAACTCAAGCCCAGCTAGCCCAATACAATGAATTTATAGAGAATGGGTTCAAGAACTAGGCCCTCGCAAGCGGACAACGTCCAAGGCAGGGTTTACCACCGTCGAACACAGGCCAACCGAAATTATCCTCAAAAGTCCGTCCTCGGCTAGGTCCGAGGAGCTTGGCCGTAGTCCTTTTCTCCTCCCTGAAAAAGTCCCTTCTTTAATTTGTTTCTTCTCCTTATATAGTCCTCTTCCAACGATCCATTTCCTCCACTTGTTGATCATCCACGTCTCCTTCTGACAACCTGTCCCATCAGCCGCATTACCAAAGCTCCCAATGAGTTCCGGCAACCGAGGTAGCACTGCTCAGGGGTCATTTCCCATTAATGCCGCCGAAACATTAGTTGTGCGCATTTAATGTGGAAGTGACAGTTCAATCATGTTTTGCTCCTCGGCCATTCTTCCACGGCTGATGTGTCGAACTTGGTCTTCCTCCTACCATGGTTTTGCTTGGCCGAGGACATGGTTGTCCTTGGCGAGGGTACTGGGCTTCCTCCTCCTCGCATGGGCCTTGGGCTTGGTATAAGGTGGGCCATTGGGTTGCCAAATTCTCCGGCCCCACAATAGCCCCTCAAAATCCTGCTGTCCGGCTCCTTGGACGGGGAGGAGGATTTTGATATCCTCGGGCCTATACTATGGCTTGTCTAGTCTGGTCCCAAGTCAGCGCTTGAAGTCTTTTTACCTGTCTAACGCACGTTTCTAGCGCTTTGATATGTGGTACGCACCCGCATTAAATTTTGGCGGCTTCATACTCTCCACGTTCAACGGTGTGGATCTTTCGCCATTATGGGCGCGAAGTCTTGCATAGTGGTCTTTGGTGAGGGGGTAAATACCCACTTGAACCGGCTTACCTCTTCACATCTGCATTCAAGGGTTCTAATGCACGCACCCCGAATTTGGTCAAACTTCCAACCCAATTCGCGTCTCTTAGCGGCCTAAAAAGCCTGTTCTGAGCACCTTCCCTCATTTTTGTAAGTTTTCTTCTTACTCTATCTTACATTTTTTCTTTTCTAATTTTCCTCTTCCCTTACTCCTCTCCTCCTTTCGCCTTTCCCCAAGCCTCTTGGTCGCTCTTCAGGATGGGTAGGTTTAAGAAGTTAGTTGAGTCCGAAGAGGCGATGGAGGAGTTCATCGCCACTTATAGGATACCCGGTAACGTGGGTCTTAGGTACTGCGATGAGGGGGACTGGTATATCAGGAGGGAGGTTGATGAGGTGGTGATTCCCATAATCGCCTTCCTTGAAAGTGGTTTGAGGATCCCTATGGGGTCAGTAATGAGGGGCTATCTTAGGCATTTTCGATTAACCCCTACCTAGTGCGCTATTAACGTGTTTAGGATCCTAGGTTGCGTGGATGCCTTGAACGAGAAGATGGGGTTGAGGTTAACCCATCACGACGTGAATTGGTGCTACAATCCCCAGCACCTAACGGGTAAGTCCTACTACATGAAGACGAGGTACGATAGAGTTAGGCTCATCCAGTGTCTTTCTGAGTCTAGCAAGGGGTTGAATAAGGATTTCCTCATCGTGTCGGGGGAGTGGCATGACGGCCTTCACTGCCCGACAGCAGAGGGAGAGCCAGGTAGGGTATTCGGAATATAGGGAGGTTGATCTGCTTTGTTTTCACCGTTTACATTGCTTGGTTGCTAACATGGACTAGCTTTTCTTTTGCAGATCCACACGCCTTCGAACGACACTTTCATTTAGTCAACAAGGAAGACTTGGAAAAGGTCCTCAGAGTGGAGATCTTTGTGAACGAGGCTAACAACCAAGTTCGAGCCACCCACAAGATCCTTGGGTATAAGTCGTTCCAGAAGTCTTTCTCAGCTTCCAGATACGTGATTAGAGCTAAGGACCCCAGGCTTCGCCAAATCACTGTGGTGGAGCACGGGTTCTCATTTTCTGAAGGATCTTCCATCCCTAAGGGCGTCCCGTTGGCAGGCCCTTCCTCGTCCCACCAAGCTGTGGAGGCCAAGGGAGGGAGTTTGGAAAAAGAGGGAGAAGTGGTTGATCTGGGTTCGTTCGAGGACGAATTGGGCGCATTCGACCAAGTACACCTATCTGAGGATCCCCTTGGTGATTTGGGTGATCCCCATTAATCTGAAGCGGACCTTCTGCCACCAAGGACTGGTATTCAGGCTGAGATGGGTTTCAAGAGACAACCACAAACCAGCCTGTTCGACCTACTTGAGGGCCAACCGGGGAAGGACGCACTAGAGAAGTCACAATCCCAGCTTCCTCCTCCTCTATCCAAGCTTCCCCCTCCCCCACCTAAGTCTTTGCCTGCGCAGACTAAGCCATCTTCCATTCTGCCGACCTCGGACCCTCAGCCCGAGTCCACAGATTCGAAGAGGAAGAGGCCTTCCAAGGTCAAAGACCCAGTGGATGGGGGGAGATCTCGTTCCTCTCAAGAGGAAGGTGAAGCCCGCCGACCTTCCAAGCAGCTGGGGATTGGTGGCCAGGACAATGGAAAAGAGGTCATTCAGCAGTCCGAGCCCCAGGCCTGGCTGCCTGCTGCCATACTTCATGGGAAGCCTCTGATAGATGATGCCACCCTCAGGGACTTCCGTGGAGGCGAGGGGGCTCGCGTAGCCAATGCCTTGGAGAGGTCCCTGCTTCTCTCCGTTGACATGGCCGAGCTGGAGGGCATGAGGAGGCAAGAAGTTGCCTGCACCTCAAGAGGTACTTGGGCATGGTAAGATTTCTGACACTTGTACCTTTGTTCGTATTTCATTCCTCCGTACCCAGCTCACGGTGTACTTGCTTTGATTGGCAAGCTATCCAGGCTACTTTTAGGCTGGACGAAGAGGCCGAAAACCAGGGTAGAGTCTTGGATCAGGAGTGCGACAAGTACTTGGACGCCGTGAATACCCTTAAGAAACCTGAGGCTGATCTCAAGAAGGCACAGGAGGACCTGGAGGAGATGGCGAGGGCCTGGGACAACGTGGCATCCGACTTAGCCGGTGTTAAGAAACAGGCCGAGGAGCAGACAGGGCGCCTACGGGAGGTTGAGGGTCAGCTGTTGGTCACGAAGGAGCATATTGCCGACTTGAAGAAGAAACAGGCTAAGGCAGAGTGGGCCAAAGGCGTTGCCGAGTACGCCAGGGACGAGGCCTTGAGGGCTAAAGAATTGGCCGAGTTTGCGAGGACAGATGCTGAAAGCTCTAAAGAGTAAGTAGAGGAGGAGGCCTTTGCTAAGGGTGTGGCTAAGACAGAGGTTGCCCTCAAGGCTCAAGTTCCTGAGGTATGTAGGCGCTACTGCTCTCAGACTTGGAATGAGACCTTCAACCAAGTTGGGTTCAAGGCCCCGTCTGAGCTTAGGAGGGCCGAGAAAGTGCACTACCCTCCTGCTATTCGAGGGGCTGCCTCTGCCACCTTTGAAGCCGATACCGCCCCCGAAGTGGCAGACGGGGAGATCTCAAGAAGGCACAGGTGGACCTGGAGGAGATGGCGAGGGCCTGGGACAACGTGGCATCCGACTTAGCCGGTGTTAAGAAACAGGCCGAGGAGCAGACAGAGTGCCTACGAGAGGTTGAGGGTCAGTTGTAGGTCACCAAGGAGCATATTGCCGACTTGAAGAAGAAACAGGCTAAGGCAGAGTGGGCTAAAGGCGTTGCCGAGTACGCCAGAGACGAGGCCTTGAGGGCTAAAGAATTGGCCGAGTTTGTGAGGATAGATGCTGAAAGCTCTAAAGAGCAAGCAGAGGAGGAGGCCTTTACTAAGGGTGTGGCTAAGACAGAGGTTGCCCTCAAGGCTCAAGTCCCTGAGGTATGTAGGCGCTACTGCTCTCAGACTTGGAATGAGACCTTCAACCAAGCTGGATTCAAGGCCCCGTCTGAGCTTAGGAGGGCCGAGAAAGTGCACTACCCTCCTGCTATTCGAGGGGCTGCCTCTGCCACCTTTGAAGCCGACACCACCCCCGAAGCGGCAAACGGGGACTAGGTCGATGCTGCCAAGGATCCCACTTCCACTAGTAGGCCTGCAGAGGAGGCTGAGCCTCAAAAGGTGCCAAAGGAAGGGGAAACCAGTAACCTGGATGCGCCTTCGGATATGGTAGAGCCCCCTGTTGGTCCTCAAGTCCCTCTTGCTGACTCCCAGGCTCTTTTTGCTGAGGGGGACCTTCCCAAAGTTGCCCTTCCAGCCAGGGAGACAGCTCTCATGGTGGTGCCTCTGCAGGCTGTTCCCCTAGGTCAGAGCTCCGAGGACCCCGAGGATACCTCTGGACAGCCTCCCAAGGGGGAAGTGAAGCTCAAATCGAAGAAATAGGCTATCTTAGCAAGCTTTTGCCTTCAGTTTTCTGCTTTTGTTGTTGTTGTTTCTCTTTCCTTTTTTTTTTAAAGCATTATACTGCTACTTTTAAATTGAATGTATGAATTACCTCTTTTTTACTTTATGTGTTAATTGTTATTGTGATGAGTTTTACCACTGATATAACCTGGGTTTTAATTATTTACTTCACAATCTTAGAAGCTCAGCATGCTTTTCATTCTAAATTGCCAACCAAAAAATGTAAAGCCCCTAGCGATAGCTTCCACTCGGACTTTAATCAATAATTGAACCACCTTAACACGACGACTTATTTTTGCCGGATTTGAACACCGAGGGAACGTCTTCATAATATCGGTTCCACGTCTCATGAATTGGTTACTGTAAACGGTAAACAATGCTTAAGAAAGCCGTTACCTATTGATTATGCTAAGGGGTTGGGTTTAATGTGCCTCAGAATGCCTTAAGTGATGCTCATGGGCTTATGTTTGTTTACTCCTTCACTGAACGTAGCCAGTCCCTCCAGGGACCCGAGTCTAAGGGCTGTGCAAGACCCTGGTGCTGCCGAACCCTTAGGTTCCTCTCTGAGTGGCTAGTTTTCCCATAAGTTTGAGTCCAAGGACCATGCAAGTGGTTCAGTCTTACACTTATGTTCTTCTGTAAGTAAGTAGTTTTCCCATAAGTTTGAGTCCGAGGACCATGCAAGACATTGGTTCAGTCTAGTACCCAGGTTCTCCTTGAAGTGGTTAGTTTCCCCATAGGCTTGAGTCCGTGGACTATGCAAGACCTTGGTTCAGTCTAACGCTTGTGTTCTTCTATAAGTACCTAGTTTTTCCATAGGCTTGAGTCCGAGGACCATGCAAGACCTTGGTTCAGTCTAGTACCCAGGTTCTCCTTGAAGTGGTTAGTTTTCCCATAGGCTTGAGTCCGTGGACCATGCAAGATCTTGGTTCAGTCTAACGCTTGTGTTCTTCTGTAAGTACCTAGTTTTCCCATAGGTTTGAGTCCAAGGACCATGCAAGACCTTGGTTCAGCCTAGTACCCAGGTTTTCCTTGCAGCGGTTAGTTTCCCCATAGGCTTGAGTCCGTGGACCATGCAAGACCTTAGTTCAGTCTAACGCTTGTGTTCTTCTGTAAGTACCTAGTTTTCCCATAGGCTTGAGTCCGAGGACCATGCAAGACCTTGGTTCAGCTTAGTACCCAGATTTTCCTTGCAGTGGTTAGTTTTCCCATAGGCTTGAGTTCGAGGACCTTGCAAGACCTTGGTTCAGTCTAACGCTTGTGTTCTTCTATAAGTAACTAGTTTTCCCATAGGTTTAAGTACGAGGACCATGCAAGACCTTGGTTCAGCCTATTACCCAGGTTTTCCTTGCGGTGGTTAGTTTCCCCATAGGCTTGAGTCCGTGGACCATGCAAGACATTGGTTCAGTCTAACACTTGTGTTCCTCTGTAAGTAACTAGTTTTCTCATAGGTTTGAGTCCGAGGACCATGCAAGACCTTGGTTTAGTCTAGTACCCAAGTTTTCCTTGCAGTGGTTAGTTTTCCCATAGGCTTGAATCCGTGGACCATGCAAGACCTTGGTTCAGTCTAACACTTGTGTTCTTCTATAAGTAATTAGTTTTCCCATAGGTTTGAGTCCGAGAACCATGCAAGACCTTGGTTCAGTCTAGTACTCAGGTTCTCCTTGAAGTGGTTAGTTTCCCTATAGGCTTGAGTCTGAGGACCATACAAGACCTTTGTTCAGTCTAACGCTTGTGTTCTTCTGTAAGTACCTAGTTTTCCCATAGGCTTGAGTTCGAGGACCATGCAAGACCTTGGTTCAATCTAGTACCCAGGTTTTCCTTGCAGTGGTTAGTTTCCCCATAGGCTTGAGTTCGTGGACCATGCAAGACCTTGGTTCAGTCTAACACTTCGTCGTCTCTGCTCGAGGTGAAAGAACTTGTCCTCAACGCTGGAACGTTCGCTTCCAAAGTGATAACAGTCTTGGCCTTGCCTTGCCAGAAATGGGTTATTCCTCAGACTATGCCCTTGGCCCAGCATTGACCTAGGCAGGGGTGGCTCGGATTTCTACCTTCATGTGTGACAGTAGCCCCTTCTTCGCTCTAATTTTTCGCCACCTTTAATTACGAGGCGTCTTTTGACTGTTCGAGTTGCGCGCCTGACGCTTCAGTGTGCGAGGCGCGCCCTCATTAATATCCTCGTGGATCAATGCAGATACAGTGGTTGGTGGCCTCTTTGGAATTTGGTCAGGATTAATGTCGCTGGTAATTCTTCTTTCGAATTCTGTGTGGATCAATTCCCACTAACCTTCGCCCTCTATATAAGGCTTTCCGGGGGAATCATCCTTCCACACTTCACGAATCCTTAAGTTCAATAAGAACTCTGAGCCCCCAACCCTCTAAACACCTTCAATAACCTTGCCAGGATTGCGACCAGGGCTTGGGGGAATGGGACGGCCCTGGATGAAGGCAAGGGCAAGGAAGCCAAAGGTGTTCCTACCTTTCAACCAAGCAAAAAGGGTGGTCCTCCTTCCTCAACCGAGAACTGAGGCGGTTGTAGATCGCGTCAGACTTTCAGCGCGGTAAGGCTCGGGCGTCATCCTGATGGTAATGCGCTTGGCAGTTAGGAGGGAGGTCCATGAAGAACATAATGCTTTTCTCTAGTATGCGTCCATGCCTGCCCTTCAAGCTGGTAGTGACTCGTGCTCAGCTTACCCGCCGATGGAAGTTCGCAAGATTATGTCACGTTCAATGCCCGAGTGTTGCCGCCTCCAATGTTTAATTATCATGAGGTTGGGGGAGCATCAAGGGAAGAACATGGGATGGGGCCATCAGGCGTTTTTGCATCTGCTCCTTTCTTCTCGCTGATACCATCCATACTAGCCTAGGGGTTGTTGGTAGCCTTAAAACAAGACTGCCTCAGCCTTCCTTTCTAGGGTTAGCTTTTGAACAAGCCCGTCTGGGCCTCTGTTTGTATAGTTGGCTTTAGAACAAGCCCGTCTAAGCCTCTGTTTGTGTAATGTACTTTTCCTTTATTTAATAAAAAGGCTACAATGTTTATTCGCTTTTTTCTCTGAATCTTTTATTTTTCTGCAATAGTCGTTTCTTGAGCAAATGCATCGTTGTTTGTTGTTTCTTCTTCTTTTTTTTTTTTTTTTTTTTTGATGGGATCTGGAATCGGTGCTGTTGGCGGTGACGAAAAACTGCCTAACTTTGCGTAAGTTAGCATCATAGGAACAATTGCCCTTTGCGCTTGCTAGCGCACAAGTTCTTCCCCACAGATGGCGCCAATTGTAGGGACTGGGTTTGAGCACTCCTATTGTTGAGTGAGCGGACTCAAGCCCAGCTAGCCTAATACAATGAATTTGTAGAGAATGGGTACAAGAACTAGGCCCTAGCAAGCGAACAACGTCCAAGGCAGGGTTCACCACCGTTGAACACAGGCCAACCGAAATTATCCTCAAAAGTCCGTCCTCGGCTAGGTCCGAGGAGCTTGGCGGTAGTCCCTTTCTCCTCCCCGAAAAAGTCCCTTCTTTAATATGTTTCTTCTCCTTATATAGTCCTTTTCCAACGATCCCTTTCCTCCACTTGTTGATTATCCATGCCTCCTTCTGACAACCCGTCCCATCAGTCGCATTACCAAAGCTCCCAGTGAGTTGCGGCAACCGAGGCAGCACTGCTCAAAGGTCATTTCCCATTAATGCCGCCGGAACATTAGTCATGCGCATTTAATGTGGAAGTGACAGTTCAATCATGTTTTGCTCCTCGGCCATTCTTCCACGGCTGATGCGTCGAACTTAGTCTTCCTCCTACCATGGTCTTGCTTGGCCAAGGACATGGTTGTCCTCGGCGAGAGTACTGGGCTTCCTCCTCCTCGGCATGGGCCTTGGGCTTGGTATAAGGTGGGCCATTGGGTTGCCAAATTCTTTGGCCCCACATAAGTATTCTAATAAAAATATTTTCTTATATAAAATTTATAAAAATAACCATATAAATTATTTTGGGTTAATTACACTTCCCTCCTTTAATTGAAAATTGTTGAATTGGTTTTTCCATTTTGATATTTACAATTTATGCTCTTAATAAGGGAAAAACTAGTAAAATTTAATCACAAATTAAATGAGGTCAACAAAAATTAATTACAAAAAAACTCACTTTATATAATAATAATAATAATAATAATTATTATTATTATTATTATTATTACTTTTTTTCTTTTAAATGAAGAGTACTTTTTATAACATGTCTACTTATAATATTTATAAGTTAATAAATTGAAGAAAAAAAAATTGTGCAACGCCTATGCAAATAAAATTTAAAGAGACAAATTTTCCTTTTTTCACAATTATTGACATGTTCTGTTATGATTAATATATTATACAAATTTTGTTAGCAATACGGATGAGCCCAATAAAAGTAATATTACTCTAATTACAACTTGTCACTTGTCGCCTTAACAATTTTTTGTTTCCTTTCTCTCAAAAAAAAAAAAAAAAATTCCTCAAAAAAAAATTTGTGCAAATTTGTGAAGTCATTATCATACAAAACTTTTTTTTTTCCATCTTATTGAAAATTCAAAGAGAAACGCTTTGTTTGTGTACATCTAATTATGTGGAAATTCATCTACCTCCTAAGTTAAAAGCTCAACGAAATAGTTTGATGGATTCAATATGACAATGAGAAACGGTTTCGTCGCTCTATTTCTCTTAAAACAAATGTACAATATTTTATACTATCTATAACATGAATTTCTTCTTTGAACTAGATTTTTATGTGGTTTAAAAATACCCCTAGACTCTAGGTTTAATAGAGACAAAATTTGGAGACAAGCCGGTAAAAATATATCTCTAACTCCCCGTATACAAAATAGAACACTCTCCTACTAACTCATGTTTTCAAAACAAACTTATCCAAAAAAAAAAAAAAAAAATACAAAACTTCCTAGTCTACTTTGTATATTTCCTTCAAGACCATGTTCCACGTTTTGTTTTGTTTTTTTTTTTTTTTTTTTTTTTTTAAGACTAACTAGTTTCTGTTATTTTTTTTTTTTTGAATATTGTTTTTTTGAATTTCCAGTTTTCTTAATCCCTAATCTCACATTTTCATTTTTGTTTTACCTTCTCAAATCTCATTTTCTTTATTTTGAAAAAAAAAAAAAAAAAAAAAAAACTTATACTATAAAACCATTACTATATATCCTAATTTAAACACCTCACGTTTCAATTGAAATCAATTTCAACAAAAAATTACTGAATTTAGAACTACACCAATATATACATACACACACACACTTCTTTTCTTTTAATACTATTCAATTTTGAAAAGAATTCCACCTGCACGAAGCAAATTGGTGCTCTCCCACAAAGAAGATAAGGGTTTCATAGTTGGTTCATAATGATTTTTGGTAGGTCTATTTTTTTGGTTACTTTTTCTTTATTTGTCTGCTTTTTTTTAATTCGTATAGTAGTTTTTGCTGAATCCGTGATTTTGCTAAAACACCATTTCAGGCTGAGAGGGCCAAGAATTTCAAACATCTTGCTCATTTTGCAATAACCAAAAAAAAAACAACGACCTTGTTAATTGGCAGCTTTAAGGCTTTTTTTTTTTTTTTTTTTTTGTTAGTTTAGTTTTATAATCCAAAATTTTAGATGAGTGGAAAATTATAACACTATGCCAAAAAACAAAAAAACCTCTTCGTTTAATGAGGCTTGGATTTATATATTTATTTAATCTACAACCTAAAATTTAGGTTACTAGGACAATGCGAACCTATGATTATCCTAAAAAAAAATTAGGGCATGTTTCGTACAATGTAATGATTATTATATAAATATAGGAATAAGTATTATAAGGAATACATTAAGTTAGAATGTAATAAGTATTACTATTCATTAGCTTTGTGACCATTTAAGAGTAAAATTCTTAATATGCATCCACAATTTAGTAGAGTATAAAAATAAGGTGTAATTAAATCATTTTTAAGTCAAATTTCCTAAAATACACTTATTTTAGGGTGTTCAAAATAGAACTAATAATTAACAATAAGGAAAATTTATTTTGTTTCATTTTAAAGATGTGACAACTAATGGCTTTTTAGGAAATTGTTTTAAAAAGTTATTACATAAGGTGAAGAAATACATATTCAGTAAAATAATTATTTATTATAATAAAAATATAATATAAGAATATCTATTAAATTACAGTATTTATTACCATCTATCAAATGTGCAGTAACTTCGTTTTCAAAAAAAAAAGAAAAAGAAAAGAAAAACATTGCGGCTTGCATGAACGTGAGTTACGGACTTCGAACTTTACTGTTAACGTGTTGAAGCTGCCATGACCAATTTTATTTGTTGACAAAGAACCGATTTTGTTGACCAGTTGCCCGCGATACCCGATTTATTTTCTACTTTTTTTTTTTCTTCCCTGAAAATCCCCCTAAATTCTCTCCTAAAATCTAGTAAAAGCGCCAGCAATTGCCAGCTAGTTGCTCATCAGTTCTCAAAATAAAAAGTATAAGCATGTTGTCATGTTCCTAATACCTTTCTCATCCTTCTCTCATGGCTTCCATATTTACTGTTTTCTTTCTACTCTCTATTATGTCCCTTACATTTGGAGGAGCTCAACCTCAACAAAAGCAATGTAACCAAAAAATAAGCCTGGGCTCTTCACTTAATCCCACAACTTCCCCCACCTTTTGGCTTTCCTTTTCTGGCCAATTTGCATTTGGATTCTATCCACAAGGCAATGGTTTTATGGTTGGAATCTGGTTGGTGGGTACAGACAATAATAAAACGGTTGTGTGGACAGCAAACCGCGATGATTCTCCGGTCACCTCAAACTCGACACTAGATTTGACAAAGGATGGTAAGCTTCTTTTGAGTGCTGATGAGCAAGGAGTAGATAAGAAGCTTATCAGTGATGCAACAGAGTCAGCTTCTTCTGCCTGTATGCTTGACAATGGCAATTTTGTTCTCTACAACAAAAATTATTCAATCATTTGGGAGAGTTTCAGCTATCCCACTGATACTATTTTGGGAGGGCAGATTTTGTCCTCTGGTGCTCAATTGTTCTCTAGTTCATCAGAGACCAATCACTCAACTGGACGGTATAGTCTGAAGATGCAGGGTGATGGAAACTTGGTTCTATACCCGGTAAACACTGTCGACGATGAAAGTGAAGCTTATTGGAGCTCTGACACTAGTTCCAAAAGCTTCAAGTTTCGGCTTTATCTCAATTATTCAGGTGCTCTAGAAATCATCAATAGCACTAGTATGGAAAGTTTTAGAGTTTTGAAATCATCATCGGCCGACAATAATACCAACAGCATTTATCGTGCAACTCTTGTTGTTGATGGAATTTTCCGGTTGTACTCCCATTCCTTTGACAAAGCAGACAAACAAAAGTCATCATCACCAGTACCTTTGTGGTCAGCATTGAAGGGCGAGCATCTTTGTGAAGTGAAAGGTTTTTGTGGCTTCAACAGCTTTTGCACATTCAATGATGACCAACCGTCCTGTCTTTGTCTTCCTGGAACACAGTTTGTTGATCCGAATCTCAAATCTCTCGGCTGTGAGAGAAACTATTCGGAAGTAGGGTGCGGAGGTGGCCACAAAGATCATATTGCATTTTATTACATGCATATGGAGAATATGTTCTGGGAAGATAATCCTTACGCATATGTACTCATGTCAACAGAGGAAGAATGCAGCAATTCTTGCTTGAAGGATTGCAATTGTGATGCAGCATTGTTCAAGGATTCATATTGCCAGAGACAGAAGCTTCCACTGAGATATGTTAGAAGGGATACAAAGAGTAGCGTAGCTTTTTTCAAGGTGGGCATAAGGAGCACTGAAAGCTGGAATAAAACTTCTTCCACCCCAAAGAAGCCTCCTCTTCATCATGTGACAACCAAAAAGGCTGAAGTGCACATTATTGCTTTAATTTTAGCTTTTACAATATTCTCCTGTCTCGCCCTTGGAATTTCTGGCCTTTACACGTTCAAAATTCGAGCTCTAAGGTATAAAAGACTGAAAGAGAGTGAAACACTGGTCTTGACTAAGGGGCTTACTTTAAATTTGTTTTCATATGATGAGCTCAAAAGAGCTACAAATGGATTCAAACATGAGTTGGGTAAGGGTTCTTTTGGAACGGTTTACAAAGGGGCTTTGTACAAAAGTAAGAAACTTGTTGCTGTGAAGAGACTAGAGAAATTGGTGGAAGATGGTGAAAGAGAGTTTCGTGCAGAGATGCGAGCAATAGGGAGAACTCGCCACAAAAATTTGGTTCAATTGTTGGGTTATTGTGTTGAGGGCTCTAAGAGGTTGCTTGTCTATGAATATATGAGCAATGGCTCCCTTGCCGATCTACTTTTTAAAGGTATAAGGCGTCCAGACTGGGATGAAAGATTAAAAATAGCATTGGATGTTGCAAGAGGGATTCTCTATTTACATGAAGAGTGTAAGGCCCCTATTATTCATTGTGATATAAAGCCTCAAAATATTTTGATGGATAATTTTTGGACAGCTAAAATTTCTGACTTTGGCTTGGCAAAATTATTAATGCCGGATCAAACAAGGACCTTCACATTGGTTAGAGGGACTAGAGGGTATATAGCACCTGAGTGGCAGAAGAATATCCCAATATCAGTGAAGGCAGATGTTTATAGTTATGGAATAATGCTTTTAGAGATTGTATGTTGCAGAAAGAATATGGAGGTTAATGCATCCAAACCTGAAGAAATTGTTCTTTCTACTTGGGTATATAAATGCTTTGTTGCTAAAGAGTTGGATAAGATTATGGGTGGTGAAGAAGTAGATAAGAGAACCTTGGAGAATATGGTTAAAGTGGGATTATGGTGCATTCAAGATGAACCAATTCTTCGTCCTTCCATGAAGAGTGTTGTATTGATGTTAGAAGGGATTACTGATATATCTGTTCCTCCATGTCCAACTAATGTCTCCATGTAAACTTTTGCCGGTAAGGAAAAATTTATTTCTATTTTCAAGTAGCTTTCATTTTTTTTTTTTTTTTTCAGTTTTTGGTTTTGACTTTTTTTTCCTTTCTGTTTCATGTGAGGGCGTATGCAGGTACTCGTGGATCCTCTCAGTAGTCAGGGGTTAATTGTTTTCTTTAGAGGTGGAGACTAGAGAGAATTTCGGTGGAGGCAACCGCGTTGTGCTCATGCATGTTTCTCCCAAAAAAAAAAAAAAAAAAAAAAAAATTCTAATCATGCATGTATCTATTTTTTATCAATAAGATTATAAAGAAAGTTTATCAATTTGATAGTCATTTACTTCAGAGAAATTTATTGCATAATAGCTTGTGATGTGTTATATTTCTCTAAGAAGATATTTGGTCAAGAAATAAAACAATGAAGTGATATATCAACACGTACGATATGGGTCAATCATTATTGGAGGATTTATTGAATTCTAGATAAGGGATTTATTTCCTCTTTTTGAGTATTTTTTAGAGTTGTAATCAAATCAGGCATATTTTTAGTTGGTTAATTAATTAGAATCTTTTAGGCAATATTTTGCTGAATTGGCCCTGTGGTCTAACATGAAAAGAATGTTTAATATTCCTTAATAAACTTTCTTTGGGAATTTTTTTTTTAATTTTTTATTTTCTAGTAGGATTCCAAAGTTTTCTTAATGAGTTTAATTAATAGAATTTTAATAAAGGATTTTTAAAACATAATTCAATAGTCAGTGGAGTTAGATTTGAACTGTAACATCTCTATCAGAAATACAATATTGCGTCAATTGAACAAAAAAACTCTTAATTTTAATAAAAAAATTTTAAACAAGGGTAATTATAGGAAAATAATTTAAACATGCTAGTAAAATTTATATTATAGACTAAACATATGTATACAATGTTGTACACATTTGTTTAGTCTATAATGTAAATTTTACATTGCTAGTCCAATATAAATTAATTATTTTCCTCAAAATAAAAACTCATGAGCATCCTTATTGCACTATAGATACATCAAAATTATAAAGTAATTCTCCATTGATGAATCTATATTACCAAAATTTTAATAAATTTAAATTACTATTTCGATTAAAATTTATTATTAACATTTTGAATTTTTTTGAAAATAAATTCTATTTCTTTATTTATTTTACCTTATATTATAAATCATTTACCACAATTTTTAGCAAACTAAAAATTAATTTTACATTATTTATATATAATAAAAAAAAAGTCTTTTGTCATTTAACTTGAGGTATCTTATTATTTTTACTTTTATTATTTATTTTACTTGAGGTAACTTTTATTATTTTTACTAATTAAAATTTGTGATCTTTGTTTTGGTCTGATGATCCTGTTTATTATCATCAAATTAAAACACTAATCGATTTTTAGTGTAAACAGAGGTTAAACTCAAATCTCTTATTTAATCATAAAAAACTTTACTAGTAAAATTAACTGAAACTCACTTAAATTTGAATCCTAATTAAATAGTTTTTCCTTAAACTTTTTCATGTGTGGGGTTAGCAATTAGTATATAATTCCATGAAGCCGGACCCATTGGCAGCTCTATCTCGCACATGCAATCATGCAAGAAAGTCCACTTGCTAATGTGCATCTCTATAATAATTTTATCCTCCATTTGTCTGGACTCTGGAGATGTATGGTCTAGTCTACCTTGACGAGCTAGTAATTAATCACTCAATGGGCAATCTCCATAGCTATTGTATTGCTGTCGTCCACCCAAGTCAAACGACTCAAACCTTCACTAACTTAGTAGGCAAGGACCCTACCAAAGTTTTTCAGGCTCCATCAAGATTGTGACTGCTTCTGGTTTTTTTTTTTTTTTTTTTTTAATGGAAAAATAGTTTTGAGAAACTGAGTTGAAATAAAGAGATTCTCAAAAAGAAAAAAAGAAAAAAAAAAAAAGAGTTGAAATAAAGACTTTAGATTCCCCTATAAAGACTTTTGCTGAAATGAAGACTTTAAGTTCAAATTAAGCGATTGATGATATTAGGCATCTTCATTAGAATCATTACCGAACAGGATATTGGGTATTATATAAATAAAATAAAATAAGATATTAGGTATCTTTGTTGCCGTGGCTTGAACGGTGATTCTTTTATGTACGTGTGGCTCAACTCCATGCAATTTAAATGGAGATGTAAAGGAAAGTGATTTGAAGGTAAGATTGGGCCTATTTGGGTTTTTTCATAGACCCGAAGCATAAATTTTGCCAGTTGGGTTGGGTCCACTTGCAAAATCTAAGAATCCATGAAAGGTCTAGCAAGAGAGGCTCTCAACAATGAAAAACCCACTTATAGGAAGATTTTAAAGGTTCTAGAGCTATTGTACTAGGAAGGCAAGTGACGCGTCTATAGAGGTTACAATAGCGGTTCTAATTACTGTACAAAAGCCTTGTAAATAGATCATTGTAACTGGTTTTTCTATAATGAATTTTCTATGCGACTGGTTGTGTTCCCATTGTGATTTTCACATTAAAAAGGCTCTTCTTTGGTTTTTCACTTGCTCACCAAATTTTGTGTCGTGCTTTTCTACTTTCTTATATTACTTATAGATTTGGTAATTGCTTAGCTGTGGTGAAATATAATTATCTGTGTGGATCACATGTGGGTCTAAACAAAATTTTTCGAAGTTAAACTAGTTAGGGAGGAAGCGAGGAACTTCACCTCTATTCACAGTTGTGAATAGTGATATTATATGGATAACAAGAAACAGGCTTCTAAAGTGACAATATAGGGAAGTGTTAGATCATTTGACCTTACTTTCACAAGCTAAACCATTTATTTTCTTGGGAATTCGTAGATGAAACTAAAGCTAAACAGTGGATGGGAACTCCCCCTTCCCTCCCTCATCTCCTCCTTTTGTGAAGGTTAATTTTGATGTTGTGGTCAAAGAGGACAAAATGTGCATAATTGTTGTAGAAACAGACCATAAAAGTGAGGTCATTTTTGTCTGGACCGATCTAACTGATCGAAGAACAAAATTTTTTTAGAGTCGAAGCATATACACAACACAACTAGCAATGACAAAGACAACGGAAATGGGATACAAATTCTTCATTTGACAAGGAGATGCTTTTAAAAGTTACGCTTTTTTAAAAAAAAACGTTATACTTCCCCTATAAAATTCCTCCACTCCACGTTATTGGTCCATTGAGTTTGGTTTGAAAATCACTTTTAGTGTCCGTTAGAATTATCAGTTTGAAAGAAGTGCATTTTTTTTAAAATTTAAACATAAAAGTGTTCGTATTGAAAAAATAATTTTATGAATCACATTAACTGATTGATAAAACTTGTGAAAAAGTGTTGTTTTTGTCGATTGAACGTCTAAAATTATTATTTCTCGTACATAATAAAAAGATCTTAACAATACAACAACTTCCAGAGAGAGAGAGAGAGAGAGAGAGAGCCTTTGCTAAGCGTGTTTCCCACTTCCAAAAGAAGTGGTGCTACATTTTGAGTACACCAAGCTTAGATGCCTTCAACCCAACGTGTGTCAACCGCCATCGGACTCTTTGTTGCAAGGACATTCTCCACTTCGCCAGCTTATGCTAAGAAGTGGAGCAGCTTGATGCATTTAAGGGCCTTAGGCGAAAATTTATTAAAACTTTTCATACATTTAAATATGACTTTTTTTAAGAAAAAAAATTAATATTACTTAAATTCTACTATCTTGTTTTAGATGTAAAATTACTATTTGACAAAACTTTTCACAGTTTTTGATGTGACCGATTGGTAGTGGTAAGTAAAAATGTGATATTAATAGTAGACTTAAATGAAAACTAGTAAAAGTTTGTCAAATCAACTGTTATGAAAAATGTTGTGAAATTCTTTGTATATTACTTTTTTTTTGTTAAAAGTGTTATATTCACAATATTTTCACAACAAATCCTAAGTATTAAGTTGTTACTGGTTCTAATTTGAATCTACTACTGAAATTACTTTTTTTTTTCTCCACCAATAAGAGCCAGTAACAACTTGTCACCTAGAATTTGTTGTGAAAAATGTTGTGGACGTAGCATTTTTCTCTATTTTTTCTTGTTTTTCATTTGATAAAGAAAATGTTATTTTACTTATTAGCTAATATTTGGGCATAATGAATAATTTTATAATAAAAAATTACTTTATTGGTTAAAATTTGGGGGCCTTTTTCTACTTGGGGGCCTTAGGCGACCGCCTCACTCACTTCTATAATAAAGCCGGCCCTGAGAAGGGGTAGCCACTTGTGAATGATGCACAGATAATTATTAAGGAGCAAATAGATAAAAATTTGAGGGGATGTGAGAGTTTTTGTGCATTTCTTCAAGTTGATATATTGTCATTAAGCAAATATTTGAGAGTATCTTAGGTATTGAGACCCTAAAAATAGTGCATTGCGAAAATTTTATTATGTTTTAAAAATTTATTTTAAAAAAATAGGCATGTACCTTCGATTTTAAAATGTGAATTTTTGAATTTTTAAAAACAAAATGGAAGGCCCAAATCACGCGTTTTTGCATTTTTGTCTAAAAACACGCATTTGCCCTGCACAATCATGGCGCCAACCAAATCTTAGAGAAACTAATTTTGTAACCCATAATGTTACAAGATGAGGGCTTTTTGTGAAATTTTGTAGAAATGATTCCCATCACAATGATCCTTGGCCCTTGGTTTTGTTCCCTAAGAAAGAGATGGATATAACTCTCCACAATTGCTATCTTGATGTTCTTTTGTTTTCCTTTGATTTAAATGAAAGTATTACTTAGCAGAAAAAGAAAAAAAAGAAAAGAGTTAAAATAGCGTCAAGCACCCTAACTACTCCATCATGAGTGACTATCTTGTTTCTAGTTTGTAATTCTTTCTCAATTATAACTAAAAAGGAAAACAAAATATTTAGGGATGCATACTATTACATACAATTTCAAAACTTGTTGAGTTATCAAATGTCGAAAAAGAGAGGATGGCAACTGTACACACAATTATCGTAAAAGAAGAATCACACAGTCACGAAATGGTGTAACAAATAATCAATTTGTATTTGATTTGTATATATGTGAGTACAATCCTCTGTATGAATCTTTACAATGAAAGAGTACAATAAATTCCTCTGATTCAATCTTCAAGAAACGTTACGATCCGAAGGAGTTATGAGGCTTGATCTAGAATTGTGCTTTGATGTCTCCAAGTTGAATGAATAGTTGAACGTGCTTGATTTGATGCAAGGGCCTTTGGCTTGATCTCGAACTAGATTAAAGGAGAATCCCCACTTTGATTTGAAGAAGTAGGAATAGGCCTTGATGAACAATGGAATTCTTGTGAACTTTAGAGACGACTCTCTATTTTGGCAGAGTGTCAGTAGCATTTTCTCTCTAATTGTTCTCCATTTTTTTCTCATATGAAAAGCCTCTATTTATAGGCACCTCAATAGTATTTAATTTGGAATTTTCTCTCAGCATTTATTGAGAGTTGAATTATGAATTTAATTTGGTATTTTATTTAATAAGAACTTTCCATATAGGTCTTTTCTTCTGACGCTGCCATATGACTTTCTTCATTTGATGTTGCCACGTGGCTTGATTTCATTCACTGATTGTCCACATCATCAATTGGAGATTGATTTGATCACAAATATTTTATCTTGAATAATTAGACGGTTGTGAATACATCATGAAATTTTGATGTCTACAAATGCCCCCACTTTAATATTCGGCTTTGCATCTTTCTGATGCAAGGAAGACAAGGCTTGAATTATTCTTTCATTTTATTTTTTTTTATTTTTTATCTTTAATAATGGACTTGGTTTTACTAGTACACAAGGCTTTCATCCAAGTGAAATATGGCTTCTTTCATCCCAATGTTGTATATTACAGCTTTGCCATCCAAGAAGTCTTTTGGTTGCACCCCTTTTTTTTTTTGAACACTGGGTTTCACTCTCACGGGCTTGATCACACACAAGGGACATCCTCTTTGGAGTGTAAGCCCACCTTAGAGTTAAGCAAGTCGGTGCCGCAATTGTCTTGTTCAGCAAGCACGTCTTTTCTTTAGCCGCACTCTTGCGAATAACTAGGGCTTCTTGCGAGTGCCACCTCTATAAAAGGAGGTGATGTTTTATGGGTTAGAGGTAATTGATCGCCCCTTTTTTTTTTCTTGAGTTATTTTTTTCCTTCAGCCATAGCAGGCATATTCTCTCTTTCTTATTCTTTCTTATGCTTGTCTTTGTATTTATTAAATTTTTTTTTTGAACCCCTTAATTTACTCTGTGCAAGTCATAGAAGTTGGCATTGCGTGAGCCAAGGTCATAGAAGCTGGTAATGCGTAAGCCAAGCCTCAGTTTCAAGTGAGTCTACCATCTTGTCCTTCTTATCTTGGCATCCGAAGAATTCAAGCACAATAGTCCTCTGGCCTTCCTCAGACACAGGGTGTAAGCTTCAGCAGCACATCTATTCCACTGCCCTTTGTCTCGTGACCATTGGTTTGAGTGCTTCGTCTGCGCAACCTTCTCACAGCCTTCGTCCTGCGGCCAACAGTACGGGAGTTCCATCAGCGCGCCCTTCTCATTGCCTTCGTCTTGTGGCCTTCAATATGGGAGTTCCATTAGCACGCCCTTCTCATTACCGTCATCTTGCGGCCTTCAACGCACTTTGGGTACTCTAACTCCACCCTTAGCGGTTTCTTATGGCCAGGACGCTTGTATTTTCTAGGCTTAAACAATTGGCGCAATGTCTTTCACACTCCTAAAAGCGATGAATATATATTAGTTCTTTGTGTCACATTTGGTCACTGACTCACTACAAAATATTGGCTTGTCCATTAATCCCGCTTTTATAAGGGATAGTGCCCCACTTTCACGATTCCTATTGTTTTGCATGTAACAGTTTATGCCATATTATTGACACGTCCCAATAGGAATGGCAACGAGACTAACGAAATCCAAATTTCAAAACTGTGAACCTCATATACAAAGCGGATCCATTTACCGAAACTTTGAAGAAAACAAAATGGGAAAACCTTGAGCTTCAAAATGTACATATTCCATTTCTTTCACTAAGCTCTCCAGCACTTAAGCTAAACCAGCTAATCCAAAAAGGAACAAACTTGAACAAAAACACAAATCACACCCACCATTCAAAACAACCACAAAAGCACAAATCCACTACAACCACATTCAACTCTTCTTTTATCATTTATATATATACACAAAGATGTTTGATTTAGCTACAGAATAGAACAAGCTGAGTACATCAATATCAAAAATAAAAAATAAAAAATTTGAAGAAAAGTAGAGAACAGAACAGACAGAGACCGGTGGTGAGAGCGTGGGACGGCAATGAGAGGGACCAGCGGTGAGAGCTACGACGACTGTGAGAGGTTAGGCAGTTGGGTCAGCAGTGAGATTGTGAGTGAGTGAGCTTAGGACGGCAGCGAGAGGGACCGACAGTGAGCTATGGCCACGGTGAGGTGAGTGAGTGAGTGAGAGTGGCGAGACTGAGCTGAAGAGATTGTGAGTGTGAGGCGGCTGAAGAGATTGTGAGTGTGAGGTGAGGAAAAAATTTTAGGGTTATAACTCTATATATATATATAACTGGGTTATATCCGGGTCGGGTTTCAGGCTGGATTTTTTATAAAATCTGGACCCAACCCGGACCCGCTTCGGATTTTTTTTATTTTTAAAAACTCATACCTGACCCTATTCTTTATTGGGACGGGTAAAATCTAGCCCATTAGGGTCGGGCCGGATCGGGTATCTGCGGGTCGGATCTAAATTGCCATCCCTACGTCCTAAGCCTTAATTTCATGAAGAGCATGGTGGCATGATCTTTGCACACACATGATCTTTGCACTCAATAGGCAACATGCAAGCTTCCACTTGTCTTTGTCTTTACATGCATATATAGTTATGGCAACACGTACCTAAGATGTTCAAGCACTTGAATGTTGATATTGAATGAATAGCTTGCTTGTAGTTTTGAATCTCAATGCCATATGCTCTTCTTTGTAATAAGCCATTACTGCACATGCCCCCTTTTTTTAATTTATTTTTTAAAAAAAAATTATTAGTACAAAGCATTTGAACTACTAAGTTATTCCTCCTTTTCTTTGGTTTGCTGTCAGGTGTGTTAGGTGACTCAAGCTCGTCAACCCTTCACTTGACTTGTGACTCTCCTATATTTGCTCAAGTCGTGACCTCTACAAGCTTTGTCTCCTCCAAGTGGTTGCAATCAAGTGTGTTCCATCATGGTCATCTTTTACGACTCATTGAGGACTCTCAATGATCAATCCATCATTCTCTTGCGCTCTACAAACGAACCCGTGGAAGAAGGCGTTGTCTTGAAAGTCCATCCACCTAGTAGCAGTGTCCCTTCATCCTCGTCTACTACCATTCCTCGTCCTCCGAGTCTATCTTGATAGTGGGTCGAATCATCTCATGAACTACACGACCCGACTAGAAATGATTCTCATGTTGTTTCGAGGACGTTTACTTTGGCCTCCAACCTTCACTCAACTGTGGACCACATCAATCCATTTCCTCTCCTTAGTCATTGGATAAGTGTGGGAGAAGTGCAATGGGCCCTAACTTCTTCCAAGACTCCTCCACTCCAATATAAGGGTGAGTTTTCCTACCTTCCTAAATATTGGGAGTGGCTAGAAGACATATTGAGCCGCAATACTAAAGTCTTAAGTGATGCCAATCTTTACAAGCCGCTACTTGCATCGTTATTCACATATGATCGGAACACTCATGTCTTGTAAGCCTTCCTAGAGTGTTGGTGTGCAGCTATGAACACATTGCACACGTCTATAGGAGAGGTTTCCATTAGCTTATGGGACTTACATTCGATCGATAGGCTTCTAGTGTACGGCTCATTTTACAAAGAGGTCATTCCAAACTCGAAAGACATGTCATCTTTCTCCTCATGCTGTTCATCTTCACGTGACAACCAAGGTGCACAATAAATACACGCCTAAAGCTTTAATGCCCCAACGCGGACCCATGGCTTCCTTGTAGCCTTGAATTTCAACGCCACGCCTAATAACCAATAAGCTATGAACATTGATGATGGGTAAATTGTCAGTCTTGTAGGTTCGTCTAGATGGAGTTGAATCCTCATCACAATCTCTACAAATGTAGAATAAAGGCTCTCCTAAGGTGGTTACCGGTGTGGTGCCTACCACAACGTATTCGATGCCAAAGTTAGCGTATAGAAGCTTTTTGAGAGAAATAAGAAAGTTTTGAATATTAGAGATATCTGTATAAGAGTATATTTGGGTGAAAATCATGTACCTCTTTTGCCTCTGATGAGTGTATATATATAGCTTCATAGTTTCTAGTCGTTGGGGCCTTAATTGTGGTTTTAGTGCTCTTTCTGTAACAACTTAGGGCTTATTAATGCGAGTTTTGATGAGGCTCTAACGGTTTGACAGCTAGCTGGTAACTGTCCAAGGTATTGAATCCTCTTATTAATGACTTGCCTGCCTTCGTCCATGTTGTGTCGAGGTGGATGAATGTATTTGATGAGGTCATCCAGGGAAAGAGGTCTCGTCAGTCCCATCAGCTGCCCCCTAGGTTCCGTGGTCGTCGTGGTGTGTCAAGACGATCATCGCAAGATGAGAGGTTTTCTAACCGGACATGGTTCTTGGGGTTTTGTTCTACATTTAATGCGTAATGGCGGCGCCACGCTCATTGTGGCCGAGTGGCGTGTTCTGACCAGTGGGGTTAATGCCCTAATTGTGTGACTCTTAGGTTTCCCGTTGAATTTCAGTTTTTTGTGCCTAGTTTTTAAACTTCCTCTCTTTGCTCTTTCCCCTTCACTTTTTTCAACTCTTAATCATTGCTCTGTGCTTCTTCTTCTCTAATCTGTTCTTGCGATTTTTTTTAAGCTTTTTGCATTTTGTGGTTGAGCTTTTGCATTTTGTGGTTGCTTCCTTTGAGGTATGTCTATCTTTTTCCTTTTCCTTCGCTTTTCTACGGCATAGATAGATTGTGCTCGATTTCTGATTTTTTTTTTTTTTTTGGGCTTTTAGGATTATCTTCTCTCTTCCTCTATTTTCTGGTTTTCCATGGTTAGTAGCACTGAAGTTAGGATAGCTTGCCCTTCAATTTCATTCCTTTTTGCGCATTTGGGGGCTTCTTTAGGTGTTTCACGTACGTTTCTCCCTTTAGTTGAAAATTTTGTCTTTGAGGGTGGCAGTTTAAGCGTTGCGTTGGTTGATTTGGTCCCCTTGCTTTGTCAGTTAATTGAATGGTTCGAGGGTATAGTGAGTGAGCGAGGAGCAATGTCTGAGGTGAGATCGAGTTGTTGTCTAGCGACGACCCTATGGAGGTGGGGGGAGACACCGCAGTCTCTGTCCCTTGGGAGGTTAGGCCTTTCCATGCTCTTGGGGAGGTGTGTAGTCTGGATGACGAGATGCTCTCCAGGTTCAGGGATAGGTTCCAATTTCTTGATAGGGTTAGGGTTCGTCTTCCTCATGAGGAGCAACGAGCTTGTTTATTTGTATCATTTAAAAGAGTCCAAGGAATATGGTTACAACGAACTGGTACCTTGGGAGAGGAGGACTAGGATTATCAGGGACCTATCCTCGTCATTCAGATACTGGAAGTCCCGCTTCTTTTTTGTGTCTGGGGATAAATGGGAGACTCCCTCTGGCGAGGTGTGGGGTGATCTCCCTATGTTGCTTCATCGGTGGAGAACCCCAAGTTTAGGTGCGTCGTTATTTTTACCAGTATTCTGTCCTTCATTCTTTCTTGTACATTCTATTGTTACTAATTCTTCTGTTCATTGCCTCGTGCAGTTAAGAGACAACCCAAACTTAAGAGTAGGTATAAGCAACGTGTTGAGGCTGCTATTAAGTACGCAAAGTCAATTGACGATTTTGACGATTTGGTCGATCCTCACACTTTGGCTTTGTACTGCCTTGGCCCGGAGCCTTTCACTTACGTCCTACGCATTATTGAGAGAGAAGAGAAGAAAAGTAAGCACTTTATGTAGTTCGTCATTGATTCTGTCTCTTTTTTTTTTTCTTTTTTCTTTTTTTCAAAAGAGTGTTTCCTTTTTGCAGGAATGACAACTAAATTTAACCACAACATGTATAAGAAAATGAGGTTTAAGAAAAATGAGCCATTGTCCAATCTCGAGAAGAGGACAGTGCGCGTTGTAGAGAAGGGAGTCTTCGTCACTCCAGCTGTCCCCAGCACTGAGACAACGAGGACAGCTTTTCTAGCTACTTCAATCGAAAAGATCACTCCCATCTGGAAGAAGCCACGCGTGGCTAACAAAGGGAAAGAGAAAGTTGATTTTCGCTCGTCCAGCGTTTGGGATGACGCTAGACTCGCAGTGGAGAGAGCACATAAGGTCGTCATTGCTAAGGAATTGAAAGACTTCTTTGGTATGCCTTCCATCGAGGTTGTGGGTTGTCACATCCACAAACTCGTCTAGGTAATGTACTTGTGCAATTTCATCCTTTTCTTTCTCTTCTTTTTGCATCGTCCTGACGACTTCAATCTTCTTTTCAGGTGCTTGGGGAGAGTCTTCATATCACCTCGGAGTATCTTACTCAGGAGGCAAAGGTCGCGTTTGCGATGTCCAGGATGAAGGCTCTAGAGGCGGAGAACTCCAAACTGAAGAAAGACTTGATTGTTGCCATGGATAAGGCCAACACCATCAAGGAAAAGGCTAAGATATTGGGGGACGACCTCAGAGCTGAGTGGCAGCTGACTATAGAAAAGGACGAGCAACTTCTAGCCACGAAGGAGAAAATCAAGACTATTGCTACCAAGATCGTTGAGGCTTTCCAGCAGACTGAGGAGTACAACATAGTGCTCTTCAGTTGGTACTATAAAGGTTTTGAGCTCCTGAGGTGATATTTCGTCAAGCACCCCACTGGAGTGGATCTAGAGAATCTGGATCTGGAAGAGGTGGACAAAGAAATGGCAGCTGACGAAGCCTTCCAATCCACAGCTCCTGAGGATGATGCTCCTAAGAGTGCTTTTCCGCCTCCTGCTGGTGGTGATGTTACTGCCGATGCCTGAGCCTGCTGATGTTTGTCTACTTTCTTTTTTTTAGGTGCCCAGTGTGTTTTGGACTTTTTGATTCTACTTTCAGAACAATATTTTCATTCTAATTTGAGAACAATGCTTTTGCCCAGTGTTTATGGGCTTTTAATTATAATATTGGAACAATGCTGGTTGCCCGTTGTTTTTGGGCCTTTAATTATATCAGAAATTCTATACTTACTTGTTTACATTCCTGCCTTATGTGATACTGTGTGACTGCATGTGATTTCTATCTATCTCGTTTCTTTAGTTATTTCTTCTGCGTCAGTAACTGACATTGTTGTTACTTAGTAGAAATTTTCGTTGTGACTCATACTCCTTGAAGGGGGCTGGATCTGTCAATAACTTACATCCGTCTAGGCGGAATCTTGTTACTTAGTCAATTTTTGTGAGTTATGCCCATTAAAGGGATTTTATCACTCTTTGGCTTTCATCAGTAGCTTACATCCGTTTAGGCGAAATCTTGTTATTTAGCCAATTTTTTGTGACTTACACCCATTGTAGGGGTCTTGTCATTCTTGACTTTGTCAGTAACTTACATCCGTTTATGCAGAATCTTGTTACTTAGCCAATTTTTTGTGAATTACATCCATTGAAGGGATCTTGTCATTCTTTGGTTTCATCAGTAACTTACATCCGTCTAGGCTGAATCTTGTTACTTAGCCAACTTTTTGTGACTTACACCCATTGTAAGGATCTTGTCATTCTTGGCTTCGTCAGTAACTTACATCCATCTATGCGGAATCTTGTTACTGAGCCAATTTTTTGTGACTTACACCCATTGAAGGGATCTTATAATTCTTTGGCTTCGTCAGTAACTTATATCCGTCTATGCGGAATCTTATTACTAAGCCAATTTTTTGTGACCTACACACATTGAAGGGATCTTATCATTCTTTGGCTTCGTTAATAACTTACATCCGTTTATGCGGAATTTTGTTATTAAGCCTTTTTTTTTACGTGCATCACATTGGCTGAATAGTTCTTTTATTGCTTTATTTCAAACATGAATACATTTGTCTATTACATCTACTGATGGTATTGTTTCAAATGCTCGATATTCCATGGTTGTGGCAATTTCCTCTCATCCAACGTTTTCAGGTGATAGCCACATTGCCTAGAATAATGGGTGACTCTGTAGGGTCCTTCCCAGGTTAGGCCAAGCTTCCCCTGAGTTAGGCTTTTGGTGGCAGGTGTGACTTTGCGTAGGACAAGGTCTCCAATATTAAGCCGTCTGAGCTTCACTCTTCTATTGTAGTACTCTAACATCTTTTGCTGGTATTCTGCCATCTTGTGTGATGTCTTGTCTCTGGATTTGTCGAAGTAATCCAAGTTGACTCTCAGTTGATCGTCATTGCTACCTTCGTGGAAAACTTCCCATCTTAAACTAGTGACTCCTACTTTGACTGGAATAACTACTTCAGTGCCATAGGTGAGACTGAAGGGGGTCTCTCCTGTTAGTGTTCTTGTTGTAGTCCTGTATGCCCACAAAACATTAGGCATCTCTTCCGGCCATGCGTCCTTCGCTTCGTCCAATTGAGCCTTGATGATCTTGAGCAGGGTCCTATTCGTCATTTCTGTCTAGCTGTTAGCCTGAGGGTGACTAGGAGATAAGAATTGGTTCTTGATTCTTAGCCCTGAGCAGAATTCCTTGAAACCTTAACTATCAAATTGCCGCCTGTTGTTTGATATGATTGTTCGTGGTATTCCGAATCGGCAGACTATGTTTTTCCACACAAAGTTTTGGACCTTTGCCTCCATGATGGTTGATAGTGCCTCTACCTCAACCCATTTTGTGAAGTAATCAATGGCAACTAGTAAAAATTTTACCTGTCTTTTACCCTGGGGTAATGGGCTGATGATGTTAAGTCCCCATTGAGCAAATGGCCACAGGGAGGATATTGTCATCAGTTTTTCAGACGGGACGCACTAGACGTTACCAAAGCTCTGGCATTTATCACATTTCTTGACGAACTCCTTTGCGTCCTTCTGCAAGGTAGGCGAAAAGTAACCCGTTCAAATAAGTTTGTTGATCAGGGATCTTGGGCCTATGTGATCTCCACAAATCCCTTCATGGATCTCCTCCAGAACATATTTGGCCTCCTCCTCGTTGACACACCTCAGGTAGGGCATGTAGAAGCCTCTCTTGTACAAGGTGTCGTTTAAGATCATGAACCTTGCTTGCTTCTTCGACGCCAAACTGATGATGGGTAAATCGTCAGTCCTGTAGGTTCGTCCAGGCGGAGCTAAATCCTTGTCACAATCCCTGCAAATATAGAACAAAGACTCTCCTAAGGTGGTCACCGGTGTGGTGCTTGCCACAACGTCTCTGATGCCAAAGTTAGCGTATAGAAACTTTTCGAGAGAAATAAGAAAGTTCTAAATATTAGAGATATCTGTATAAGAGTATATTTGGGTGAAAATCATGTACCTCATTTGCCTTTGATGAGTGTGTATATATAGTTTCATAGTTTCTAGCCGTTGGGGCCTTAATTGTGGTTTTAGTGCTCTTCCTGTAACGCCTTAGGGCTTATTAATGCGAGTTTTGATAAGGCTTCAATGGTCTGACAGCTAGCTGGTAATTGTCCAAGGTATTGAATCCTCTTATTAATGACTTGTCTGCCTTCATCCATGTCGTGTTGAGGTGGACGAATGTATCTGATGAGGTCATCCAAGGGAAGAGGTCTTGTCAGTCCCATCAAACATGGTTTTTCAAGTTTGGATAGTGCACATGCAAGCCTCTACGTGCCCTTCTATTCACATGCACCTATGGTTATTTCAACACCTACATATGATAACCTTGGAGATTTGAACGCATGGCCTAAAGCCTTAGCACCACACGGACACATGGCTCCCAAATTTACTACTCCAATGCCACACCTCTAGAAGTTAAGAATATTAATGCATGGCTTTTACACTTAGATGGTGGGCATGTGTATGGTCAGATGTGAAAGTCATTTGGACCAAGCAACATGCTTGACTGTGAACCTTGGAGTATGATGTTTGCATGATAATATTGAATGAATGGTTTGCCCGTGGTTTTGAATCTCAATGTCATGTGCCTCTGTTTTATTTATTTATTTTTTATTTTTTATATCAATTTATTAGTAACGAGCATTTGAACGAATATAACAATGATCCTTGGCCCTTGGTTTTGTTCCCTAAGAAAGAGATGGATATAACTCTCCACAATTGCTATCTTGATGTTTTTTTTGTTTTCCTTTGATTTAAATCAAAGTATTACTTAGTAGGAAAGAAAAAAGAAAAAGAGTTAAACTAGCGTCAAGTGCCCTAACTACTCCGTCATGAGTGACTATCTTGTTTCTAGTTTGTAATTCTTTCTCAATTCTTATAACTAAATAGGAAAACAAAATATTTAGGGATGCATACTTGTACATACAATTTCAAAACTTGTTGAGTTATCAAACGTCGAAAAAGAGAGGATGGCAACTTTTACAGCGTTATCATGTGTGACCATCCCCACATATGGGCCAAACGCAAAGGTATTAACACAGGTTTAAGCCTATCCACCCTACCTATTAGTAAGACTCGAATCAAATTGTTTATAGCGAGAAATCCGAGCTTATATCACACCACTAACGAACTTCAGTAGTCTGTTTATAAGAAAAATTCATGTATAAGATGGTCTCATGAAATATTTTCCCGAGTCGGTAGAATAGCCATAAGAAAAACTGACAAACTAAAACGAGGATGGGAAATGTACCTGTCACATTTAGTATCCAAATTTCAAACCTTTCATATGGGCTCAATTTAACTACAGTAAGGCCCAAGTATTAGAACACAAAAATATTTCTTCAAACATAGCTGGAGCGAGAGAGGGGCCCAACTGCTTTATAAAAGAAAGTGTGTCTTATAAAAATCAGTAAATCACATGCCCGTCCACCTGTCCTTATTTACCAACCTAGGCCCCAAAGGACCGGCGCATGCAAAGATCGTGGCAACCTCTGTCGGCATTTTGGTAGAGACAAAACTTATATGCAGTATTTTAACTACGGTTTATTAGGATTTTTTTTTTTTTTTAATTTTGTTATTTGCTTATTTAACTTGTAAAATATACTTTTATCCATTAAAAAAAATCACGTGACAGAATTTTTAAAAAAAAAATTTAAATAGAAACACTTTAGTATTGTACGGCTAAACTCCTCCCACGTCACTTTCAACTACAAGGAATCAAACAAAACAAAAAACAATTTAAAATTTTTTTTTATATATATAAAAATCTAAAATATCATATAGATATTAGGCACGGGACAAGCTTGAGAAGAGAGTGAGACTGAGAGACAGAGAGTGAGAGAAACAGAGTCTGTGAAGAAGAAAGTAGAAAGAAGAGAAGATGCCTCATAGCAGGTTTTCTGGTTCTGTGTCAACTCCGAAGGTTGACGTGGCAATTGACATGGGCAACCCTTTCCTTAATCTCACCGTTGATGGTTTCTTAAAGATTGGCACTGTTCGTTTCTTCTTCTTCTTCTTCTTCTTTGATTGTCTTTTACTTTCGAGATTACAACGTTAAAATTAAATTTTAAAACAACTTCGTTTTTTGCTTCACTTGGCTCAGGTCGCAGCTGCTAGAGTAGCTACAGAGGAGGCTTATCACATGATTAAAAAAGGTATTACTTTTATTTGTTTATTATTTCTTTCTCCCCATTGAAGAAAATGGAAACAGTAAATTGTGTATCTTTTATGGTAATGAAAAACATTATATAAGATCCACTTCGTTTTAAATTTTTTTTGTCATCAACTATAATTTTCTCAGCAAGAGTTGCTATTTGCAGGGAATATTTCCAGTCACAATTTTGAGCACACGGTGAGTATGTCTTTGGCTTATATCAGATTTTTCTACTATGACTGGTTTATTTTAGTTGCATGGTTATATTTTAAGACATTGAAAGAAACATACAGATTGGTTTATATTAGAGTGGAGGAGAGAATGATCGAAATAAGGATCTCATATTTTAATACTGTGGGGACAATTTTTGCTTCAAGGCCAAGTGCTAGACCATGCTGTAACCTAGACAATTTTGTTGTCCTTGGCCTTAAAGCAAAAATTGTCCCCATGTTAAAAGGATCACCAAGCTAGTAGTACTCTTCATCCACTTGCTCATCCCTTATAAGGTATGAAGAGGAAGCATTTCTTTCTCATGTGAGACAACAAAATTGTCTAGGTTACAACATGGTCTAGCCCTTGGCCTTAAAGCAAAAATTATCCCCACAAATACCATGTTAAATTAGCAATTGTTCTAAAAGTTTAAGTTATTGAGATATGATAAATTTAATCATTTAATCAATACTTCTAACAAATGCTAGACACAAATTTTTTTTTTTTCACTAAGGTGGTCGGTGGTGAATTGTAACTGCAATTGGTGGAAATATACATGAATTTCAAAATTTTCAAAGTTTAAGCTATTAGGGTACGATAAATTTACAAATTTGACAAGGGTTGTGGCAATCAATAATCTAGTGAAATAATTTCACATGAATGGTAGTTATTGATGCCTAGTAAAACTATAAAATTAGTATTAGTGGTGGTGGACTTATGTTAAACTGATGTTGCTCCATTGCAACTTGCTAATTCAGTAAGTTGTGAAAATTTTGTCTCTAGCATTGCCCTGTGTTAATAGATGAGTATTACATGTCAATCTTGCCCTACTAATGGAACCTAGTGTTATTGCAGCTGAAGAAGATGTGTAAAGAAGGGGCATATTGGGGTAAGTGCAAGTCATTTGGATATTTTGTTACGCATGAGATAATCCGAGTTTATTCTTTGTAATGAGAAGCCAAACTAAGAATCCTTATTATTTAACGAACAGGAACTGTGGCTGGATTGTATGTGGGAATGGAGTATGGAGCAGAGAGGGTTCGTGGCACTAGTGACTGGGTATGTTTGCTATAAAGTGCAAGTTGAATTTCCTCTTGTTCGTATACGAGCAAATTGCTATAGGGGTTCTGAATGTGGCCACTGATTCTATAACATTTAATCTCAACTATGTTTCATAGTTTCCAAATGATTTTGCCTATATTTAACCTGTTTAGTGTTTATGAGGCTTCTGAAATTGGGCCTCTGAAAGAAAACCAGATAACCCTCACAAGTTTTGTGTTAGCTGCACAATAAGATTGCTACTCTTTTTTTTTTCAACAACATCAAGAGGTGTTTCTTGTAAAGGAACCTCAACTGTATTGATTTATTTTTTTCATCCTATATCATATTTTCTTTTACTTGGTGTTGTACTTTTGTCGTGGCCCAAGTAGTAATCATTGAGATTTGAAGTTAGAACCCCTAAAAACTGAACAGTTTCCTTCCCCCCCCCCCCCCCCCCCCCCCTTTTTTTTTTACCTGTCTTCTTATACAATCAAGAAATCCATTTGCAGTTATGACTTTGAACTGAGAATTTTTTTTCTTGACATATTTTCTTGTGTTGGATGTATTGCAGAAGAATGCCATGATCGGTGGTGCAGTGACGGGTGCACTGATATCTGCAGTCACTAACAATGGCAGAGACAAGATTGTGACAGATGCCATTGCAGGTGGTGCCATTGCAACTGCTGCAGAGTTCATCAACTATCTCACCTGAAAAGATGGTTCTCCTCTTTGTACGAAATTATGTGATCTGTTCCTTTTGTCACTCTTTCCTTTGAATTTGTAAGCTTGTAATAATAACAACTGAATTTCAATAATTAATCCTACTACTTGGTGCAAAACAGGTGTTCATATTTTCTTTTCCTAGCTAAAGAAAAGATTTTCTTTCTTCGTTATAATTAATTTACTTCCTGCTAAATATTTTTGTTTTTACTTTTTAGGGCCATCAGGCTATCTAGGTTATATAAAACAAACAAAAAATAAATTTGTATCACAAGAAATCTTTGAGCATATGCATGTTTCTTCTATTGATTTTTGTAAAGTACTAAAAATATTGTTGGAATTTTGAAGTGATCTCCCTGCCAAGGAATAAACCATGATTCTTGCATCTGATATTGATCTAATTTCCACTAATTTTCCACTGTTTTTTATTGAGCTCCTTTATATTGAATTTGTTATTTGTGAGAGGCAAAAAAAAAATAGAAAATTGTAGACCACAGTTATTGGCTTTCAGGTTGATAGAGTTACTGATGCGATGTGCCTCTCTCCAGTAGGAAGGTATCTTCTGCAAATGCTAGATGCATAAAATAATTATTACTCTTGCAAACATGTTATTATGTTATGCAAATCAGATGGTTTGCAAAGCGTAGTGCTAGAACAGAGTTATTGCTAGAAAAATTGTATGCATCTAAAAAGAAAAAGAAAAATAAAGTGGAGCCTAGATATGAAGCCAGGCTACGAACAAGGAGGTATGGGTATATGCAATGTGTCATTTAAAATTTTAAATACGGACCAAGAACATAATCAACCTAATAATTAACAAATCCTTAAAAAAAAAAGGGCAAAAGCAAAACAAAACTCAATCATCCAAAGAAAATGTTTTTAAACCAAAATGTTTGATTGAATTCCTGCGATGCCAAACTCCAATAAATATGTGTATTTGAATCCTACCTATCTGTCACAGTTTTGTCATTGTTGTTGTGTGTGTGTTTTTTTTTTTAGGAAATCTGTCACAGTTTAGCACCTAGGAAAACAACGAAAGTAAAAGTTATAAAAGAAGAAATGATAAGCACGAAAATGATTCAAGAAAGTGTTTTTTTTTTTAATGATAGCACGACCATAAGCAAACCAATCATAATCCAAATCACACAGGCATTAACCCATCTGGTCACCCAAAAAAAAAAAGGCAGTAACCCAAAATAGTTCAAGAATAACCTACATAATCACCAAAGTAGTTGAAATGATCATCATCTATTGAACAATCCAAAATAGTTCAAGATGCCAAAATTTTGAAATAGTTAAAACCCAAATTCAACAACTTAAACCGTTTACATAGCCACTCTCCCCACCACAAATTTCCTTATCTCATCTACCCCTCCCCCCTCTTTCTTTCTTCATCCGACATGCACCCTCACACACAAAACTCTCTCCTCTGCTCATTTCCTGTGCATCTACATCAATAAAGCTCTTTGAAAAGCCCCCTATAGTTACCCGCAACCACAGTCATTTTTTCAAACATCTCAATTTTTTTGTTTAAATATGGTTCGTGATTGCGGTATGCCTGTGTTAAGAAGAGAGCCAAAAAAGAAAAGAAAAAAACACTAATATGATGAGTTATGAAGACATTTTAATGAATAATTTAAAACAAAATATAATGATGCAAGTAAGTCTCTTAAATAAGCATGAACAAGCTCATATCAAAAGCATGAAAATCAAGTTTGTCCTAGAACATAATCTGAGGATTTTGAGTGCTTACAGGTTTGGCCAACGGAAGAACTAACTTAAATAAGCTAGTGTGATGTGCTAATGTCTTTTTATTTTTAATGAAAAGCCCTGGTTAAATCAGTGCAGCAATAAGGATAAAAGCGCACATATATCTTTTGATAAGAAGTTTCAAAATAGCATGGTAATTTGAAGACATGGGGAGATCTAGGAAAAGTATTGAACTGTGTAGCACACTACCTACTGCAAAAGAAAATAGAATTCTTATGGTTATGGATAAGAAATACTATATCTTAATCTAACCAAAAAATTTAAGTGCTTTTGCAACAAAAGAATAGGTTAAGCCTAAAAGAAGAACAACATTACTCAATATCAGCAGGAAAGGGAATCAACTTTGCCTTACAAGTTACAACCTTCAACAAAATACTGTACACAAATTTGGAGCATTTAATACTTTTATCGAACGACCAAGCAATCTTTTGATTTATTCTCTTTAGGAATTGTGAAGAACCAGTCCAATACACATACAAACTTATTACTGCTATTAGATCTATCTGCCAAAAAAAAAATATATATATATATATATATATTTTGCTCCTAGATTTCCACTTAATAGATGGGTCCAAGCATGGTAAAGTGAAAAGTTGAACTTGATATCACAGCGTTAGGAATATAGGACTGAAAAAAGTGGTCGATTGCTTTGCCCCCCAACAACCTTAACAAACATACACATATATCAAAATTAATTTTAACTGGTTTACATGCCAGCACAAAGAATAAGTGCACAACAATTACCAACAGATTACGTTATAGCGGACAGAATATATTTTGCATATAATCGCTTAGGAATGTGGACTTATGAAGCAGTAGAATTAGCATATCATCATAAAAAATTTATGTACCCATGCCCACAACTGTAACAGTCCAAGCTGTTGCATGTACACTATAAATGAGATAACCACAAGCAGGCTAATCAGATCATGCTGCTTATAATGAACAGGCACCATACACAAACAATACCTTCCATGCATCATACTTCATACATACAAACATATATAAGAAAATATATGTTCAAGGCATAGAACGTGAAAGGCCAAAACCCCACCTCCAGCATCCCTACAATAGGGGCCAAGAGCCAAGTATTTTTATTTTTTTTATTTTTTTATTTTTTCCTTTTGATAATTAAAAATCTTTATTGATGAAAAAGATAGCCCAAGTACACAGGGAGTATACATGGGAACAGGAACATCAGCCTCTCAAAGTTTAAAGACCAAATATCTTTTTTTGATAGGTAACAAAAGTTTATTGATAGTAAAAGTGCAATGTGTTTACGATTGTAAACACATAGCAATGGAAAGAATACAATTAAATCAAAAGGAAAATCTAATAGGAATAATGAAATCAGACAAGGAACTACAATGCGTAAGACCCCAAATACGAGACCACTCAAACAAAGTCCTAGCTAGCAAAGTCTTCAACAAATCAATAGATCTCTCAATGTCCTCAAATGTTTGGGCACTACGTTCCTTCCATACTAACCACATAAGACATGCCAATACCATATTCCAAACATTTGAAGAAAATTTCCCCAACCAATTCCTCCAAGCGAAAAGAAGAGAGATAGCTGTACTTGACATCACCCACTAAACCCCAAACATAAGAAAAACCTCACTCCACAAAACATGAGCAAACTTACAATGGAGTAAAAGGTGATCCACAATTTCCTCATCACACCGACTTTGGTAACACCAATTAACAAGAGGCAAGTTCTTCTTAACAAGGTTATCTATTGTAAGAATACCACCCCTAGCAGCAGTCCATAAAAAGAAATACACCATTTTAGGTACCTTAACACCCCAAATGCTCTGCCAAGAGAAGGAAATAGAAGGGGCTTTCGATAAAGAATTGTAAAAGGAGCGCACATAAAAAATACTACTGCAATTCAACTACCAATTCAGAACATCATCACCCTCTCACCTTGGAATTCAGGCAGAAACATGCTCAAAGAAAGTAAAATCTTCCAATTTCCCAGTCATTAAATTTATGACAGAAAAGTAAGTTCCAACTCCTACCTCCCCCATCTAGTGCATATAAAATCAGATTAGATATCAGAGCTTCTTGAACCACAGTATAGACAAACAATTTCAGATATAATTCTTTCAAAGAAATAGGACCGCTCCAAGGGTCGTGCCAGAACCGAATTTGAATACCCTCTCCCATTGCATACACCACATGACTGAAGAAACTATCCGCACCTTTCCTAATGTTCTTCCACAACCCACAACCCATAACCATGTGTCCCTCTAACAACTCTAGTGCATCAGCCTCCACTAACCTCCCCATATTTAGTGGCAATAACCTGACGCCATAAATGGTTAACTTCCTTTCCAAAGTGCTAAAGCCACTTCCCAAGCAAAGCTTGGTTAGAAAGCCCAATCCTCCGAATCCCCAAACCACTTGCCTCCACTAACCAAAACAACCTTATCCCAAGCAACAAGTAGATATTTAAAAACTTCATGAGATCTCCCCCAAAGGAAATTCCTCTGAATCCTCTCTAATCTATCTGCTACATGTTGTGGAATAGTAAACAAAGATAGAAAATAAGTTGGAATGCTCAACAAAGTGCTCTTTAATAAAGTAAGTCTACCCCCTTTTGATAAATATAACCGCTTCCAACCTAAGAGCTTTTTCACCATCCTTTCTATAATAGGGTTCCAAATTGAAGCATCCTTGAAATGAGCCCCAAGAGGCTTTCTCAAATAATACATGGGCAAGCAACCAACCTTACAACATAAAATAAGAGCCAAGGCATCCAAGTTCCCAATCTCACCAACTCGCAGAATCTCACTCTTCCAAACATTTACTTTCAAGCCTATAATAGCTTCAAAGAAAATCAACACCATCTGAATATATAATAATTGTTCCCTAGATGCATCACAAAAAAGAATAGTATCATCAACAATCAAAAGATGAGAAATATGCAAACCTCCTCGCACATTGGGACTTGCTTGGAAACCCATAAGAAAGTCTCCCTCTTCTATCCTCTTCAAAAGCCTACTCAACACCTCCATCACCAACAAGAACAATAATGGAGATAAAGGATCCCTTGAGAACTACCAAAAAAGCCAATTGGGGACCCATTAATAAGAACTGAGAAACGGACTATAGAGATGCATGCCTTCATCCATCTCCCCCACCTCTCCCCAAAACTCATCCTCTCCATAAGATAAAACAAAGCATTCCAATTTACATGATCATAAACCTTGTCAATATCCAACTTGACAATCACACCCGGAATACCACTCTTCAATCTGCTATCCAAACATTCTTTTGCAATGAGAATAGAGTCAAGAATCTGTCTTCCCCCAACAAAAGAGTTTTGGGAATTGGATATAAGTTTATTCAACACACATTTAAGTCTGTGAGCCAATACCTTTGATAAAAGTTTATACAAACTACCCACAAGGATAATAGGCCAATAATCTTTAATATTAACAGCATTGAACTTCCTGAGAATCAAATACAGAAAAGTAGCATTAAGAGATTTCTCAAAGATACATTGTCTATGAAAGTCCGCAAAAAAAAGCCAAAAAATCCCTCTCAATCACACACCAACACTTTTGAAGGAAAGCTATAGTAAAGCCATCAGGGCTAGGAGCCTTATCACCCTCAGCCTCCTAGAAAGCTGCAATGATCTCCTCTCTTTCAAACTCCCTTTCAAGTGAAAACCGATTAGAATCATCCAAACTAGCAAATTCTAATCCATCAACAGTGGGCCTCCAAGATTCAGGTTCCTGATATAAATTCTTATAAAACTCACCACCTGATCCTAAATATCTGTCTCATCCTCATAGAAAATGCCCCCAACCTCCACACCCCTCATAGTATTAGTTCGTCTATTAGAATTGGCAAGCCTATGAAAAAATCCAGTATTATTGTCCCCCTCTTTTAAAAACAAAGCCTTAAATTTCAGCCTTCAAGAAATCTCCTCCATGGATGCTAAAATCTCAATTTCTGCCTTGATCTCAATTCTTCTTGTTTTATCTACCAGAGACAGCACTTGCAACCCTTCTCTCATTTCAATCCCCAAGAGCTCAGCCAACAACATTTTTTCCTAAAAGACACATCCCCAAAAACGTATTTATTCCAATGCTTCAAATCTCCTTTAAGAGCCTTGAATTTACAAGCTAAAACATAACTAGGGGGTCCCACAAAATGATAACCATTCCACCAGCACCTAACTCGATCCACGAAACCCTCTGCATTATGCCACATATTTCAAATTTAAAGGAACTCTTCCCCCTTGCCCGACCACCTGCCTCCACAATAATAGGACAATGATCCGAAACCACATGAGGGAGAGGCCTTAAAGACCAAATATCTAATAATGAACACAATAAAAAAGAACCCAAAGCTAACATCCAATCAAACAAAGTTTTAAAGAGAAAAAGTTCAGATCAGGACTAGTCTGTTCATAGTTCTCAAAACTTCGAGCAAGAGCCAAGTATTCTACACAAGAAATTGAAAATTCCGACCTCAACATAATATCACAATCAACATCCACACCCCTTTGTTAAATAGAAATTACCAGAATCACTACATTTTGCACAGCTGTTTAAATAACATCAAAACCACAAATTTTAATAATACACCGCCAGTCTTACTACACATGTCACAAAATCATTATCCCATTCCCTTTATTTTCAACTTAAAATCACCCAAGAAAGTTTCCACTAACATTAATGTCACTAGTAGTTCCATGTTTCAATTCCAAACTCCCCTGCACTGATTAGTTTTATGAAGAGGAACATACACAAAGGTTGAGAAAATCCTGTTTGTTCACATGAAAGAATCAAGGGGCAAGGATGCTCCAATCGTTTCTTAGAGTAAGCTTTACAAATCCAAATAAGCTAAATGCTCCACAACAGAGAGTTTTTGTATACCTATTGACAAGAATCTATTTGAGACCCAAGAAAGCTATTCAACGAACAGATTGTAGGCAATAGTAAAAATCCACTACAGCATACAACTGGGATTTTACATTGCTCAAAAGCAAGAGCAACATTCAATAACCAACTTAACTACGAATTGCCATGAGAAAAGTTGATACAAAATGCATAGATCAGAACAGACCATAGGAAAAAAAAAATTAAGCAAAGAAAATTACTTACCTGTCAGCGCTTGGAACAGAGAGAGCTGGCTGAGAAAGCTGAAAACAATGCAGCTTGGCATGGGAGGGAAGTGGGGCAAGAAAAACCAGACAGTGAGGTGGTGGGGGAAGGGAGAGAGGGGATGAATATTAGGAGGGGGGAGATGAGGTTGCTGCGATGGAGAACGTTGGGTGAGAGTCTGTGTCAAATAGGGCTGACAGAGAGGCTGTGTCAAATTGGGGAGGGGGGTTGTGAACGAGACTCATTTTCTCATAATTTACCTAATTCAACCAAGGGATGAAGCAGAAGCAGGAAGTAAAATTGAGCATATTATTCTCTCAGAATCTTCACAATAATCATAACTGTAATCAGAATGTACCAGATGATCCTCCCTAATTTCCTACCTTTCTTCTTACTATCTTCCACTTAGAAATTTGATTTGCTCTTTGTGCTAAGCATACAACAGATTAACATCAGCTCTGAAACTGCTCGGCAAGTTTCATCAGGCTATACGTCTCAGCATCTGGCCTAGCACCTCCTAGAATCATCCTTCTCAAAAAATTTGGATCATATTTCTTGGCCTTCACATATGCCTTGAGCAAAGTATTGTACACAAATGTATACTTGGTATACCTAGCTTTTGTAAGTTCTTCAAACAACTTCTCCACATTCACCAAATCACCCTTTTCTGCAAACATCTCAACTATTGAAAGAGTGGTCTCCAACCATGGTGTAGAATGCCTGACTCTTTTGCTCGCTGTTAGATCCATCCCCAATTCTAGAGTTCTCAAGGCTTCTTCCACCAAGTCTGATTTCAGGCAACCCAAAGCAAGATGTCGAAAAGTTATGGCATTTGGCTCGCACTCAATCATCTCCATTTCCTTGAAAAGCCTAGATGCTCTATCAATCAACCCATGTTTGCAGTATACAGATATCATAGAGTTGAACTGGTCACTTGATCTTAACCCTTTTACCGACTTCATATATAACCAAAGCTCTTCAGCCCGACTTAGCTGTCCAATTCTACCAAATGCTTCAATTGCAAGTATATAACTTTTAGACCTAACATGGGGGAGTTCTTGCACAATGCCCAATGTTCTCTCTAGCTCCTTTCCTTTCCCTAAATACCCATACAATATAATTAGAACATCTAGAGTTGACCAGTTATCCCCTGTAACAGACTTTTCCGCTGCTTCAACGTAGGCTTCAGCCACACTGTACAACCTTGCCACTGCATGTGCAGTAGCTATTATGCAATAAGATACTTCATTAGGCTCGACTTTTGCACGTTTCATGTCACCATATACCTTCATGAGCCCTTCAATATTGTGTTCATTGGCCTCCATTTTCATAAGAATGTTATAGGTGGAGACATGTGGAGTCACCTTATCAGCCTTCATTTGAGTGAGGATTTTGGGGATGATTTTCTTATGGCTTGGGGAGGAATGGAGGATTATGAGGCGGTTGAAGATCAAGTGTGAGATGGGATGACCCAAATCCCTCATCTTCTTCATGTATGCAAGTGAAAGCCTTATTGACCCCTTATCCAAGCATGCAATCACAAGATTATTGTAGAGCAAATCATTCTGGAACTCAGGAGGGACACAAGAGAAGAGTTTTTCACCCTGCAAAATCCCATGAAATTTAGTTGTAAATTCCAAAAGATAAGAGTAGTCTAATTCCTTGGGCCTGTAAGGCTTTTCCCTGATCACCCATTCCATTACCTGTCAAAGCAAAAAAATAGCTCAGGGTTATCAAATCTCACAGTGGTTATGGTTGTCAGTACAACTCAATTCAGTTTAGAAGGGGAGCACGTATGCAGAGGGGAAATGATGAAGGTGCATTCAATTTGAAAATCAGTAAATGCCAGTGATAATCCAATGGTTCTACTGCAGATGTGATTACCATGTCTTTGGTGAATTTACTTTTGAGATGACACAGAGGCAATAACTAACCATAAATTTGTAATGAATTCATATCATCTTTTCTTTCTAAGCGATCCTCAACAGTAATGTGCTTTGCTCATAATTGATATTGCATTAGCATATTGATCAATTGCAAAGAAAAATTTGAGGAAAGAACAGAAATCATAATCACTAACCCAATATTTCTCACCATTTGAAAGCTAAGAAAACAATAATTCCTCTAATTAAACTATTTGAACATGTTGTGGTGATACCTTTATTTATCACTTGTCCGAAATATGCTATGATACTACAATAATTTATTAAATTACCACTTTTCCGAAGCGGCATGTCATGGGTTCGAGTCTGGGAATCAGTTTCTTCAAAAAATAAAAAAACTTCAAGGTAAGGTTATCTAACAATCATATCTCCTAAACCCCACATAAGTGAGAGCTTTTTAATCATCATTCTAACACCATCCTTAAAAACATAGGAAAAATAAACAAGCCCATAAGTTTGGTTTTTCAAACTGAAATCCACAGCCATAGCTTTTGAAGAGAGAGAGTCACCTCAAGTGCGCGTTTGTTCATCTTGAGCTTCCTGAGACGGTTAATGGCGTGGAAAATGTCGCCTCTGTGAATGGGAAACCCATCACCCATCCAGCTTTGAAATGCTAACCCAACAGACTCACCCTTCGGCAACTTCTCAATCCTATAAGACAAGCAACTGGGTTTTCCTTCTTTTGACTCCAAAATTTTCTCGGGAAAATTTAAAGGTGCTTGGGTGCACAGAAAGTTGAAATTAAAAAGGATTTGATTGAGCGGTGAGAATGGAATTGTAAGTGTTCGACGTATTGCCTGAGTGACCCTACGTTGAATCGCAAGGGTTACCGTTAGCATGCTTAGTTTAGAGAAGAGTGGGGGCTGATAGGTTCAGTACTAAATACTCAGCCCATAAGCCCAGCCCTTTTATTGAAAAACCCATCAATCTCAATTGGGCCCGTTGGAGGTTTTTTATTTTATTTTTTAATAAATTTTTAATTTTTAGGCTAAAATGAAAATTGAATCCTCTAAGTTTGATTAATATTCATTTCAGTTTTCTAACTTTACTTTCGTTAAATTGAGTTATCTAAGTTTCAAATTTATTAAATTCAAGTATTTTCGTCCAATTTCGTTAAAAATTTGTTATTAAGTATGCAATTAACTAATGAAAAAAAAAAAATTCTCATATGAAAAATCTGTAACATAGACTTTGGCAAAACCTAGACTAACTTGATCTGATCCCGAAGAAAAATGCCTAACTCAACCTATAGTAAAACAAAAGCCGATCCATACCCAGTGGCGGCTCCAAGATTTTTTTTCTAGGGGGGTCAGTAAGTAGATACATCTTCTTGGGTTACACGATTTCCTTATTACAAATTTGTCTATGGTAGGTATTAGTAATAGAATAAAAAAATAAATTATAGGTTCATTTGACATATTTTTTCTTAATATAATGAACATGTTAATTATGTTAAGTGAATTTTAATTATTACTACTTAAAATACTTTTATTTATTAGTTTAAGACAACTATATGTTCATATTGTACTATTAATGCAAGATTTACATTGTAAACAATTATACTGTACATGTTTGTTTAGAATCAATGTAAGATTTACATTATAGATAATTATACCATACGCATTTGCAAAAAATATACAATATTGTACACATTTGTTTAGAAACAATGTAAATATTACATTAATAGTACTAGATCAACTATGTATTTTCTATTAGTTTATTTAAAATTTGTTAAGATCTAAATGGTTTTTTTTTTTTTTTTAAAGATTTAAGATGAAATTTTTTTTTACTTTTGTTGTTGGGCTTACTATTTCTCCCAAATTTTAGATAAAATTGGTTTATTGTTAGGCAATTTTTTGTGTTTAAAACAATCAAAATATTGTTAAAAGGATCATAATCAAACTTATTTCAAGTGGGTTTTAAAAAAATTTAGAATCATGGTGTTCAAAATTTTATTTTAAGAAGATAAAAAAAATTATATATATATAAAAATAAAAATAAAAAATTGCCAGCTCAGGAGGTTCATTTGAACCCCCTGAACTATACATGGCACCGCCATGTCCATACCTGACTCACTTAACTATGGGTCAATTCTAACCTTATCCAATCCATTCCTCCTTTTTAAGTGAAAATTTTTCTCACATATTGTTAAGGACCATTTTTTCGGCCCACGTGGCATTACTTCATTGGCAACCCATGCCACATCAACATATTATTGATTTTATGGGTAAATCTATTTAAAGCCTAAAATAAGCTCATATCTCATTCAACTACATGGATTGGGCTCACATGGCCCACGAGATCCTTAATTCACGAGGCGGGTCCATGGTCCAAATTTCCTCTTCATCAATTGAGATCATAACCCCATGACATTATCAACGTCAACGTATGGATCGGGCTTAAGCAATGAATCAAACCTCATGGCCTATATTACCTCTCTTACACTCATGGCAAGCGGCTTTTTCAACAAGAGCCCATATTTACACAAAATGACAACAAAACCCGAGGAACGTCATCTCATCTTCGGCTTATGATCCAAGCTCATAAGTCACTTTAGGGAAACTTTGGGACTCGTGGTTTGAAGGGCCAAGAGGTATGTTCAGTAAAGCTCCAGCGGTTTAAAGTTGATAAAAGAAACATGTTGCTTGGTGTGTCTTCTTCAACTCCCTAAACTCTGACGAGTCCGTGTGTAGCGGGTAACGTATGGTAAACATCTCTTATCACGTAGCACTTAAAATGATAAAACTCCTCATTGCTCTTTTTCTATGCTTAATATTCATCATATGACAAATGCTCAATATCCCCAGCCATCTAACTACTGGGAATATTACTGTTCATTCAATCCCCAGCTGTTGCTATACATATTCAGAAACTTCATTATTTTATTCTACATAAATCTCATTACTTCTTTCAGCTAAAATCCAGCTCAAACACGTGGCCTAATTTGATTGGCTATCTTTAATCTCTCTCTATACAAAATATTCATAATATCTCTGAATACCCAGCTGCTGTCTGCCACAATCTAACCATATATTTCTCTGCCAGCTGCTAGAGTAGAGCATTAAATACTCTTCTTCCTCGCCAAGATTATGTCACAACACAATGAGACCTTGACTAAATCTCTAAGGCTTCATTACCTTTCAACCAATCCTTCTATTATGTGTTGTAATGGAACCTTGCACCAAAAACACAAACACCCAAAGAAGGAAGCATTTCCAGCTGAATCCCAGTAGTGTATTCAGAACTTGACACCTGGCTGGGAGTGACATCATCAACCATTTAATGCTGAAATCCCAGTAGCCAGCTGTTATACCCAAAATAGCAAGATATCCTCCAAAGAGATCTTACCATTTTTCAGCCAAATCCTTGAAATGACCTCTTTAGCAGTCTAAAATGACCTATCTAACCTCATTGGTTCTGCCCAAAGCAAACAGTTTTTACAGCTTTTCCTGACAGCTGGGACAGCCTTTTCAGAGCAGCTGTGACAGTTGAACCAGCAGCCTAAGCATTACTGATTTTTTCACTTTTGGCTAAAACCAAAACCAACTACTAAAATTACCTTTCTCTTGTCAAAATACCTTCCTTTTCTGTTGCTTTTTCCCCCCAGCAACTCTTACCTGAAATAGCAAGAATACCTTAAAGCTAAACATACCATTTTTGGCTAAATCTTAAAATGGATTCTCTAAAAATTCATTGCTATAGGGGACATATTTTGTTTGATATTCTTTGCTAAAATACCCCCTAAAACTCAGCTAAATTGGACTTTTGAAAAACACTTCAAGGGGGGACACCAAGAAGAGGAAACTCACTCATAAACTTCTCTCTCCCTCTAATTACCTTGGGGAAGCTCTCAAGGAAGGGCTGAACTTCTGAGTTTTTAGTTTCCAAATTAGGAACTAAACTCTTCAGCTCTTATCTCATAAATGCCCTTTATAAGCCTTCATACAATCTCAGCAGAAAATCCTAACAGCTTTGCAAAACACACTGCTACACTATTACTCCTCATATACTCATTCTCTCATTCTCGATACTTAGAAAATACACCTATCTCACTGCTCTTATCTCCAAATACCTAAATACATCTCCATGCTCTTCTTTTACAAAAGTCTTTCATCTTGGAAAGCTATCTCGACAACTTCTCCAGCAGTTATGATCTCATATTTTTACTATTTTTAACCACCATATCTCTCATATCTCACAACAGATCTATATATTTTACCATCTCAATACTTCTCAAGAGATGCCAAACACTCATACTAAAAGCTCTTCTCATGGAATACATGAACTTCTATTACTAAAATCCTTCTCCTAGAAGGCACCAAGATATCATATCAAAACCCTTCTCTTAGAAGGTACCACTACTTCTTACATAAAACCCTTCTCTTAGAAGGCACATATACTTTATACAAAAGCCCTTCTCTTAGAAGGCATATATACTCCATATAAAAGCACTTCTCATGGAAGGCAATACTACTCATAACTTCACAAAAACTAAAAGAGCATTGTTAAGGGGAAAACTCATTTAAATGCATGATAAGAGAAGCAATCTTAACCAGCCCCTGTACACAGCTGGGCATATTCTCTCTCCCTCCAGTTGCACCCATTTTTTCCCTTCAATCTTGAAATCATCATGGCAAACTACCGTTGGTATTCTGCTGAAATCTTATCAGCTCACTGATGCTACACAGCTGGACTGCAAACTATCAAAGATAAGTGACTCTGTTTCCTTACCTTTAAATTTATATCATTACATGATTATTTCACATTTAAATACATATTACTTTATTCCAATTACTATTACAACTATTAACCAAGGCTTAAACTCATTCAACCGCTGGCAAACTACCTCTCTACTGCTGGCACTTTGTTGGGATATTATCAACTCACAGAAGTTGTACAGCTGGGGTTACAAACCATACAAAGATAAGTGACTTTGCTTCCTTATCTTTAAATTTACATTGTTGAATACACGATTACTTTACCTCTAAATAAATACTACTTTATTTCAACTATTATTACAGCTAATCAAAACTACCATATCAAACACATATTACATGTTTACTCAACAATTATTGTGATTCTTAGATTTTGGCCTTAATGATTGTTAGGCTTAAAAATACACCGGTAGCTGTTAGACCACATGGCCCAATGTTGAGTTCCGGGCGCAACTCCCTAAAAAGAATCTGGGCCTAGTAAGGTCATCTCTCTAACAAATCACACGTGGCTGGGCACCCGAAAAGATGGCCCAGAACACATATCAAATTCAAATGGGATAGTATAGTATATTCATTTTTAACCGTTTCACATGTACATTTAGCATTTATAGTGATGAGAAAAAAAAAATTTATGGTCCATAACATTTATTTATTTAATTTTTTCTCATTCTTTTATGGTGGCAGTGAACTATATATGGATTGTAAAAACTTAAAAATTTATGTATTTAAATTTTATTCTTGAGCAATTTGTTATTTGTTTCTTATTTGTATTCAAAGGACATACAATATAATAATAATATGTAGGGACTGGGTTTGAGCACTCCTACTGTTGAGTGAGTGGACTCAAGCCCAGCTAGCCCAATATAATGAATTTGTAGAAAATGGGTTCAAAAATTAGGCCCTAACAAGCGGACAACGTCCTAGGCAGGGTTCGCCACCACCGAACGCAGGCCAATCGAAATCATCCTCAAAAGTCCGTCCTCGGCTAAGTCCGAGGAGTTTGACGGTCGTCCTTTTCTCACAAGAGAGAAGGTCCCCCTCTTTAATCCGTTTCTTCTCCTTATATAGTCCTCCTCCAACGATCCCTTTCCTCCACTTGTTGATTATCTACGCCTCCTTCTGACAACCTGTCCCATCAGCCGTATTACCAAAGCTCCCAGTGAGTTGCGGCAACCGAGGTAGCACTGCTCAGGGTTCATTTCCCCATTAATGCTGCCGAAACATTAGTCGTGCGCATTTAATGTGGAAGTACTTGGTCTTCCTTCTCCCATGGTCTTGCTATGTCCTCAGCGAGGGTACTAGGCTTTCTCCTCCTCGGCATGAGTCTTGGGTTTGGTATAAAGTGGGCCACTGGGTTGCTAAATTCTTCGGCCCCACATAATAATAATAATAATAATAATAATAATAATAATAATAATATTATTATTATTATTATTATTGCATGTGAAAAAAAAAAAAAAAGGGTTCAAACCATAACCTAATCAACTTGACCGGTAACCCGTTTAGGACAAACTTTTTTTGACCTAATTCATTAACCTAACTCGAACCCGACCCAATTCAACTCATTTGCTAAGTTAGACGCTAAAAAGAGTTTTGAAATTGAGTAATGCTAAGGACACATAATTTGGCACAACGTATTTTGTGCCACAACTCACCATATGGTGCATTGTGGTTGGTAAAGTTGTGTCCCCACCCACCATCACACTTTTATCAGTCACAACTCACCACATGAACTCGCCACGTGGCAAGTTGTGGCACAAAATTGTGCCTCATGTCAGGACCTTATAGGTGTAGCACCATTTACTCATATAAATTCTTCTTTTTTTTTTCTTTTTTTTTTTTTTTTTCAGATTTCTTATTTTTCATTTTTCAATTTAGGGTGACTTTTTTAATTATTTATTTATAGAAAAAAGGGTGACCTTATATATATATATATATATATATATATATGCGCATGTCACGCACAACTTAATCAATAATTATATAGTCCTATAAATTAAAAAATATGCCAATAATATAATTAAATAAAAGAAAAACCGGATAGAAAAAATAAGAAAGCAAAAATTGCTTTAAGTTGCATGATAAATGTTCATCATGTAAATCCAAGTTTTTAATAATAAAAAAATTATAGATTTGAAAATAATTCAAATATATTAATTTAAATCAAATATGTTGAAAATTCAGCTAATTGAGTTTTAATTACAACAGTGGTTTTTATTTATTTATTTTTTTAAAGTATGAAGTTCCACAAGTAAACTATGATAATAATTTTAATATACTTTTTCTTAATAATTGATAGTTATAACATGGGAGAGAAGATTTGTACTCTAAACATCTCTGTTAGAAACACTAGTAGGCATCAGTTGAATTATAAAATTGTAGACAATTTCAATGTACTTATAAAGTTATAATAAGTCATTTGACAAAATTATATTATATATACCACTTGTTTAATGAACATTTAGTTACACAGTATAAGCATGGCGTGTATGACTTTTATCATTAAAACAAAAAAATTATGGAAGATTATAAGAATAATAATAATAGAAATTAAATCTTGAAACCTCTAGTTTCTAAAAACTCTTTGCTATAGAATCTTATTGGAGCAGTATTTTTTTAATGTTTTTTTTTTTCTGAAACATTAGCAATACAATTTTACTTAGAGAAAATATGTTAATTGCTTCAATGTGTTAAAAGGAACACAAACACAAACAATACAAAATGACTGAGAGACTATATATATATACACACACATGTGGCTCTACAACAAGGGTGAGTGGCACTTGGTGCACTTACCACTTCGATACCTATGCATGTGACTAAGATCAAATGGTGATGTATTCTAAAGGTGAATCACTCTTAACTTGATAGCAAACTCTTTCAAGTGAGGGTAATTATCACTTAAAGAAAGTGTTTTCATCATCCTATCAAAAAAAAGAAAGTGTTTTCATCATGCCTCAAAATCACGTTAATTCTATCATCAATTTTTCCTCAAAAAAAATCTGTTTAAGATTTGTCGAGATGACATGAGTTGAGGCAAAACTCTAATAGTGTTTTAGTTAGTAACTCATTTCATAGAGCCGTGTTACAAAATGCTAACGTGAATAAGGCATCAAAATTGAAAGACTATGATTAGAAGGATTAAGTAGAGTTTCATTCCAGACAAATTAAATTCTTTCCAGACAGATTAAATTCTTTTGTATTTCAGACATATATTTAGCCCCATTCACATAACAAATATGCATATTAAGAACACAGAAAACATGTAATCTAACAATGAAATATTTGAAATTTTAATAATAGAAGAAGTTATTGAGTGTAATAGTGCCTCATACGGCAAATATAGAGCTAGGACACTTATATTTCGTCTATTTTTCTTATTTATTTATCTATTTTTCCGAATCATTTTTCCTTCTAATAAACAAAATATCAAACTCATCTCTCTCATTTCCTTTTTTTAATTTATTTTTTATCCCTAGGGCATTGTTCCACTTCTATTATAGTTTTTTTTTTCGGATGTGTGTGGCCGAGTTGAAGTTTAGTTATAAAATAAAACCGTCATCTACTTTTTATTATATCTAGTTAATTAACAAAATATGCTCTTTTAAGGATATAATAGGATTTGAAATCTATTGCGATGCTTTATGATAATTATTATTTATTATGAAGTTAAGACATTTATGAATTTATTTTTGGTGTAGGTAGAATTAAAACTTATTCTCCAATTCCATAACCCAAAAAAAAAAAAAAAAAAAAATACTAGCTAAGCTAACCAAAACCCATCAAAAAATATATTTTTTAATAATTAATTAATGTTAAACAAAAAGAACCCATAAAAAAAAAATATATTTTTTAATAATTAATTAATGTAGACAAAAAGATCATCTAATTGTAGGTGCACCTTCAATATGCAGAAAAAATAATAGAGAAAGAAATTGAGGAAAGTGAATGTTGAAAAGGTATTGTAGGGTCACGATTTTTAGCCCAAGCCCAAAAGGTATGAGATATGAGCTCAATGAGCCAAGTACAATGAATTTGTAGAGAATGGGTGAAAGAATTGGCCTTTAGTGAATTTAACAACGGTTACTAAGGATTTAAAAGATGAACACGTATGAAGGACACGTAAAAATTGAATGAACTGTTGTCCGAGTAGATAAATTATAAAGTAAACCACTAGAAATCAGTGCCAATGTAGATGAAAATATTACAATTTTTCTCTCTTGAGTTTTTCCAGATCCCCTTCCTCATAGGAGGTTATTTACATTATACATTCCCTTGTAGATCATCCTGATCATACACTTATTAATCATCTAAGCCTTCACTTCAGTACATGTCTCATCAGAATCTTCTTTAGCTTTCTGTGAATCGTGGTAGCTGAGATTGCACTATTCAGGGGTCCTCTTCACATAAATACAGTCAGAAAAGTTGCTGCAATGCATTTAATGCGGTGGTAACAGCTTTTCTTTTAGATATTTCTGCATTCTTATCACCTTTGTACGTGCATGAGGTTCATCCTGATCGTTGGAACTCCCTGGAAGATCACCTAAATTACCCAAATGCACGCTTGACCGATATTTACCATATCCGAGAAGGAGATGCTCCTCGGACTATATTCCTCAATTCTTTCCTTACGTGATTCTCAACTTTGGGGCCTCGCCCAATCATTTATTCACTCTCGGACATATCCAAGTTCTCGGATAAAGCCTAAGACCCAATATACAAATTTGGGTTCTTATCCCCATAGGTATATATTATCAGTCGGAAATCTTTCAATTTTATCTAATATTCATCTGCTATGAGCACGTGGGTAAGTAAACGGCAGCCCCAAGAGGCATGAAGCATGCTGCGCTTTGCATTTTTAGATCTCTACATCATTTATAAAATAACAAAAATTACCATAGGAATCAGGATCAAGTGAAAGATGCATTATATTCCTATTAAGTTCAAAAAGATTACCTAAAAAATATAGGAAAAAAATTTAGATACTATTTTCTAAGTCTTATATCTTAAGTTTTTCAATTGAATTCAATTGTGTGATTGTGTTAACAATAAGTCACATGGTTAAATTTGACTGTTCTTGTAAAAGATAATCTTGCTTATCAAAATCTTGTTTGTATCATGTATTGCTCAATGTAACAAAATATATAGTTGAATTTAATTAGGGAAGCATAGGTAATTTTTGTTCAAAATCATGTATAGTTGTCACTATAAATCTATAATACAAAGTAAGACCCACCAATATGCAACAATAAATAGTAATATATAGAAGAGCTACCACCTGACTAGAAAGATGTATTCCAAACTAATTTTCTTCTTTAATAAAATTCTATTACCTTTTCCTCAAAAAAAAAAAAAAAAACAAAAAAAAAAAAACAGTAATAATAAAATATATTTCCCCCAATATAGGCTTTTTAAATATTTTATATGAAAATGCCTAAAATTCAATCTTCTGATTGCTGTCACATTCCTCATCCTTGAAATATTAGGCAACAATTCCAAAAAGCAGAGCGTGACCCAGCAAGAAGCCAAGTCCTCCTCAAATTTATTCCAATTCACAAGATCTCTAAACATACTCCAATTAAGCTATTAGCGGAAGAAATAACTGATCATTATAAAACTTGAAACTTGAAAGATCTACCTAGATTATATTTATGATTATCTTCAAGTGCTATCTCATCGTGACAATTTATTAACTAATAATAAAGTCCTTTTCTCATACGTATTTTTCGATAATAATTTATACCAGTAAAAGAAATTAATATATTAAATTTCCCCACCATAGAAGCAAAATTCAAAATATTCAATTGCACACGTTACACCTGAATCTGAATGATGCTGCACTAAGAGTAAGAAGAAATCATAGACGCAATTGACCTACGATTCACCACGTGTACGGTGGATAGCCACCCCTTATACCCTTACCTGCACACTATAAATAGCAGCTCAGGTGTTTAGTACAAAACTCGTCCAAGAGTGAGTGAATTCAATCATATTCCCAGTAAAATATTTTCCAATCCTTCTTTACAGTAATCTGAAGAAAATGTCTTCCTGCGGAGGAAACTGTGGTTGTGGCTCCAGCTGCAAGTGCGGCAGTGGCTGCAACTGGTAAATACTCTACTTTTCCTACTAACCATTGCAATTCTCGTGAAGTTTGTTTTCCTTGAAAATCAACTTCATTATGTCACAATTAATATATATGTTATATATTGATTTCATATTATTGGTTCTAAAGTTGGATAGTGTTAGAGTTAGACTCGTTTCATTTTCATTGTCAAATTCTTAGTTCATCTTGTTTCTTGGGCTAAAAGTAAATTTTTGTCATGTTTTTTCAGCAACAGCATGTACCCTGGTCTCTCAGAGAAGACCAGCATTGAGACCATCATTACTGGGGTTGCTCCTGCAAAGATGTATGCATATTTACATGATACGTGATACTAGAGATATTATAACTTTTATTACATTAATTTTACTAACTGATTTGTTAAATATAAGATTGAAAAGTAGTTAAGAAATTGATTCATCATGTTTTTGATATATAATGATATGATATCAATCACGATCAGAGGCGGAGCCAGTGGGGTTGAGGGGGGCAGTTGCCCCCTGGCTCATTGAAAAAAATTGAAGTAGGTATATTATGAACTATTCTTTGATATTTTACTTTGACCCAAAAAAAAAAAAAAAAAAAATCCTCCACTTTAATACATGTATAGAGCCTTTAACACCAAGAAATTAGGAAAAAAAATCTTCTCCCACGTACCAAATCATATCACTTTTTCACTAAATGTACTATTCTTATTATTTTTATCTCACCACATACGTCTTCACCCATTTTATTGTTCCTTTTTTTCTCAATCATTTTTTTCAGTTTACCATTCACAATACTTTTCTTGTGGAGCAATGATATGAATACTATAAATTTTACAAATTGACATATTATCAATCATAAAAAAATTCATTCAAACATTTATGTATTATATTGTTTAAGTGTTATACATTCTTGTCACATCAGTTTGTGAGCATTTTACAGTAGAATTTATAGTCGTTTTAGCTTTGAGAAATTCTATGTCCAAAACATTTTAACAACAAATCTTAAGTAACAGATTGTTACTGGTGGTTATTGGTGAGCAAAAAAGTAATTTCAGTGGTGGGTTGAATTTGAACTAATAACAACTTACCAAATATGATTTGTTGTGAAAGTATTGTGAAAATCTTGCTTATCCCATTTTTTTTCATGGCAATTCAATTAGTGGTCCCCATAAGTAACACATAATTATTAGAAAAAAATACTTAATGTCCTTTCAATACTATTTTAATCTTGTCCCCTCTCGACTGAAATCCTGGCTCCACCATTGATTACGATCATTAACACGTTAATATATTTATGCATAATGAAATGGGATTAATGAGATATGGAAATGAATTAAGTTTTTTTCACTGTCATTGCAGCTACTCTGAGGGGTCTGAGATGAGCTTTGGAGCAGAGAACGGAGGCTGCAAGTGTGGATCAAACTGCACCTGCGACCCATGCAGCTGCAAATGAGCAAAGATGAACTAAGGCCTAAAAAAAGCATTTGTGTCTGTTAAAATATAGTACTAATAAAATGGAACAAGAAGCCGGAATGTATTGTTGGGTTTAGCTATTATATTATTGTTAGTAAAACAGCCCCGGGTTTTGCATATCCGCTTCCTCCTTCAAATTAAGTGTGGACTGTTACAATGGTCGCTTTGGTTTGTCTTAAATTTTCTGTACCAATGTGCCACGGCTACTTTGTTATGGTATAATTGTTATTGGATTTAAATATAAGTGTGATTCTCAAAAGGAAATGTCGATTTGTGTGGAGCAAAACTTTAATACTAATTTAAATTATGGTTTTTAAGTTATAGTGTATTGTTTTCTCTTTAACATAATATTGTTGTAGTTTCGTAGTACTATGAAACATACCCCTTCCTTTAGGGACTAATTATGAAGGACCTTTTTTTTAATGGGCCATGAAAGAGGACCTTAATACACTCTATTGTGCCCTAAACATCAAGAGCCACTGGCTTTTAGCTCTGCGTACACCTTTGACTCTCCCAACTTGTTGAGTCCAGGTTTGATCCGTAGACTTTGGACATTGGGAAAAAAAAAAAATAAATAAGAGCTAATATTGTATTTGTATACTAACTTATGCCGCTGCATTTCTCAAAAATAAAACTAAAAAACTTTATACCGTTGCATTTTGTAGTTATGTCTCTTTTGATTGTGGCATTTCCTTGCCATGATTAAAATATTATTCTCTTATATATTTAGTAAGGAACCTCAATTCACCTTCTATATAACAAGAAGATGGACAATTAGAGAAAAATTATTCCAACCATATTAGATTTTGGGCCAAAATGGGCAAATGCGCTTTTTGTGCAAACAAAGTGGCATTTTGCCCGCCAATGGGGACTTGGCTGAGTGGATAAGGTTCGTTCACTTTGTGCACCACACCTGGGTTCAAATTCCGTTACCCGCAAGAGTCCGTTGGTGGGCATCCTTAGTGAGGTAACTCCTCGCACAATGGTACAAAAGGGCCCCCGAGATCGGGCTACCCCGACCGAGGCCACTGGTGCCCTGTCCGGGGGTGTAATATAAGCATAAAGCCCCCATTTTTCTTCCTAAAAAAAAAAAAAAGTGGCATTTTGCCTCCCTTCTCAAACTAATTAGAAAAATTCTCATCTTTTGTAACTCAATTTTCTAAAAATCGAGTTTAAAAAAAAAAAAAATTCTGAAGCCCTATAGTGGCATTTTAAAGAACTTATAGTGACATTTTAAGGACTTATAGCGGCGTTTTGTAACTCGAGTTCATGGAGGTCGAGTTACAAAATGCCGCTATAGGTTCTTAAAACGTCACTATAGACTCCTTAAAAATGCTACTATAAGGCTTAACTCGATTTTAAGAAAATCGATTTTCAAAAGAGGGGCATTTCCTTAATTAGTTTGGGAAATTGGGCAAAATGCTGCTTTGTTTGCACGAAAAGGGCATTTGCCCATTTTCTCCTTAGATTTTGTTCTTAACAACAATAGAAGAATAAGAATTCTTCAAAGATGGTTAAATTCCTATTCCAACCCCATTTTTTTTCTATTAGGATGTATCAAGATTGGCAAGCCCAAATCAAAGCGGCCAATGAAAAAATTAAAGGCGAATGTCTACACAATAATACAAATTAAGCACCAATGTTCGAAACAAAGCAAGAACGGCTACCGTAAAATGGATCTAACAGCTACCAAGTCTGTTGCGGCACGAGTTTCTTAAGTTGATTAGCAAAACCCATAGTTTAGAGGACTCAATTAGTAGCCCAAGCTTGCAACGAGACCCAACTCATTACAATTCAAACCCATAGGAAGTAAGGTTTGGAAGGAGGACAAAAGTATGAGTTTGTGGCATTCTCCACAGCCCTTTTGGGTGTTACGTTTGCAAGGAAACAAATACATACCAAAAGGGTGAAGGCAAGTCTTCCATAAGGTCCATGTAAATTCCATTTTACATTATCGAACAAATCACCCGCTAAGTTGGCCTCTTATTACCACTTAATGCTCTCAAGTCTCAACCACCATGTTTTGTTGGAAAACATGGTTTTGCATCTCATACAAAACAAGTAGAAGAAGCAACACAAGAATCTACTTCATTCATGAGAGATTATATACAACTTTGAATCTAGAAAAAAGAATAAAAAGCGTACCTTGATGTAGTGAAAATAAAAAACAAGAAGCAAATTGTATCTTGAGAAGACCTTTAATCTTCATCCCAATTCCACATAATGCCTAAGGTGTATGGTCTCTTAATCAGTTCTTACATATATACTATTTTTCATTTTAAAAACTATGTTCAAGAGAGATTAAAGAGAAAACTATTTTCTCTTCTTTTAATTGTACATACGTTTTAACTGCCTAGACAGTTACTTTATTTAATAACTCTTATTAAATAAACAACTGATTGTCTAATTGGGCTAACCTTTTGGGCTAGTTCAATTGGGCTTTAGTGTGTGGCTTGGGATGAGACCAAAAGACTTTAGCACCAATGGGTTTCGAGCTTCCATCAACTCTTGGTAAGTCCAAAGTTACCATCAATTATATAACAAGTACCGCTATGAAAATATAATTGCACTCTAGACTTTATTGATAAATTATATCCCAAAAATCTAATATAATATCATTTGACACCTCCATGAAACATCCATAGTAAACAAAGTCATAATAAACTACTCCCTCCGTCCCATTTTTTTTTTTTTTTGGTCCTCTATTCCATTTTGAGATGTCCCAAAATATTGTCCAGTTTCTAAAAATAAAAGTCATTAATTTACTAATGTTCCTATTATACCCTATTAATTTACTAATTCAATTTTTTAATAAATTTTTTTAAGGGTAATTTTGGAAACTTATATATTTTTAAAAGGTTTACAAGACAATAAGTGATGTTCCCTTAAAAAGTTTGACTTTTCAAACAGGACAAAAAAATTGGGACGGAGGGAGTATCACTTTGTAAATTACTATTTTATTCCTTAAATTCTCAGTTTAGTCTTTTAATTATTCATATATTTTATGAAATCTAATTTCATTAAATATAAACTTTAGTAACTCTTTACTAAAGTAGTTGGACCCAACACCTTGAATAACCATATCCTATTAAATTTATTTCAAAGGGATATTTCGTGTTTCTATAAAAAGAGATTATGGATTTCATCTTTAGAATATGTGTTCCCTCAACGCTACATGCGGTTATCCAACGTATTGAGTTTTTAACCTTTAAATTAGATCTCACTCCTGATATATTAAAACAACCTACATTTCATGACCAGGTTCACAATCCCCTCAGGATTAAGAGTTTATAAAAATAGAAGTAGTAAAATTTATTATTCAAGTGACAGTTGTTAATTGAATAATTAATCTCATAGCGATCCAGTTCAATGTGTCTTACACACATAAGACACTAACACATCAACTAGAAATCTCCACTTCCAAAATCAAGACAAATCATTATAGATGACATGTTATAGTCTTAGCAGATAAAATGCCTAATTTCATCACCGATTACGAACTACATTTTTGAGTTTACAAGGAGCTTGTGATTTATATCTAAATCACATACAATGCATCTCAAGGACTATATAATAATGTCTAATTAGTTTATATACAAATAATCTTGACGGGACTGACGAGTCCGTCTCACATGGACAATCCCATCAATATAGACGAAGACACCATCAGGCATGACGAAGTAATTATTCACGCTACTAATGAAGACAGCTAGGCCATTCAATGTAGCCAATTAAACCCAGAACGGTTACAAGGCCAACTGTATGAACCGTTGGAACACATTGATGCCACATTACATAACACCAAACGTTACCAAGAGGAGCATTAAGACCTCCATAACTCCTCTAATGGCTAGAAGCCATGAAAACATATATAAAGCCCACACATTGCCAAGAACAAGGTACATACACATCAAGAGACCTATTTTTGCTCTATTATTTTGCATTATTCATTCTCGAATAGCATCTTATACTAACTTTGGCATCGGAGACGTTGTGGCAGGCACCACACCGGTGACCACCTTTGAAGGCCAGAGATTGCTTCCATTTGATAATCTTGATTGACGAACTTATGCTTCATCAGTTTGACATCGTCTGTGGGGACGACATTTTCGTATTCAGACTCGAAAAAATAGTTTCCAATCAATTGTTACTTTCAGATGGAGTCCAATCAAGATTCCACAGCCTTAGCCCAGCAGGTTCAGGCTCTCGCAGCTGCCGTCGAAGAACTCACCAAGAAAAATCAGGAAATGAAACTACAGCTTCAACAGGAGGAGAATCGATCCAAAAACACATGGAGGATGAGGGAAATAGCCACAGCAGGAGCGACCATCAAAGGCCTACTACTTCAGTAGACCAAAATTCAGATCTTCTTCAGGAAATGAGGAAGGAGATGGATGAATTGAAAAATGCCATCAGGGAGAAGACAAACTAGAGCGTGGGCAGATTGGTAAGGGCAACAGACTCGCCTTTCACAGCCGCAGTCTTAGGATGCCCAGTACCGTCGAAGTTTTGACTACCACAACTGGAACCATTTGACGGGCTCAAGGATCTACAGGATCACCTCAACACCTTCAAAATGACTCTAGGGCTTCAGCAGCCCCCTGACGAGATACTGTGCCGTTCCTTTCCTACCACCTTTAAAGGAGCTGCAAGGGAATGGTTCACCAAGCTGCCAACGTCATCCATTGACAACTTTGACTAGTTGAGTAGCGCCTTTTTACGGCACTTCATTGGGGGGCAGCGTCCCAAGAGGCCAGCAGATTATTTGCTTACCATCAGGCAGGGAGAAAAAGAAATCCTGAGGTCGTACGTTAAGCGCTTCACTCGGGAGACCCTAGAGGTGGACGAAGCTGATGATAAGGTACAACTGACGACTTTCAAAGTAGGGTTAAAGTCCAAAGATCTCGTGGCTTCGCTCGCGAAGAATCCTCCAAAAACGATGGCAGAAATGCTCATAAAAGCACAGAAGTACATAAATGCTGAAGACGCACTAGCAGCCATAAAGGACACAGAGAAGCCAGGAGACAGAGGAAGGAAGGAGGACGAATGTAGGGGACAGAAAAGGGAGCGCCCAGATCGCCGGACCAATGACGATAACAGAAGGAAGGACGATAAAAGCTCTCGACCGGTAAAATTTACTCCTCTGGTAATGACTGCTGATAAAATTTTAACGTAGATTAAGGATGAACATTTCCTCAAATGGCCAAGGCCATTGCATTCATCTCCAAACGTCTGTGACAAGAACAAGTACTGCCAATTCCATAAGGATCATAGTCATTACACCGAAGATTGTCGGGACCTTAAGAAGCAAATAGAAGAGTTGATACGGAAAGGAAAGTTACAAAGGTATGTGAAGAAAGGAGAGTTTAGCAAATTCAGGGACGGAAACAAAAATCAGAGAGAATCCTCATCCAAAGATGAAGGTAACACCTCTCAACCCCCCCAGGATATTATTGGTGAAATTAATACAATAACAGGAGGGCCGTCCCTGGGTGGGTCATTCAAATCCCTCAGGAAAGCCTATCAAAAGCAAGTGAACAGTGTCTACATAATACCTCCGTCCAAGCAGCGACAGACTGATCAAGATATGTCTTTCAATGAAGCAGATGCCAGAGGAGTGAAGCAGCCTCACAATGATCCATTGGTCATAATGCCGACTATAGAAGGATTCAACACCAAAAGAATCATTGTAGACAACGGTAGTTCAGCAGATATCGTCTACCTCCTAGCATTTCAGTAGCTCAAGTTAGATCCAAAGAGACTGCACCTATTTGACACCCCTCTCGTCAGTTTCAGCGGAGACAGAGTATATCCCAAGGGCATGGTGATGTTGACAGTATAAGTGGGGACCTACCCGAAGCAGTTGACTTGTCAGATAGACTTTTTGGTGGTAGACTGCCCCTCGTCTTACAATGTGATTATTGGAAGACCCATACTCAACAAATGGAGGGCAGCTACATCCACCTATTGCCTGAAGGTGAAGTTCCCAACGGACAGCGGGGTTGGAGAAGTGAAAGGCGATCAAGTCTTGCCCGGGGAATGTTACCAGGCCGTCTTGGCTACAAAAGAGAATCACACTTGGACGATTGAAGAGAAAGAAGAAGACAAAATGGAAGCCTTGGAAACAGTGAAGCTGGACGAGGAAGAGGCAACCAAGACGACAAGGATAGGGACGACGCTAAGCCCTGAGATGAAACCAAGGCTAGTCCAGTTCCTAAAAGAGAACCAAGATATCTTCACTTGGAGCCATGAGGACATGCCTGGTATATCCCCAGAAGTCATCCAGCACAAGTTGGATGTGGACCCAGAGAAGAAGTCCGTCAAGCAGAAACGAAGGGTCTTTGCTCCAGAACGAGACCAGACTGTTACAGACGAGGTAAATAAACTGTTGAAGGCAGGATTCATCTCAGAAGTGTACTATCCTGATTGGCTTGCAAACGTCGTCCTCGTGAAGAAAGCAAATGGGGAGTGCAGAATGTGTGTGGACTTCACGGACCTGAATAAAACGTGCACAAAGGATAGTTTTCCTCTACCAAGGATAGACCAGCTTGTGGATTCTATTGCCGGACATAAGTTGTTGACATTCATGGACGCCTTCTCAAGATACAACCAGATAAAAATGGTTGATGAAGATCAAGAGAAGACTGCTTTCATCACAAGCTAGGGGCTCTATTGCAATAAAGTAATGCCTTTTGAGCTGAAGAACGCAGGAGCTACTTACTAGAGGTTAGTGAAAAAAATGTTTAGCAAACAGATCGGCAAGAATATGGAAGTTTATGTGGATGATATGCTCGTCAAGAGTAAGGAAGAACTCGTCCACCTGGATGACCTAAAGGAGACATTTGCCACCCTCAAACAATACCAGATGAAACTGAATCCTAGTAAGTGTGTCTTTGGTGTAGCCTCAGGAAAATTCTTGGGATTCATGGTGTCCCAAAGAGGAATAGAAGCAAACCCGGAGAAGGTGCAAGCCATAATCGACATGACATCACCCAGGACCGTCAAGGAAGTTCAAAAGCTCACAGGAAGAATTGCAGCTCTTAACAGGTTCGTCTCTAGAGTGACGGACAAATGCCTTCCCTTCTTTAAGACTTTGAAACAGGCATTCAAGTGGACAGACGAATGTGAAGCAGCATTTCAGGAGCTAAAGCGTTACCTGAGCAATCCACCCCTCTTGAGTCCTTCATAAAAAGGGGAAAACTTGTATTTGTACTTGGCAGTATCAAATACGGCTATAAATGCAACTCTGATTCGAGAAGAAGACAAGAAACAGCTCCCAGTGTACTACGTTAGCCAAGCTTTCCAAGGGGCTGAGTCCAGGTATCCAAAGATTGAGAAGATTGCATTTGTGTTAATAGTGGCCTCCCAAAAACTAAGACAATATTTCCAAGCAAATCTCATCCTGGTGATGACAGACCAACCTATCAAAAAGTCCATGAATAGGCCTGAAGCAGCTGGAAGAATGGTCCAATGGGCAATTGAATTCAGCCAATTTGACATCGAGTACCATCCCAGGACAGCCATTAAAGCACAAGCCCTAGTGGACTTCATCGCCGAGTTCACTTCCCCGGACGAAGATAAGCCTACCAACGAAGCCGAGAAATGGACGATACAGACCGACGGTTCGTCAGCTCGAAAGATGGGGGGAGTAGGGGTCGTCATAGTTTACTCAGATGGAGAAGTACTAAAGTATGAAGTTCAGCTAATGTTTCCAGCCACTAACAACAAGGCCGAATATGAGGGGATTCTGACGGGATTAAGACTCGGAAAGGTGCTTGGGGCTAAGAACCTATTAGTTCAAAATGATTCAAAACTGGTAATTGGGCAGATCCAAGGAGAATATGAAGCAAAGGAAGAGAGAATACAGAAGTATCTCAGGCTGATGAAACGTTTGGCTCAGGAGTTCGATGAAGTGGAATTCGTACAGATACCGAGGAGCTATAATATGGAGGCAGACAAAGTCTCGAAGATAGTCTCGTTAGTAGAAGTTACAACGAATGTGGACTTGATGATGGAAATTCAGAAAAACCCTAGGATTGAAGAAGTTCCAACGTTCGCAATCCAGAGCACAGACAGCTGGATGACGCCCATCGTATCCTTCCTCCAGGATGGACACCTCCCTCCGAATACAGACGAGGCCAGGAAGATTAAGAAAAGGGCAGCCAGATTTACAATCCTCAACGACACCTTATATAAGAGAGGCTTCTCCATGCCCTACTTGAAGTGTGTTAACGGAGAAGAAGCTAGGTATATCCTGAGAGAGATACATGAAGGAATTTGTGGGGACCATGCTAGCCCTAGATCCCTGGTAAGCAAGGTTATTCGAACAGGTTATTTCTGGCCTACTATGTAGGTGGACGCAATGGAGTGTCAACGGTTTGGGAATTTCCAACGACTTCCAGCAGAAAGACTGACGACGATAACGTCCCCGTGGCCATTTGCACAATGAGGAATCGACATCGTTGGCCCATTATCCCTAGGTAAAGGCCAGGTAAAATTCTTACTAGTTGTTATTGATTACTTTACGAAATGGGTTGAAGCAGAGCCACTGGCGACTATCACCGAAGCAAGGATCCGAAGCTTCGTGTGGAAGAATATAGTTTGCAGGTTCGGGATTCCGAGGACGATCATATCAGATAACGGGCGACAATTCGACTGCCAAGGCTTCAAGGACTTCTACTCAGGCCTGGGCATCAAGAACCAGTTCTCATTAACAGGACATCCACAAGCGAATGGACAGACGGAGGTGACGAACCGTACATTGCTCAAGATCATAAAAACCAAGCTGGACGACGCGAAGGGCGCCTGGCCAGAAGAACTGCCCAATGTCTTGTGGGCCTACAGAACAACAGCAAGAACCCCAACGGGAAAGACCCCTTTCAGGCTCACCTACGGGACTGAAGCAGTGATCCCGGTCGAAGTAGGAGTAACCAGCACCAGGCGAGAAATGTTCAACGAGGAAGCCAATAATGATCGTCTACGATTCAACCTGGACTGTCTAGATGAAGAGACAAAGCTTGCAGCAGAGTGACGGACTACCAGAAAAAAATTACGGACTATTACAACAGAAGGGTAAAACTCAGGCGACCTCGTCCTGCGCAAAGTAACCCCGACGGCTAGAGATCCTACTCAAGGAAAACTCAGCCCCACATGGGAAGGACCGTACCGAGTCGTTCATTACTCCAGACAGGGTAGCTACCACCTGGAAACCCTGAACGGACAAAGACTCCTGAGGCCATGGAAAATTGAACACTTGAAGAAATACCATCAAGAGACGTAACAGTTAAATGTATTCATTATTGAAATCAATAAAGAAGTTATTCAGCTAATGTTTCTCTGTGAGCAGGTCTATTCGATTGTAAGTTATTGACGATGACAAGATCCCTAAAAGGGTGTAGGTCACAAAAAGCCAAAAATTGCTAAGTAACAAGATTCCGCCTTGACGGATGTAAGTTACTGATAAGTACAAGATCCCTAAAAGGGTGTAAGTCACAAGAAGCTAAAAATGGCTAAGTAACAAGATCCCGCCTTGACGGATGTAAGTTACTGACGAGGACAATATCCCTAAAAGGTTGTAAGTCACAAGAAGCCAAAAATGGCTAAGTAACAAGATTCTGCCTTGATGGATGTAAGTTACTGACGAGGACAAGATTCCTAAAAGGGTGTAAGTCACAAGAAGCCAAAAATGGCTAAGTAACAAGATTCCGCATTGATGGATATAAGTTACTGACGAGGACAATATTCTTAAAAGGGTGTAAGTCACAAAAGCCCAAAAATGGCTAAGTAACAAGATTCCGCCTTGACGGATATAAGTTAAGAACGAGGACAAGATCTCTAAAAAGGGTATGAGTCACAAAAAGCCAAAAATGGCTGAGTAACAAGATTCTGCCTAGATGGACGTAAGTTACTGACGACTAAAAGACTCCTAAACAAATATAAAGTATTGCCAAGGTACCAGTTACGAGAAATTCGTCAAGTGCACAACATGGGCGATTACGGCACCAGCATATCTTAAACTAAAGAACATGCAATCACGAATGCAAGTAAGCGCAGAGAAGTAAGTTAAAATAAATTAAAGCCTGAAACGGACTGACAAATCACCATTGTTTTTACAACTAAAAGCCCATAAACACTAGGCTAAAAATATTGTTCCCAAAATAGATAGAAAGTAAAATTGTTCAAAAATTAGATTTACATAACTGCCCAAAACATAAAGGGCATCACAAAAAGAAAGAAATTTTTTGTCAAGTATCAGGTCTGGGCAGCACCATCGTCAGCAGGAGCATTGTCAGCGGGAGTGTTGTTAGCAGGAGCATCCATAGGGGCTTCAGGCTCAGTAGCAGAAGATTGAGCAGCCTCGTCTGCAGCCATTTCTTGATCCACCACCTCCAGGTCCAGCCTTTCCATATTCACTCCAAAAGGGTGCTTCACAAGGTATCTCCTCAGAAGCTCGAAACCCTTAAAATACCAACTAAGGAGCACAGTGTTGTACTCGTCAGTGGTTTGAAAGGCTTCAACGGACCTGGTAGCTATGGTCTTAAGACTCTCCCTGGCTCCAAGAAGCTGCTCGTCCTTCTCCGTAGTCAATTGGCGTCAACCCTGAGGTCGTCGTTCAACTTCTTAACCTACTCCTTCAAAGTATTGGTCTCACCCATGGAGGCAATAAGGTCCTTCTTCAGCGTCGAGTTCTCCGCCTCCAAAACTTCCATCCTAGACATCATAGACGCCACCTTAGCCTCCTGAGTAAAATACTCAGAAGAAAGATGCAGACTCTCCCCCAATACTTGAAAAGAAGGTAAAAGACGTCAAAAAAAAAAAAAAAAAAAAAAAAAAAAAAGGAGAAAGAAGAAGAAGAAGAAGAAAGATATCCGAGACAATATACCTGGACGAGCTTATGAACATGACGAGCCGCAACCTCATTGAAAGGGACACCAGACAAAGCCCTCAAGTCTGTAGACGTCAATACCTCGTGGGCTCGGTCCACAGCCATCTTCTCTTCATTCCAAAGGGTAGACGAGCGTGAGACAGTTTTCTCCTTCTCTTTTTCAGACAACCGCGGCCTTTTGGAGACGGGAGTGCCACCTAATTCCTCCACGGATGTCGTAGGAGAAGCCGTCCTCGTCGTCTCACCCACGGAAACAATCGGATGGATGGAGGGAGTTGGAGCAGCGTGGCCTCCCTTTCCAGTGACGCGCACTGTCTTCTTTCCTAAATTCGGCAGGGGCTCATCTTTCTTTTATCTCATCTTTGCGTAAAGATCTTTGTTAAACTTGGTCGTCATTTCTGCCAGAAGGGAATACTTGTCAAAAAAAAAAAACTGGTTCCGACGAGTTTAACACTCACTCTTTTTCCCTTCAATCTCAACGTTGTGCAAGACGAAGGAAGACAGGTCCGGACCAAGATGGTAGAAGGCAAGAGTTCGCGGATTTACCAAGTCTTCCCAGCTCTCAATTGTCTTGGTGTACTTGATTGCTTGCTCAACCCGTGCCTTATACCTGCCCTTAAGTCTAGGTCGTCTCTTCACTGCGAAAGAGAAAGGATTAAGAGGTTAGTGACGGTAACAACAAATGCAGCAGAACTAAAGCAACAAAAAGAAATACTGACGCACCTAAAGTCGGGGTTCCCCATCGATGAAGCAACCTCGGAATGTCCCCCCAATCCTGGTTGGAGGGGGTATCAAAATCATCCCTGAACACAAAGAAAAATCTTGATTTCCAATACCTGAAGGACGAAGGTAACCCTCTAACAATCCTGGTCCTCCTCTCCCAAGGTACCAACTCGTAGTATCCATATTCTTTGGATTCTTTCAAACGATATTGGTGGACGAGCTCACCTACTTTGATCATATCCCCGTTAGCAGCCAACCATATTTCCATACAGTTAACCACTATCCTCCACGAATTGGGCATTAGCTGCCCAGGAGCAATCCCAAAATGATTTAAAAGCTCCATCAGGAGGGGATGGACAGGAAATCTAAGGCCACAAGTGAAGGCAGCCTCGTAGAAGCACACCTCACCTGGAAAAAAGTGACAAGCTCTATCCTCGTCACTGGGCCGACGAACGCGAACCCTCTCCAGAAACTGAAACCTATCCTTGAATCTACTCACCGTTTCAACGTCCAACCCACAGACCTCCTCAAGAGCATGGAAAGCCCTAACCACCCGAGGACTAGAGATAACGGTATCCCTCTCCACTAGATCGCTGCTAGACGATAACCCTGTCTCGAGATCGCTAGACCTAACTTCAGACATCGTCTTTTTCCCTCTTTCCTGACCCTCGAACCAGTCAATTGATTGCCATATTAAAGGCAACAATTCAGTCAATACTACATTCAGACCACTACCCTAAAAAACAAAGCTTTCAAGACTTGGAAAAGTGCCTAAAGACCCCCCTAAACGTGCGAAAAGAAAAGAAATTGAGGGGCAAGCAACTCTAACCTCAGAGTTACTAACCATGAAAAACCCAAAAAGAAGCACAGGGAAGAACAATACAACTAAACCCCAGGGAGATCGAAAGCAAATAGAAAGAAAAAAAGGAAAGGAAAAGAAGGAAATCAGAAACACTACCACGACGAAGGAAAACGCAAGAAAAGAAGAATAACATACCTTGAAAAATGGCGGACCGAGGAAGCACTGCCAAACAGCACACCAATTCGAAGAAGAATAGCAGAAGAAGGCTAACAGAGGAGAAGTAATGATTGAATATTTTCGAAAAATGAAAAGAAAAAATAAGGAGAGGGAGAGTTTAAAAACAAAGGTTCGAAAAACGGAAAGACCGGCGGGAAACCCAATAGTCCCACTAGTTGGAGCATTAACTCCACCAGTCAGCACGTGCCACATATGCCATGATTTGTGGAGCGCCGCCACTTCGCACTTAATACGGAGCAAAACCCCAAAAGTCATTTGCAACCTGTAACCCTTCACATTCTATGATCGTCATGACATGACGAACACAGAATCGGGGGGCAACTGACGGGACTGACGAGTCCGTCTCACATAGACGATCCAATCAATATAGATGAAGACACCATCAGGCATGACGAAGTAATTATTCACGCTACTGACGAAGACAGCCAGGCCATTCAATGCAGCTAATTAAACCCAGAACGGTTACAAGGCCAACTGTATGAACCGTTGGAGCACATTGATGCCACATTACACAGCACCAAACGTTACCAAGAGGAGCATTAAGACCTCCATAACTCCTCTAACGGCTAGAAGCCATGAAAACATATATAAAGCCCATACATTGCCAAGAACAAGGTACATACACACCAAGAGACCTATTTTTGCTCTATTATTTTGCATTGTTCATTCTCGAATAGCATTTTATACTAACTTTGGCGTCGGAGGCGTTGTGGCAGGCACCACACCGATGACCACCTTTGAAGGCCGGAGATTGCTTCCATCTGATAATCTTGACTGACGAACTTACGCTTCATCAAATCTCATATAATTAAACAATTTAATTATTTATAACATGCCAAAAAATTGGATTTTAGAGCACAAGCCCTTAACAGTTTTTCCCTACTAAAGTCAAACATGTGTGTGCATTTAGCCATTGCCTATCCTCTAACCTACCACATAAGGAATCTCCTATCCACGACTAAAACCAAGAAGTGCTTTCTCTTCTCCAACACCCACTTTAGTAATAAATCCTACACTTATAAAGACCAATCAAGTACCCATCACCCAAGGAATGTTGTTCCTAGATCGGGTATTATAGGGAAGACAATCCCTAACTTCACCTATAAAAAGGAAGGCCTAGATAATCCATGGCATCACAACTAAAACTCACAAAAGCTTTCCTTTTTAGCTTGATGAAATCCTTAAGAGATTATCAACCCATTATAACCCTAACAAAGACAGTTCCATCAGAATTCCAAGATAAAATTATTTGGCCTTATTCTGCCAATGGCAAATTCCAAGTGAAAAAAGTTTACTCTATCCTCCTCAATGAAAACCTTCCACCCTAACCAAACCCAACTCCTTTCCCCCAAGAAGTTTGGAAAACTTTATGGAAACTTCCACTCCCACAAAAAATTCTGCATTTTATTGGGAAAATCTTACATTCTGCCCTCCTTGTAAGAAATACACTTATCCTTAGAGGCATAAATTGCTTTGATACCTGCCCTTTTTGTCAAGAAGATAGGAAAATCTTAGACCACCTGTTTTTCAATGCCCTTTCACTAAAGCTTTTTGGTTAGGCTGTGAATTAACCATTAGAATAGACAATCTCCCTTACCACACCATAACTGATTGGATTAGTTGCTGGATCCAAGGAAGCAATAAGCACTACAAAAAAAATGTCTATTAGCGACCAAGAATTTGTGACGGACCCAAAAATCCCTCTAAAAAAATCTTATTTGTGATGGCAAAATAAAACCCTCACAAATGCTTGGTAAAATATGAAATATTTGCGACCAACACAAAAAGCTGTCGCTATTATGTGTTATAGCCGTCACAAATGCTAATATTTTGGAGGGAAATTTTCCCTCCATATTATTTGCGAGGGACAATTAAAAAACTCTTGCAAAAAGTGTATTATTTGTGACGGTTAAAAAAATACCATCACTAATACTAAATTATTTACGAGGGCTAAGATTGACCTTCACAAATAATCATTAAAATGTAAAAAATTTTGGAGGGAAATGTTCCCACCAAATTATTTCCAAGAGACAATAAAAATTCCTTGCAAAAAGTTTATTTTTTGTGTGAGTTAAAAATATGCCCTTACTAATACAAAATTATTTGCGAGGGCCACGATTGACCTTCACAAAAAATCATTAAAATATTAATTTTTTTTGGAGATAAAAGTTATTCTATGATTCAAAGAAAAATAAAAAGAAACGCATAAACATATAGCATTTTGTATTCTTTAGATGAACCTTTTGTTTACAGTCTAAAAAAAAAACATTTTATATACATCCTATATAAGAAAGATCTGTCCTTATTTTCTAAACAATTGTACCCATAAAAAAAATTATAGCACTTTCAACTTCAAAATAGTAGCCTAAAATTCAAGAATTTCAGCCTTTTGTACTCTCCCTCTCTCTCTCTCTTAAAAGTGAATAAAAATTTCTTTCCATTAAAATAATGCATAAAAGATACGTTTATAGATCAAATGATAAATTACATTTGATTGGCATGAAAATTGGCATGCATGTTAAGAACATATAGAACATGTAATCCAATGGTTGGATTTTCAAAATATGAATTCAATAATAAGTTATTGGGTGATGTAATATTTTTTAGAATTACTCAGGTGTAACTCGTACTCAACCCTATATTTCTTAATTCGATGTGAATTTTGACAAATCTACCGTTAGATTACATTATCTTCATATATATTTCATGCTTACAAAATTGCAAAGTGATCAAAGATTAATAACCATGTCATCAATCAATTGTCTAGATTCAAGTTTTAGTAGTTTAAAATAATGCATAAAAGTTGAGTTCATAGAATAAATGGTAAATTACATCCAATTGGCATGAAAATTGGCATGAATGTTAAGAACATATAGAGCATGTAATCCAACGGTTAGATTTTCAAAATATGAATTTAATAATTAGTTATTGGGTGGTGTAACTTTTTTTAGAATTACGTCAGGTGTAACTCGTACCAAACCCTATATTTCTTAATTCGATTGGAATTTTGAAAATTTCAAGGTGATCAAAGATTAATAGCCATGTCATCAATGAATTGTCTAGATTCAAGTTTTAGTAGTTTAAAATAATGCATAAAAGATGAGTTCATAGAATAAATGGTAAATTACATTCGATTGGCATGAAAATTGGCATGCATGTTAAGCACATATACAACTTGTAATCCAACGGTTGGATTTGCAAAATATGAATTCAATAATAAGTTTGGTGTAACATTTTTCAGAATTACGTCAGGTGTAACTCATACCCAACCCTATATTTCTTAATTTGATGTGAATTTTGACAAATCTATCGTTAGATTACATTATCTTCAGATATTTTTCATGCTTACAAAATTTTAAGGTGATCTAATATCAATAGTGATGTCATCAATCAATTGTCAAGATTCAAGTTTTAGTAATTTAAAATAATGCATAAAAGATGAGTTTATAGATCAAATGGTAAATTACATCTGATTGGCATGAAAATTGGCATGCATGTTAAGACCATATAGAACATGTAATCTAACAGTTGGATTTTCAAAATATGAATTCAGTAATAAGTTACTGGTTGGTGTAACATTTTTTAGAGTTATGTCAGGTGTAACTTAAACCCAACCCTATATTTCTTAATTTGTTGTGAATTTAGACAAATTTACTGTTAGATTACATTATTTTCATATATTTTTCATGCTTACAAATTTTCAAGGGGATCAAAGATTAATAGCCATGTCATCGATTAATTGTCTAGATTCAAGTTTTAGTGGTTTAAAATAATGCATAAAATATGAGTTTATAGATCAAATGGTAAATCATATCCGATTGGCATGAAAACTGGCGTGCGTGTTAAGACCATATAGAACATGTAATCCAACGGTTAGATTTTCAAAATATGAATTCAATAATAAGTTATTGGGTGGTGTAACATTTTTTAAAGTTACGTCAAGTGTAACTTGAATCCAACCCTATATTTTTTAGTTTGATGTGAATTTTGACAAATCTACTATTAGATTGCATTATCTTCGTATATTTTTCATGCTTACAAAATTTCAAGGTGATCAAATATCAATAGTGATGTCATCAATTAATTGTTTAGATTCAAGTTTTAGTAGTTTAAAATAATGCATAAAAAATGAGTTCATTGATCAAATGGTAAATTACATCCGATTGGCATGAAAATTGGCATGCATGTTAAGAACATATAGAACATGTAATCCAATGGTTGGATTTTCAAAATATGAATTCAATAATAAGTTATTGGGTGATGTAACATGTTTTAGAGTTACAACACGTGTAACTTGAACCCAACTCTATATTTCTTAATTCGATGTGAATTTTGACAAATCTACCGTTTGATTACATTATCTTCATATATTTTTCATGCTTATAAAATTTTAAGGTGACCAAATATTAATTGTCATGTCATCAATCAATTGTTTAAATTTAAGTTTTTGTAGTTTAAAATAATGCATAAAAGATAAGTTTATAAATCAAATGATAAATTACATCTGATTGGCATGAAAATTGGCGTGCATGTTAAGAATATATAAAGCATGTAATCCAACGGTTGAATTTTCAAAATATGAATTCAATAATAAGTTATTGGGTGGTGTAACATTTTTTAGAATTACGTAAGGTGTAACTCATATCCAATCCTATATTTTTTAATTCGATGTGAATTTTGACAAATTTACCATTAGATTACATTATCTTCATATATTTTTCATACTTACAAAATTTCAAGGGGATCGAAAATTCATAGTCATGTCATCAATTAATTGTCTAGATTCAAGTTTTAGTAGTTTAAAATAATGCATAAAATATGAATTTATAGATCAAATGGTAAATTATATCCAATTGACATGAAAATTGGCATGCTTGTTAAGACCATATAGAACATGTAATCCAACGGTTGAATTTTTATAATATGAATTTAATAATAAGTTATTGGGTGGTGTAACATTTTTTAGAATTACGTCAGGTGTAACTTGAACTCAACCCTATATTTCTTAATTTGATGTGAATTTTGACAAATCTACCGTTAGATTGAATTATCTTCGTATATTTTTCATGCTTACCAAATTTCAAGGTGATCAAATATCAATAGTGGTGTCATCAATCAATTGTCTAGATTCAAGTTTTAGTAGTTTAAAATAATGCATAAAAGATGAGTTTATAGATCAAATGGTAAATTACATCTGATTGGCATGAAAATTGGCATGCATGTTAAGAACATATACAACTTGTAATCCAACGGTTGGATTTATAAAATATGAATTCAATAATAAGTTATTGGGAGGTGTAACATTTTTTAGAATTATGTCAAGTGTAACTTGAACCCAACCATATATTTATTAATTCAATGTGAATTTTGACAAATCTACTGTTAGATTATATTATCTTCATATATTTTTCATGCTTACCAAATTTCAAGGTGATCAAAGATTAATAGCTATGTCATCAATCAATTGTTTAAATTTAAGTTTTTGTAGATTAAAATAATGCATAAATAATGACTTTATAGATCAAATGATAAATTACATCCAATTGGCACAAAAATTGGAATGCATGTTAAGACCATAGAGAACATGTAATCCAACGGTTGGATTTTTAAAATATGGATTCAATAATAAGTTTTTGGGTGATGTAATATTTTTTTGAGTTACATCAGGTGTAACTTGAAATAGGACATTTTTTATACTTATATATTAATTAAATTAATGTTTATTTAATATAGAATTTTTGGAAATCAAGACTTTTGGTGAAAAACAAGGTTTAAAACATAACTTAAAAGAAAGTACATTAAGCTAACCCCCTGTTACTCCTATATGTGATCCAAACAGATACTTACTTGCAACTTACCTTTAAAATGAAAAATTTGAAAATCAGAACCTTCAATTGACCAAAATGCTATCGAAACTACAAAATGAGCAAAATACTTATGGAACATCCAAATAATGATACATGTTGCACCAAGAACGATACATGTGTAAAGATATTCATGGTTTTGATTTTAAAGGGAAAAAAAAGGTTTTAGTTTGAAAACTATTTTGAAAAACATGTGACAGCCAGGAGTGACGTTAAGATGGAATGAAAATCCCAACATTTCCCAAGCTGCAGTCACATTTTGGAGAGACTCCTAGCCACATCAAGATGCCATCATTCTGTAGTGAATGATGTGATTCGTCGATTAATGATGATTGAACTAAGTGATTACACAAAAAGAGACCTCCATGATTTCATTAGCCAGTGAGGTTTAATAGTAGACCAATTATGAAACGAGTTCTCCTCAAATCAAATGCCAAGAGACCTTAAATTTAAAATTTTTAATTTATTGTATATGATTTAACTCATTGTGGGGATTACATATTGTTCTTAGCTCATTGTGGTGATTAAATATTTTTCTTTTAACATGTGACTTAAGATAATTAATATTTTTTATTATCTATTTTTGGCCAACTATTCAAATGTGTGAATTGTATTTAATTTATTTCATTTTTATTTTATTAATTAATCTATGTGTTGCATAGACATGTTTCATAAAATGTCGCTATATTCTTCCCTCCAAATTTTTTATTGCTGCACAAAATTTCTCCCTATTCTTTATTTCCCACCTTTTTTTCCCCCAAAGCTTTTTTCTTTCTTTTCATTCGGCTCCCACTTCTCAAGCTCTTAAAAGTTAAAAACCCATTTTTCATTTCCCATCCAACTCCTTTTTTTTTTTTTTTCCTAAGCCATTTTCATTTTCACCGTGCGGAGCTCTCTCACCATCGTCAAGCTCTCTCTCTCTCACATCTCCACCACCCCTAGCCACTTCCCTAGCCCTAGCCGCTGCCACCGCCATCGCCCTAGCTGTAGCCGCCGCCGCCGCCGTAGATCTACTCTCTCTCACCTCAGCCACCACCCACTGCCACCGATCTGATCTTCTTCATTAGATCATCTCTCAAACCCACACTCACTGTAAGTTCTTCTTCTTTTCTTTCTAAAGGTTTTTATTTTATTTTATTTTTTTGTTAATTAATGAATGCCATTGTTGCTACTACTCTATCACTCTGAGATCCCTTTCTCTTACACTCCTTCGCCAATCCGCCATTAACAACACCACCACCACCACTACCAATGCTCTCTGACCTTTCTCTTCTTTGATTCTGAAACAAACCCAACTCTCCAATCCTTCTTCCAAGCCTATCCCATTTCCCTAATCCCATTTCTCTTCCTCCACCGTCCCAGTCCGCTTTCTCCGCACTGGTCGCGACCAAGGCACCAGGTACTCTCACCTATAATTGTTTGGATTCTTTGTTTTTGTTTAATAATTGGGTGTTGATTTTTTTTTTTTTTTTTTTTTTTGAGGAAAGTTATGAGATAACTCCGCCAGTGAATTGGGGGATTCGGGTTGTGCCGGAGAAGAAGGCATATGTGATTGAGAGGTTCGGAAAGTATGTGAAGACTTTGCCCTCCGGTATCCATTTCTTGATTCCTTTAGTCGATCGGATTGCCTATGTCCATTCCTTCAAGGAAGAGGCCATTCCCATTCCTGACCAGTCTGCTATCACTAAGGATAATGTCAACATTTTGATCGATGGGGTGCTCTACATCAAGGTACTTCTGGAGATTTTAACAACTGGGTCTTTGTTATTTTTGTGTTTTGGTTAATGGGTTTGCCTTGTTTTAAGCTCTATTGGGTTGAATGTTATTTGGGTCTTTTGTTGTTTGGATTTGTTGGTTAAGGGGTTTGCTTGGTTTAAATGCCTTTTGGTGCAGATTGTGGATCCTAAACTGACATCTTATGGTAAGACCACTCTCAACAAGACGTTTGAGGAAAGAGACACACTAAATGAGAAGATTGTGGTTGGTTTGTTTAGCTCAAGTTGTTTTTATAGTTTTGTTTGTGAAAATAGTCTGGCATGTGCATTCTTGTTTCAATTTTCTGTTTTAGTTTTCTATGATTAAAACTTATGATTCAGTGGATTCAAGCATGTAAAGCATACCATTGATACAAATGAAAAACACAATATGAAAATCTAAAAATTTTCTTCTTTAAAATGTTATCATAATGGATGTTAATTGTAGGAAGTCATTCTATTTTCTTGGTTTACGCTTTGACGGATGCTTGTAATTTGTGTACTTGATTGTATTGGTCCCCAGTTATATACATCATGCATACTTGGGTGACTCTTTTTCCTGAGTTGAATAAAATTTACATTACTTATCACCAAAAAACACACACACACACACACACACACACACACACTAGTACACCTTCTACTATTACTCCTAACCTAAGGAAAAATGCGTTTTGGATTCTATAAGGAAAATATTCCATGCAGTTCATGCTCATACCTAGTTTTTGTGGCTTTACTTTACAAAAATGGCAATAATTATTATACAACAACAACCAAGTCTTTGTTCCAAAATTTTGGGCTCAACTATAGATCCTTAACAGACTAGTCAGGCTGGGCCTTAAGTTTTCATTTCCACCATTTTTTTCTATCATTCTCCCTTTACCTCCCCACCCCCCTTTTTTCTCTTTTTGGACACTGATATTCTTTGGGAGCTTGGATGGGGTAGGAGTTGGGACTTGGGAGTAAATACTTTGTAAGTTTATTTCATTCTAACTTGATACCTTTTGCAATGAAACACAATTGGCTACATCAATAAATATGTGTTATAGAAATAAGGTTAAGCTGTTGAAGGTTATGTGAGGACAAGTCTAAAATAGGCAATAGGCTTGTGTGCATAAACTATGTTTTTATGTTCTAATTTTTTTTTTTGGAGAGATTTTATGTTCTAATTAATTGTACTTGAATGAAACCAATTATCATGATCTGGTTTGAATTCGGTTTTAACAACCCAGCTCCTGCTCCCATCTTTAGGGCGGGGGGGGGGGGGGGGGGGGTGGTGGGGAGAGAGGGGTGGGGAGCAGTTGGGTTCCTTATTCCAGGTCCATTCTTAATTTAAAAACATTTAAGTATTCTTTGGGCCTTTTGCTCTCACATTTATAATATTCTGATATGAAAAGTAAGTCAAGGTCAATTGTGGATTAGTAAAATTATAGGTTGGATTGTGATCCTACTAGCTCCCATGATCCCATAGAAATCCATACAATATGAATCCTCATCCTAAAAGATTTTAAATTCAAATTTCACCCTTTTGAGCTTCTAGGTTCCTATAGCCAAAAAAATTAAGGTTGAGATCTGGATTTTGACAACCATGTATATGCCTAGTATTTGCATAGAAAATCAGATTGCATTGCCTTGACTTGAATTCTGGTATTTTGTGACTCTGTGAGTTGCATTCAGATTATTAGGATGTGTCTGCTATTTTGCTACTAACAGGAAATCATCTAAATTCCAAGGGATAGGATTAAAATTTAAAAGTTAGAACAAGTGGTTCAACAATGTGGCTGCTTTTTCCTGCAGTTTTCTTCTTACTGTATTTAGAGGTTGTAGTACTTTCTAATCTGTTTACCAATAAGCCTTGAATTTAATTTGGGTTCTCTGCAGTTTCAAGATTTTTTTGACAATTTCATAAATTAATTTAGAGAAAAAAAGGGTAATAGCTTTTTGTAATGGCTTCATGTTGCAGGAGTCTATTAATGTGGCTGCAAGAGATTGGGGCCTGTAGTGCCTCCGCTATGAAATAAGTTAGTCACTTTCGGCTTTTGTTCTTGTAGCCGACTTTTCATTGTAATTTTCCCACATCATATCTTATACTTGCTTCACTCATCTTCCTTCAGGGGATGTATCTCCTCCTCGTGGAGTGAGGGTAGCTATGGAGATGCAAGCCGAAGCATAACGAAAGAAGAGAGCTCAAGTTCTTGAATCTGAAGGTAATGAAGCCAGTTTGATATGCCATGTTGTTCCATGTGGTTATATAAATGTACTTAACCCACACTCACTCTATGTTGTGAATTTTGTAAGTTATTTTTTATTATGCTCAGTTTCCTTTTCTTATTTAACCAATGGACAAGCCTATGTTAACATTGATCAGCACTCTACTGTTCTACTAATTTTATATATTAGTACAATAATAGGCTTGTATAGCATCGGAGTGGGGCTTACCAAAGAACTAAGAACCCATGAGGTTGCCATTGCCGAACTCAATAATCTTTCTTCATCTAGGTAACCTTATCAACCCCTCTTTGTTTGTTACTCTTTACTATAATACAATACTACTTTTGGTTCTATGTTTTATCTTAGTAATCAACTTGGACTTGCCCTTGTCTTTTGCTAATGTCTTTTTTATTGTTTCCAGTATTTGTGGTTTACATTTTTCACAATTGTTATATTATTTTAATTTATATTTAATTTTGATAGTGGTTTAAGTAATCAAATTAAGTTATTATTATTGTTAAATTTTAAAAAAAAGTTATTACTGTTGTTTATGATATATTATGTGATTATATTTGATATAGTAATATGTGTACTTATTTATTAAAGCATTGATACAAATACAAATTCACTTTAATTGTTTCATTTTAACTCATGGTTAATGCTTTTTTTTTTTTTGAAGGATGGTACTAGTAGAGATGAAGAGGACAACTCAAACAATAACATGGAGGTTGAAAGCAACTTGGAGGGTGACCTAGAGGAAGACTAATATAGATCTTTTCATAATTCTAGTTGTTTAAAACAATATTTTTATGTTATGGTTTAATTTCAGGATTTCTTTGTATATTCTATATTTTAAAGTTTGAACTTATAAGAACTTTTATGTTTCAATGGATCAATTTTTAGTAATCATTGTACTATTGTAACAGGATAGTTAAACAAAAATGATATAAAATAAATTATAAATAAATAATTAATAAAATATTTAAAATATTATATAAAATATTATCACTGACATAAAAATTTGGTCATAAATAATTTTATAGTGACGACAAAGTCTCTCGCAATTTATAGAATAGCGACGCCACTTAACCCTTTGCAAAAACGTTTTAAGTAACAGCTTAACGTCGTCATTATTATTTTTAACTAATTGTGAGGGGTCAAAAGTCCTCACAAATAAATTTTAGCGACGACACTATTTGTCTTTAAAAAGTATGTCGTCAATTTGGAATTCGCAAATAATTAATTGTGAGGGTATGAAGGTCCTCACAAATAGTTGTTAACGACGACTGTTTCCTCTCGCTAAAAATAAGTCGTCGACTTTTTTCGTCGTTTGGTTATATATTTGCGAGGGCAAATTTGTTCAATAACAACGGTGGATTGTCCTCGTAAATTATCTATTTGCGAAGGTATGGTCGCAAAATCTCTTTTAGAGACGAGCAAATACGACGGCTTTCGAGGGCCATATGCCCTCGCTAATAACCTTTTGCGACAATATTTGAATTTTTGCGAGGGCATTTTACTCTCGCTAGTAGACTCTTTTCTTGTAGTGAAGGAAAAATGAATTAAGAATTACATTCCTACATTACTTGTCACTCTTTGGTGCATATGGAATCACAAAAATTACATCGTTTTCGAAGGGAAAGTTCCAAATATAAATGAGGTTATGCTAACCTCAAGTGCTTTAACTTACAGAGTCATAGGTACAATGCTGGTTTTATTGAAAATTTTACAGGATCAAACAACAAAGGGAGGTAACCAACATCTTCTTCATGCCTGGCCTTACCGAGAAGATTGGCAGCTGTTGTGTCAAGTTGAGAAAGCTAGTTAGAGGAAAAAGAGGTGCTGCCTTGATAGGTACAACAAAGGAAGGAATCCAGCTTGTCAAAAAAGCCTTTCTCACAGCATTCCAAGACTCTAAGAAAGCAAAGTTTGCTGCAATCTGTGAGGCTCTACTACACATAGCACATTTAGGGCTCCTAAGAGTGGTGATCTTAATTGTAAAGTTGTGATTTACAACTATGTTTTATGTTGGCTTTATTCCATGACAAAAAGTGTTGTAATTGCATTAATTTATTTCCTTGTTTTTTGTGGGATTTTATTGTATTGGGTTTAGTATTAAGTTGGTGAAGAATCAAGTATAAAATGAAGAATCAGTGGATTTCGCGAGTGTCTCACTAGAAGCTTACCCACGAAATAGCCATGTGAGAAGTACATGCTGGAAGCTGAAGAGTCATATCAGGCTATTGTTTTCGCGAGTGTCTCGCGGGTAAGACCTTCCCGCGAAATACTCGCGAAACATTTTACTTGGAAGATTTTTTAAGTGTGACTTTCTTACTCTTCACCCATACTATAAATATACCCTCATTACCCACAGATTGGAAGGAGGCCATTCAGAGAGAAAAACCTTAGATATGTTTTCTACAACACACACACCCATCTTTTAAAGAGAGAGCTACTCATCCTTAGTGAGAAATCATTCTAGCCTTTTCTCCTTCCCTCTCTCATTGTCATACCTTGATAGGAGATTTGTATCCAAACACAACCCACACATGTTCAGAGTGTAGAGAGTGTTTTGGAGTTTGGGAAGCTTTGGGGATTCGCCAAAAAAAGCCGGTAAGGCTTGGCGGATGCAATCGGGTGTATTGCGGGATCTTGAAAGCTAGAGAAGACATGACTCCGAGAAGTCTATTGGTAGCAGGAGCCTAGAGGGCTCAAGTACATTGGGTAGACTAGGCTTAGAGGGTCTTTTGTTATTCGTGTACTCCAATTTTATTTTCTAGTGGATCGATTACCGCTTGAAAGGCGGCGGAGATGTTTTTCGCCGAGTTCTTCGATTTCTTCTTTGATAACATGTTTTAGTGTTATCTTGTAGTTGCATCTTTCTTCCCTTATTTTTGTGTTTTACTTTTATTGTTGGTTATTCATGTTTATGCACTAGAGTTGTTATCGGTTTATTGCGCTTCATTTACTCTTGTTCCGCATTTAAATAAGTTAGAGTAAAAGCAATTTAGCTGTAATTTTAATTTGGGGGTCTAAACAAGCTCTTGTGTTTATACACAAATTCAAACTTTCACTAACTAATTGAAAGGAAATCCAACTCTTTTGGAGAACTAAGGCTCATTGGCCTTGGTGGATTGAAACTTTATTAGAAGACATATATAATATTACTAAGCAACACTATGTTAGTTGCAATTTTGAGAACTTCAGATATTGTATTAGCTGAAAGTAGGAAACTTGCTGATATAATAGCAAGACAGACTCCTAATTTTGTAATATAAACTCTTTGCCTGGTATCACCACACAAAAAAAAAAAAAAAAAAAAAAAACCCTAACAAAGACAAAAACTCGTGACATGCACAACTCTGCTCATCCTCTCTCTTCTTTTGAACTTCACTTACCTTTGGGTTCTACATAAAAATACCACAATCAATTGTGGGGCGATGGTTGTCTTTAACCAAATCCTAAACTTCATAGATTTGGACCTTATTACTAGCAGTTCTCGAGTTTGTGGGAGTTTGGGTTTAAGCCATTCAAAACCATAAGAGAAATATGAAAGCACCCAAATTTTGCTTGTACGTGTATAAACCAAATACAATAAAGATTCTTCATATGTCCTATTATTTATTTTTATTGAAAGGACATAGAAGTCCTACATCATATTGAAAACAGTCAAAATCTTATCTTTTTGCCTCCACTAGATGAGGAATATCTCAACCCTATCAACTAGATAGAAGGACGAGATAAGTATGTGATAAGTTTGAAGGAGCCTTTTGCACACCAATAAAAAAAAAAAAAAAAAAAGCCCGCAAAGTATCAACTCATTGAAAAAAAAAAATCACTTTATAACTTATAAGCTTTGTAAAACATAAGCTACTGCATAAAAAGATGGTCACTAGTTGTTGCTCATCCTATATCTTCTTTTTCTTTCTTTCTTTTTTAAATTTTCTTTTTATCTTTCTCTTCTGTAGTTACTATAAAGTGGAAACTATCCCTTTGATGAAAATCAACCAATGTACTATAAACAAAAAAAGAAAAGAAAAAATTGTGGGAACTAGGCAATTACCAATTAATTTACTAATGAGCTACCGTTAACTCAACTAAAAAAGTCTTTTGTTGTCGAATAAAAAATTTGGATTTTGAATTCCGCATATACCAAAAATCAATTGATATCTTGGCCTAATGATTAAAAAAAAAAAAAAAAAGGAAAATGTTAGAGATATAACTTTTTTTTTTACAATTTTTTTTTTTTTTTTTTTTTGAGAAGGAAACTGAATGATTTTATTAATGTAAATCAACTATATCCGACTGTAAAATCCAAACAATATGCGGTGGGACATCTTCCTTCCATACTTGGAAATCTGGTATGCGTAAAGCATATTTCGCCAGACTATGAGCTACCCTATTGCCGTTTCTCTTAATGTGAGAATACGACAATCTTACATAACTACTTGCTAACATCTTAACATCTTCTATCAGCAATCCCATTGAAGCTAAGCTGTGCTCCTCTGACTTCAGTGCTTGGATCAATCCAAGAGAATCCCCTTCAAGAATGGCACTCCGGAAACCCAACTCAGCTGCAAAAGACAAAGTCTTCCTGGCAGCCACCGCTTCAATCTCATCAGCCTTGTAAGCTTGAGGAATTTTTTCTGAACAAGACGCCAAAACAGCTCCCTTATCATCCCTGATTACTACACCAATACCTGACATATTAGCTTCACTACAAACAGCTTCATCAAAATTTATTTTTACTAAACCAGCTTGTGGACACTTCCATCTTAGTCCTCCGCTACCACTGTGAATTATCTGCACCTCAGGAATCTGTAGAATCACTCGGTATTGTGCCAGCAACTCCTTTGCCCGAACTGCCACTTGGTGAAGTGGTATAGCTTGTAAATTCAGTCGAGCTTTGTTTCTTTGGTTCCATACCATCCAAGCCGTGTAAACAAACAGCTCTAATGGCTTTCCTTCTGCAATCAGCCATGACAGCAAATCTTTCACATCAGAAAATCCCACCTCAGACCTGAAACCCCACACTTCATGGTCTGCCCACACCGCTTGCAACTCCGGACAAGACCATAGTGCATGCTTGGCTTCCTCCACAGCAGATTTACACCTCTCACAGATCGGTTAAGCTACAATTTTTCTCTTCATCAGTGCTTGTTTAGTTGGGAGAGCATTCCGACAAGCTCGCCAAAGGAAGTTTTTAATTTTTGGTGAAACTTTCAACTGCCAGATCTCCTTCCAGACTTGCTTATCGTGGATTGGGGGGGCTTGTGGGTTGTATTGCATCTCCAACTCCAGTTTAAGAAAATTTGCTTGTGTAATGGCCGGATGTGGAATACAAGGAATCCTCTTTGGCTATTTGGCTGAGAGGAATTCTCCTTATCACAGCAGCATCTTCTTCCACAAATAAACCATCAATCAACTCTTCATTCCACTTTCTTGTGCTTGGATCAATAAGCGAATCCACCGTATGATTTTCAAAGCTCTCTATTGGACAACTTGGCTGCCTTGGAGGGTGTTTCCTTGGCAGCCACCGTTGCTGCCAAATATTAATTTTTTCCCCACTTCCAACCCTCCATATTGCCCCCTTTTAAATGATGTCTCTCCCTCTAAGGATGCTTTTCCAAGCATAAGAACCCAGCCTTGAATCAACAGCCTCCATAAGTGAAGAATTTGGGAAGAAACGAGCTTTAAATACCTTATAAAAGAGTGAGGTCTTATTATGCAAAAGCCGCCATGCTTGCTTGGCTAAAAGAGAGTCATTGAACATGGTAAGATCACGAAAGCCCATCCCGCCAATGGTTTTAGATTTTGTCATGTACTCCCATTTAACCCAATGTATTTTCCTCTGGTCACCCCTCTGTCCCCACCAAAACTTCTTTATAAGGGATTCAATCTCATTGCACAAACTTACCGGCAATTTAAAACATCCCATAGTATAAGTAGGGATGGCTTGAATCATCGCTTTTAAGAGCACTTCCCTTCTAGCTTGGGAGAGTAATTTTGCTTCCCACCCTTGAAGTTTCCTCCATATTTTCTCCTTAATATAATTAAAGCTCGCTTTTTTTCCTTTACCCACTAAAGAGGGAAGCCCAAGGTACTTCTCATATTGTCTAATTTCTGGAACTCCCAAGGTCACCTTTATTCCATGCTTGACTTCTTCCGGAACAGATTTGCTAAAGAACAAAGAGGTTTTACTTCTGTTTACTTTTTTTTCCTAAGGCCTCCCCATACTTGTTTAGTATGTCCATCACCTTGTCACACTCCTCCATTGTAGCCCTGTAAAAAATAAGACTATCATCTATAAAGAGCAGATGCGTTAGTTTTGGGCCTCTCCTACAAAGGGAGTAGCCATGGATATCGCCTTGTAATGCAGCCTTTCTGATCAAACCATTCTGCCCTTCCGTACAAAGAAGAAATAGGAAAGGGGAAAGTGGGTCACCTTGCCTAATCCCTCTTGTAGGAAAAATCATCCCACAAGGATCACCATTCACCAAAACAGAATATGAAACTGTTTTCACACAACCCATCACAAGATTGATATCTTGGCCCAATGATTAAAAAAAAAAAAAAAGGAAAATGTTAGAGCTATAACTTTTTTTACAAAATTGTTGATATAGTGAGTAGTTATTGGTAAGTAAAAAGATTATGTCAGTAATGAGCCCAAATGATAACTATAAAAATTTGTCATATCAACAGTTTATAAAAATATTATAAAAAAATTTGTCTATAATATTACTATTAAATATATATATATATATATATATAGATAATTTTACAACTTACATGCACAAACTATTTTACAACATTTTTTCAAACTATTAATGTTCTTATGGGTTCTTATTTGGACCCACATCACCTTTTATTTATTAATAACCACCTACTACATTAGCAGCTTGTAAACAAGTTTAAAAAATAGTTCGTGACTTTAACATTTTTCATTAAAAAAAAAAAATTAAAAAAATATGGAAAACTATTAACTTATGAATTCTTTATGCTCCGAAAACCTGAGATGTACATGATTCCAGTCCAGAAGCGAAGTCAACGGCCTATTCTTTTTTTTTTAAATCAAAAGTCAACTGCCTTTTTTTATAAGAAGTCAATTGTCTATTCTAATCATCTATATATATATATATATATATATATATATATATATATATATAACCGAAACTTCTGAAACTTTTACAATTTTCCATGTCAGCACAATATTTAAATAAAATTATTTTTGTTTAGTCCAAACTTAACAAGCAGTTGAAACTCTATTAATTTACGAATTCTTTATGCTCCGAAATCGTGAGATGTACATGATTCCAGTCTAGAAGTGGAGTCAACGGCCTATTCTTTTTTATTTATTTTTTCAAAATCAAAAGTCAACTACCTTTTTTTTTAAGAAGTCAACTACTTTTTTTTAATATATAAGAAGTCAACCGTCTATTCTAATCATATATATATATATATATAACCGAAACCTCTGAAACTCTTACAATTTTGCATGTCAACACAATATTTAAATAAAATTATTTTTGTTTAGTCCAAACTTAACAAGGAGTGAAACTCTATCTCTCTAACAAGTCTAACTTAAACTCAAAACTCAAACATTGATATTTTATCTCCAAATTTGCGAGATTAATTATGAACACTGTCGGGGACATTTTTGCTACAAGGGCCGAAAATGCGAGAATGGCCCAAATCTCCCCTTGGGTTCTTTAGAAGTGTTTATTGCAAAGAATCAAACCCAAAATTTCAAATGTATAATGAACAAAAGGCTAATGGTATTTTGACAAGAGAGAATCAAAATGTTTATAATAAAAGTGCAGAAAATCATAAAAATATAACAAGTCTGAAATTTCGACCCACAGTCACACAAAAGAGGGAATTGAGAGAGGTTGTGAGAAAGAGAGAGAAGATTCTCCTGTATCCATATTTCCACCCCCAAGCTTCGGAATTGTGAGATTGTTGAATGGCTGCATGGGGTTTTGCTCTGAAGTTTCAGATATGTGAGTAGAACGTGGCTGGTTGTTTTTCTAGTTGAAGAAAGACTTTTGTATTGAGCTTGGGGTGTTGCTCTCAGAGTAAAACGTCCTCTTTTGTTTTGAATCTAATTGTGAAATTTATATTGAGTTTGGAGTGCTCTAAATGACTGGTTTTTGGTCAATAGAAAAGGCTTTGGACCCCAAGGTGTTAAGCAAGTAGTTATTTTCAGGTTTGCTTTTGTTTGGATTAAAGGAAGGATTACTTTTATTATCATTAAGGGAAATTTTTGACTAAACCCTCATTGGCTCCTCATTTTCAGTTGTTTCAGACCATTAGGAAGCTCAACTAGATGAGAGCTAGCAGCTGAAGTTGGCCAATGAGAGCCATCCATTTTTAAAGGAAAAAAAAGGTTCGGACAGAAACTTTGGGCCACAGCTACATAGAGCATAAAAGTTGTTTTTGGGTGGAAATTTTGGATACAAGACATCCTCCATGAGCCTGATGTGCTACTAGTGTCCCTTGCCCACTTGGTAGCACGCATGGGCTGGGCTCATGCAAAAGGTTCGAAAGGAACCAACCCATACCCTCCAAACTACACTTCCTCAATTTACCCCATATGTCGCATGGGCTTGGACCATGCTTAAAAGAATAAATAAAATATAATACATGAATCGAGTCTATAAGGAAGTCGAGCTTGGTTGAATCGGGCTTGTATGAAATGTATAATGAAAATAGGTATCAACAAACACTATAAAAGTAAAGCAAACTCCAATATATATATTTTTTTTAAAATCGAGTAGAGGTATGAGCTCTTCTTATGTTATTTTCTTCTCCTCTACTTTATTAAAAAAAAAAAAAATTATTTTATGGTTTTCATGTTTTTTTTAAAAACTAATTTTCATACATGAACCACCAAACTTTCTTTAGCCGTTTTTTACAAGATAAAAAGCTTGCAATAATTGAAATTATTCTTTCGAATGTAACTCATCTTTCTCTTATATTTCTCTATTGTTTAGTCATATATATTTTGTTTTGTTTCAATAATTTCTAAGCAGTGAATCATCTGATTTTTTAATATTTTTTGGTCTTTCAGAAGTTTTAATATATGAATTTTTAAGTTACTGTTTGACAATTTTTTTGTTAGTCATTGCACGTTTAAGCAATGACTTCTTCATTAAATTATAATACAAATTAAAGTCATACAAGAGCAAATCATGCAATGGTATAGTTTATTAAATTTTTTGTAAAATTATTTTAGTCTACCTCACAAATAGATAGGTTCCCATGCATAGTACGTGTAACGTCCTAGCAGTTTTTTTTTTAAAAAAAAAAGAAAAAGAAAAAGGGAGAGGATCAGATTGTTTTAAGCTCCCACGTGCCCCCCACCTAACCCCACTACCCATCACACAATCCACTCCCTCTGATCTCTTCTTTGGCCGGCTCACTCCCTCACTTCTCTTTTCTTTCTTTTCCTTATTTTTCATTTTGGTAGAACTGCTTTTCACTCCTTCAAACTCTCTTGCCGGCACCTCCAAATCAACATCTCCACCATCATTTTTCCGGTAAGATTACCGGAAAATTTTTGGGAACTCATAAACACCTTCACATCCTTTTTTTGAGATAAAAATTTCTCATCTTTTTGGTGGGTTTTGCACTTTTACTTGAGGTTATTTTTATCTAAGCTTTAATAATGATACCCATGTGATTTATGAGCATTGGAAGTGATATTTATGTGTTTTTATGTATGAGTTTTGTATTGGTGGAATTTTTTGATGAGTGGGTATATATTTTGTGCTATTGATGGCTACTTAAGGTTTAAGTATGGTGGGAAAATTTAGGGGTTTTAAGTTATAACATGTAATGGTTGGTGAATTTAATTTTTCCTTTGCCATTGGGTTTATTTGGAGTTAGTTGAAATTCTAAATTTCTTGTCTTGGAGGATATTTTGATTTTGCTTTCATGGGTCTCTTAATGATGTAGTGTAAATTTTATGGAAGTTGGTCATAATGTTGGAGATGATATTAAATGGGTTAACTCTATAAATTGGAGTTTATGCCTTGTGAATCAATTTGTTGAGAAACTATGGAAGTGGAATATATTATTATTGATGAGGTTAAATACTAGGCTTGCCTAATTAAGTGATTACTTGGCAATTCCTAAATTGTGGCTAGATGCAATTTCAAACTCTATACTTATTGTGATAGGTTTACTTGATATTGTTTAGGTTCTAGCTAATCTCTTTGGAGCTTGGAGAATTAGGATTTTTGCGGTTGCGAGGTAAGTAGCTTTTTAATGGGATTTTTGAAAAAAATACATAAATGTTGTTTGGGTTAGACACGATTTTGGAAATTACCTATGGAAACTATATTTTCCTAAAAACTATTGTGTCGTAACCTTAATATATATATATATATATATATATATGATTATATATGAAAATGCATCATATTTGGTATTGCATTTGGGGAAATGTATGAATTGTTGATATGGAAAAATAAGCATCTTTTATTTAATCTTTAATAAGAAAATCATTAATTTTATGGTATATTGAAAAATTTAGAGATGCTTATCTTATCTCGTATTATTTGGGAAATTGATAGAAAATCTCTTGACAAGAATGAAGTTGAAAACCTTACAAACTTTGTAAAAGTTAGATTATTTAAGGTTTTCTGAAACTACCTGGATATGAACTATGTGTTTTAAGTAGTGTAACCTGTGAGTTTATGTTGTTTTAACACCATGCCATGTGTGATTTCCCGGTGATCACCCGATTTGGTTTTCGTGGTCTTTGTGACAACAAAATCAAGTTTAGGTCAGTGCCCTTTCACTTTGGATGACGCGTTCTTCCCTACTGTCCATGGGGGGAAGAGGATTCCTTGATTGTGTATGGATGAGGCTGTTGCCCATGGGGCCAAGAGACCACATGCAAGAGAGGTCCTATTTGACGCGCTCTCTTTGCTGCTCATGGGGGGAGAGAAAAACCTTGAGGGTATGGGTGAGGTTGCTGTCCGTGGGGCCAAGAGTCTGCATACCAAAGAGGTCCTATTTGACGCGCTCTCTCTGCTGCTCATGGGGGGAGAGAAAAACCTTGAGGGTATGGGTGAGGCTGCTGTCCGTGGGGCCAAGAGTCTGCATACCAGAGAGGACAATATCATGCCAACTATGAATGGGTGGATCCCCTGACCGGTCTATGTGGTAGTGTAGTATATTTGAGATAAATTACCATATGTTAGATTTTATGGTTTTAGAATTATATTATTATTGCTCACAGATTATAGCATATGGTTTCAAGATATTTACTTTGAGGAACTTGTATTTCTTTTTTAAATCATTCTTGTCGTATTATTATTATTGTAGATGAAACTTGCATTTCCCCCACCCCCATTAAATATGCTACTTACTGGGCTCTATCTCATCCCATTATTTTATAACCTTTTCAAAGTAGGCAACAGTCTTTTGAGACAACTTTTTGGTGGCAAATAGTAGTTAGACTAACTACTGATGGAGGCTGAAACTTTTGTAATGGGTATATTAGATGGTGTACATCTTAGAATAGGCTTGACTCATTCTTTTGTATATTAAAGTTGTTGTGACGTTATTTCCACTGATGGGACAAGCTGATGATATGTAATTAAATTTCAGACCTCTATTCTTTTGTGGCCAATGGTCATTATAATTATTGCTTAGAGCTCTGACTTACTTTGAGAGTATATTCAATGGAATTATTATGATAATTCTTGATGTTGGTATTCGATATGATTTATGTGGATTGGTTTGTCAAAAATGAAAATCTACAGGTTCTTTGAGATGTCTTTTTCATGCTTTGCACCTTTTAGGGTTTGGACTGTGACAGTTATGATATCAAAGCTTAGGTTATGATTCTGTAGACTTTGAAAATATGAATTGATTTTGATCTAAGTCTGAGAATTAGGGGTTTGATGAATTCTTTATTTTGTTCCTTTGTTTCAGCTTCCACCTGCTATTCCTTTTTCCTTATCTATCTTTTCTATGTTAACCTTCTATGTTGCCTTGTGATTTACTTGCTTGTTTCTTGGGTATAGGTATAAGTACTTTGGTACACTATGCCTCCTAAAAAGAAAGCACGTAAAGTAAGGCATGTGGATGAGGTTACAGCTCCAGAGCATGGCTATAGGCAACGCCAAGAGCGTGAGAGACCTGTCACTCCTGATGGTGGTGAGATTGATGAGGTGACAGTGGCAGACAGGATTTATGCTAGGATTGCTAGGGCAGTCCAGGGTGGTGAACATAAGAGGGAGAGTTGCACTTTTGGGGAGTTCCGTAAGCAAAACCCTCCAACTTTTGATGGGAGACATGATCCTATGGTAGCAGAGAATTGGCTACTAAGGATGGAAAAATTTCTTAGAGCCCTTGAATGCATTGCTGCTCAGAAGGTGAGGTATGCCACTTATGCTCTTCAGGGTTCTGCTGATAGATGGTAGTCAAGCACTGAGAAATTATTGGATACGGAGTTGGGAAGGGACACTCCCATTACTTGCGAGAAGTTTAAGGAAGTTTTCAATAGGACATACTTCCTCAATGTAGTGAGGGACCGTAAGGCAAGGGAATTTTCTGATTTGGTTCAGGGGGCTATGATAGTGGAAGAGTATGTTGCTAAGTTTGTTGAGCTCTCTCGCTTTGCTCCTTACTTGATTCCAGATGAGTCCAAGAAAGTGAAAAAGTTTCGGGAAGGCCTTAATGATAGGATTCGCCCTCTCATTATAGCCTCTGGAGTTGATACTTTTACCGAGGCTTTGAAGCAGGCAATGAGTCTTGAAGAAGACTTTAAGTACAACCCCAGTTCCAAGGAGAGTGAAAAGAAGCAAGGGCCCTTTAATTCTCAACATGGTAAGGGTCAAGGGCATAAGAAAGGATTCTTTAAAAACTCGGGTATTAGAGGACAATCCTCTAGGCATAGCAAGAATGCCTATCCTCAGTCTGGTGATAAGAAGTCTTGCTCTCGTTGTGGTAAACCTTCATGATGGACAAAATTGTGATGGGATCAAGGTTTGTTTTGTTTGTAAGCAACCCGGACACTTTGCTAGAGATTGCCTAAGTTCTAAGGGCTCGGGTTCCTCTTCCTCATCTCAAGTTGCAAAGGGTAATGACAATGGGAAGAAGGTTCAAGGTAGAGTGTATGCCTTGACTACTCAGGATGCTTAGGCCACGGATACAGTGGTGGTAGGTATACTTCCTTTGTTCTCTGCACATGCTAAAGTTCCTTTTGATCCTGGTTCTACGCATTCTTTTGTTTCCTGTGCATTTGCTAAAAAACATGACAAGAGCCCCAAACTACTTGATTTTGAGTTATTGGTTTCTACCCCTGTTGGTGATACTTTAATGACTAATCTTGTGCTTAAGTCTTGTATTATTTGTATGGGGAAAGATGTGAGATTTTCACTGATCATAAAAGTTTAAAATATTTCTTTACCCAGAAGGAGTTAAATATGAGGCAACGGAGATGGTTGGAATTGGTTAAGGATTATGATTGCTCTATTAACTATCATCCTGGTAAGGCTAATGTTGAAGCTGATGCTCTTAGTAGAAAGCCTTCAAGTTTTTTAGCTGCTTTGCTAACCACTCAAGAGGAAATTATTCGGGATCTTGAAAGGATGGAGATTGAGGTTGTTATGGGCCATTCTGAGGCCTACCTGGCTAGTTTGATTGTTCAACCAACTTTGGTGGAAAGAATTAAATTGTCATGGGCCGATGACCCACGTTTAAAGAAAATCATGGATGAGGTGCATAGTGGAAAGAAATCCAAATTTTCAATCTCTGAGGATGGTGCTTTGAGATTTGGGAGTAGACTTTGTGTGCCAAAGGATCCATTGATTAAAAAGGAGATTCTAGAGGAGGCTCACTATTCCCCATATACAATACATCCGGGTAGTACAAAGATGTACCATGATTTTCGTGAAAACTTTTGGTGGGATAATATGAAAAGGGAGATTGCCCACTTTGTAGACATGTTTTTGGAAATTACCTATGAAAACTATATTTTCCTAAAAACTACTATGTCGTAACCTTAATATATATATATATATATATATATATATATATATATGATTATATATGAAAATGCATCATATTTAGTATTGCATTTGGGGAAATGTATGAATTGTTGATATGGAAAAATAAGCATCTTTTATTTAATCTTTGATAAGAAAATCATTGATTTTATGGTATATTGAAAAATTTAGAGATGCTTATCTTATCTTGTATTATTTTGGAAATTGATAGAAAATCTCTTAACAAGAATGAAGTTGAAAACCTTACAAATTTTGTAGAAGTTAGATTATTTAAGATTTTCTGAAACTACCTGGATATGAACTATGTGTTTCAAGTAGTGTAACCTGTGAGTTTATGTTGTTTTAACACCATGCCATGTGTGATTTCTCGGTGATCACCCGATTTGATTTTCGTGGTCTTTGTGACAACAAAATCAAGTTTAGGTCAGTGCCCTTTCACTTTGGATGACATGTTCTTCCCTGCTATCCATGGGGGGAAGAGGATTCCTTGATTGTGTGAGGATGAGGATGCTGCCCATGGGGGGCCAAGAGACCACATGCAAGAGAGGTCCTATTTGACGCGCTCTCTTTGCTGCCCATGGGGGGAGAGAAAAACCTTGAGGGTATGGGTGAGGCTGCTGTCCGTGGGGCCAAGAGTCTGCGTACCAGAGAAGAAAATATCATGCCAACTGTGAATGGGTGGATCCCCTGACCGGTCTATGTGGTAGTGTGGTATATTTGAGATAAATTACCATATGTTAGATTTTATGGCTTTGGAATTATATTATTATTGCTCACAAATTATAGCATATGGTTTCAAGATATTTACTTTGAGAAACTTGTATTTCATTTTTAAATCAATTTTGTCATATTATTATTATTGTAGACGAAACTTGCATTTCCCCCACCCCATTAAATATGCTACTTACTGGGCTCTGTCTCATCCCATTATTTTATAACCTTTTCAGAGTAGGCAACAGTCTTTTGAGACAGCTTTTTGGTTGCAAATAGTAGTTAGACTAACTACAGATGGAGGCTGAAACTTTTGTAATGGGTATATTAGATGGTGTACATCTTAGAATATGCTTGACTCATTCTTTTGTATATTAAAGTGGTTGTAACGTTATTTCCACTGATGGGACAAGCTGATGATATGTAATTAAAATTCAGACCTCTATTCTTTTGTGGCCAATGGTCATTGTAATTATTGCTTACAGCTCTGACTTACTTTGATAGTATATTCAATGGAATTATTATGATAATTCTTGATGTTGGTATTCGATATGATTTATGTGGATTGGTTTGTCAAAAATGAAAATCTACAGGTTCTTTGAGATGTCTTTTTCATGCTTTGGACCCTTTGGGGTTTGGGATGTGACGGCGTGGATTAGATATTAATTCTATGAATGTATATTTAGAAGGAAGGGAAACGATTCTAAAAATATAAATAAATAAATAAATAAGAGTAATGCTACTTACACAAACTATTTTATAATATTTTTACAAACTACTAATGTGATAAATTCTTACTAGTTCTAATATGAGCTATCATTATTATCACATTTTTATTTACCAATAATTATTTGGCAAATGCTAAGCCACATCAACAGTTTGTAACTACCCAGGAGAAAGCACATCAGTAATATAGAAGCATAAACAATGATAAAATAGATGATAAAGAAGAAAATAGCAAAATAGATATATTCAAAATAAGTTAAAACAGAGTATGGAATATGAAAACTGAAACTGATAAAATCTTACTTGAAAATACTTCTGTCTTTGATTAAACTTGAAAACAAACTGTCTTTGATACAAGCTTGAAAATAAAACACTGTCTCAAGAGTTACAAGATTACAAAGTAAAATCTGTAAAGGGTTACAAGATTATCTGTCTGGAAGAGAAGGGTTACAAACTTACAAAAGAGAAAGGATTACAAAAGTCTTTCTGAGAAAGGGAGAGCTATCTTGGACCTAAGCTTTTATCTGAGAATTCGAACCTTAGAACCTAAGAATTGGAACCTGTCTTCTGTCTTCGGAGTCTGTCTCTTTATAGATGAGGTGAACCACGGTAAAAGTCTTCAAAAGTAACCTGAGTTAAATAAAGTGAACTCAAGTTAATCTGTCGGCAGGATCTTGAACAGTAAAAGTAAATCTCGAACAGTAGTAATTTGTTTGGGAATCTGTCAGTAAACGCGTGCCAGTGAATTTAAAATATGTGCTGTCTTTGTCTGAACTCCTTTTGCACATGCTGATGAATAATAACATATATCTTTCTGTCAAGAGGCATGCTAGTGAATAGTGATCTGTCTGGTGTGTCTGGTGAATAGTAATCTGTCTCTAGTGAATAGTGATCTGTCGTCATTGTCTGTCCGGGAAAACCCATCTGTCTGTCTTGTTAATCTGTATCCGCGTAGTTATCATAATCTAACGGATCGGTGTTGTCCTCATACTGCTCATTCTCATGGAGCACTCCGTAATCATTGCATAAGGCGCGATATGAAATAAGAAGGAAAACAGGAACGTGATCCTTGGCTGTCATCAATCTGGGATCTTTAACAATCCTTCTTTTTCCAATAAGCCTCCTTGCTGAGGGTCTTGGACCATATACTGCTATTCTATCTGTGTAGCCATATAAATGGAAATCTCTGTCTAATTCTTTATGTACTTCATAAATCTTATTACACATAAAATTAGACCATTCTTGAGCCAGAGCACCTGGATCATCAAGTGATAAATAAGTGTCTCCTAAATACCAGTTGTATTCAGGGATATATCCCCAATCATGGATAAGGACCAGAATGTGTACTGGCTGAGCTTCCATAAAATAGCTAGTGTCCCAAACTGGAAGGGTACTCCAGATTTCCATCTTCATATAATTAAGTCCGCCAATCTGTGCAGCTGCTTCTTGGATGACCTTGGGGAATAAACTAATCTAAATTGCAGAAGTTATAATTAATTTGCTAATAAACCCTGCTTCTAACATTTCAGATAACCATAGAGGGTCACGGACCACTGGATCCTCTATCTCTGTGTTGATAAGTAGTCCTGGGTAGGGATTATATCTTTCTCCTATTCTTTCATAAACTCTGTCTGCATTTCCAAAGCTTTCATACCATGTGGCTTTATGAGATAACCATATAACATTTGTCATGTCTTCTGTTCTGATAAATGCTGTAGAAACTAATACCTTAAAAAGATACATCCATCTGTCATAAGATCTAGTTAAAGCTGTATGGGTTAATATCTTCTGTTGGATTTCAGGGAGTAAACTTCTGATGGCAAGCCTCGTTTTTTGCTGAATCTTAGGGTGGAGCTTTGAAAAGCTTGTTCCCATAAGATAGCTTTTTAGAGACTGTGATTCTGTCTTTGTGGAGCTTGAATCTCCAACCTCCTTGCCAGGGAGTTGACAACCGAGAGCTTCAATAAATGCCCCGGTGCTAACAAGATGTAATTCCAAAGCCTGAAGGTTCTTTTGGAATAAGTCTTTCTGTTTAAGGGTAAAAGCTGCCTGTAAATTATCAAGAAGTAGTTTAATATGAAGAGGGAGGTCTGTAAATTCTCCGTCCTGAAACATGAGATCAGTGCTGAGCACTTTCTGTAAAGTTACACTACTTTCACCACATGAATACCTTGCTTCTGCTAGCAACGTATCCTGAAGGGATATTGTCTCTATTGAGATGCCTTCCTGCCCATCCATAATTCTGACTGAAGTTTTTCGAAAATGTTTGGGCACTGCAAGTGCTTTGCCCTTTCCTTTCCTATCTGCCTGGGGGGTTCTTTTACTCATGTTAGTCTGCAAATGGGGTTGAGGAAAATTGAGCCTTGAAGTATTATTTTGAGAATAAGCCTTTTCATTCAAAGTTTCTTTTGAACTCATTTTTAAAATCCTTTCACGAATATCTTTCTGTGAAATCTCTTTAAAATATTCTACAGTAAAATTTAAAGTATATATAATAAAACAAACTTTTCTCTGTACACTTTTGTGCTCTTGCTAAGTAGTGGTATAAGAGTAATCATAATGAAGTCTTTCAATATTAGAGGAATTGGAATTCAAAAACTTTACAAAATCTATCATGATTCTATCCATTTTATATGTGTCACTATATATCTCATTTTGTGAAAATATGTGAAATAAAGCTTCTCCATAAAGTCTTTTATCAACTACTAAAATAGTTTGGGGAAAATCTGTCAGAGACTTATAATTAATTATGTCTATCAAGAGATTAAATCTGTCTCTACTCAAAAAATTATCACAATTAATATCTTCTTTAATAATTATTAAAGGAGAATCTGTCAGGACTTCTTTTATTAAGGCATCTGTCATGTGAGTATTTAAGATTACTACAAAGGATGCAAGAATGTCATCTATCATAATTTTGTGTGGTACATCTGTCAGACTTTCAGTTCGTTTAGTCCAATCATATTGACTTGCAAGCATAATTCTTTCTTTTGTGCTGAATCCTTTTTCATAAAGTGTTTGAACTGTTCTTTGGGTTATATATTGATACAAAAAAGAACGAATCTCTGTTTCTATGTCCATATCTGTTGACTGGTGAAGAAGTGATATTTCTGTCTCTAAAAATGACAAACTTCTTTTAGTTTCATAGATTCTTTCTTTATTAGTATCCTGTAAGATAGTGACCTTATAGGGGAAATCAATTTCTTTCGGGATAAAGAGTAGGATAGGATTAAAAGATACGTTAATTACATTAGTTTTAATAACTTCAACACATATATCTTTATATACATGATTAATTAATTCTTTTCCATTGGCCTGAATTAATCCGTCTTGTATACAATTCATGTTACGAATACCTGAGTCTGTTAATGTGATATCTGTCAAAGAAAACTCTTTATTGATCAAAATGATTTCTGTATGCCATTTTTGAAAGATTACTCTGTCAATTAAGTTCAAGAAATTTTGTTTATTACTGTCATTGTCCCAAATATATTTTTCTAATAAAGGGGAGTTTATTATAGGATTAGGAAAGTCTTTTATTATTTCTGTAATATTTTGTTCATCGATGTCTGTAGAATTATCTTCTTTAATTTCTTTAATTTCTTGTTTTACTATTTTTGCTTCTGTCATTAAGTCTTTTAAAGTTACTGATTCTCTTTCTACGTTATCTTTTTTCTTTTTTATCTTCTTTTGCTTGTCTTTTTCTTTTTTGGCTCTTTCTTCTTTTCTGCACTCTGTAACATGGTGTCCATATTTCTTACATCTGATACAAGCAATAGGTATATCTATGGAATCTTTCAGTTTTAGTAAATAGTCTTTTTTGTCTTGATTAGGTAGATTATCTACCAGTTTCATTACTATGTCTTTTTGTTTTCTTTTTCTTTTATTAACTTTAAGTGGGTTGATTGATTTTAGTTCTTCATTTTTCTTAACTTGATCTATCTCTTTTTGACTAACATTAAATATTTCCATCAATTCATTTAGTGTATCTGTTTGAAATTCTAATTTACTAATTTGTTTAGCGATTTTATTCTGTCTAACACATTGTTTTTTAGTATGTCCATATTCTTTACATTTATGACAAATATTATGTTTACAATGTCTGTCAATTTTCTCATTATTTGATACTTCAGTAGTATTTAAAACTGCTATTTCTTTTCCCTTGTCTGTATCTAAAGGTGAATTTAAAATTTTCATCTTTCTTTTTAATTCTACCAAACTGTTATCTATCATAGATTTCTCAATTAATTTTAGTCTTTCATCAATTATCTCTTTTAAACTATTATTTTTATTTTTCCCACCTTTGTTGACTATTTCTCTTTCTTTTAGTCTATCTCTTTCTATTCGTATATCTTCTATTAGGCTATTTTGTCTTTCTATGTTTCCTTCTATTTCTAGCTTCTTACATATAATTTGTACTGAGCTAGTTTCTTCTTTTTGCTTTTCCACCACTTCCTTTGGACTATTGTTATTAGTTTTTCCACCTTTGTTGACTATTTCTTTAGCTTTTGTTCTTTGTTGTCTTTCTTCTACTTCTATCTTCCTACGTAGGGATTCTTTAAAAATACTATTTTCTTTTAACATGTCTTTTCTTATAACTTTCCCTACATCTTCTTTTGTCTCTAGCTTTTTACTATCATGTCTTTCCATTCTTTCTACAATTTCTTTTACCATTTCTTGTCTTATCATTCTTTTATCTTTTTTGTCTTCATTTATTATAGCAATTCTTTCTTTCATGGGATTCTTTTCTTCTACACGTGTTGGTCTTTCCCAAGTATGGCCATCTTTCATGTTATCAATCTTTTGCCTCTCATTTTCTTTATGCATGATTCCTATAAGACTATTTTCTTTCTTTAGTTCGTCCTTTTCTTTGTCTTTATATATTATAGATATAGCTCTGTCAGTTGTTTTTAAATTATCTATTAAGTCATCTTTTCTACTATCTATCATATTTATTAATGTGTCGATACCTGTGAAATTATCCTTTTGCCTATTATACCCATTATCTGTCATAGTATTAGTTAAAAATGATCTATGATAGGGTTCAAATTCTTTTTCTTTCTCTAAAGGTGAATTTAAAACTTTCATTTTTTCATAGAGGTCCAAAAAACTATCATTTTTCCTTTCTACTTTAGTATATATTGTAGATCTTTCATCATTTTCTAAAGATTCTAATTTTTTGTTAATTATGTCTAAGAAACTATTATTGTGTCTATTAGTCTGTTGGTTGATTTTATCTCCTGTTAATATACTCCAATTTTTTGTATTATTATTGTAATCATAATTATAATCATCTATATCACTATCAGAATCAGAATCTGTTTCATAATCCATATTACTGTAAGACCAATTTTTGTCTATATCTCTCATGCTATAACCTTCATCATAATCTATATCATCATAGTCCATGTTTCAAATTAGTGTGTGCCTAGCCTAAGTGTGAACAAGCAAACAGATTATGAGCTGATAAATGTATTTATTCTCTTTCTAAGAAATTAATAATTACTGGCGGAACTATTACTAACCACTGGTATCCTTGCTATTGGGACCACCTCCTCGGGAAACTCCATTGCGGGACCACCCAAACAACACCAGTTTGTCGGCTAACAAAACGGGCTGACCAACGCGAACACTATGGTTTGCCAACGAGTGTGATCCACACTTGCAGCCGTCATTCTCTGCTCCAAAGCTCATCTCAGACTCCTCAGATTGGCCGCAATGACAGTGAAAAATTTAATTCATTTCCATATGCCATTAATCCCATTTCATAATATATATACACCATGCGATACACATATTTGGTACAGAGAATACTAAAATTATTATCAATTTTATCACAAAACAAAAACATGTCAATGACAACAAATCAGTTTATAAGGTTAATGTAATAAAAGTTATAATATGTCTAGTATCATTCATCATGTAAATATAAAATAGGCGTACATCTTTGCAGGTGCAACCCCAGTGATGATGGTCTCAGTGCTGGTCTTCTCTGAGAGACCAGGGTACATGCTGTTGCTGCAAGAACATGACAAAATATATATATATATATATATATATATATTTAGTCCAAGAAACAAGAACTAAGAATTTGACAATGAAAAGAAAGAGAGGGAAAAAGAAACTAGCCTAACCCTAACCCTATCAAACGTTAGAAAAAATAGTAAATCAATAACATATATATTGTGCCATAATGAGAAGTTCATTTCCAAGGAAAACAAATTTTACAATGATTGCAAAGGTTAGGAAAGTAGAGTATATACCAGTTGCAGCCACTGCCGCAGTTACAGCTGGAGCCACAACCACAGTTTCCTCCAGTGGAAGACATTTTCTTCAGACTACTGTAAAGAAGGATTGGAAAATATTTTACCGGGGATTGAATTAACTCACTCTTGGAGGAGTTTTGAAGTAAAGACCTCAGCTTCCTTTTATAGTGCAGGTAAGGGCATAGAGGGTGTCTATCCACCGTACACGTGGGAGAATCGTAGGCCAATTACGTCTATGACTTCCTCTTAGTGAAGCATTATTCAGATTCAGGTGTGCAATTGAATCTTTTCAATTTGCCTCTATTGGGGAAATTATATATTAATTTCTTGTACAGGTAAATTATTATCGAAAATACGTATAAAAAGGACTCCTTAATTAGTCAATAAAATGTCACAATGAAATAGCACCCAATTATACTATGTATATTGAAGATAAAGAGGTCTAGATTACTAGGTAGACCTTTCAAGTTTTATAAACGATCGCTAATATATTCGGTCAATAGCTTAGAATATATCTAAGAGATTAATTCCATCATTCTAAGGTGCTTGTGACATGGATTAATGAGTATTCCTTGTCGTAACTGTAGGTCTGTCTCAGATTCTCTCTGCAGTTTCTTGTAAAAATCAAGAGTACAAAACAAAATGAAGAAGTGGACACATGAGGTCATTATCAGCTCCAATCTTTCAAGGGAAAATGCTAGCTATGGAAATATCGATAAACCTTGTTGCTAAGTCTCAGTAGAAAATGATTTTTTATTTTTCAGATTGGTTTGGACAATTAATTAAGTTTTTTCACTGTCATTGCAGCCATTTAGAGAGGGCTGAGATAAGTTTTGGAGCAGAGAACGGCTGCAAGTGTGAATCAAACTGCACCTGCAACCCATGCAGCTGCGAATGAGCAAAAATGGACAAAGGCTCAAAAGAGGCATTTGTGGTTGTTAAATTATAGTATTAATAAAAAGGAACAAGAAGCCGGAATGTATTGTTGTGGAGCGAAAATTTACTGCTATTTTAAACTATGGTTTGAATTTCTAGCGTAGAATTTTCTCTTTAGCATAATATTGCTGTAGCCTGTAGGAACTAAGCATGCAGGACTTTTTTAAGGGACTAACCATGAAGGATCTTTTTTTAGGGACTAACCATGAAACATACCCTTCCTTTAGGGACTAACCTTAAAGGACTTTGTTTTTAATGGGCTATGAAAAAGGACCTTAATCCACTCTATTGTGCCCTAAGAACTGTATTTATTAAACACAAATATTATATATAATTTTACACACATCTTATTTTTTAATAGAAATCGTAATTTCAAGTTATAATTTTGAACTTAAAAATCATGACTTCAAGACATAGTTTTAGTTAAAAAATGGGATGCATGTAAAATTATGTGTAACAAGTATTACCTGTGCTATAAACATCATGAGCCGCAGGCTTTCAGCTCAACGTACAACTTTGGCTTTCCCAACTTGTTGAGTCCAGGTTCGATTCATAGGCGTTATACTATAGAAGAAACAAAAGAAGAAAAGACAACAACAAAAAAAAAAAAAGAGCTACAATTGTAAACTTATGCCGCTGCACTTCTCAAAAATAAAACTAAACAACTTATACCACTGTATTTTGTGGTCATGTCTCGTTTGATTGTGGCATTTCCTCGCCATGATTAAAATATTATTCTCTTATTTAGTAAGGAAACTAAATTCACCTTATATATAGCAACAATAGAAGAATAAAAATTCTTCGAAGATAGAATGGTTAATTCCTACTCCGATCCCATTTTTTCTTATCAGGATGTATCAAGATTGGCAAGCCCAAATCAAAGCGGCCCATGAGAAAGTTAAAGGCGAATTCCTACATAATAATAAAATTAGGCACAATGTTCGAAACAAGGCAAGAATGGCTACCGTAAAATGGATCTAATAGCCACCAAGTTTGCCGCTACACAAGTTGCTTTAAGTTGATTAGCAAAACCCTTAGTTTAGAGGACTCTGAAAGTTCAAATAGCGTTGAAAACGCTATGAATGTTTAGACCTTCAAAAATAAATTACCAATTCAAGTTTATAATCAAACAATAAATGTGCGGAACATGAACATAAGCCAATGACAGAATTGATAAACAATCTAAACCAATTTAAATTCACATTCACAACATAAATTAAATGGTAAAAATTAAGGGAAGAGAGATGCAAATACAAAGACAACACGGCGATGTGTTATCAAAGAGGAAGCCGAAGCCCTCGGCGTAAAACCTCTCCGCCACCCTCCAAGCAGTAAATAATCCATTAAAGAATGTAGTTGGGATACATAAACAGCAATAGACCCTCCAAGCCTAATCTACCTAGGTACCTAAGCCTTTCAAGCTTCTTCCTCCAACGAAGTTACGACGAACCCATCTCTTCTTTAGCTTACCGGATTCCACTATAACCCATAGCATCAACTAATAACCATTGGTCCTTTCCAAACTGTTTCCCTAAGCACCAAAAGACCTTCTCACAGACGTGAGTATGGTGAGAAAATGATTTGGTAAAGAACCTCCCAAGAATGTATCAATGTAGAGGAAGAGAGTAGAGGAATTTGAAGAGTCTCTTAGATGTAGATTGTGGATAAATCAATCTTATTTTTTCTCTAGGGTTTCTCTCTCAAAATTCTCTCTAAAAGCTCTCTACATTTTGTGGGTATAAGGGTCTATATATAGTGGGGTGAGAAAGAAATGCGAAAGACTCAGTTTTTCCCAAACAGGGCTGGTTGGCGGCTTGGCCTCGCGACTTAACTGAGTCGCAAGATCAAGCCGCGAGATAATAGAACGGCCAGACTGGATTTTTGTCCTGTAGTGCACCAGCTAGCGTGACTGTTCATCTTCTCACTTGCTTCACTCGTGTGCTGCATTTTGGCGGCTTGCCAGTCGCGAGTCACCCGCGAGTCCCAGCCGCGAATCCCTGCTTCTTTGCACAATTTTGAGCATTTCTTCACACTTTCTCACACTCTACCCTTACATGAATCTCACCTAAATATAGGGTTACTAAGTGCTGAATTATAAGCAAATTGGCACGGAATAAAGCCAACAAGATGGTTGATAAAACTCAACCTTACAGACTCAATCAGAAGCCCAAGCTTTGCAACAAGACTCAACCGATTACAATTCAAACCCATAGGTGGTAAGGTTTGGAAGGAGGGGGAGGAAAGTATGAGTTTGTGGCATTCTCCATGGCCCTTTTGGGTGTTACGTTTGCAAATAAACAAATACACACTAAAAGGGTGAAGGCAAGTCTTCCATAAGGTGCATGTGAAGTCCATTTTACATTGTTGAACTAGTCACTTGCTAAGTTGACATCTATCACCATTATTGCTCTCAACCACCATGTTTTTCCCTACTAAAGTCAAGCATGCCTACGCATTTAGCCATTGCCTATCCTCTATTCTGCCAGATGAGGAATCTCCTATCCATGACTAAAACTGATGTTGTAGAACAGACAGTACATTCCTTCTTGGAGTGGTAGGGGCGTCGGAAATCATAACACAAGATCAAAGGAGGTGGCCAATAGAGGCCATCGGGGTGACAGTGTTAGAATTGCATGAAATTTGACAGGTTAAAGGGAAACAGAATTCTAATCCAGACTCGAAAGTCTCAAGCATTGCCTAAATTTAGGCAAATTCTTTCGTTAAAGCTCCAAAAACAGTATTTTTGCTATTTATAGTAATATTTTTTTCTCTTAATAACTTTTAATTTAAAAGTCAGAATAAGGTCTTGTCTATTTTGAGATGACCCTTAATGTCAGTGGTTTATGATTTTGCATTTAACTCAATTTTACCATTTTTGGTAAATTTCAGTATTTTGTCACCTAATTACGTAATTAGTGCAAATTAAGGTTTCAGACATTTCCTAATCATCTAAGAATTTTACTTTCTCAATATTTATATGTTTTGTAGTCATCAAAGGCAAATCAGATTAATATTAATAAAATATAGACTTTTTGTCGAATTCTTTCTCTAGTGGATTCCAAATTATCACCTTATAGATTCAAGGAACCCCTCGTGAATTCGTGATTTACTACCTAGAAACTAATAATTTAGTTTCTATCTATCAAAAAGAGCATCATGTGTGCTTTCTTCAGGCTTTCGCGACTTCAAAAACCATGAAGTACTCTCTCTTCTCAAATACCCACTATTATTAGTAATAAAGCCTTCACTTATAAAGACCAATCAAGGACCTATCACCCATGGAATTTTGTTCTTATATCGGGTATTACAAGGAAGAGAATCCCTTATCTTGCCCATAAAATGAGAGGCCTAGATAATCCATGGCATCACGACTAAAACTCACGAGAGATTTCCCTTTTAGCTTGATGAAACCTTAAGAGATTATCAACCCATTATATACCTAACAAAGACCAAAACTCATGACATGCATAACTTTGCTCATCCTCTCTCTCCCTTTGAAATTCACTTACCTCTAGGCTCTCCATAGAAATACCATACTCAATTATGGGGCGAAGATTGTCTTTAAACAAATCCCAAGCCTCATAGATTTGGACATTCCTTTTGGTAGTTCTAAAGTCTGTACGAGTTTGAGCTTAAGCCACTGGAAACCGTAAGAGAAATATAAAAGCACCCAAATTTCACTTTTATGTGTACAAACGAAATACAATAAAAATTATTCATATGTCGTGTGATTTACCTTCGTTGAAAGGACATAGAAGCCCTACATAATTATTTTGGTGGGCCCTTTTGCATTAAAAAAAGAGAGCAAATTATCAGCTCATGATAATAATAATAATAAATAAATAAATAAATAAATCACTTATAAGATTTATAAAACATAAGATTTTTCATAAAAAGATGGTCACCGGTCTTTGCTCATCCTCAATCTTCTTGTTATTATTACTCTACATACTTCTCTTACTATAAAGTGGCAACTATCCCTTCGATAAAAATCAACCAATGTAACATAAAACCAGGAAATTTTTTTTTGGGGGGAATTGAATTAGGCAATTAGCAATTAATTGACTAATGGGTTATAGTTAGCTCAACTAAAAAGTCTTTTGTTGTAGAATAAGAAATTTTGATTTCGAACCCCGCTTATACCAAAACCAATTAATGTTGTAACTTGATGATAATAAAGAATAATCATTATTGAATGGATGTCATATGTTAAAATACTATTGAACCTATTATAAAAAAAAGGGAAATGCATAAGTTATAAACTTTTTTACAAATTTTTTTGCAAACTATTGAAGTTGTTAGTAGTTATTGGTAAGTAAAAAAATTATGTTAATAGTAGGCCAAAATGAAAACTAATAAGAATTTATCATATTAATGGTTTATAAAAATGTTGTAAAAAAATTTGTGTGTATAACATTAAAGGGAAAGCAATTAATTTATGAATTCTTTAGACTTGGAACATGTGGGATGTGATCCTAGAAGCAGAGCCAACCGTCTATTCTATGTATATTTAGAAGAGCATTATATATTACACACTACCCTATTACACACAAAGTACATACAATTCAATTTTTAAATTAAAATCGTATCTTGAAGTCACAATTTCAGTTTCAAATTTTTTTAATTGAAATCATGTTTTCAATTCAAAAATAATTTGTATGTATTGTATGCAACAATGTGTGTACTAACAATTCTTTTATTTAGAAATTTAGAAAGGAGGGAAACCATCAATCCCTTCAAGCCCAAGAAATACCCACAATCCTTTAGTGAACTCCGGTCCAATAGTGCCGAATAGTGTGATTGTTGGGCAATTGGAGACTAAAAAAATATTGGATGGAAAGGGCCAATTGATAATGCTGTGCGGAGTTTCTCACCCAAAAAAAAAAAAAAAAAAAAAAAAGAAGAAGAAGATAATGCTGTGCGGAGAGCCCATGTCCTTCCTTTAATAAAAAAATCACAGAGACGCCTATCTAGGAAATTGCATATTTAAAATCCAATTAGAGGTGTGTGTGAGAACTAATGAAATGAAAATAATAAGCCAATGATCTAACCCCTTTTTTGTGTCTCTTAGGATTCGAATTCCCTTCCTTCACATTTTTTTTAGGGAACCCTTCCCTCAATTAAGATAAATAATAATAATAATAATAGTTTAAGGACACAAAAATTAAGGTAACAATTTTAAACCTTAGTCTATATTAAACACCAAATACAAAATCATTCCACTTAAATAAGTTTAAGTTTAATTGGTTATCTTTCAAACCATAGGGTTTTATTTGTTACTTTTAAATTATAGAGTTAATTTGTTACACCTTATACACTATAAGATTTAAAATGTAATTTTTATAAGAATTTATTATGTGATTTTAATGTGCATGAAATATATCGATTAAAGTACTCTTATAGTGATGTAGGACATAATTTAATATTTAATTATTGTAATTTATTAATTTTGGTATTTAATTTGTAATTTTCGTTATTTTAGGTTTAGGGTTATTATTTCCTTGTTTTTGGGCGCTTTTAATGTTTTTTAGGTCAAATTTGGTTCATATTATGGTTATGTATTAATTATGAGTTATTTTAGAATATATTTTCTTGTCTGTCAAGTTTTACAAATAGGCTCCTAACTCTGTAAACGTTTTTTGAACAATTATTCAATCAATAAAATTTAGACTTTTTGTCTCTCTATTTTCTAGTGGATTCCAAACCCTTTCTGCTTGTAGAATCAAGGACCCTTGTGGATTCGAAATTATTTTCAAAAGCAAACATGTTTTTTTTCTTGTTTTCTAGAAGTAGACGTATTCCACTTTTTAACGCTTCCGATTCTCGCATAAGTTGGTATCAAAGCCTTGGCTTATCTTGGTTTGGTGGCGAACGTATGAGACAGTAGCAATTTCAGTGACAGAAAACTTAGCAAGTATTATGTGACGTACAACTAGCATTCACAAACATCTTTACTAGGATGCCATCATTGGAGCATGGAAACAATAGAGATAACTGTCGCAGAGACATAACTTACGGGCAACCTATTAGTAAGCAAATTTCATATAGACCATATAGAAGAATTGCAAGTTTTAATGGTTATTTTTATAAAGAAGATTTTCTTGATTAGTTACTTGATCTAGAGGATTAATTTGACAATGAGAATATTTGTGATGAAAGAAAAGTTAAACTTTCTTTGTATAAACTTAGAGAGTATGCCTTACATTGGTGGGAACGAATACAGACTGATAGAATCCATCAAGGTAAAGACAAAATTCGTTCATGACCAAGGATAAAAAAGACGCTTGCTATCAAATTTTATCCTTTGGATTGTGATGAACTTTTGTCGTATACAAAACAAGATTATTATTGGCTAAGAAGTTCAAACTTGAATTATTTTGAAGAACCATATATTCCACCATTAAGAGAAAAATTGCATGTTAAAAAAAAAATCTTGAAGAAAATATGGATCTTGAAAATTATGTAGAAGTCAAAGAAAAAAATAGAGAATTCTAAGGAAATTAATGAAGGCCTTGTTATGGAAGAAGATCTTAAAATCAAGATTATTGTGGAGGTGAATAATGAAAATCCTATTATAGAGAAAGATTTTGAAGTCGAGATAGTAGAGACCGTTGAGGAAGAAATTGAAGAGGAAAGTTTCAAAGATTAAATCAAATCATATGATTGTCAATCTCAAGATCCTTTTATTTTGGTGGTAAGCAATACAACGAAGTTTATTGATTTTATTGGGGTTGATAGATTTGATTCAATTGTTAGTTTTTATTCGGTAAATCTCTACAATTACATGAAGACCAAGGATTTGTTTATTCTATTGATGAGTTGCAAGTATGGAAAGAAGATCAAGGGACTCAAGCATTCGAAGTATTTGTTTATTTGATGGAGCAGAAGATTTCAGATTTCAAAGATGAACTCGAGGAAGTGTTTGTTTCAAGTGGAAGGGTCTGATGTAGGATACAATTTAGTATTTAATTATTGTAATTTATTAATTTTGGTTTTTAATTTGTAATTATCGTTATTTTAGGTTTAGTGTTATTATTTCCTTATTTTTAGGTGCTTTTAATGTTTTTTAGGTCAAATATGTTTCCTATTATGATTAGGTATTAATTAGGAGTTATTTTAGAATATATTTTCTTGTTTGTCAAGTTTTACGGAGCCCTTAAATAGGCTCCTAAGTTTGTAAACGTTTTTTGAACAATTATTCAATCAATAAAATTCAGATTTTTTGTCTCTCTATTTTCTAGTGGATTCTAGACCCTTTCTCCTTGTGGATTCAAAGACTCTCATGGATTCAAGGTTATTTTCATAAGCAAACATATTTTGTTTCTTGTCTTGTAGAAGTAGATGTATTCTACTTTTTGACGTTTTTGTTTCCCGCATCACATAGTTAGCTTTAGTTTTATGTTGTTTTTTTTCGAGAAATAGTTTTATGTTATTTCTTAACTAATTATGAATTATCTATATGTTACAAGTAATGGAAGCTTTACATGCTAAAGGGTTTTATCTAAAACATAAGGATTGACTCTAATTCAAGTAGGCTAAAGCAACTCAAACTCAAAGACCTACAAGATGTCTAAATCATAGTTATCAAAATCGTACCGGAGGTTAACCTGGTTGAAAAATTGGTCATTGGTTTAACTTGTGGTTCATTAGTTGAATTGTAGGTTTATTAATTAATTAAATAATATATTTTATAATTATAAAAAGCAACTAAAATAATATAAAAATAATTCTGTAAGGGGAAGAAATGGTCCTACTTAGAATAATGGTCCTTGGTATTTCTAGCCTAACACAATTAATTTATAAGAGTATGGGCCTTCTAAGTCAATTATAATGCTAAGTAGGGTCCAAGCGTGAAATCAATGTAGTAGTGACTCTTAATATGATGAAATGGAACAAAAGTTAAGTATAAACTCTTCCTCAAGCTTGTTCGAGGATGGATTGTTCATATATTATTTTTTCCAATCTTAATACAAGTAGATACTCTCTTATCTCTTGTTTTGCTTCCCTTTTTCGACCCCCCTTCCTAGAGGGGTTCATTTCTTTTATATAGTCTCCCCAAATGCATCTGAGCCCTCCACTTGAACATCTCAAGGTAGTAGTTGGGATGCTTGTCCCATCAGGACCCTTCTGGAGGTGGTAGAGAGTATTGTGGGCTGTGGAACTACTATTTAGGTGTCTTTTCCTCATAAATGTGGTTGGCTCAGTTGGTGCAGTGCATTGAATGCGAAGGTGATGGATACCTTCCCCAAATATTTCCTCTCTTCTTTACTTGCACATCTCTGATGTCTTCTATAGTGCCCTACTTCTTGGGTGCAGGTGGCCAACTGAGGCATTCCTAAGGTGCATTCGTTCCTCGGGCTCTTCGGATAGTGAGTCCATTCGTTTCTCATTCTCGGGCTTCTGTTCACATGTTCAATTTGAACTAGCATGGTCTTCATGTCTTCCTTCCTCAAACCTAGTCCACGTGTCAGGTTTGGATTGGTGTAAGGATGGGCCTTTGCCCATCCTCGGATTGGGCCCATGGGCATTATGTTGTGTTTGGATCCCTTCCTCCCACAAATTCATTTAGCTAAATTAATAAATTATAACAATAAAAAATTACATCATACGACATAAAGTTAGAGAATAATAAATAAATTAAAAAAAAAAAACACATCATTCACATTAATCATCCAATAACCAAGTGTGGGTGCCCGAGGACCGAGGAGGAAGATGAAGGGTTGCGATATTGGCCCGAGGACCAAGGAGGAAGTTGAAGGGTCACAGTAATGACGCCAAGGTGCAGTAAGCCACAGGTCCAAGGGAAGAAGCCGCCCGAGGAGGGGAAGAAATGAATCATGGTACTCAAAGGCACTCTAAGGGGAAGTTAGGATCAGAAGAGAGTGGAAGACAATGGGAATTAGGGAAGCTTTAGGCCTGGTGTAGCCTGTTGCATCCGCATTAATTGGAGGACAACAGTTTTATCAGCCGCATTAATAAGGAAGTAACCTGAACAATGTAGGCTACAGCTAAGCAGATTCCTACCACCACCTACTTCAAATGTGAAAGGTAACAAGTGTCGGGAAAGGAGGGGTAAGGTAGAAATGGATGGTGAGCATAAAATGAAAGGAAAGAGCATTGAAAAAGAGGGATTGAAGGGAAGAGAGAGAAAAGGGAAATAGAGTGGTATGCATTGGAGAAGAAAAGGGAATAGTATCATTTTCTATGTGAATCCTGCCTCATCAGGAGCCTTTGTGTAAAGCTTGATGCTCATTTATTTTGGAATACAAATCTGATTATTCCCTATAATTGTCCTCGAGCAGAGCTCACTGTTGTTGTGCTTTCCCATCTCTTACAAATTTTTATTGATTTGGGCCAAGTTTGAAAGATACGACCCATTACTTTAAGTGGGCTCAGGCTACAAACTTTTTTGATCCTTACACCAAGTTATATAGTTTAAAAGTCTTGAAACAACATATCTCATAGAAATTCAAAATAAAATTTTAGCTTGATCATTAAACCCTAGAGCATAACAAAATTATTTAAATATCCAAATACAACTGATGAATTCAAAGTTCAATGAATTCAATAATTTAGTTTAGTCTTTTTGAGTTTTTTCACAAATACACAGTATTTTTTTTTCTTTTATTTGCAGGTTAAAAGTATTAACTTATACAATCAATTGGTTTTCACTGTTTGATAATTAGGGATGGCAATTTCTACCCGACCCGTGGATACCTGGTCCGGCCCAACCCTAATGGGTCAGATTTTACCCGGCCCGATTAAAAATAGGGTCGGGTTTGGGTTTTTACAAAAACCCGGTCCTGGCCCGACCCGCTTAAAAATAAAATTACCAAAAATAACCTTAGTATATATATAAACTTATAAACCCTAACTTATTCACTCTCTCATTTCACTCAGCCCTACACTAGCCGCCCCTCCCACTCTCACTCACTCTCCTTTACCACTCTCACTCACTCTCCTCTCATGTCTCACGCCGTCAGCCACCAAAAATCAGCCGCCCCTCTCTCATGCTCTCAACCTCTGATCTCACTCTCTTTGCTGAAGAAGACGAAGACGAAAATCTAAGATTCTCGCAGCAAAGCCTCTCCGATCTCACCCAGTTTCGTTCAATATTGCTCCCTATATTTGCTTTGCACCGAGTTTAATGATAGTTGAAGCCAACAACTATAACCACGGTGATTGCGGCAATGATTTTTGATGATCTTTTTCCATTTTTTCTTTATTTGATTAGTGGGTTTGGGGATTTAGATTCTCTTTGTTTAACTTGTGGGTTTGGGGATTTAGATTTAGTTGTTAAGATTTGATGTTCCTTGCATGTGCTGTTTTAGATTTTAATTTCAAATGTATTTGGTTCCTATGAATAGTTTGATTTTAGCTAGAATAGGTGCTGATCAAGAGGCAAATTTCCTTTTGTTTTCCAATCCGCCTATGGACTTTCTTAAGACCTTAGAGGATGACTGTAATGGAGTTTATTTCAACAAACTTTGTACTGATTTGGATGTAGTTGTTTAGTTTAATGATATCGTCATTTTTAACCAAAAAAAAAAGTTTGATTTCAAATGCATTTGGTTTCTGTGAATAGGAAATTTGAATGGGTATGGTGGATTTGATTTGAGATTTACTTGGATTTGTTGTTTGTGCTACTGTGATTTTTTTTCCCTAGAAAACATAATTTTTTTTTTTATTGGGCCACTATTAAGGGCTAAAGATTGGGCCCTGAAGTGGCCACTGGCCTGGCTGGGCGGGGCTCGTGGGGCCCACTGGTCTGGGCCTCGAGAAAAAATCCGTTTAATAAACGGGCCGGGTCCGGGCCACGGGTCCTGGCCAGCAGGTCGAGTCCGGGTATGAAAAAACCCGGCCCGAACCCGACCCGTTGCCATTCCTATTGATAATGAGTCATTACATATCTGGTATTTTATACCAAACCATTCCCGATAATGCTTTAATTCATGGTTTTCATGGTTTATAACTGATTGTTTGGTACAGATTTAATAACTATGGTCTAAATTAATCAAACCAAATAAGGCAGTTGGGGGAAAAAATAAATAAATTTGGTCCAATTTTAGAATTGGGATTTTTCTGCACACATCTAAATATTTTGATCATAACTTTAGGCTTTAGACATCCAATTAAGTTGAAACCAAAGGCATTTGAAAGAAAATGCAAATTTTTACAACTTTGCTAAAAATTCAAATGGAAATTCACTTGGTTTTTCTTTTTTAAGCTAAATGTTTATCATATGAATTAACTACAGTATATGCTAATTATAGGATGCTTTAATGGCTTCAAGTCAAACGAGACTTAACCACAAAATGCAGCAGCATAAGTTAGTATCAATAGGATTAGCAACAAAAAAAAAAAAAGTTAGTATCAATAGTAGCTCTTGCATTTTACTTTAGTTTTGTTTTTTCCTTTATTTAATTTTGTAGGTTTTAGATCCCTATAAACTAGATTGTTTAATCTAATTAATTAACCAAGTGAATACTTAGGTTTATTATTCGGATCTAGGTTAAAACAAAACAATCATATCATGCAAAGCAGAGAAAAAATAAATAGCAAAACAATAAGATGACCCAGGAAAACCAAACCAATAAAAAACCTAGGAAGGATTTAACCTATATATCCTCAAGGTAAAAACAAATTAACTATAGAGAATCGAAGTTTACAATAAGCCTTAGACCACTAACATCTTATTGCTACCACATGTAGAACTTACTGACACGACCACGTGCAAGCTCCGAATCCACGGACTCTTTCTCTCCTTGGCCTTTGCAACACAAGCACCCACGCTTGTGACAAAAAACACAAACTCTCCTGTTTGTGACTCTAAGACCACCCTTAAAGGATTAGATCATCAATACCTTTGATGACTAGAGAATGTAGCAACTTCTACAACACCGGATCTTGAGATTCTTCAGGGAATAACACCGATAGAAGATATGAGAGAGCTTTTTAGGTACAAAACTCTAGATACAAAGGAGGCACACACTTCTCTCTGAAAAGCCTTATAAAAACGTGCTTAGGGTTTCCTTTATATACTAGCAGTGTTTTACTTGAAACCCAATACGTTTAAGTAGAGTTTGGACTGAAATAGAATTCTGCAGATACGTGTTTTGATTGGTCAAGCATGTTTCTCGATCGGTTGAATCAGACAGTTTCTGAACTCTTTTTTCTGCAGCTTGTATATTCTTGAATCTTGACTTGTATTACCTTTAGCATTGTCTAATAATACCTATAGACTTTAAGATCTATATCTAGACAAGTTTGTTTTCACGATTTGTCAATTGTTCTAAACTTTTAAAACCTAACCATCTCCCCCTTTGGCAATTCGTGACAAAACTTACATACAATATGAAATGTTCAAATGCAAGAACAACCTAATACAATAAAATGCCCAATTACATCACAAATCCCAATATAAGACTCCTAACCTAGAAGTTGCAAGAAGAGGTCGAAGGTCTTGATCAGAATGTACCTGCCTTTCTTGAAAACACTCAAAAGAACACATCACCACATGTGTGGAAAGAAAGACATATAAACAATAATATGAAACACAATATAAAAGCAAAAGTAAATTCTAATTCTCCCCCTAAGTTAGATACATCAAAAAGTTTTTATATTCTCCCCCTTTCAAAAACAATTTTATCTCCCCCTAAACAAGACATTCTAAAAACCTTTCTAAACAGGATTCCCATATTTCATCTATTTCTCCCCCTTTTTGTCACATATTGATAAAGACAACCCAATCAGAAGGTAGACAGAAAACATACGCAATAGAGAATAAGAGAAAATAGAGAATTAAGGGAACACAAAACAATTCAACTCTATAGAAAATAGAAACAACTCCTCCTATGAAGAGCAACAACTCCCTCTAAGAACAACAAAGGTTAAAAACAACTTTTCTCTCCCTATAAAATAGGAAAAACAAAACAAGTTTTGGAAAAAAAAACAATTTTGGGAAAAATTTAGGAGGTGGGGAAAAGTAAAAACACACAAACTAACTCGAAAAAATTGAGGTTACACATGAACACAAATATTCTCTCTTTCAATAAATGCAAACTTGGCACTATGTGACCCATAAACAGATGCATGAGTAGAGAAAATATTTATACATTGATTATCCATCATATCTCTTAAGGAAAATATTTTCTGCAATTCACACATAAAAATAGCATATATTAAATTGTACAAATGACTCAAAAATTAATCAATCAATATTTAAATCAAGTTGAGTGCCCAACTTAGCAAAGTGTATGCATGTTATGTGTGAAAACAATGAGAGATATGACTGCAAAACTACAAAATGAATACAAAAAACAATGCAATGCATGTGAATCCTAAACATAAATGATGCATGAAAAAAAATTTGGTCAAAAACTTAGAAACTGAAAATTTTTCAATTTCGATCGGTTGAGCATTGATCAAATACCAATTGAGTCAGGTAGAAGCTAAACTTGAAAAATCTAGAAATTTTCGATAAATCGAAAATCACACTCGATCGATCAAAATTCTGGAAAATTGGATTTTTTGAAAAACAGCAGAAGTTTTATGCAGAAAACACTCGAACCAATTGATTTCATGAATGAAATGCATGAATATGAGTTTAAAATTTTTTCAAAAACATTTGTTTTCAATCCAAAACTTTCAAAAACAAGATTATAACACATTTTGTCCTCAAATTTTCAGTCCAATGAATACAATTTGTATCAAAATCATAGAGTATATAATCTTGGATGGCCAAACCAAATTCACACACAATTTCATGTACTAAGTTTAACAAAGAATAACTTGTGAAGTGTATGTCACTAGTTACAGCATGAGTTACATGTGAGGTGATATGTAAATAGTAATTGTAGGGACTCAAGTTGGATTGGACCCAATATAGGGATGGGATTCTAGCCCAACAAGCCCAAACAATAAATTTTTAGAGAGTGGGTGAAAGAACTAGTTCCATTTGGTAGAAAAGATTATGATCATTGTGCAGCAAAAGACGTTTCAAGCTAACTGTACGATAAAAAGTTTTCCTCGGCTAGGTTTCAGGGGATATCTTTCTGGCTTCTATTATTTGTCCCCCTCTTTTTTTGTTACGTCCTCCTTTAATATCATCCACTTTCAGGTTATATACTACGTCCATCACCCTCTTTTCACCGTACACGTGTAGGTTCTATTCTTATGACTCCTTTCTGTCCCATCTGGCACTTCCTGGAACTTTCGCTTAGCAGCCATAAGGCTGCTTGGTTACTGTTTAGGCATCACCTCCACATTAATGCGGCCAGAGAGTTAGCTGGGAAGCATTTAATGTGGAGGTAGTAGCTTTAGAAGATATTTGTTATCTTTCCCGGTTCCTTCTTTGTTCTATATTCACTTTCTAGTTCTGATACAATTTTGCGGGGTACCCTGAATAGTAAGATAGTTACATCCACCTCGGACCATGGTATCCGAGGTGAGTCTTATCCTCGGACGCGTTTTGGACCACTACATATGACTTCCATCCCTTTTTTTTGTACTAGTCCCACAATATCTCTCTTTAACTATCCTCGGATAAGTGAGTGTCCTCGGACTGGGCCGTTGGGCCACAAGCCCATTTTCCACAATTTCTACATCATCCTTTTGGATAACCGACCCACAATAGCCCCTCAAAATTCCGCTTTTTGTTATCTTGGAAAAAGGGAGATTTTGATATCCTGCCCTCACCTCTTTCGTGGACTTTCCTAACCTTCAGAGCGCCTTTCTGCCTGCCCAAGGCACGCTCCGGACGTTTCGGCGTCAGGAGCACGCCATTATTAAATGATGACGGCTTCTTTGTCCCCCATGTTCAACAGCAAGATGTAAATCAAACGGTGGAGGACCCTCAGTATTTATGGGCGGGATTTTTCCCGCTTACAATTTCTGTGCCACTATAAAGAGCTTTTCAAATCAACTCTCTTTTCAGTTACAAAAATCACACTGTCTTAGCGTGTATTCATTGAACCTGTCTCTCTTTCTCACCTCTCCACACTCTTATAAATACTGAGAGTCTGTCTGAGGAGCTCATTTTCCAAACCTGTAAGTTTCCTCAACCCTCTTTAGCCTTCAATCCTCTTCGCTAATTTTTCTTCACAACTTTTAGGAAATGGGTAGGTTCAAGCGTCTAGTTGATTCCGAGGAGCAAATAGAGATATTTAGAGCTAAGTATAGGATTCCCCCAACAGTGGGTATTAGATATGCTTCCACAGAAACGTGGTTAAACGCTAAGAAAACAAGGGAAGTGGTCATCCCTATGATCGCCTTTATAGAGGGAGGGATGACTATCCCTATGGGTAGTCTTACTAGAAGTTATCTTAGGTTCTTTAGGTTATCTCCCACACAATGCGCCTCAAATATGTTCAGGGTGCTAGGGAGTATAGAAGCCCTAAATGCGAGGATGAACATAGGTCTGACCCATCAGGATGTGAACTGGGTGTACAATCCCAATCATTTGAAGGGTCAGGGATACTATCTTAAGTCTAGGTTCCCTGAAATAAGGTTAATCCAGTGTCTCCCTACATCGAATAAGGGCTTAAAAGATAATTTTCTAATTTTTTTTTCTGGGGAATGGCATGATGGTTTACCCTGTCCGACTAAAGAGGGAAAACCAGGTGGGGTTTTTGGGTTATAAGCCTCTATAATTTGGATTGTATTCTTTAATTCAAGTTACCTTTATTTCTGACAGAGTTTTTCTCCTGTTTTAATGATTTTGCAGACAGGCGTGCTACCAGACCTCAGTTTAGATTGGTTAATAGGGAGAGCTTAGATAGAATCATGTGATCTAAGGTGTATGTGAACCCATCTGACGGCCAACTGAGAGCAGCACACATAATCCTTCGATACAAACCAATTTCCAAGGCCTTTCAAGCTCCCAAGTGCGTGATAAAAGCTAAAGATCCTCGGCTTCACCGCATCAGTGTAGCCTTTGAAGGATTTATTGTTCCTGAGGGTGTTCCGATTCCTGAAGGTACCCCTTTCACTCAGCTGTTATTTGTGGCCACTCCTTCTGTAAGAGCTTCATCATCACGCTCTATTCCTCAGGAAGGGAAGGAGGAAGAGGAGAAAGAAGGAGAGGAAGAAGAACAAACTTCAGAAGGAGTTGTAGAATTGTTGGATTCTGCAGACGAATTTGAAGTTTTCAATCAACCCCAATCTCCCGAGGTGACTTCTGACGAAATGGGCATCCAGAGAAAGAGTCAGAGGAGTTTAATGGATGTGATCGAAGGCCAACCTAGAAAGGGGGTGCTGGGGAAGTCAATTCAACCCAATCTCCCCCTTCCTCCTCCTCCTCAACCACCCCAACCACATAGGATCGAACCTAATGATCCAAAGATGAGGAGAGAGCCAAAAGACAAAGAGGTGATGGAGACTGGGAGATCTCGTCCGGCTCATGAAGATGAGGTCCAACGAGCTGCGAAGCAGCAAAAGGTTGCTCATGGACCTCAACGAGTTGTGGCAAGGCCAACTACTCAGTCCTCGGAACCCGAGGCTTGGCTCCCTGCTCCCATGCTCGGTGGTGAGCCTCTGAGGGAAGATGCCTCGATTAGGGACTTTAACGGCGGAATTGGGTGTCACGTCGCTTTAGCTTTAGAGGAAACCCTCCTTCTCCCCAAGGATATGGCCGAGCTGAGAAGCATAAAGAGGAACGAGGTCTTCCAGAATACGAAAAGATATTTGGGCATGGTATGATACCCTTATTGTTCTTATTTTTTCTTTGTTTTTTATAATCGTCGTGCACACAGCCCTATGTATTGTATCTCTAACTCTTTTTCTTCTAGGCCGTTCAAGCCACTTTCAGGCTGGAGGAGATAACCAATGCTTGCTACCAGCAAATAGACGATGAGAGAAAGAAGCAAGCAACAGCTGTGCACACACTCACCGTTGCTGAGCAAACCGCTGAAAAACTGAAGAAAAAGCTAGCCGAGGAAGAACATGCTCGGAAGAGTTCTGACTCTGCTTTGGAGAGCACCCAAAGGCAAGCTGAGGACCAAAGGAAATGTATGCGTGATGCTAATGACCAGCTGGCTGCTTCCAAGGAAGAGATATTAACTCTGAAGGGACAACTGGAGGAAGCTCAGAGGCTTAGGGACCAGGCTGAGAAAGCTAAAGCTGAGGTGGAGAAAGCAAAAGCTGAGGCCGAAAAAGAGAGAAACAGAGCCGAACAGCACGGATACAACGTCGGCGTAGCTAAGATCGAGGATAATTTCCGGGCTGAGGTGCCTGTCGTATGCCGAGCATACTGTGCCCAGACCTGGGCAGAAGCTCTCAACCGAGCTGGGGTCGAATCCTCCTCCGAGTTGAGGAGGCCTGAAAACGTTTACTTCTCTCCGGCCATACGAGCCCCAGGTCTTTCTTCCCAACAAAAGGAGGTCTCCTCCATAGTTGTTGAACCGGCCAAAGAAGCTCAAACTCAGAATCCTTCCTCTCTCAATCAGCAGAAACAACCTGAAGTGCCTGAAGCTGCAAAAGATATTTCCTCAGATAAAGCAGCAGAGGGGCCTAAGGATGGAACAGCTTCTCAAGGCTTTGAACAGGCCCTAGCTTCAACTGTCCTACCTGGTGGAGAAGCTCCAAAGGAGAAAGAGAAATATGTTCCTCCTAAGGCAACTGGCAAAGCTCCCCAACCCAAGCTCCAAATAACATTAAAGCCATAGTTGACATAGTTAAATTTCCTTTATTTTTCAATTTATTTTTCTTCTTTATTTTTTTAAGGATGTTTTTAATTGTAATGTGTACTTCCGTTTCTAAATTTATATAAGATGTTGTTGCTTTATTTACCACTTGTATAATTTATGCACAAAAAGAGAAAACTTGCATGTTAATTTGAAACCAAAGTAGACTATAATAGTAAACTACACAGCCCCACAAAGGCTTGCTTTCAATTCATTAAAAAGTGTCCATATTTGAGAAAGTATTCTAAATGCTTAACTCAGGGAGGTATTGGGCACCTTAAAATGCTTTAAGTGATACTCATCGAGCTTGCTTTGGTGTACAATTTTAATTGCACAGACCGTATTTAAAAAGCATTGATCCCTACTAAGTTTGTTGTATAAACAATCTGTCATACCGTAGTTCCTGTTTAATACTTCAATAGATGTCAAGATGTAATAATTTTCACTAAGTTTGTGGTCCGAGGACCTGACATAACTTAGTGTATGTTTAATACTTCAATAGTTATTATAGGGTATTAATTTCCCCCAAGTTTGTGGTCCGAGGACCTGACATAACTTAGTTTCTGTTTAATACTTCAATAGTTGTCATAGTGTATTAATTTTCACCAAGTTTGTGGTCCGAGGACCTGACATAACTTAGTTTCTATTTAATACTTCAATAGTTGTCATAGTGTATTAATTTCCACTAGGTTTGTGGTCTGAGGACCTGACATAACTTAGTTTCTGTTTAATACTTCAATAGTTATCATAGTGTATTAATTTTTACTAAGTTTGTGGTCCGAGGACCTGACATAACTTAGTTTCTGTTTAATACTTCAATAGTTGTCATAGTGTATTAATTTCCACTAAGTTTGTGATCCGAAGACCTGACATAACTTAGTTTCTGTTTAATACTTCAATAGTTGTCATAGTGTATTAATTTCCACTAAGTTTATGGTCCGAGGACCTGACATAATTTAGTTTCTGTTTAATACTTCAATAGTATGAGAAACACAAGTTGCAGAATTAGAATAAATTGCGAGAGGAAGTAAAACAAAGCTGTTCTTATTAATAGTAATACCTCTTTAGATTGCTTACATTCCATGGATGAAGTATAGTTTTTTCATCTAAATCTTTTAAGTAATAAGTGCCAATTCCTGCTACAGATGCAATACGATACGGCCCTTTCCAATTAGGCCCTAACTTTTCCCAGGCTGGATTTTTGGTAGTTCCCAAGACCTTTCTCAATACCAAATCTCCTAGGGCTAATGGCCTCAACTTGACATTTACATCATAACCCTGTTTTAGCTTGTGTTGGTAGTAGGCCAATTGAACCATCGCATTCTCTTGTCGTTCGTCTATCAAGTCTAGATTCTTCTTCAACAGTTCATCATTTCCATCCGAAGTGAAGGTACTGGTCCTTAGTGTAGGAAAGCCCATTTCAAGAGGAATCACAGCCTCAGGCCCGTATGTCATTGAAAATGGGGTTTCCCCTGTTGACCGCCGAGGTGTAGTTCGATACGTCCAGAGGACATATGGCAGCTCCTCCACCCATTTTCCCTTTGCATCATCCAACCTTTTTTTGAGCCCACCCACTATGACCTTGTTGACAGCTTCAACCTGCCCATTTCCCTGTGGATAGGCCGGAGTGGAATATCTGTTCTTTATCCCTAGGTCGGAACAATACTTTCTGAAAGCCTTGCTATCAAATTGAAGACCATTATCCGAGATGAGAGCTTGAGGAACCCCAAATTGAGTGATGATATTTTTCCAGACAAACCTCTTGACATCCACATCCCTGATATTAGACAGAGGCTCAGCTTCGACCCACTTCGTGAAATAGTCCATGCCAACTAGCAGATATTTTTTATTTCCTACTGCTAGTAATCAATCACAATTTCTACATCATTCATCACATAAGTTTGAAAGTGACTATCACCTAAAGAATTACATCCTATAACTCCCACATCTCCTAGAAAACAAGCTGGCAATCAAGTAATTTTTTTTTTTTTTTTAGCCTTATAATGTACACATCATTTTTATTTCTTTGTCCTTTTTTTTTTTAGCCTGATAATGTACACACCATTTTTATTATTTTCATTATATTTTTTTATTCCAAGGCTACACCTTATTTTCTTTTTGTGCATGTGCTACACTTTCTCGAGCACAAAATCTTACGATATGCACTAAGGTTTTATGATTGGCTAGTAAACAGTGAGATGGCTATTTATGTCTTTCTCTTAGGATTTTTTAGTCCTTACAATCAAAAGCATGTGACTTCAAAATCAAGATCATGTGATCAAAAATTATAAACAACTCCCACACAACATGCACTACATAGCTGAAACTAGCAAAGTACGGAAAAATAAGCTTATCCAAGCTAAACATGATACACAAGCATGTTATGTAAAGATAATATGGCAAACCTTAACTACACATCCATGATGTATAATACAAAACAAAAACAAAATCCTTTTGGATTTTCAAAAAATATTTTATGACCAAAAATAAAAGACACACATTATGCTTAATGAATAAAATGCAAAAACAATGCATGACAGTGCTAAACTAAGCTATAGAGAGTACACAAACAAGAAATATCAATTTCTTAATTAACTCATGAGTGCATGTACAAACTAGTACATACTCACACAAAATCAGAAATAGCTTAGCACTTAGTTGAGCAATAAATACTATTCAAGTTTCTCCACAATGTCAAGCATGTTCTAAATCAAGAGAGATATATTATAACTCATGTAATCCTAAAAATAAAAAAAAATAAAACAAGACACAAAATAAAATATTTTTGTTTTTTTGAAATTTTTCAATGTTTTTGGATTTTTTTTTTTTTTAAAAAAAAAAACAAAACAACCAAAAACAGAAACAAAACATATTCACAAACAATTGAAAGAATTAAATCAAGGACAAGTAAGAAACACTCACCTTAAAGAATGTTTTCTTACCCATATAGCACAAGTCTTCGACTTTGTAGGTGAAAATCCATATGAAGCAGAGTGTATTTGTTTTTCCAAATTTCTTGTCACTTCATCTGGCCCATCTCTCATCTTCACACTATTCCCATTGAGAGATGTGCATTTTTATATGCCTTTATTGCTGGTGTTCCTATGAGTTTTCTTACTCTTTTCATTCGATCTCTTGTTGAGATTCATAGGAGTAGTGCAAAATCTCATGGTCTTTTCTTTCTAGTTTTTATTCATAGGATTCTTTTAGATTTAGGTTTAGAGGATTTAATTTCCTGCATTTGAGCCCGTACATATCATAGCTCCTATAGGTGCCACCTTTCTTCGGCAAAGAACAGCTCAGTTGAAAGCTAGCTCTAAACGCCCTAGAGTCGAGTCTTCTACAAGTGCTACACCTAGGCCTCCTTCTGGTGGCTGAGGAGTTTGTAGACCCTACAGCTGTTGTTTAGCCTCTTGCTTCTTCATCGAGCGATTCTTCTATATGGAGTATGCTGGACACTGTTATGACGGTTCAGGGGGGCATGGTCAGCTTCTTTTGGATGTGCTCACTAAGTTTCAGGCTTTACAAGTAGATTTGGCGAGTACTAGAGGATCTACTCCGTAGCCTCCACCTTTTGATGATGAGTCATGATTGCCCTTTGGCAATTCTTCATAAAAAGGGGGAGTACTTATGCATGTTGATAGGGGGAGTTTTTTTTTTTTTTTTTTTTTTTTGGAGCTAGATTGTATCTAGGAGCTTGATGTACTTTGTTTTGGCTTTTGATGTATTTAATATTTTTTTTTGGCCTTTGATGTATTTATGATTTATGGGTTGTATATGTTAAGGGGAGACACTATGTTTCTTTATTTCTTTTATTGTTTCTTGTTTCACAAATGATACATTAATTATTGATTTATATTATGAGGTTATTCATCGTATATGTCTTATTTTATGTTTTGTGAAATCAAGAATTTATTTTGATTTACTTGTATTTTTCACACATGCATTTATGTGTTTGATGAGTGTTTCAGAAATTTACAAGTTAATTCAATCGTGACTGCTATCTACACTAGCAACTGATAGATAGTAGTTAGGTTGAATTGTATTTGGGCATTTTAAATTTAAATGGGTTGTTTGTAACTTTGAGCATTTCTTTTTTGTGATGTGTTTTGTCACAAATTGCCAAAGGGGGAGTTTGTTAGGTTCTAAGACTTTAGGAACTAAATATATTAGAACTTCAATTTGTAATGTGTTGGCAAACCATGATCAAAACATTAAGTAGTCTAGGTTTAGGCTTGTTCAAAGTGTGTTTATTTGTAAAATTGGAATCGAGGGATTGCAAGATTTATTGGTCTAAATCTGCAAGACTCGATCGATCGAAAATTAGATTCGATTGATCGAATTTCGTTCAAATTTATTTTTTTGCAGAATTTTCAATTCAGCCCAAGCTCGTTTAACGTGTAGGGTTTTATGTTTTACTCCAAGTATAAAAAGAAAAACCCTAACTATGTTTTAGAGGTCTTTGATGTGTTGTGTGTTGAATCTCTTGTAAGATCTAGGGGTATTTACCTTCATACACACTTAGGGTTATCAAGATCAAGATTCATGTCAAGAATTTGGTGATCACTTCAGTTGTTACATAAAGAACTTAAAGAAGATCTGAAACCTTTGAGTGGAGTCTCAAAGTCACAAGTGAGAGTACTTGTGGTTGCAATGGATCAAGGAAAGAAGTAGTCTGTGGATTCGGAACTGTCACGTGGTCATGGTAGTAAGTTTTCTACTCGAGGTAGCAATAAGATGTTACTAGTCTAAGTCTTATTGTACAAACTTCAATTCTTTCATAGTGGATCTGTTTTACCTTAAAGATAGTTAGGTTAAATCATTATTAGGTTTTTTACAAGTTTGGTTTTCTTAGGTCATTATATCGTTTTGTTATTTATTTTTCCGCTGCTTTGCATGATATGATTGTTTTGTTTTAACCTAGATCTGAATAATAAACCTAAGTATTCACTTGATTAATTAATTAGGTTAAAAAATCTAGTTTACAAGGATCTAAAACCTAACAATCTAGTTTACAAGTTTTTTACTGGTTTAATTTTCTTAGGTCATCATATCATTTTGTTATTTATTTTTCCGCTGCTTTGCATGATATGATTGTTTTTTTATTTTTTTAACCTAGATCTGAATAATAAACCTAAGTATTCACTTAGTTAATTAATTAGGTTAAACAATCTAGTTTACAGGAATCTAAAACCTAACAGATTTGTTTCTTCTACAAGATAAAGCATGTAGATCGAACTTGGACTCTACAAGCTGGGAGAGCCAGAGGTGTACGCTGAGCTAACAGCCCGCGGCTCTTGATGTTTAGGGCACAATAGACTGGATTAAAAGGTCCTCCTTTATCGGTAGTCCATAAAGGAAGGGTGTGTTTCATAGTACTACGAAACTACAGCAATGTTTAGATTCTAACTTATATTTAACTCCAATACCCATAAAAGAAAAGTATAGCAGTGGCACAGAAAATTAAAGACAAACCAAACTGGCCATATTGTAACAGTCCACAATTTGAAGGAAACGAAAAGGATATGCAAAATCCGTGGCTGTTTTATTTACAATAATATATATAGTTAGCTAGATAACCCAACATATTCCGGCTTCAAGTTCCTTTTTATTAGTACAATAATTTAACAGCCACAAATGTTTCTTTGTCCATCTTTGCTCATTTGCAGTTGCATGGGTCGCAGGTGCAGTTTGATCCACACTTGCAGCCGCCGTTCTCTGCTCCAAAGCTCATTTCAGACCCCTCAGACTGGCTGCAATGACAGTGAAAAATTTTAATTCATTTCCATATCTCATTAATCCCATTTCATTTTATATATATATTTTGATGCGATACATATATTCAGTACAAAAAATACAAAAAATTACTATCAATTTTATCACAAAAAGTTTTCAAACTAACATGTCAATAATTGTGATTGATATCACATGAATAATATAATAAATAAATTTCTTAATTACTTTTTCTATCTTGTATTTAAAGGATGACAAAAGATCAATTTGTTAGGTTAATGTAATAAAAGTTATAATATCTCTAGTATCACTCATCACGTAAATGTAAAACATGCATACATCTTTGCAGGTGCAACCCCAGTGATGATGGTCTCAGTGCTGGTCTTCTCTGAGAGACCAGGGTACATGCTGTTGCTGCGAAAACATGACAAAAAATTACTTTTAGCTCAAGCAACAAGTAAGAATTTGACAATGAAAAGAAAGAGAAAGGGAAAATGAAACGAGTCTAACTCTTAACACTATCAAACGTTATAAGTAAATCAATAACATATATATTGTGTCATAATGAAGTTCATTTTCAAGGAAAACAAATTTCACAATGATTGCTTTTGTTAGGAAAGTATAGTGTGTACCAGTTGCAGCCACTGCCGCACTTACAGCTGGAGCCACAACCACAGTTTCCTCCACAGGAAGACATTTTAATTTTTTTAGATTACTGTAAAGAAGGATTGGAAAATATTTTACTGAGGATTGAATTCGCTCGCTCTTGGACGTGTTTTGAAGTAGAGAACTGACCACCTTTTTATAGTGAAGGTAAGGGTACAGGGGTGGCTATCCACCATACACGTGGGTGAATCGTAGGCCAATTGCGTCTATGACTTCCTCTTAGTGAAGCATCATTCAGTTCATGTGCAATTGAATCTTTCAATTTTGCCTCTATTGGGGAATTTATATTTTAATTTCTTGTACAAGTAAATTATTATCGAAAATACGTGTGAAAAGGACTCCTAATTAGTTAATAAAATGTAAATAACACCTAATTATACTATATATATTGAAGATAAAGAGGTCTGGGTAGACCTTTCAAGTGTTATAATTATAAACGACCAGTGATTTATTCAGCCAATGGCTTAGAATATATCTAAGAGCTTCTATCATTCTAAGGTGCTTGTAGCTTGGATTTTGAGGATTCCAGCTTACTCACCATTTCGCTAGAAGACATGCAAGAACTTCTGGATTAGATAATTAACTACTATTAGACAAATAATGGGTTATTTTTTATTGTATCTGTAGGTCTGTCTGTCTGTTTGTCTATCTCTCTCTTCAATTTCTTGTAAAAATCAAGAGTACAAAAGAAAATGAAGAAGTGGACACATGGGGTCATTATCAACTCCAATCTTTCAAGGGAAAACGCCATGGAAATATCGATAAACCTTGTCGCCAAGTCTCAGTAAAAAAGGTTACCAAAAAGTCTCAATAGAAAATGATTTTTCAGATTAGTTTGGACAATGATATACGTACGTACTCAGATTAGTTGACTACAAAGAGGCATGAATCATGCTGCTTTGAACATATATATCGATGTGCATACGACAAAGTGGTTACACATTCAATTGTTAAAGATTGTGGTTTCCTTTAGCTTAATATAATCATTAATGGTCCTGATATAAACAATAAAGGACGCTCTTATCATGGGTCCCATGCTAGAGATTTTTATATTTCATAGTACTCTAGGAAAAGTTTTAAAATAATGGAAGTGGAATGGTATATTTTTCCCAAACCCCAACACCGTTCTTAGTGAAAGATGGCATCTTTCCACATTAGTAAAGCATTCAAATGCTAATGAGTGGCCGCAAATCCAATCATGATTAGCAATGTACTAGTCAAGTTAAGTAACGGGCTAGACTATCAAACTAACACACTTAATTCTGTTCAAGTGCAGTGTAATAGTGGGTTTCATGCTTCCAGTTAGTCTAACTTGTGAAGTTTCGTGTCACCAAATAAGGAATATGCATTTTGTTAAAAATCAAAGTCCCTTAGGATTTATATTATTGAGATTCAACGGAAGTGTTTGTTACGAGAACAAAACACACATCATTTTACAACCTAAATGCTTTAATGAAATTGATGAGAAAGAGAGATAGATGTTTTCTCTGTGTGTTGTTCTCTATAACACCATATATAAGTGAAAAATTCTATCAATTACAAAAATAAGCCCTCACCCTCTTTATATAAACAATCAAAGGGTATGAAGCCAAAAGATACAGCTCTTTGATAATAGGCACAACTCTTTGGCAATAGATTGGACAAAGTCCACTATTGGGCATACTCTATTTGAGTTTGGCCTGACCCAATATTTCTAATGCATTCAAATCCCACTTACAACAACACAAAAAGAAAAAAGGAAAAAAAAAACAACGATTAATTAGGTTCTTAGCGTAAAGATAAAAAGCAATTATTATGAGACAAATGCCATAAATTCTAAATCTTATCTTGTTTATCAAAGTTTTGTTCTAAATAATGTAATTATTGTAGTAGAATGAACCCATATATTTCAAGTCCCATTATATCTAACAAAATTTTGTTCTAGCACAAGCGTTATGGGACCATAGCAGTGTTAATGATTCTAGGATGAAGTAGATCCGCTATTCTATTCGCCTATCACAATCACACTTGTCCAATTCAACTCTTCTCTCTCTCTCTCTCTCTCAAATGAAACATTATTTGGTCTAATCACCCAAGGAGAAATCAGGTCTAGGCGGAATAAATAAGGGAGGGCTTTAGTAAAAAGATTTATAAAAATTCTTTCGTGCACTTTAATTCGCAGAAAGAGTGGTATGGGCTTGTTGAAGCTCATTCATTGTCATATCTTTGACCAGCACAAGACCATGGCTATAGGAAACCTCTTTTGCCTTTACCTTTTTTCACCTAAAAAAAATAATGAATTTATTTCGGTGACTAGAAAAACTCTCATTCTTGCAAACTTACTCTAGTTAAGAGAAAGGGGATGCACAAATCACAATATGCTAAGGCAAGCTATAGCTCTCCCGATTTGTGTTTGTAGCATATGGTGGGCCTCAAATGGCTTCTATTCATTGATTGTGGAGTTTGCTTTGCTTGTAACTAGTAGATGGATTATTCCTGTTATGATCCTAGTGTCCCACATTGATTAAGTATAAGATTAACTATGTATTTATAAGTTTTTTTACATCCTTCCCTTGCAAGCCGGTTTTCAAGGATGAGTTCTACCCATAGGTTTGTAATATTTGGTATCAGAGCCAAGTGTCGCTAGAGTGAGTTTTTTTTCAAATGTGAGTTCTACCCATGGGTTTGAACTCATATTTTTCAAAAGGAAAAATACACTCGAAAATAACTCATATCTTTGGGCACTCATTAACAAAAGCTATATTGGTCTTTGCGTGTGGAGAATCAATGGCAAAGCTATTCATCTTGGTGATGAAATATGTATTTCCAAGTAGCTAAGTTTTAACGCTTCATTAGTTCATACACATAGCATAGTAATGGGCAAAGTTTTTGGATATTATTTTCTTGATGGAAGCTAGTTCTTTGTTTTTTTGTTTTTTAATAAAAAGGTAGAAAGCTAGTTCTTACTTTTGCTGACCAAGAACACTTTGGGCATATCTATTCTAGCACACTCGCGCTAATCCTTATGTTCACACTGGATTTATTAGTTAATCAACTTTTTATTTTATGCTCTGGGGTCCCTATAGAGCAAGTGAAGTTTGACTGTTCGGACGGAATAAAATCCTTTTTAAACAAGGCAGAGTTGTTCGTTTGGATGTACTGAAAGATAGTTTATTCTTTCAGGGGTGTGATGAGCCAGGTGTATGTGGTGAAGGAACCAGGGACGGAACTAGGATTCGAACCTGAGGGGGGCCCAAAGCTTAAAACAAATTTTTTTTATGAAAATAAAAATTAACATTTATTTCATATTCAACGAAATATTACATATAAAATAAGTGTTTCTTAAACATTTCAACACATTTACCAAAATGGAACTTGACGCTATTTCAGAGGAGATCCAAAAATATATTGTTAGGACATATGTGTGTTCACTTGTTAAGAACATATGTCATTTGTTTATGTAAATTAGCTAATCATTTTGACAAAACACACTCTACTTGTAATTGGGTAGTTCTAGGTGTTTTTAATACTTCAAGAAATAAGTTTTCAAGATCAAGTGTTGAAGTCATCAAGTCTGTCCAAGAAAAAGCAAGCTGAAGTGCACATTCATTAATTCTCGACACCTGCTCGATAGCTACCTCGACACCTGCTATCTGTCGAGAATTACAAAATCAGTTTTTTCTGATTTGATTTTCTTGGGATCCGTGAATATGCTTTTGAGCCTTCTTTTCTTCTAACCCTAAACATATAAAATGATTGTTTCAAGAGCCGTAAAATGGTACACAAGTTGCAAAAGCATTGAGCAATCTCTGTTCAAGCAAATTGTGATGAAAAGACGAAGTTCTTGACCTAGTTCATCTTCTCTCAAGAAGTTGCTGTGTATTTGCACCATAGGGTTTTATAACCAAGCATCTTCCTGATCTTCATCGTATAGGATGAACTGAAGAATTTTGCAAGCCAACCTCTCCTTCTTAGTTGGTGTTTGAAGACGCGTACTGGGATCTGCACATTGGTTAGTCACGTACTTGTGAGCCGTGCATCAAAGGTGGAAATTGTCACTACATATCAAGTCCAATTGGGTATTGGGATAAGGGTTCAACTGTAGGTTGGTAAGGTACTTGGGATTCCTTTACTTGTAACCGCTTGATTTGATAATAGTGGAGTTTCAGGAGTGGTGACCTGAAAATCACCCGGTGGCATTTTTGCCGTTAGGGTTTTCCCCATTCGTAAACAAATCACCGTGTTATTTATTTTCCGTTGCATATTTAGTATTTTGTGATTTGTTTGTGCTTCCACGTATTTGCATGTTAAATTGATTAATTAATAACTTGGCTAATTAATTAATTGATTTTATCACAAGGGGTCATTCAGTTTGTGGCATATCATATATATATTTAAGGGCAAATCTTAATTTTTCAAATTACATATGTATACTAGTTTTTTTTTTTTTTGTTTTTTTTTTTAATTGGGGGCTATTAGGACCAAAATTTAAAATTTCAACATATATATATATATATATATACACACACACTAGCTTTTTCTTTTTCTTTTTTGCTCCCCCCCCGCCCTATTGTAGGTCCGCCCCTGGAAGGAACCATTTTTTTTAAAAATCCTTTTGTCATGAAGAGGGAGCAAAAGGAGATGTTCAAAAAAATTAATAGATAAAATAAACAATATTCAGCTACCTAGTTAATAGTTTTATACGTGATCCCAACTAGTTATGTCTCATGGATGTGTTAGGACTTTTTTGTTGTCAAAGAGGGTATGTTCAACATTTAGGATTACTCAATTCCCGGTATTCAAGTGAGAGATTACTAGCAAGTAGCAACTAGTAATGTCATCATTTGCAGTGACATATGTTAGTATTACAAACCCCTCCTTCTATTCCTCCATTATCTACCTATCTTTAAATAATAATAAAACTATGATGTTGCTGCATTATAGCATTCTCCGATTCCATGAGAATAGCCAAGTAGAGTCCCAATTGCATGTTAGATCTCCATATCATCAATTTTAGCCTTCTAGAGGCCAAGAACCCATGTTAGAGCTTGGTACCAAGCACCAACTAATTGCACCATTAACATCTTCATTTTAGATATTTTGGGATATTTGTTTCATCGTATCTAATGGGATAACTCATTAGGATACCATTAAATGCATTTCAAGGACATCCATATTTGTTTAGGAATTAGATGCTTTGAGCCTGACAAATTTTACTCAATTGTAACTTGTATACCTAATCTACTAAGATAGTTTACCTATTTAAGACAAGTTGTAAGAGTTATTCACGAATCATGAAGACAAGTTATTTTTTTTGGAGGCTATTTCAACCTATTATGTGGTACTCTACACCAATAAAAATAAGTTGCCTAATATAAAAATATGGTATGAAATTAAAAAGGTCATATGAAAAAAAAAATTAATTTTTTATATTTAATGGCTTTTATTGGTTTGGAGTATCACGCAAATAAGGGTCGTCAATGGGCCGGGTCGGGCTGGCCCGACCCATTTTTACTTGGCCCAAGGGCACAATGGGCTGGGCATAATGGACTATTAACTAGTTAACGGGCCGAGTCGGGCTGGGCCGAAAGAGAAAACTCCAGCCCACGACCCTGCCCATTGGGCAATGCCTATTTTGTCTTTAACAGGCTAGGCTACTAGGTTGGGCCTAATGGGCTACCCATGAGATTGCGTTAATATATTATTTTTAGAAATAAATAATCAATTTTTAATAAGGGAATAATCAATCTAGTTTTTTTTAAAGGAAAGAATCAAAGAATTTAATACTTAATTACAATTTTTTTTATAGTCAAATCTATTTAATTTTTTATTTGGTTGATGGAAACTTATTTAATTTTTTTTTAAATAAGGCTTCAAATAGTTTTTTATTTTTATCTTTAATAATAAAAAAAATCAAATGGTTAATTCAAATTTGCTAGACTACTAGAAAAATATATATTTAATAAACTAAGTTTAGCACAATTACTTTAAGTATCTTAGTGGTTGGGAGAATTCTCTTAAGAAATTCTATTACAATATCTCAAGATCAATCATTCATACACTTCCTATATATTTTTGTTAAAAATTCTAAGTTATTGGACTGGGCAACGGGTTGGGGCTACTAGGCTAGCCCACCGGGTGCCCATGGGCACAAAAACTAGCCCACGGCCTAACCCACTGGGCTAGTGGGCTACCCATGGGCCTCAATAACAACGGGCTGGGTCACCCATTAGCCCGATGGGCTGCTGGGTTTTTGGGTCGGGCCGTGGGCCATGGGCTATTTGATGACCCTTACACGCAAACATACTCCAAGAGTAACAGTTTTTCATTTTCATCGCATGATTTATTAAACCATCTAAACAAGTAGGTCATTTAATTACTTGTGGATATTCATTTGAATTGTCATGCATAGTAGACTAAAGATTCTTCGAAACTAATTTAGAGCAAAACTTTATGTTGTTAATTGGTGTCAATTATGCTTTGTTCAGTCGATAGGAAATGGATAAATGATTTCAAAACTGACAAGAATTCCCAAAATTTTAGTTGTTAGATGACTGAAATGGTAAGAATAAAAAACTCTCAAGAGATCTCAAAAGTGCTCGATTAGTAGCAAAGAGGTTCACTCTTAAATATGGGCAGGATTATGAGGCCTACAATATATGGTATTTACTTTAATATCTCACCTAAAAGAAAAGAAATATGATCTCCGGCAAATTAGGATTGGAGAATTTGCAGAGAGCTAAGAAAATTGCAACCTTAGGTATGTATCTCAAGAACGTTAACGTTGTTTGTCAAGCTTAAGCTACTCAACACGATTTAAAAGTAACTTGCAGGAGAGTTAAATCTCCCCCCCCCCCCCCCCCCCTCTTCTCAACCCCCAAACACACACCAAAAAAAAAAAAATATATATATATATATATATAGAGAGAGAGAGAGAGAGAGAGAGGCAAGGTTTATGGTGAGGATAATGTGAAGAAGTGGGATGTCGTTGGCTTCTCAAGTTCTGAGTAAGTTTGTAGTTTATGGTTATAGAGTTGAAATTTGGGCAAGTTTCATGCTTTAGGTGCCAATAAAATTGATGTTTACTTTTTAAGAATTTAAACTTTTAAAAGTTTGAACTCTTAAGAGTCGTCAACTCTTAAGAATCAAAGTTTTTCCAAGCAATTAAGAGCCTTATAGTTTAACTAATTGTCACTTAATAATGTTTTCAACATAGACGTCCAAGGTTCAAATTCCCTCTTCCCAACTATCAAATTTTCTTTAAAAAAAAGGTTTTTCCCAAGTTAATAACCCTTAGTAAAGTCTTTTTGTGGTTTTACAAGGGATCTGTTAACAAATCCCACAATTTAAAAAGCTTTTCCAAGTGAATAACTCCTGGCAAAGTCTGCTTCTTCCTGTCATGGGTGTGGATGCCAGGGAAGAGCAGTCACAAGGCCAAGGATTGGAAAAGGAGGTTCAGTAAGTCACCTCCTTAGTTGATGGAGATGGAGTGATAGATTCCAATTGCAAAATGCTGTGGCTCATTTTTCCAATGTAGGTGGTGCGTGATAGAAATTAAAAGACACTACATCGGGCAATTGGTCAGTCTCCATTCATGTGTAGTATGATGGTCCCTGAAATTTGAACTTTTGTCAGCTGCGTATAAATAGGAATTCAGAGTTCGATGCGGGTTTGAAAACGCTTCACAAGGAGCTAATTAAGGGCCAAACCAATTTAGCAGGCACTAAGCATTGCTGCTTCCTCGTAGTTAGGGAACCAAAGAAAATTTCATAAACACTAATAATCCAACTGTTACCATCATTTATGTTGATTTTATAAGTTCCAAACGTCAACAACAAATAGAAACAAAATATTCAGTGCATTGGATATGAACGTGTTATCCAGGATTAATTTAATATAAATAAAAACCGGTTATTGGGCTTGTAAAATTAATAAAGACAACTTCTGATGATTGCATCATTTATAAACCCTCAACTGGGACAGAAAGCTGGAAGAGTACACATATAGAACCACATGTTTCCGTTTAAACACACCACCACCCACACCCCCCCCCCCCCCCCCCCCCAAAACCAAAAAAAAAAAGAAAAAGAAGAGAAGCATCAAGTACTGAAAACATGATTAACAAATTAAAATGGCTCCGAATCTTCCAAAAATGCACAAAATTGAAACTGATATTCAACTAAAGAGATGATCCCAGTGCTGTCAATTGAATAATTTTCTACCTTCCCCTCTTTTTTGAGGAGATAAGAGAAAATAAAAGACGAAGTGGGGGTGGCAGGGAGTAACCAGTAATAAAGGATATGTATAGTAACCACCTAATCAAGCAATATTCCATCTAATCTAAGTCTGCATGAAATTTGACCATTCATAAGCCCTTTAAGACCAGTTTTTAGCTCTTCTATTCCCTCCTCCAAAACAGCACAGACAGGAAATATAGGAACACCTGGCACCCTCTTTTTTAATACTTCATACACTTCTTCAGCCCCTTCCTCATCAATTTTATTTGCCACTATTAAGGATGGTCGATCAGATAAACCCTTTTGATGGTACTCAAGCTCTAAAATTAAATCTCTCAGCTGTTCCCATGGTGGCACACCCTTTCTACCATCCAATCCTGCAGCTAAGTCTACCACATAGGCCAGAACCTTTGTACGTTCTATGTGGCGCAGGAATGCATGTCCAAGTCCACGATTCTCATGGGCACCCTTTATTAGTCCTGGAACATCAGCCACTGTAATTGATAAGTCGTCATAGTTTAGATTCCCTAAATTTGGCCTAAGAGTTGTGAAGGCATAGTGCCCTACTGAGGGTTTAGCCCTAGATATAGCACCCAGTAGAGTACTTTTACCAGCATTAGGCATCCCCACAAGGCTCACATCAGCAATGCTCTTGAGTTCCAATACAAGAGTAGATTCAGAGCCAGGAAAACCAGTACTAAGAGAGGCCTGATCATCATTGGACACTTCAATATCAAAGTTATTATCCTTATTGACCCCAGGCTTCATACACTTGGGCTTCTTTAGACCTTTGCCAGTAGCAATATTACCCAAACCGCCCTGCCCTCCTCGAGCAACTATAATTTGTTGACCTTGTTCTGTTAATTCCGCAACATTGTATAGCATCTGTTCTTCTTCCTCCATCTCTTCTTTCTTCACTGTCTCTTTTATACACATTTTGGATGTATTATAGAAAGAAGAAAGTTGAGAAAGAGTATCAGTTGATGCAGCTAGAGTGTTCTGCTTCATGCCTGTTGATATCTCCGCATTTCCTTCAGTTTGAGCTGATGAGCAACTAGTAGTTGGCACTGTCCCAACTTCTGCTGCCATTTTTGGATCGCTATATGAAGAACCCTGATCAGGTTCAGATATGTTGTCAACAAGTGTACCAGGAATCTCCCATGGATCCAACTCTGTCGAATAATGTTTTTCAACAACAGAAGGAATTTCACCCTCCATAAGATGTACCACAGTGCCAACGGGTACAAAGAGAACCTAGCCACAAAATACTTTCTCAATGAATCACTGAATTCCAGTTTAGTAATAGTCAGTATGGATATTTTTACAGGTAAACAAAATAGCTTTAGAATAATAACCTTATCTTCCCCTCTGGTTCCAATCATATTCTTCGAGGCTCCTTGTCCCCCCTTGTTTGCAGCCTGCAGGACACCATAACTGTCACTCAATTTTGTCACAGCTGGACCATCAAGCTTATATTCTGTTCAGGAAGATCAGAATGGGATAGTACATACAACATGATGTTGCAAACCACTGAAGTCCCAAACTGTGGGGGAACATTCCAAAATCACATCACCGCCTTTTCCACCATTCGCACCTACATTAGTTCCGAAGATGGACAAAAAGTAGAAATATCATAAATTAGCAGTTCACAAAAGTCACTACAACAACCACTGCTTAATAGTAAACTGTACAAGTAAATTTTTAACAATAGCAAAAGCAATTAAAAGAACAACTAATAACAATTATTGAGTCTCAAAGGCTCCTAACAGAAATCAATATTTAAAGGAAGCAGAAAACAAAAACATTGTCAATAGTCAACATCTCCAGTTGAAAAAGATAAACTCATATAAATTATATTGACACTAGGAATATAACATACTACAGAATCAAATGTGATTATAGATATTAAAGTATAACCCACCATCAGGTCGGCCACGACGATCTTGCCGGCCACGGCGGAGGCTGGAACAACCATTGCCACCATCACCTCCTTTAGCATATAGCCTAAACCTGTCTATCATTTTCCTCTCCTGCAAGAATGATCCAAAAGTCCCATGAGTCCATGACATGATGCATATTTTTTTTTAAAACGCACACACACATTATAAGATTCAGGAGATTTTATGCATAATGCTTAGTAGCAGGTCCTGGGACTGTGCATGCTTGTGTGTGTGCGTGTGTGTGTGAGAGAGAGAGAGAGAGAGAGAGAGGGGTGTAGGTGCCAACCTGTAAAGGAGCAAGCTTTGACTTCCTGTGAGGAGTGTCTGAGTAGAGAGAAAACAAGGAGAAAAGCCATGGAGATTTAGAGGATTGTCTCAAGGCTTCTAACTGCCAAAGAGGTTTTACACAGCGCATCCACATCTGTCTCTATTTTCTTATCCCTCAAGCTCTCCTCAAGTTCAACACATTCATAATGGCCATGAATTCAGACTAGTAACTCCTTCACTTTCTCTTTAAATTAGAGACCTTAAAAGAATAATACCCATATAATGGTACTGGTGAGAAAAATATATTCATTCTAAGAGCGATTACATGATATAAATGCACCTAAAAACAGTTATTAAAAAAAGAGCACAACAATTCAGGGAACTTCATCAAACATTCACCAGAAGGTGCTACCCAAACTCTATAAAGCATACTCTCATTTTAATTTTTATCCACAATCACTGCCAGCCTTCAATGCGTCATGCATTTCACTAAAAATAATAATAACAAATACAGTTTCACTTGAACACAAAATTACCTCTCAAAGCAAGTATCTATGTTACCTATGAACCTTCATTACATCATTGCACTTCTCCAAATATATTATGGATAGCCAGCAAAAGGAATTCCACACAGTAATTTTAAACAAAAGAAAAACTAAAATCCATTGAACATAAAGAGATAAAGAGATGTATGTGTGTTATGCAGCAACCATCTAGCAAAGGAAACAATTAGCAACAACAAATAAAAAAACACAACAAACACTCAAAAACAGGCTTAGAAATTATAAACAAGAACTGAAAAGCCCAAGGCTGAGTAACATGTAGCTCATCAGATCAGAACTTAACAGCAAATTAAATTGAAAACTGAATGTCAAATGCAATTAAAATACCATCCTACATATTATTTATCTATTTCTACTTGCTCACCATTATAATTGTATAAGGTATCCAATGAGTGTAAACCCTCCAATGACCAACCTCTTAATAAACGAAGATAGCTGACAAAGGATTGAAACCCATAATGTAGGTCACAAATATCTTCCCTTATTTGATGAATTTCTCTTAACATCTATCCAAAATCTACCACTGATGCAGTCTCCCTGACTAATTGGTGGGAATACACCACCCAAGAAAACCGCATTTGTTCTCTCGAAAACATTGATGCAACCTGTTCTTACTCCTATCAGATTTTGACATTTAACTAATGTTCTAAGTCCCTAATGGCACCTTCTAATTACATCATCAACACTTGAAGCAGACATCTAAGGAGTCATCAACACCATGAATTAGAAAAAAATAAAATAAAATAACATTAGTAAAACCATAAAGATAGTTCACACACTGGCATCTTCACGGGTGCGTACAACATAACGAAAATTTCAAGAGGAATGCAATGATTTGTTCATCAAGTCAGGTGGAACTAATGAGAAAATGTCACAGCTATTATATTTGTTCCCAGTAGTTTCCTTTCTAAAGCTATCAAAGGTTGGTTAGTAGCAACAGACACAGATGCATAAATACCGTAGCTATGGACTATGAGCAGTGGAAAATGCAACAAACACTTGACAGACAACATGGAAGTGCCTCTTCTTTTTTAATCTCTTCAATTTATAAAAGTGCCTCAAATCTATAACCAAAATTCAAAATACAACATAACCATATTACCCAACACCCAAAAAAAAAAAAAACCTTCAAGCCAACTGCTTTCTTGAAAAAAAAAATTAATTTTTAATTGCAATTTTCTCGAAGTCCAAACTGAGCAGTGTGCTGGTGAACATCCGGTGCACGTTGATTGTACACGGTCAAGAAGAACACATTTCCAAGCGATTAAAAAAATAAAATTGAACATAAAATTCTCATACTTAGAGTCTTAGACACACATACATAGATTTGACGGCGAGAGATTTCAGGAAGTTTCTCGATCATGGAGAAATTAAAAACAGAAGTAATGAATAGAGAGAGAGAGAGAGAGAAACCAAATTAAAAACAGAAAGAAAGGAGAGAGAGAGGAGGATGGGTTAGTTGTTGGGAGTGGAATCAACTTGGAAGATGGGCGCTTCAGTGACAGTACAGTAGCAGTCACTCCTCGATAGAGAGAATAAAGACTACAGTTTTATAATGTTACATTTTTCATTATCATTAATAAAGGCCCGCCCAAAACCTAGTAAACCCAACAGTACACTTTTTATTTTCAGTTTCCGCCGCCCCCATAACAGAGCATGACTCGCAATTTCATAACAGAGCATATCTTGCAATTTCCAAACCAACCTTTATACACACACAGACGCTGATCCAAGAAAATGTATAGCACAGATAACAGCAAAAGTTCTTTTTCCGTTCTTGGCAGAAAATGTATAGCACAGACCCAATTTCTCAAAAAAAAAAATTCATTAACACGCTACACATTGAGATAACAGCAGTCATTGATCTGCTCTGTTTTTGTACGTGTATGAAAAGTCAGCAAAGGTTGTAAATATGAGAAAGCGCCTTAGATATAGAATTAGATGGTGAATCACGACAATACGTGGTGGGTGGAGCACAAATATTGGATCAAAACTCCAATGAGAAGTCAGCGAAAATATATAGCACAGAGCAAAAAATCATGTATATAGCACAGACCCAATTTCTCAAAAAACTTTTTTTTCATTAACACACTACACATTAAGTAATCTACCAGCAATTTAAAAGAAAAAATTTACCAGCAAATACCAAGACAAATTAACAACGTAATCTGCCAGCAAGAAAAAAAAAATCTTCAAAAACGTAATCTGCCAGCAATAAGCTGCAAATCTTCAAAAATCTTCAAAAAAAAACTTCAAAATAATCAAGATTTCAGTAGAAATCTGCCAGAAATTAAAAAAAAAAATCTACCAGCAATTTTTGAAAAAGAAATCAAGAACCCTAGTTATCAAAAACGTACCTGTGGTTTAAATCAAGAGAGAAAATCTTCAAGATCCTTCACATGGGCTTTGATCGAGCTGCCAACTTCTCTTGACGCTGCGAGTTTTAAGTTTTTATCTTGATGGAGGGGATCACAATATAGGGAGTGTACATGTACAGGGAATTTTTTTTTTTTTTTCAAAGGAAAGAGTGTTTTTTAAGTGCCATTTTTTAAACTCCAGGGAGTAAAGTGTTTTTTAGACAAATTATAATTGGGCAAAGTGTAATTTTTCTTATATTTAATTTAAGGAAGTTTGGGTAGAATAAAGTTTGATGATAATTTATAAAGTTGCCTTACAATTTAAGCAGAGTTGCATGGCCAAAATGGCATTTTACCATCAATTTTTGAACTTTTTTGCACGAAAACATTGTTTCGAAAATAAACAGGAATCTACCATATTTTTAAGTACTCGAGTTTGGTGAACTTGAGTACCACATTTTCCAGTTCCACCGTGGCATGATAACATGGCATGATTTAAATATTCTACTTGGTACTCGAGCCCATGAAGCTCGAGTACTGTATTACTGTGGTACCCGAGTCCACTAAACTCGGGTACCATTCTGTAATGGCCACATACAGTGTGCGCTTGGGTATACTAATACAGTACAGTACTCGAGTTTGAGGAACTCAAGTACTGTTTGTACCCGAGTTCTTTAAGCTCGAGTATTAATCTGTATGTGGCCTCAATTTCTGGAGTGTAAAAATCATGCACGTCAAATTTTTACGTCCATATGAAGTTCTCGGTTATTGCTACTTAAAATCTTTACATTGATTTGATTTTTTAGTGAACAATTTTTTTTGTTTGATAAGTTGATTTTGGTGAATGAAGCTAGACCTTCATGGAAATTGACAAGAGTCACAGGACACTGCCAAACCCCATGAAACATGTACAAAATTTCCTCCATAACTAAAATATGGCTTATATTGAAACAATCAAAGTGACCACCATTTTAACAATTGTAGATTTGCAACAAACAATTTCAAAGTTGGTACAACTAACTTCAAATTAATAAAGATATAAAAGTCATTTGTAGCAAAATTCTTTAATCCATTGATTGAACTTGGCATGATATTTGTGAACAACATTATCAATTTGCAGTCATCACCCATGCTTTCCCATGCATTTCTGAAATTGGAGACCCCCACTTTCAACACGTAATCAGCTGCTACAACCTCTAGGTCCTCTAGCTGGTATTCATCTTCAACACCATCATCCTCTGTCTCACCAGTGGTTGGATCAACCTAATAGTATCGCCAAATGTCTATGCACCTCCTGTAAATGTTTATACTTTGTATGTGAGACAGCACCATGAAATGCCAATTAAGTCTTCATTTCAGCCACCTGACAGAAGACACTGACCCCATCCATTGAAGAAACTGAAAGCACTTAAAATCTTATGCAGAACGTTTGAATTTTTGCAACTCTCTTTGTGGAGCACATCACGCCTTTCAGCAGCTACTATTCTAGCTTTGAGAGCATAGTTTTCCATCTTAAGCTGTAAAAGTATAAAATCCCAAAACTTATATGAATGAGAACTAAGCAGGAGCACATAGGTAACCGCAGTTGAGTTAAAAAATACAATCAAAGGATCTAAGAATACTTAAAAAGAATATATAATGGTTGCAAATATATAACCAGTAAATGTTTATGCTGTTTTGAGATTACCAAGTCAACCAAACTTGTTTGAGGTTACAAAGATAACTAAAAATTAAACCACTTAGGCAATGCTTACTTGACCATACTAAGCAAATAATCAACCCAACATAGAGACATGCACACGTACACATGCATGCCTTGTTTCTAAGAAATGATGCATCCCTTACCTGAGAGGACTGGCAAGAATCTGTTGACCAATGGTGACAAAGCTGGTCTCTTGATATGACATGAACCATGCTAGAGAAGAAACACTGCAGTGGAATAGAAAATAGAAGACAGCCTATAAGTTCTGATATTTCTAATATAAATTCTTAGAGATCATTATATTTCATATACAATTTAAAATAACATAAATGCTAGTTGGCGATAGTTTCACTATAAGCTGATGATTATAGATTTCCTTCTTCCACAAATGTTAGAATAACAACAAAACTTGAGCAAGATGTGTCATTCACTTTGAAGCTTATCTATTAGCAGTTTTAAAATATCATTGGGTTGAAAAACAACTCAATAAAAAAAAAAAAAAAACAGATATTCTTTCTAGTGCATTTAGTAACTCACTCAAACAGATTATTCAAAGGTTTTACAGGTGAACAGACTAAGTCATAATTTTTCAGGCCTAGAAATTACAAATCAATTCATTTAGAAGCCTACTGACAGAGACTTGGTGTTCATATACATGCTAGTGTCAGCATCTTTAAGTCCTGCATTAGAAGTGATCACATAGAAAGGTGTTTCTGAATTCCTAGTGCTTACACCAGCTAGTTAGGAAAAAAAAGTTTGCTTATGTATGAAGAAATTCTTAGCAGAAAGAGAAAGAAAAGTGAAAAAATAATAATGAAAAAAAAAGCTTAGAGGAGAAATGGAAGAGAAAAAACAGCAGAACAAAGGATTTACTATCTGATATACTGCCACTTATCCCTAAAGCTTAAGTTATTATGAAATAGTGAATTTAATCATTTAACCAATATTCTAAGTTCTAACACTCCCTCACCTGTGGGCCCATATTCCCACTTATCCCCCAACATGTGTGATTTTTAATCTTTTTTAATGGGAGGTAGAGTGGAGATAGGGTTTGAACTCAAAACCACTTGCTCTGATACCATGATAAACTAAAAGTTGTCCCAAAAGTTTAAGATATTAGGAAATGATGAATTTAATATTTTGACCATTATTCTAATTTCCAACACTATTCTCTCAATAAATTCTTTTCATGGAACACATTATATTGTCGGAGTAAAAAAATACTCCAGTAAAGTGATAAAACCTCCTCCTGAAATGATATATGCTCAAGGCCATAGATTTTATATCTCAATCATTGTATTGATATATTGTATATCTCAATCGTGCATTTTAAGTACAAAGCCTAATATTACCTGTTCATAACCATTGGAAGCTTTAACCAACAATGAAGAATAAACCTTTCGAGGTTTTCCTGAAACAATCTCTTCTTTCTCCTCAACATAAGCAACATGGAGAGATGGATACCTTCAAGCAATAAATGCATATTCTAAGTTATATGACTTCTAATTTTATATATAACATATACAGATTGAATACTTCTGCAATCATTTCTTTTTTGGGTAAAGGAGTACTTATTCATCAAGTCAATTATGTCATCTGCATGGGGATCTCCAGAAGCTTTTTGTGATCCAAATGATTGACAAGAAATAACGTATGTGAATTTCATGTTTGCTAGTGCATCTACTTGAGCTGAGAATTTATGGTTCCCTTTTCCAGCAGTGTCATAACCATGAAGAATATCTGGACGAGAATAATCAGTAAGTGGCAAAAGATTGTAGTCAAACCATTGTTCAAAAATAATCTCAAGCATAGCTAGTACGGCATCAAAATGGCCTATCACTCTATTAAAGATATAATGCATTGATGATTGCATTTCAAACAAAGACACCTGAATATTATGAGCCATATTTACTATCACAAACCTTCCTCTGTAGCAATGTCAATAAATGCTTGTAATTTTAAGGCTTCTCTATAGTACATCATTCCTCTAACTGCAATAACCACAAGATAAAATGGAGAATATAATGAGTAAACTTACATAATCTTATGTTTAGTATAACTATCCAACGTTACAAAGATTTCTAGCCTTTTTCATTCACCTGTTCTACTTAATGTTTGTCCTCAGAATGAAGCCCAATTTCGCACTGCCTCCCTAAGCTCCTCCTTTGACTCTTCCTCCCCAAGCTGCTCCTTTGACTCTTCCTCCCTAAGCTCCTCCTTTGATTCATCATCCTTTGATTCAACATCCAGCTCTTCACAAGAACACAAGTATGCTTCCTTTCCAAGATTATACTATCCTAGAAAGAAAGGAAGAACTTACAAAAGTGTGGAAGATATTTAAGTTCATCTATAGAAAGTCATCTAAATATGAAACACCTCTTGTTGGCAACAGGACTACCTCCAGAATAATTTAACATCTTCTTCAGGTTGAGAAAATGAAGTATGATATCACTGAATTCAAATTAATGCCTTATATTTTTTTTCCCCTTTTTTTTAATGGTAACAACAAAATATAGCCAATACTAATTGGTATTTGTTTTGAAGAACATCTATACATACTTAAGACATCAAGAGTTACTGCAAATGAAATAAAGTGACAATCCTCTTTAGAAATTGGAAATCAAAACCAAGTCCACATAACTGTCCAAAAAGATATCATACCATCTTACCCACACCGAGTGATCCAGCAAAAATCATTTTGTCAACAAAAGACACCAATGCTTCTCCCGTTTCAGCAAACCTAGTGAGTAAGTCTGATTAATGATAATTAAAAAATAATACAACATCGTAAAGAAATGAAAGACCTAAACAAAAGATGCATACCCTGTTATAACTTCAACCAGATATCATGGATTTTGTTTCAAGTTGCATTTAGAAGGATGCCACGGTTCAAACTTAGCGTACCTACTCTGTGAGACCACCACTCGTCTGTATCTCGTTCCGCTTAGGGCATGTTCTTCGGTTATGCCCCTCTTGGTCACACAACCCGCATTGCACCTTCCTCCCCCCCTCCTTCCACGATGTGGTTCTCGGCTGTCTCCCACCCTCGTCCATCTCATTCCTAATTCGTGTTGAGATAGGGCAACCTTTTTCTCGGATCAATCGGGGGTTAGGGAGGACTTTTCGAGTTTCTTCAGGATCCGGCCATGATAATCTATCTTTCAACACAGGGAAAACGGGAGCATAGCTCCGGAACAGTGCGTCCACGCTATAGTATGGGTCAATGTACTGCTCTGTATCATGTCGATACCTAATACAAACTGCAATGACATGTGAACATGGTATCTTGTACATTTTCCATTTCTAACATGTGCAAGTTCTTTGCAACAGATCAACTCCATGTGTGTGATCCCCACGTCCAGCAGTCCCTGGATTATGCGATGTATCTACTTGATATGATTGTTGTTGCGCGCTCAATCTCGTCACCCTGTGATGCTCCGCCTTCGCCTTATTTCTCATAAAGATATCCAAGGCATATTTAGTCCATTTTTGTCTCGAATTCAACTGCGCTATGCTCTTATTGCGACGATCATCGAAGTAAGCATTAAGTTTGAACCATGTGTATTTCACCATTGCTGTAATGGGCAGGCTACAAGCACCCTTTAGAACACCATTGAAGCACTCGAAGACGTTTGTAGTCATCGCCCCATAACGGTAACCCTCGTCAAAAGTTAGAGCCCATTTCTCTTTGGGCACATCCTTCAGATATTGGTGTGCATCCTGGTTGATATTCTCAATTAAATCGAAGGTGGCATTGAACTTTTGCTCCTGGGTAGCACTTGCTGCCCTCCATACTAGATTCTTTACAGTTTCATTGTTCCATCTACTGTTGACGTTACTGCATAGATGATGAAGGCAGTAACGATGTTCTGTCATGGGAGGCCGTAGGGAAAAGTCTCGATTAGTGTCTCTGAAGATAGCTTGTATCCCAGGGTGTCTGTCAAATATGACACACAGGTGTCTCCGGTTAGTAACATACGTTCTTATACAACCCAAGAACCAACCCCAAGTCTCTGTGCTCTCGCTCTCGACAACAGCGAAGGCTAGTGGATAAATCTTATTATTAGCATCTGTCGCCATTGCAATCATCAATTTTCCTTTATATTTTCCATAGAGGTGGGTTGCATCAATGCTAATTACAAGCCTACACTTCTTGAACCCAACAATACATGGACGAAACGCCCAAAATACAGACTTGAATGTACAGGTTCCCCGTTCATAATTATCATCTACTAGTAACTTATACTGTGTACCCGGACTTGCATCCTGAAGTCCTGCCAAAAAACGTGGCAACTCTGCATAAGACTCCATAAAATCCTCGTATATAGCTGCAACGGCCTTTTGTTTGGCATCTTATACCTTGTATGTGAACCATAATGATTACGTTAGAAATGAATACAAGTTAGATAATTATAGTTGAAGAAAACAAATCAGGACTTGTAAGGCTATAACCTGAAGATAATATTTCTTTCTCTTTATTCATTTTTTTCTTTTTCTTTTTCAATTTCAATTTTCATAATATAAGGTATCCATGGGTTGTGGGAAAAAAATATTGTGCTTATACTTCACATAAAACTGACGTCTCTACATTGTATTGAAAAAAGAATGCAAGTTGCTAGAATACCTTGTAGTGAGATACTTTGTGTTTTAAGTCTGCCAAAGCAACGTGGCGTAAGTTCTTTATCTTATACGCAGGGTCTTCTCGTATATAGCGCTCAAGTACGTATGCTAGAAACGCTAAATCAATCATCCGACCATCATGAGCATTCTGAATTTTGTCGCACGTGTAGGGGCCTTTGCATTTTGCGATCTTCCAGACATTGTCTCCCTTGCAACAAATCGCACGAACTGACCATGGACAGGAATCATCCTCACAACTCACCATAAGCCTCTCTGAGTCTGAATGTTCAGTTTTGAAGCTAAAATTCTCTCGCACTGCGTACCAGGTCAACGCATGTCGCACTGCCAATTTAGTCGCGAATACCATCCCTTTCAGTGGCTGCTCCCCAGGTGTCCAACTTGATACTTCCGCTTGCATAACCGGTGATGGATCAAACATATTATCCCAAGTGTTTTTGGTGAACTATTCCAGCGTAGGATCGGGACCGGGGCATGTGTCTCTATTCTCTTCTACAACCACATCTTCAATATGATCAACATCCTCATGTTCACCTATGGTATCTAGGAACTCTTTGAAGTCATTCCTAGTAACGTCAATATGGGTTGCATCATCAACAACTCCGTAATCATCTTCATTTTCGAATGTGCCCCCATGCAGCTCATAATGAGATAAATGCTCTCCTTCATGCACTTCTTGGGGCCCTGCCTCCTCCTCAGTTGAGTTCACACCAGGAAATGTCTGCCATGGTTCATTGCCATACCCATCTCCTATGTTCTCTGCACACCCTTGATAAGACTGTAATGGTATTGACTCGATATGCTCATCTATAGTTCCATCCAAAACAGTATGTTGTGAACCCTCTCCAGCCTCTACTATGGTGGGCTCAACAGTGACATAGAGCTCCGAAGCAACAAATCCTTTCACCATCATTTGTTCAACAACTTCCCACATCATCTTCACTTTGGCTAGAACAGTACTCAAGCTCAGGAAGCTCAAGTACTAAGCGGAATTTTAAAATCCCAAATGCCATGTCATCGTGCCACGGTGGAAGCATAAAATAGGGTACTCGAGTTCACCAAACTTGAGTACTTGAAAAAGTGGTAGATTCCTGTTTATTTCCAAAACAGTGTGTTTTTGCCAAATATTTCGAAAATTGATGGTGAAAGGCCATTTTGGCCGAGTTGCATCATATATTTGTCACAACTTGTTCAGTGACAAACCTTGGGTGGTAAAATTATGAATCTACTACTTTTACTTCATTATTTATAATTTTATTTTTTATTTTTTGAGAGAGTTTTAATTTATAACTAGCTCTTCATCGGATTTTATTAAAAAATAATCATAAAACTCAAAGTATATTATTAGTTATGCAAGGATTGAAACAAATTTCATTTCTAACAAATCGAATTTCATTTCTAACAAATCGAGTTCAGAGGACTCGATTTTACTCTGAGAAAATTGAATGTGAGACACTCGATTTCCAAGTAAGTATGGAAATTGAGTGTAAAGATCACTGGGCAAAATCGAGTGCAAAAAACTCGAATTGTTAGAAACCAAATATGTTTGAAACGTTGCCTAACTAATAATATAAATTGAGTTTTATGGTTATTTTTTAATAAAATCCCTCCTCATCATCCTATCAAAATATTAAAGAATTTTTGCTGAATCCAGGGCTCTTACTCCACCTCTTATATGTTTATTTTGTTCAATGTTGTTCACTGATAATGCTTAAGCATACGCTACTGGTCAGCCTGTGTTACTATTTCCTTTCACTTTTCAGGCTTGGACCAACTTCTCTTTCCCAAATGCCAATAAGGAGGACCTTACATATATATGTATCGTGCTTCTTTCTTCACCGAGCTTCTACACTGTACACAACGAAAGGACCTCCGAAACGGCAAGGCTCTCCACGCTCAGATCCTCAAGTCCGCGTCCACCTGCGTATACCTTGCTAACAGCCTCGTCAACTTGTACGCCAAGTGTGGCAACTTAGATAAAGCCAGGCTTGTGTTCGAGAATATACCCGAAAAAGACGTGGTCTCATGGAACTGTCTCATCAATGGCTACTCTCAACATGGTCCTACTGGGTCTTCTTTTGTCATGAAACTCTTCCAACGTATGAGGGCAGAGGACACTCTCCCAAATGCCCACACTTTTGCCGGTGTTTTCACTGCCGCTTCCAATGTATTCGACGTTTTCGGAGGCCAGCAAGCTCATGCGCTTGCTATCAAAACCGCGAGTTTTTATGATGTTTTTGTTGGGAGCTCGCTGCTTAATATGTATTGTAAAGTGGGTCTTGTATTGGAAGCTCGTAAGGTGTTTGACAAAATGCCGGAGAGAAATTCGGTTTCTTGGGCGACTATGATTTCTGGGTATGCAATGCAACGAATGGCCGGGGATGCTTTGGTGGTTTTTGAATTCATGCGTCGGGAAGAGGAGGATGAGAATGAGTTTGCTTTGACTAGTGTGCTTAGCGCATTGGCAAGTCCTGAATTTGTGAATCATGGTAAGCAAATCCATTGTCATGCGTGTAAAAATGGGTTGTTATCATTTGTTTCTGTTGAAAACGCTCTTGTTACAATGTATGCAAAATGTGGGAGTGTAGATGATGCACTTAAAACGTTTGAGCAGTCCGGTGGTAAGGATTCTATAACATGGTCAGCGATGATTACGGGTTATGCACAAAGTGGGGATTCTCATAAGGCTTTGAAATTGTTTTCGCATATGCATTTTTCTGGGATTAAGCCTAGTGAGTTTACTTTTGTTGGGGTCATCAATGCTTGTAGTGACATTGGTGCTATTACAGAAGGAAAGCTAGTGCAGGGCTATTCCTTAAAGATGGGATATGAATCCCAAATATATATGATGACAGCTTTGGTTGACATGTATGCCAAATGTGGTAGCGTTGCTGATGCTCGAAAAGGATTTGATTATTTAAGAGAACCTGATATTGTTCTATGGACTTCTATGATTAGTGGATATGTACAAAATGGAAATAATGAAAGTGCGTTAAGTTTGTATTGTAGAATGCAAATGGAGGGGATTATGCCCAATGAGCTTACCATGGCTAGTGTCCTGAAAGCATGTTCAAGCCTCGCTGCTTTGGAGCAAGGCAGGCAAATTCATGCCCGTATCATTAAGTATGGATTTAGTCTTGAAATTCCAATTGGAAGTGCTCTTTCTACTATGTACGCAAAGTGTGGGAGTCTGGAAGATGTGGACCTTGTGTTTAGGGGGATGCCTACGAGGGATGTAGTGTCGTGGAATGTAGTGATATCAGGCCTTTCTCAAAATGGGCATGGTCATGAAGCTTTAAAGCTGTTTGAGGAGATGCAATTGGAGAACACAAAGCCCGATGATGTGACATTTGTGAATATCCTCTCTGCTTGTAGCCACATGGGATTGGTGGAGCAAGGTAGTGTTTATTTCAAGATGATGTTTGATAAATTTGGCATAGTTCCAAGATTAGAACATTATGCTTGCATGGTTGATATCTTGAGCCGTGCGGGAAAGCTCAATGAGGCCAAAGCATTTATTGAATCTGCAACTATCGATCATGGTATGTGTTTATGGAGGATCTTGTTAGGTGCTTGTAAGAACTATCATAATTACAAATTAGGAGCCTATGCTGGAGAGAAGCTAATGGAGTTAGGCTCACAAGAATCATCTGCTTATGTTTTGTTGTCAAGTATCTATACCGCTTTGGGTAAGCGGGAAGAAGTAGAACGGGTTAGGAAGATAATGAAACTTCGAGGGGTGAATAAAGAACCTGGTTGTAGCTGGATTGATCTGAAGAATATGACCCATGTGTTTGTTGTTGGAGACCAGATGCACCCACATATTGGAGATATACGTGGAGAGCTACGGATGTTAGCCAAACTAATGGAGGATGAAGGTTATGAACCCACTTTTGAATTAACTTCTTTAACACATTGAATTTGGATTACAAGAAAGTTAACTTGGGATGTTTGCCTATAATACAATTGTCTCAATTAAACTAAAAAAAATATCATTGAAATTTGTCAATTTTTTTCTTTTAGAAAATCATGTAACTTTATTATGCGAACGGTAATGTTATCTTTTTTTCTCTTTTTTCTTGTAAATGTAAATAGAATATTAAAAATATTTCATGTCAAAGGATAATTGTCTGCCTATAATGGGTTAGTTGTGCAAGTTCTTTATATATGGCACTAATTTTTCTACATTAGTTATGAACTTTTTGATTTTTCTAAACCATTCGAGAGAATAGATTAATGATTTTTTAGGTTTTTTACATGAATTTTTAAATTTAATGCATTGTGAATTAAAGCACCTTGACATCTCCCTAGGAAGCACATACACTTCATTTGTGGTGTAATACCCGTGTAACTGTGTTGGACAGGGGAGTGGGGACACATCTAGGACACTTCTACACGTGTCTCCTAGCCGTTTCCTTCTTCTTCTTTTTTAAATAATAATAAAAATTGCACGACACAGCTAGGACACTTATCTTTATTTCTTTTTAGTTTCAATCTTGAAACACTTATCTAGTTATCTTTTATTTACTCTTTTGGATCTTATTCTTGGTATGTATGCTAATTTCTAAACATCATTTATTAGTCATGAATTCACTTTATCATCCATTATTGCTCTTAAATTGATACATGTTTAACATTATATGCAAAATAAATGTTTAACAATATTTTAAAATATATTTAATTATTAATTAATATGTGTATCTCTGCCGTTTCATATCCTAATTTTTCAAAAATTGCAATATCACCGTGTTGTATCTATACCGATACCTGTGTCCGTGTCCTTGCTTCCTAGACATTCCAAACAGGTCAATCAAATACCAAATCCTAATGCATCAAATGCTGAAATATGGCACATAATATACCTAGAAAACCAGCCCTACAAGATGCTGTCATCAATTTTGGCGAAAACAGTTCCACAAGCAAACCACATATATATGTTAGCATGCTGTGTACTTGTGTTCAAAGTTCAAACACGAGTATCATTTGCTAGGAAAAGAGTTCCAGATAACATGATTGACACTGGAGTCAAAAGCTATGGTTTCTTGGCAAACATTGGACTCTACATATCATTCTGAAGAAGGAATGATAGGCTCTGATTTAATAGAAATTAGCTCATCAAATTTGCTGCTGTACCTTTGGTCTACTAGCTTTTTGGGAAGCTTAATAGAGAATCATTATTCATGGGCATATTTCATGCATCTAGAGATCAGTTATATGCAAGAATGCCCATAACAATTAATGTGAATGAATCTGCCATTTTTTGACATTTTCTGGATGTGAAAGGAGTCAATCAGATTCAGGAGATCTTGGTTGGTGGTGCCATTGGCAAGAAAATGGAAGATTCAATGTCTCTGTTAATTTGTGTTGACATGAGTTACAAGTGAGGGGGATGTACAATATGACAAGATAAGAATCTGCCATTAGGAAGTTATTATAGGGTGGTAAGTGTTGACAGGATAAAATCAATTAATGCTTACTTGGGGAGTGAGTTTAAATGAGCATTTGGTGGTGATGGCTATAAAGAGTGGTGTGAGTGAATGGAAGCTTAGGTTAGCAGTTAGCACAATGGACTCAGAGATGATTTTTGGTAGATATTTCTTTTCTTCCTAGTAAAACAACTGTTTTGTTTGTTTAATTGTTTCAGTACTGCAGAGAAGATAATGGGAGTAGTAATGCCTCTTCATGAGGATGTCATTGAACCATTTTTCATAGTATGGTGCAGCTGCATAGAAGCATATGGCCTTGTTGGTTTGGTTTGGTTATTGTGGGACTTGTACGTTTAGTATATGGATTTTAAATGTATTTGAACATTTAGAAAGGGAAAATTAAATTCTATAAAATATTACTGTAGCAAAGCTCTAAAGACAATTTAGTTTGCTCCTCTCTTTTTTCCTATCAAATAAATTGTCTTTAGAGCTTTGCTACAGTAATACTTCATTGAAATTTATAGTATAACCAGTAACTTAATTGATATCAAATTCACTTTTAAATTTTGTTCACAAAAAAATTCAAGAATGCCTAGATTATCCAAATGATTACTTTCTTTATAAAATTTATGACATAAAGGGAGGCACCACCACTTTAGATAACAAAAACAACAGTATTTTTCATTCTAGGTGTAATGTGGATCATTTGATGTGTTATGGTTACCTTATCTCAGTTTAAAACTAACCTTGAGATGAATTAATTTGCAATTCTATGAAGCAAGATAGATAGCTTTTGAAGTTATGTGGTTTTACTTTCGATCTGTATAGCTATTAAAGATACAAATCCATCATTAGGAAATTAATAACAAAGCTTAGGTTATGGCCATAAAGAGTGAAGTGAGTAGAAGCTTAGGTTAGCATAGTTGTTTCCTTCTTTCTTTTCTATTAGGCGATTCCAAACACAGTTGCTCAAATGCTCAGATTTTCTCACAATTTTTTTAATTTCATTTTGGTGGGTCTTTTTTTATTTTTCCTTGACATAAATCTACTTGATTTAAAGTTTGTGTTCTGTTTGAGATTTCACTTTTTTTCTGCATTGATATTCATAGTCCAAATTTGAAGTTCTCATTTTTGAATCTTGGATTTTAGGGGGTCTGTTCTGATTTTATCAAGACTTAAATTTGCTCTATTGAAGCTTCAGGTTCTGTTTTAGATTCCTGGGTTTTTGTTGCATTGATCTTCATGGTTTGGATTCAAACTTCAAAGTTTTCATTTTCTCAAATAGATAGTTGACCTTCTACATTGATATTGTTTACATGAAATTCTTTTGTTTTTCTCTTCTTCTTTTTTTTCCCTCAATTTTATTGGTACTTGCTATTATATTTCTTTTGTTAGATGTATATAAATTTTTTTTTTTTTTTTGGGATTATATAAAAATAATAATAGTTAATTCAGTTTATCTAAATGTTAGTTTATTTTGTTCAATGTAGGGAAATTTTTAGTTAATTTAAATAGGTGAATTTATAAATTCCTGAAATCAGTATTATTAACACTTCTATTTCAGTGAGAGAGAGAGAGAAAGAGGGGAAAAAAAGAGTCAGTTATCAAAAACTCAATGTTTTGGTGAGGTAAAAAAATCTTCCTTCTGTAGACAGTTCGGAGATAGAGAGAGAGCATAAGTCTGATCTTGATGTTGTTGTCATTCTTTTTCTTGATTGAGAGCATATTTTGTCTACTTTCCCCAGTGGATTCTCTCCTTTTTTCTTCCATCAAGTTAATTTTTTCTCTTAGAACACAACCCTTCTCGATTCATGTAGTTGATCTCCAAGTTGTGGATGATGAGAATGAATCAATTGACTGAAAAGTTGGCAATGATAGTGATGTAGATGATGACTAAGTTGATGAAGATGTCTTTCCAAGTGGCCAAATATGGGTATCAATGTTCTTTGTCTCTTTTCTTTTAACCTATCAAAAAAAAAAAAAAATGTTCTTTGTCTCTTTTCTTTTCTTTATATTTTGGTGAATTGTGGGATGTTGATGATTTTTTCTAGTACAAATTGATTTTATATGACGACTATGTGAGTAGATAAATTATTCCAACATAATAATTGACTAATTTTGTTAAATCATAAACATTGGTTTTTTTTTTTTTTTTTTCAAATCGGTAGGAATAAGTTTGCAGAGGGTTAAGAAGCTATGTTTAATCTGTTTGGTGGGCGCAGCCATCCAAAATTGTTGATCCAATGTAATTGCCAAGTGTACGGACCATAGTAATGTTGGATTGTTTTAGCTCTCTTTGAATGATGAATGAATTTACCTATCAAAAAAATAAATGAATGAATTTATTTTTTCTGGACTGTACTGATTTTGCCCGAAGATAAATGTGAAATGTGCTCAAGAACTATTTATTGTACAAATATTAACAAGAAGGTAGTTTTGGAAATAAATATTACTGTTGTTATGTAATGAAAAGCCGTAAGGCACTACTTGCTTTTTTCTTCATAATTTGGTCATCTTCTTTCTCTCTTGTTTTCTCTTGTTCATTTGATGCAGGTTCCCGAAAAAAAATGTCAAACCCTTTCTCTGAAATAATTTGTGGAAAGGTAAGTATAGCTACTTATATATGGATTCAGTGGCTGCATTGTCCTTTTTAAAAGAGGATGAAGAGGTTGGTGTTAACCAGATGAGTTTTATAGATTTTGTAGGTTAGGATATATTACCATGGATGATCTAACGAAAATTGAATCCTTCTTTGGATATGAATTTTTATTTTTATTTTAGGGTGCTATTTGTGATTAGTTTACATAAGAATGGCTTGGTTGGGGCCATGTATTTTTGCTTATTCAATCATTCAGAAAGTATTATTTACCCTTTTCTTTGCTTGTCTTTACATTCTTATTCATGTTTGTTACTATAAATTAGGATGTGTTCCATCTTACTCAAGAATATAAAATTACTTTATTGAAACTTGGAGGTGATATTATAATTCTATGCTTTTTCTTTGGATGTGTATTGGGAGGGATGGTGAAATTTGGAATAGATCTAAATTGTACCTAGATAGTGTTCAAATTGAGCTTCAGGGAATTGGCCTCCATTGTGTGTGCTCTAAAGATTTGAGGTATATATAGTTAATGGATTATGAGCAATAAGTATGGTTTCCAAAATTGGACCAGATTGCCTGGTCCAACTGGGTTAACGGTTAACCAAAGGTTAATCTGGTTTTTTTTAATTTAGATAACCATGCATTTTAAATAATGCCAGTGAACCACATGAACCACCAGTCGAACTGGCTAACAACTGAACCATTCTCAATGCGGCTGGTTCAATGGTGTGCTTTTTTGTAAAACTTTGGAAGGTGGGGGTATCGAAATTCAGACCCCCCAACACCATTAGATTTTTGTCACGCATTGTGACCAATGAGGCAACTACCATTGTTGTGTCATTTATTGATAAACTATAAGAGAATATGCTATTTAAGAATTTCATTTTGAAAATTATCTTATTTTAGAGTAAACATTTTTCTACTTGAAGGATTACTAAAATACAAAATGTTTTTTTATGCTTTATTATAAACTTATAAAAATTGTGAAAATTCATTTGAAATTTGTTTAAATTTCTTTAGATTGTCAACTTGATCATTTTTGCAAATTTAATATCTTTATTTGTATATTAATTAATTAGGACATCATCATGGTTTGATCTATGGTTGAATCCCAATCTAAACTCAAAAACCTTGAGTCTCTCCATTTTCCGGTTCTTTGAACAGTTCCGTTTTTAAAGCTATGGCCATAAGCTTTTGAAGGTTCTAATTTGTTTTAATGTATGTTTGCAATGTCATACTTTTTAAAGTCTAAAAAATAAGTCAATAATTATTTAAAAAATATATATAATTTGAGATCTTAATGTCAATAGTAACTTTGGCTTGGTTGAAACTAAAAACCTGAAAGGTTATCTTATCAAAAATAGTTTTTGTGTATATTTTATATGGTTAATTTGATTTTCTTTGTCTCTACTATTTCTTTAAGATATTATCTAGCTGTAATGCGGCAAAAAAAATCTCAAAGATCTATATTATTGCATATGATTGATATAATGTGTATATGGTAATTTCCTCTTGTTCTGCCCTTGATATATACTTCTGGCAATGTACAACATGTATATCATGGTGTGTGTACTTTTCAAATTTCTTCCAAGTTAGTGAATTCACTTCTGTGCATGATCCAACGCTTTTGATTATATATGTTATGTCCAGTTTATTTCTTTCTTTTCTTTTTTCTGGCTGAGTTGTTATGTTCAGATACAAATGCTGAAGTACTTGTGCAATCTTTGGCAAAGTTTGCTAATTCAGTTGTCCTCTTTAAATTGTGGAGTTAACCAAATGTTTTTTCTTCAACTATGGGTACTAATTTGTCGTATATGGGCAGATACCTTTGAGTGGTAAGTTTTTACATTCAAAATCTTTGTGGTTTGGTCAAGTAATTTGGTAGGTTGAACCTTTTTGTTCACTAACCAACTATGGAAGACACTCAATTCCTGTTATTTTCATTTCAAAGAGCTATGACATATAATACTTAGTAAAGCTTTAATCGTATGAGGTATGATTCTTTTTGGTCAAGTTTTATTGTACAGTGGCCTGTTAGGACAACTATTAATACAATTAGCATAAGCAAACTACGATATTTCTTTATCAGTTTTAAACTAATTTTCATTCTTTTACAATTAGTTGAATATATATATATATGGGAAATTTTTATTTATTTTTTTAATAAAGTTTGGGAAAGGATTCTTAAGAGTTGCAAAACATATACATTGCATTAGTTTGACTTTGTGATGCTCTTATGGCTGCATATATAGCTAAGGTTTGTTGAATAACCACTATTTTTGCCATTTTTTCATAACCTATTTTTGCTCTTACTGTATGTGATATAACAATCTTCATGTTCTCCACAATAAAGCAACTTATAGATATTCTTTTGGCTATTGGATAACAAACAATAATAAGTACAAGTTTGGTCTGGCATTTTTAACAATGCACTTTTTAAAGTACAAATTTTTAAAAACCCACTTTTATCTTATATACAGCTTTTAAAAACCAAGTTTTACCTCATTGTTTTATATAAGCTATAGACACTAAGTTTGATTAAATTTGTTTGATTGCTTCATTATTTAGGATATGTGCCATTGCTTCAAGCTATCTGAATTGGAATTGCTATACATGACTTGAGTAGGTATGTTCTCACTCCCAATTTGTAGTTTTTTAAAACCAAAATTTATACTGTCTTATCACTTATGTTTAAAAGCATTGAAAATTGAGTCTAACCTAATTTTAGAGAAATTGCCACAATGGAGACCGATTGTGCAAGAGATACATAGGGAAGCAACTAACTAAATTAAAATAAGAAATGTTGTTAGCATAAGTTGAATTTATTATTCTAGGTTTTGAATGGTAATCATCCTCTTTTAGGATAATAGGAATGCCAATTTATTAATGGACACTGAGTTTTCAAATTGATGTAAGTTGTCTTAAAGTTTTTCTCATGAATTCAAGTTTAAGCTAATGAAAACTAGCTCAACTTTGTTATTGGAAAAAAGAAAGAAAGAAATTTAGGCTTATGTATATGCGAAGATGAGAACTTTGGAATTTCTTTTTTGATATCAATGCTATATTATTTTCAGATCTAGCATAAGTGACAGTGACCTCTGAATGATTTGCAATTTTCTCCTCAAAATGCTATCAAGTCTCAAGTCAAGAGTCCTTACTATTTGTCTTAACATTATACCTTGTCATGCTTTATCTGCATACTTGTATTTGTTTCACATTAGCTTCAATTCAGGATTATCTTATCTGTGATTGTCAGCTGCATCCAATTTGCCACAATTTAATTTTCTTTCTTTTTTGTTTACACTCATGATGGAAGGATGGCATCCCAATTTCTAATGGGGACATATTTACAACACAAAAAGATTGCTTTTGTTATTCTAAATTTTTTTAGTCCCATTAAACATTAAGGCTTTTCATAGTGAAACATAAAAAAAAGGGGATTGTTATATACTTCACTTTAAAGTCATCACTATTAGGTTAATCTCCTTTAACATTTTATAACATGTACTAAATTATAGCATTACCTAGTAGAATGAAGTCATAAAATAAACCAAGCACATCCACTAACACTGGTTTAATGGAAGAATGTTAGGTATATACAATGCACTGCAAACAAAATTGTGTGTAAGGCCACAGCTAAGTTAAAGACCTTGCTATTGCCTCAACAATCTCAAGAACACATAAATTCTTCCAAGAGTTCGTCGAAAATCAATTCCTCTAGCTCAAGCGCCACACACTCATTATCAAATTGGAGGTTCATCCAACCATCACCCTTTGCCATGTCTCGAGCCACAACATCATCCAATGACTGGTCCAACTCTGGCCTCAAGATCAAGTACGAACTAACTTTTGCCCAAACCTCCTCTAGAAGGTAGTTCCCTTTAGGCATTGAACGAAGGTGGCAATTAAAGGAGAAGGATCTTGGGAAGTAGGTGAATGATCTCTCATAGATCTCAAGAAGTGTGTCATTTATTAAATCATATAGAAGCTGGTGATCACAATTGCCACTAACATTCTCTCCGTAGCTTTCAAGTTCAGGGTGTAAGCAATTCTCCAATTCCTTGAACAAAGAAGGATCCAGTGGCTGGTCTAGTGAGTACCATTCTCCAAGGCACTCATTATTAATGAAGCCTGACAGCTCAAGAACATTTCTCACGTAGTTGAAGTCAGCCTCATCTATTTTATCCAAATCAATGTGTAGGAAGTGATTGTCAACATTGTTATTTGCATTTTCAGTATCCTCAGGGTTTACTGAGCTGCAGAAGGTTGGTGAAGAATCTGTGATGGGCCTGATTTTTTGGTCAACAGAAGTATATGTCTCATCTGTTTGAGTGCTCCTAGGATTTAACCCTGGACCTGCAACAGCCAGCCAAACAATCAGTAAAAGTAAATTTGAGCTTCAATGGTTAATCATCAATTTGATTATCAAAAATGAATTATATTTCAATGAGAAAAGACAATGCACTATAAACTAGTTGTTGGGGGATATATATAAATATTAATTTTGATTTTGATAATTAGTATAGTCTTATTTTGAATGCCATTATATTAAGCAAGAAGTTTTGCAAGCCTCAAAAAATTGCATTGGTAAGAGGTATGTATGAATACCTTCATACATTGGAGACTCTGCAATGCTGTTTATATCATCTGGAAAGATGGTTTTTAGATCAGAAACTAGACCTGGTTCTCTCAGCTCTGTACAAGGATGTGCAAGCTCGCTGCTGAGGTTCATTGTCAAACCAATCTTCTGATCTTGGTGAAGACTGCTTTCCTCAATTGCTAACTCGCTAGGATCATCAATCTCATTTATTCCATCATAATTTTTCCCTGCAATTAAATCAGCCAAAGATTTGATATTCCTACTGCTGTCACTTACTCCAATCACATCTTTCAGAAATTTACTCTCTGCGGCATCATGTGTTGGTTTAGATGTATGTGCTTCAAGTGAAGTGCTGACTGACTTTGGTTCACTGTGATTTTTACTTTCAGCCATTGTACTGCAATCTGCAATAGTCCTTACTGGCATCACTAAAGTTTGAGCATTACCAGATGCCTCATTTAGAAAGGTACACAAAGAATCAAGATCAGGCAAAGAAAGTCTCCTTATGAATGACTTTGGAGGATGCCCACTTGATGGAACCTTAACTTCATTTGTCAATTTTAGGCTCTTAGAGTGATGCCACTTGGCCTCTCTGCCAAAACTACGCTCAAACAACTCAGTGTATCTATTGAGAGACTCATTCAGAGAGGATGTTCTTCGCATGCGGTCTAGTCTTCCCCTGCTGGGATCATAATCAGGACCATTAGCCTCATAACTTCTAGGGTTGTCTATACCATCTTGGTGCGTGGAAATCTCTGAACTTTGTTTTCCATCACTGGAAATCTGACATCCAGAAGGAACACTTTCAAGGAGTGCTTCCATAAATGTGTGGTTACTTTCTTTTCTATTCTCCTTAAGTGCATGCATTATTTTCTGCTTAATTTCTTTGAAACGATTAATAACCCGTTGATTCCACCCTTGGTTACTTAAGCCCTGTGATGATTCTAAAGAAGAAAGGTCTGTTTCTTGTCTTATGGCACTGACTGCACTATTATTGTCAGCCATGAACAGTATTGACTGCAATTGATATTCCTTCTGAGACTTGGATGCACCAGACTGTGATTCTAGAGAAGCAGCAAGAAATTTTTCTCCTCTTGGAAAATACCTACTTTCATTTTGCTTGTGCTTGAGTGTACTAGGCCTAATATTTTTTGTTGATGATGGATTGGCTACAGGAAATGATCCAGACTTGGTTAATCTTGCTTTGGTATTGGAAGTCTGCAGACTCAAGTGCTTCATACCAATGTTTGGTTCTTGTAGAATCTTGATAAATGATTCCTGGTTAACCTTGAGTATCTCCAGAACATCAAAATACTCGTTAAACTGGTTATTGGAAATTTCTCTGCTGGGCTGATTAGATTCCATCAGCTTTTGGTTTGCCGAGGTTTGCATTCTTTCATCATATTTTTCAGGAAAATGTGCATGCCTCACAGCCGACTGCTTATGCCCCAAGTAGTCAACATCATTTAAGGTACTGCGCTCTGTGAACTTTTTATTGCATGTAACTAGCTCCTCTGAGGTCTTTGGAGGAGATGAATACTGGAATCTGGTAGCAGAAATGTCAGCACTCTGTGGAAGGAGACCAATTGTATTTTTCCCATCTGTGTGTATTTCATCAAGAGAATTGTCTGAAGGCTCTAAGTGATGGATCAGAAAAATTCGCCGCAACCATGATCGTGCAGCTAAGCTTAAATTCCTGTATCTGTGGTTATCTTCCTTTGACATCTCTTTAGCAATTAATTCTTTGATATGAGCTTTCCCTGATCTTTTGTTGTTGGTGGTGGGGCTAATTTGTGTACCATGCTGCTCAATCTGATGTATGTTTCACACAGTTACTGTCAGTTTATGTTTCATTTTATTCAAAAGAAACATTTTGCATATACAATAAAGATCAACAAGTCCTCAAAACATTGATGACCACATCATTAACAATATTTCAGATCACAGATTGCACCTGTCAAATTCTATGGTAAGTTAATGTACAGCGTGAACTTACCGGGAAGGGTTCTGCTTCAGAAGCTATAAATCCCTGTACTTCAATATCGCACGTATTTATTATTTTTCTTGGACTTTTTTTACCTACAAACAATGAATAAAACTTTTAAAGCGCGTAAAAAAACAGGAATGGACACAAACACCAAAAATTATATGTATGATAAAGAGGACAATTGCTAAGTGAAAGACAAAATCCACTCCTAACGAGGGTTACTTGCGCCACTCTTGAACCAAACTAATGGTAGCTAACATCCTACTTTTCACACTCTTTGGGGGTAAGAAGAACCTCAACAAGCTTCTTCAGAATAGAATTTAATTATCAAGTGGTTTATGACTCATGGTTTCAATTATCTAGGCGAAAGCATGGAACACATCTGGCGTATTAGTCCAGAAAATCCATAGCTAAATAGGGGATCTGAAAGGATTGCTTTAGCAGCAAGCTAGGAACTACAGAGAGAGCACATGCAATTCGTTATACTACTCTAAAAGCAAAATGTTTTCCAAACATAGGTGGCTTGAAAATAACTCCAAAGTAAATTATGGCAGCAGATACTTCACATCTTTTTCTTGTGTACCAGAACCAAAAACTTAGCCAGAAAGATCTAGCAGTGGTACAAGGTTCACACTATCCATTCAATTGAGAATCCAACATATATACTACCATCTGCTTTAATGCCTCAGAATAATATTTGATTATTGCATTCAATTTTACATATATTAAAATTTACCCAACATATTTTTGATTTCACTATAGATACTAAACACTTCAATTGTTCAACCATAAACAAGATTTTAAATCATGAACTCACACTTCAACTCCACCTAGATTGCAAACACATGCTGTTCATCAAAAAACGATTGCAAACGCATGCTGTAACAAGATTTATGCGTAAGCCAATCTCAATTAGCTATATCAAATTCTTTTTTTTATAAAATGGCCATATTTCTATGTAGTATCTAATTCAAAGTACATATCGATATATACATTAGTTTATATGGGGTTTCGGCACCAATCAGTTGGCTAAAACAACTATGCAAAACAGTACCTATGATGGTCCTGTAGACCTTCCATTAGTGATTTTAGAAATTCCATTTGGTTTATGTAATCCTTTATTTTTTTTAGTCTTTGTAAAAAGTAGGTAAAGACACCACCACTATGCAACTTCCATGTTTCTTTAGTGGAGATGCTAAGATTGATGGAACAAGTAACATGGGTATAGAGTGGAAGAGATGCTTGCTGCAGAAAATTGAGATTTACTCACTTCTGGTTTGCCTTCCTCTGTGCTTTTTGTGTGGAAGTATCTTTTTGACATTGTGCCAATGGTGATTGTCAAGAATATGGAGTATGCCCCACATGCAGCTTGGATGACTTTCCTCAAATTGAAATCCGGAGACGTTGTCCTCTAAGTGCTTTCCCATGTTCAAGACAAAAGAAAGTGGTCCTTTCAGTTCTGAAACCCACTTCAGCAACAATTGGTTTCGGCTTCTAGGGAAACTGTCTTGCACAAACCTGTTATAACATTGAAAAAAAAGGGTCTTTAAACAATATGGAAAGCTTGGGACCTTAATAAATACTTCACTGCCAGATGCATGAGTTTTGATACCTCAAAAGATTCTCAATCCTTATCGTTCATTTACATGAAAGATCAAGAACCAAGTAAATGAGTTGGAAATCCAGGACTTCAAAAAATATTCTGACTTTTTCAAATATGAAATTCCAGCTCCACCAAACCAAAGACCAAAATAGTTATGTCCAATCGTCTATAAAGGCTATAGCCTCTGAATTTTCATTTTTCTTTCATTTTATAATCTGTTTTAGGCAACTGTTTCGAAAATTCCATGAAACACAAATAGACACCTGGAAGTAATCAAATTGGTAGGAGCTACAAGAGATTGACCAAAAGGTAACGTAATCATGTGTGCCTACTAGAAGATGAAAAACGTCTAACATAAACTCCAAAGCTAGAAGATGACTAAAAAATGAAGCAGACTAATCAACACAGTATGTATGTCAATTAAGGCTGCAACCTTGAAGTCTTATAAAAAAAAACAGCTTCAACCCCGAATAGTAATTCAAGAAATTGAATCCAACTTGAATAGTAAGGGAACTATAGGAAAAAAAAAGACTTGCAGATCACATAACAGAAAAAATTAATACAGCTAATAAATGTTTCAAAAACCTAAAATCTATGAGGCAACGATAATAGCCATAACAGAAACCAACTACTTCAACTCATTTATTACGTGAATTCAAGGAACAAAAAGAAGTAACAGAAAAAAGCAATATTCGTAACCTTCTTTGGCTGCTCCTCTTGAGTCATGCAAAAGTTTCCAGAGTCATATGGCGGGCTTTGAAGGTGAAGCAAGAGACTAATAGCAATAAATAAGATAATAAGTGGTATAGATAATAAGATTAGTAAAGTAAACTAATGGGGTATATGAGATTAGGAGGTATATTGCTATGTTTTGTCGTACACGAGAAGATGTAGTAGAAGAAGGTCGTTAGTTATAGTAGTTAGTACAGAAGAGCCAGAAAAGGAGACAGACGCCAAAGCTATTTTGGCGCCCACAAGCAGCCAAACTTGGTCCAAAATTTCTGTTTATGACTGAGTTTGGTCTAAACTCTTAAAGCTTAATAGTCGAGTCTATGAAATACCAGGTCTCTGAAGTGAGGTAAGGGCCACGTTAGATGACCAAACACAATAATATAAAATAAGGTCAAGCTCAGCTTAGCTTAGTGCAGATTACCTACCATAAAATATGAAAATTTAACTTATCCAAAAAAAAAATATATGAAAATTTAAGAGTAAAGTTGGGCTGGTGATGTCAAGTTGTTAACACTTGACACTGCTGAATTCAAAGTAGCAGTTAAAATGTAACGTTTAACTCTTGGTCATTGTTGGTTATCTACTAAACTTATTTCTTAGCTTAGAATGTTGAAATAATTAGTTATATAGTGACTGGTAGTATGGGTTTGGTCTCCTGGAATTATTTTTCACGGGCTCCATTTTCACAAAAGTATTTTGGTTGGAGATATTTTAGTTGCAAAGACACCTATACATTTCGGCATTATGTCTGTTACAATTATATGGTAAAATAATTAAATTCACTATTTCTTTAAGCTTTTGGGTAAATATGTAATTTAACATGATATCAAAGTAAGAGTTCCTAAATTTCATCACTATCTCCACTCTCCACTGTACCTCTCATTTAAACCCCACACAAGGAAAAGCGTTATAATTATATTGTTAAATGATTAAATTCACAATTTTCTAAAAATTTAATTTTTTTTTTTAGATTTTATCCACACAAAAAAAAAAAAAAAAAAAAAATTTTGGGGATAATCAGTCATTTAACAATGTTTTCATGCAAAGACATTAGGGAATCAATCATACAACACCTTCAAATTGTCACCATTCAAAATGTTTTAAGACAAATTGGGTATACCTAAAGACTGTATCACTTTCTTTGATCCAAATTTGTCATTTCCAATAGTTGTGCATGTGTGTAGGTTTTGGGTATTTTCAGTCAATTTCAAAGTTACAAGGAATTTTGTTATTTAGAGGTTTCTGGGGCATTTTGGTCATTTTTTATAGTTTTTGGGTATTTCGGTCATTTCGATGGTTTTTGGTCATTTTAGAGGTTTTGGTGGGTATTTTGGTCATTTTGGAAGTTTTGCGAGTATTTTGGTCATTTTGGTGGCTTAAAGATATTTTTGGTCATTTTAGAGGTTTTAGAAATATTTTGGTAATTTTAAAGGTTTTAGGGTATATTTTATGTTTTATGAGTAATTTGGTCATTTTCGAGATTTTAGAGATGTTTTGGTAATTTTAAAGGTTTTAGAATATTTTGACGTTTTAGGAGTAATTTTATCATTTTGGATCTTCCAAGGGTATTTTGTGGTTTAAGGATAATTTTGGCATTTTTTATATGTTAAGGCAAATTTTTTTTTTTTTAGAATACTAAGTATTTTTAACACACGCACACAGGGAGATGGAAGAAGGTTAAGGCAATCTTTAATCAATTTTAGTTGCTCCTAAGAATGTTTATGAATCAAGTATATAGGAATGTTTCATTCTTTGATTATGATGGAATGTAATTAATGAATCAAACGTCATAATCTTATAATGCTTTAATGTTATTTCATGGATCAAAGATCACAAGAATCTAACACTAAAGTCTAATGTAACATAAAGTGAACCAAACGCCCCTTGAATGTGCAGAATTAAAGAATTGTGAACATTAAATTAACAAAATTGTGCACATTCTTTGAAAAACTGTGTACTTTGAATATACAAAATTTTATACAATTTTTTCAAAATTGTGTACATTGAATGTACATAATTGAAATTTTATGAACGTTGAATATACAAAATTACTTACATTTTTTGAAAAACTGTGTATATTAAATGTATAAAATTGAAAAATTGGGTACATTGAATATACAAAAATGTGTGCATTGAATATACATAATTGAAAATGTGTGTTTGTTGAATGTACAGAATTGAGAACTTGTACATTGAATGTACATTGTAGCGATAAGGGCCCAGAATCATATGTTGGGCCTTGGGCTTAGTCCGAAGACATCAAATGGTCCGAGAAGGGACAAATAGTTATGAGGGGTTCCATATTTGAAGTCTCATACATAAAGAACGAATGAAGGGTGGTCCGAGGAGAAACTCCTCCTCGGATATGATGAATGCAACTCAAATCTGTATCCCAACAATCAAAGTAACCTTCCAAGAGGCTCCAGAGATACTGACGTGCATCACGCACTTATAAGGACGTGCTACCACCACATTAAATGACTACAACTACTTTTCTGGCCGCATTTATGTGGAGAACGCCCCTGAACAGTGCTGCCTTTGCTACTGCAACTCATAGAAAGCCAGAAGGGGTGTCTGATAGGACGAGTACTCAAGTGATGGCTTGGATGATCAATAAATGGAAGGTCAAGATCACCAATAGGGAGATATATAGTGGGAGAGACCCCTGAAGGAAAAATGACCCAAAAAAAAAAAAAAAAGAACACTGTAGCAATTAAAATTGTACTTGTACCCAACTTTCATTGATTTATATGATAAAATACCTCTTCAAACAGTGAATTGATTCTGCTCTCTCTTCCTTGTTCTTGCTTGATCATCTTTTAAATCCATACTAGCCGTTGTTAAATTCATGAGGGCCTAGCTCTTCAACCCACTCTCTACAAATTGGCGCCGTCTGTGGGAAGAGTTTATGAGGTAGTGAAAGCAATGATCAACTATGGTAGGATCGGGTCCACACCAGGCAGAGTCTTTGGGATCCCAGCACGGCAATCCTTTTGTCAACCTTGAGTGAAGAGGTGACCGTGAAGGAAGTGTACATACCACACATACTGATAGGAGTTAACCTCGAGGTGGAAGCCATATCTCCCATGCAAAAAGTAACAATGGAATGAAATTGAAGATTGACCAGTTGAAGAGGGAGTTGTGCCATGCACAACGAAGGCGAGCCCCCTCTAACTCAGATGTTTCTTCTAACGACGAAAGGGACATCAGTTATAGGCGAAGGTCTCGAACCTCGCCTATCGAATCTTTCTCCTATAAGGAGGAACACCGTTATGAACGAAGGGTCAAAAGCCCACATTGTAAAGGCGTGGGAAATGACGATATGAGCAGGGCTTTGAACCAAATCTCTAAGTTGCCCTTCACGTGCAAAATCGAGGGGGCTAAACTTTCTCGACAATTCATTCAGCCCGCTTTCACCATGTACAATGGCAGAATAGACCCTGTGGAACATGTGAGCTACTTCAATCAGAGAATAGCTGTCCATTCCAAGGACGAAACCTTGATGTGCAAGGTTTTCCCATCCAGTGTGGGACCCGTTGCGATGAGATGGTTCGTCGACCTAAGGGCGGATTCCATAAGTTCCTTTAAAGAGCTCACCTATGCGTTTGGTTCCTGATTTGTCACCTATAGTAGGGTTCCTCGGTCCTTAGTTTCTCTGTTGTCCTTAACCATGCGAGAGGGAGAAATCCTGAAAACGTACTCGGACAGATACAAGGAGATGTTCAACAAGATAGATGGTGACTTTAACGAGGTGGTCATCAGTACTTTTAAGCTCAGCCTCCCAGCCGAGCACGGTTTAAGGAAATCTCTAACTGGCAAACCTGTCACCAGCGTGAGCCAACTTATAGACAGGACTGATAAGTACAAAAAGGTTGAGGAAGACCAGCAGTAAGGGAAAGGAAAGGATAAGGTTATCCCCCAAGAGATGAGGGATTTCAAGTCGAACCGATACAATAACAATCGGCCACAGAGAGATTTTGCAGGGCAGTCACGATTCGCCAGTATTCAGGCAATCAATGCTATATTCTGGGAACTGGTGCATCAAGTTCTGGAGAAAATCAGGAATGAGTCATTCTTCAAATGGCCAAATAAAATAGTGGAAAACCCCGCAAGGTGCAATCAAAACCTCTATTGTCAATATCACCAAGACCATGGACACACCATGGAAGATTGTAGGAGCCTGTGGGACCACCTGGAGCAGCTCGTCCGTGAAGGAAAGTTAAAGCAGCTTTTGCACCACTCCAGTGGCCAGGACGACCAGACAAACTCAGAATCCCGGATGGATGATTCTTTAAGACCCCCGTTGGGAACGATAAATGTCATCTTCACTGCCCTAGGGAGGACTAGTTCCTGTTCTTCCAAGGTGATGTTTGTGGCTCGGCTATCCGTCGAGGGCGCTAATTCAAAGCCAAAGAGGACTAGAATGGAAATCCAACCAGTTCTGGGATTCTCGGACGAGGATAAGATCAAAACCATCCAGCCCCATAATGATACTTTGGTGGTCACACTCAGGATTTGGGGGTATGATGTGAAGAAAGTGTTGGTTGAGCAGGGTAGCGGTGTTGAGATTATGCAACCCGATTTGTACAAGGGGCTAAATTTGAGACCCGAGGACCTGACAGCCTATAATTCACCCCTAGTGAGTTTTGATAGGAAGGTTGTCATTCCGAAGGGTCAGATTAGACAACCTGTACAGGCTGGTTTAGAAGTGGTAGAGGTGGATTTTATCGTGATGGACGCTTATTCACCATACACAGCCATTGTGGCCAGACCCTAGCTTCATACCCTAAAAGCCGTTTCTTCTACTCTGCACCAGAAGATGAAATATCCGTTCGAGAGCCAGGTTAAGGAGATCCTGGGAAATCAATTTGTGGCTAGACAATGCCTAGTGACTGCCATCCGATATCAACCCAAGGTTGAGCCCTCGACCCATACTGAAGGGGGTTTATAGCAGTTAAAACCTCTGGCATTGCTTGTCAATGATTTAGCCAAGGAGGCGAAATGTGAAAATTTGGTAAAGTTTGTTATTGGTGACAATCCAGAGAAGTTCTTTCAGGTCAGGGCTCAGCTGCCTCCTCAAGAGAAGGAAGAGCTGGTAGAATTCCTTAAAAGAAACATTGATGTGTTTGCATGGGACGCTATTGAGTCCCTGAAGGTGGATCCGGGTTTCATCTGCCATCACTTAAATGTTAACCCAGCCATCATTCCCAAAAAGCAATCGCCTCGGCGCCCATCTAAAGAGCATGCAGATGCTGTCAGAGACGAGGTGACGAAGCTTAAGCGGGCAAGGGCTATCAAGGAAGTTTTCTACCATAAATGGTTGGCTAATACTGTAGTGGTGAAGAAGAAGAGAAGGAAATGGTGAGTGTGTGTAGACTTCACATATCTGAATAAGGCTTGCCCAAAAGATCCATTCCCTACGCCTAGAATAGACCAGTTAGTGGATGCAACTATAGGCCATCCTCGGATGAGCTTCCTAGACGCCTTTCAAGAGTACCACCAAATACTGCTAATCCCGGATGATCAGGAAAAGACCGCTTTCATCACCCCCATTGGAAACTACCACTACAAGGTGATGCCATTCAATTTGAACAACGTGAGATCTACCTATCAAAGGATGATGACGAGGTTGTTTGAACCACAATTGGGTAAGAGTATTGAAGTCTAAATAGACGACATGGTGGTGAAGAGTAAAGTGGTATCTGAGCATGTGGGAGACCTTGGAACCATCTTCGAAGTTCTTAGAAAACACAAGTTGCACCTAAACGCTTCCAAGTGCTCGTTTGGTGTGAGATCAGGCAAGCTCTTGGGCTATATGGTAACCTACAGGGGGATTGAGGTCAATCCCAATCAAATCAAGGCCATTAACAATTTACAACCACCTCGGAATCCCAAAGAAGTCTAGAAATTGACCAGAATGACCGCTGCCTTGAACCGGTTTATCTCTCGATCAGCGGATAGGTGCAGGCCCTTCTTCCTACTGATGAACAAGTGGAAAGGGTTTGAGTGGACCGAGGAGTGTGCCTTGGCTTTCCAGCAACTTAAAGAAAATCTATCTCGACCACTTATCATGTCCAGTCCTAAAGTAGATGAGGTCCTATTTGCCTATATCGCTGTGGCCCCTTATGTTGTAAGTTTGATGTTGATACGAGTCGATCGTGGCGTACAACGGCCAGTTTACTACTTGAGCAAGTCGCTACATGAGGCCGAGATTCGTTATCTACCATTGAAGAAAGCCATCTTGGCGATGGTGCATGGTACATGAAAGTTGCCCCATTATTTTCAAGCATATACAGTTGTCGTCCTCACTCAGCTTCCACTTAAAGCCATACTTTGAAGTACTGATTACACGGGAAGGATCACTAAATGGGGCACAGTTCTAAGGGCTTTTGACATTAAGTACATGCCTCGTACCTCTGTTAAGGGCCAGGTCCTCGCAGACCTGATGGCCAAGTTCGCTGAACCCCCATTAGAAAAAGTAGCAGCGACATAGAACATGGATGGAAAATCGGTTGGCATGATCTCCCAACAAGGTCCCCTATCCTAGGAAGTGTACGTTGATGGTGCAACAAATCAGAAAGGTTCCGGAGTGGGGCTAGTACTGGTATCCCCCGAAAAGATCACTATTGAGAAGTCATTAAGGCCGAACTTCTCAGCCACAAATAACGAGGCTAAATATGAAGCTCTGCAGATGGGAATGACCACGGTTCAAAAAATGGGCGAAAATGCAATAGAGATGTTCTCGGACTCAAGATTAGTCGTCGGCCAAGTGAAAGGAGAATTTGAAACGAAGGATGAAAAAATACGGGGGTACTTGAGTCAGATTAGACACCTACAATCAGGGTTTGAATCTTTCAACCTGTTGCATATCCCTAGAAGTGAAAACATGCACGCTGATTCCCTAGCCACACTTACGACCTCCTCGGCACAAAGCCTACCTCAGGTCATCCTTGTAGAGGATTTGTACAAACCCGTAGTGGCAAAGGAAGAAGAAGTCCATGTGCACCAAGTCAGAGTGGGGCATAGCTGGATGGACCCTGTGGTACTATTCTTGAAAGAGGATATCCTGCTCGATGAGAAATCAGAAGCAAACAAAGTACGTAGAAAGGCTCCTCGATTTTGGCTGTCCGAGGACCAAAAGTTATATAAACGCTTCTTTTCTGGGCCATAACTGCTATGCATACACCCCGAGGCAACAGAATTACTCCTTGAAGAGCTACATGAGGGGATTCGTGGAAGCCACACCGAAGGCAAATCTTTGGCGCACAGAGCCATCACTCAAGGCTATTGGTGGCTAAATATGCAAAGGGAAGCACAGGAGTATGTAAAGAAGTGCGACCAGTGCCAAAGATTTGCACCAAACATATATCAACCAAGGAGAGTCCTTAATCATCTATCCAACCCTTGGTCATTCGCTCAATGAGGCTTAGACATTGTGGACCCTTTCCCCAAGGCATCAGGAAACAAAAGATACTTGTTGGTTGACACGGACTACGTCACCAAATGGGTCAAAGCCAAACCCCTAGCAAACATCAAAGACATGGATGCCAAGAAATTTTTCTGAAAAAACATTGTCACCCGGTTCGGGGTCCCTCATACCCTCATCTTAGACAACGGCCTTCAGTTTGATAGCAAATCTTTCAGGAGATAATGCTGTGAGTTGGAAATTACAAATAGGTATTCTACCCCAGCTTATCCCCAAGGGAATGGATAAGCTGAGACTGTTAACAATGTCATAGTGAACGGAATCAAGAAGAGGTTGGATGATGCGAAGGGAAAGTGAGTGGAAGAACTGCCACATGTCTTCTAGACATATTAGATCACACCTTGTAGGTCAACCAGGGAGACCCCCCTTTCAATGACTTATGGGGCTAAGGCTGTTAATCCTTTGGAAACTAGCTTCCCAACATTAAGGACCAGCTCATTTAATCCGAGCAGTAACAATGGGCTACTAGAAAAGAGCTTAGACTTGATTGAAGAGAGAAGGGAAAACGCAGTGGCTCAATTGGCATACTACTAACACAAGCTCAAGCAGGGTTATGATGCCAACGTGAAGTTGAGACCATTAGCACCTAGTGATTTGGTGTTGAGAAAAGTTTTAAGTACTGCAAAGAAACTAGCGTAGGGAAAGCTAGGGCCCAATTGGAAAGAACCATATCGCATTACCTCAGTGGCTGGTATAGGAGCGTATTTTCTGGAAGACTTAGATGAGTATGTAATACCACGCCCTTGGAATGTAAACAACCTGAAAATGTATTATTATTAATGGCAGTCTCCTTTATAAAAAATGTCCAGTTGCTATATAAAGGCATCGTACTTCCTATTATTCTTTTCTTTTATGAGTGATTAAACAGAACCTTAATCATGCCTGTGTCCTCGGACTAGATGTTTTGGGGAAATTAATACATTGTGGCATCTTTTATGAGTGATTAAATAGAACTTTAGTCATGCTTGTGTCCTCGAATCACACACTTGGGGGAAATTAACACTCCATGATATCTATTCGTTTCTCACTAAGTGTCAAGACAAATCTAAAATTATAGCTAACTTCTCAGATTGGTAGCTCTGGGTAAGTTAAAATCCTTAATTATTTATCCAAGTGTAAGTTTATTACTTGTCTTTATTAGATTCAGCCATCATTAAGGAAATGGCAGTTCGCAGTCAAACTACTTACACTGGTGGCAGAGTATGGTTGTTATTTCTTACTAAAACTGAAGTGGCAACAGTTCAAATCCATTGGCAATAATAATAAACTTGAAAGCATATAAAATAAGGACATGAGAAGTAGAACTGAAAGTCTATTCATTAATCAAGAGTAGGTTCATTACAAGTGGTGGCATAAGTCACAATGCAAAAAAAAAAAAAAAAAAAAAAAAGGTGAATTACAATACGACTGTAATAAAAAAGAAAGATCCTATAACTGCTCTTCTGCAGGTTGGGAGTTCTTCTCGGGATCAAAGGCCTTGAGCTTGGCATCCCCAGCCTTGGACTTTGACTCAGCAGTTTTGGCTTGGGAGACCACATCCTTAATGGTAAGGGTATCCTCGGAGGGGGTATCTTTGGTCGAAGGAAGGACCTTCTTACCCTTCCCAACTACTCCTGGGGGGATCTCAGCATTCAGAGTAAGGTCTTGGGTGTTGGAGACCTGCTCAGGAGGAGGGAGGGATAGAATAGTAGTCAGAGGGAGGTCAGCTGAAACTTCTCAGATGTGTTTAAGGAAGAATACGTTCTCAGCCTTCCTCAGCTCGAAGTCAACAAGGACCCCCACACTATTAAGAGCCTCCATCTAGGACTCAGTGCAGTAGTCCCTGCATACTTCGGCTACCTCCTCGGCCAGCCTTTTTTCCGTTTCCTCCACCCCACTTTCGTAGGATGCGATCACGGCAGCCTCAGTAGTTTCCTTGGCCACCCGAGCTGCCTCTTTCGCTGTGTCCTTGACCTTTTACAACTTGGCCTTAAGGTCCAAAACTAACTGTTTCTAGGTGGCCAAGTTCAACTCCGTTGTATATAGTTGCTTACGCTGGTCCTCGGCCTGGGTCTCAGCATTCTTTAGACCGGCCTGAGCACTCTTGTGCTCATTGTCCACCTCTTTCAACTTATTGCCCATCGCCATGTGCTTCTCCTTCAAGACTCCAAGGCCCTTCTCCACCTCGTGCCGAGAATGGCTCTCAACTTCAACTTTATTATGGGCATTTCAAACCCACTCCTCGGCCACATAAACTTGCTGAGTGACCTGCATAACAATGACAAAGGGACCATATAAAAAATAAAAAATAAAAAAGGAAAAATGATGATGATAACACTAACTAGTGAAGGAGCTTCTTAGCATTTAATTCAGAAAGACAAAAATTAACTTACCATGGCAAGGTCTCTCTTCAATGACATGAAGAGCTCCGGTTGTCTAGTGTGTCGAAGAACCTCCATATCCCTTGGGAGTAGAAGGGGCTACTCTAGAGTTTCAGCCAAATGGGTCGCATGCCCTCTTTGGGATTCCCGAATAGTGGAATCCCAGGAAATGGGGGCTTTATCCAACTCTATCCCGGTAGCCCAGATGCACTGTGGTCAGCGCACTTCGACATCCTCCCTGCTATCAACGGAGGTGGCCCTTTTTTCTCGAGGGTTTTTCGTCCTCTTTTGTTTGGTGCCCTTCGGAGGGGCCACCTCACCTTCTTCCAGTTCCCGCACTGGCCTTTTCTTCTTCGGATCTTGCAGTGATAAGTGTAATTTTTACATGATTTTTATTATCCTCTTATTTATTAAAATTGTTAGTTTTCCTTTATTTCTTTTGATTTGATTGGATTTTTATTTATATTTATCTATTCATTTGTGCTTTGAAGGAATGAGAAGGTTTCAGATTAATCTACATCTTAAACTTTCAAACTAAAAGAAATGGTGCAAGTTTATATCTGAAGAGTGCCAATGCCTAGTAGCTGTGAAGACCGAAGCAGAGGAGACATTGAAGACCGAAGCAATCCTTGTGTGTGGGTCATTCCTTTATTCAACAACCCATTTATTTCATATGGAGCCCAACAATAGCCGTATGACCATTAGCAAGATTCGGCCTGGCCCACAAAATCACATGAAAAGAAGGACCTGGAGATACATGAAGGAGCAAAGAAAAGAGATAATTGATAGGGAGCTTATTCACGTGGAAGAGATACATAGGCTTGAGGTTTAAATGAACATTTGTTAATTGTTGGTGGGCCTCTCTATTTCTTATTGAAACACAAACACTCTTGGGCTAGTCTTTCGTTTTGCCTGGGCATAACTTAAAGCGTTGTGTGTGGGCTAGTCTTTGGTTTCATATAGTCAGGCGGCTTCTATCTGAAGTGCGTGTCTTTGTGTGATATAAAGAGGAGCAAACAGAAAAGTAAGGGGGCGCCGCATAGAAGAATTTACTTTTATGAGTCTTTCTGAAGAGGAGGATCTGAGGACAAAGGCAAGAGCTTCACGTTGATCTACCAGATCAGATGAAAGACATAAGTTTTATTTGTTTCCTTTTCAATTTTATTATGAACTAAATTTTATTTTCTAGAGTTGTGATGTAGTCTAGCAATGAACACACAATTTATTTTCTGAGTTATTTTATTCTTAATATGCGCGCCCAAAAATGAAGCTTGTTGGGCTAGGCCTCACTCGGACCCATAACTTACTTGTATGATGGGTTTGGATTTCCTACACTAGGTCGTTCTTGACACTGAGACTCAATGAGGTCACTTTTCTCTTCCCAAGGGTCTGAATCGCCTTGTTCTCCCTCTGCTCCCTATCTATTTCCCATTCTTTTACCGTCAATTTTTTCAACCCCCATCTTCCCCAAATTTCTCGTATTTATAGTCCACAATTAGTGGAGAAGTCATGATCGCTTGCCAGTTAGTGCAACAAGCGGTCCAGTTTTATCGAACAGAAGTGGGTGGTTAGGTGGGAGTGGGAAGCGGTGAAAATGGCTTTGGAACTTGGTTCCCATTTCCGCAACCATTCTCGGCAATGGCGCCTCCTGAGGCACGGCACCGCCGAGTATATAAAGGACGGGATGTTTTGAGCGTCGCTTTTTCATCATTGCTCGGGAATGTATTGCCAAGAATTGACGAAGTGGCAAAGTTTGGGCCTGCAGCACGCGTGGCTTCGGGATGGGCCGCTAAGTAGAAAAAGATTTGCTTTATGGGCCAAACACCCGGGCCAGGATCCCATGCCCAAATGGGCACAGGTGTAGGGGCCGTACAATAGCCCTCCCTTGATTCGCTCCCCATTCTCGGGGATGAATCAAGGATCGCAAGGGACTGAAATCCACCTGGGAAGTCGAAGAGTCAATACCCGGCCGTTGATGAGTGTATTAATGCGCGCCTCAAAAGACTCGTTTAGACTTGATTGAAGGCTTATCTGTCATCATTGTCTGACAGTTTGTGAACCGAGGCGTTACGCGAGTGGCAGTTAAGGCGGCGATTCGCGTGGTCTATCGCCAGCAGATTAATTAATGCTACTCATCTCGCTCCCTACACCTATAAATAATTGCTCCTGTCACTTTCCTTCACTTTTGCATTTCTCACCTCTCAATCTTTTACTCTGCCGAGCATCCTTCCTTCGTGGTTCATCTCCTAGCCCAGAACACACCTCCTTCTTAGAGCCCGCAGTAAGTTCCTTTCCTTCTTCTTCTTCTTTCTGCTTATCCCATTTCATTCTGTTCTTCAATAATCTCAGTATTTCTTTTCCTTTTAAAAGTACTTGCTTATAGAATGGGTTACTCCCACCTTCTTTCTTCTGTGAGTGCCTTAACTAGTTTTAGGGCCACCTACAATGTTCCTAGGGACGTAGACATTGCCTACTGTAACATGGATGATATTGACATCCAAAGGCGTCGTGGTGTGAACACGGTTTTCTTTCCCTTAATGGCTATTCTAGAAGGTGGGCTTAGGTTCCCGGTTGACCCTCTGATCCTAAGTACCCTTAGGTTTTACGGCCTTTGTCCTGACCAACTCCCTCCTAACTTTTACCGGGTAGTGAGTTGTGTAAGTAGGCTGAACCAGTTATTCGGGTTACAACTAAATCACCATGACATTAACCATATGTATAGCTTGTCTGGTAACATTGAGTCATGTTAGGTTCTAAAGGTTTAGGAATTTATGTATTTAGAACTCTAATTTGTAATGTTGGCAAACCATGATCAAAACAACATGTTTAGACTTGTTAAAGTATGCTCAAAGTTGATTAATTATTGTAAAGTTGGAATCGAGAGACTGTAGATGCATTGGGGCATTTCGGTCTGACTCGATCGATCGAGGAATAGATTCGATCGATCGAAAATCGACCAGATTGCGTTTTCTACAGTTTTCCAACTCAGCCTTAGCTCATTAAAACGTTTAGGGTTTTTATGTTTTTGCCCTAGGTATATAAGGCAAAACCCTAGCCACATTTTAGAGTTACTCCAGTTGTATTGTTACTCATACATTGCGGTTTTGTGTAAATCTCTTGTGAGATCTAGAGGAGCTTTCCTTTACACAAAGCTTAGGATTTTCTAGATGGAGATTACTTCAACATCTTGATGATCAACTTGGTTGCTGCCTTTAAAGCTTAAAGAATATCAAGCGTGGGTGCTTGTACTTGATTGAAGAATTCAAGAAAGAAGGAGTCCGTGGATTCGGAGCTTGCATGGGGTCGTGTCAGTAAGTTCTACTGGCAGGTAGCATTAGGAAGTCGAGTGGGGAGCTTGTAAGTCCTTTTGTAAGAACTTCAATTCTTTCATAGTGAATTCAGTTTTGCCTTGAGGATCGGTGGGTAAAATCCTCCCCAGGTTTTTTACCGGTTTGGTTTTCCTGGGTGATCATATCATGTGTTATTTATTATTCCGCTGCTATATATTTTCATGATATGAGTGTTTGATTGTTTTAACCTAGAATTGCTTAATTTGACTAAGTAACAACTTGGCTAATTAACTAGGCTACTCAATCTGGTTGTGTGTTAAGGGGTCTAAAACTGTTCAAGTCGGATTACTATCTAAAAAATAGGGACGTGAGGGTACGGCTTATTTTGTGCCTACCAGATTCGAATAGAAACTCGGCTAGAGATTTTGTATGGGTGAGCGGCAATTGGTATGCCAAGGAGCTCCCTTGCGCGTTTTGGCCGCGCGATGTGGGTCGGCACCGAACTCTTATCTATTTTTATTCTCTTTTGATTCTTATCCGGGTAAGTAATCACTAACTCTTATTTCCTCTGTGTAGAAAGCAAGAGATTCAAACCGAATCTCAGAGTGGTACATGTTCGGGACTTGAATTTTGTGCTTCGATCGGAGATTTTCGTTCACTCGGACGGACAACTCCGAGCTTCTCATCTTATCCTTGGCATAGATCCCGTTTATTCAACTTGGCAGGGATTCAGTCAGGCATTGTTAATTGACAGCCCTCTCCTCTCATTTATAGACATTCGGCATGCGAACTTCTTCCCACCAAAGCTCACCGTTGGCGAGGCACGTGATCTCGGTCCCCGGTTCATTTGTTCGGACGAGGGCCAGCCCATACGCGACGAATCAGCTGAGCGTGTATCGTGGGAGCGCCGAAAACGCACGTACAAGCAAGTCCAGTCAGAAGCTCCTGCCCGACCCGAGAACCCTATAGAGTTCGAGGCTCCTATTCGAGAGGCAGAAGGTGCAGCCACAGAATCAGTCAGCTCTTCTGAAATAGAATCCGACCGAGGCAACGCCATGGTGACCAGGAGGAAAATGACGATCAACCGCTTTGTCCCAGGGGCCCAGCCAGCCGCGCAGCAGCAACAAACCCCTGGCCAAGATGCATCGCCTCCCGCTACCCTGGCAACCCGTGTTCGAAAAAGGCTGCGCACAGCGGATCAGACGCAGACGAGCTCGGGCAATGTGCCCCCCCGGCCGTCGACAGGTATCATTATCCAGGAGCCGGTAGCACAAACTGGGGCAAACTTGGCGTCTACCTCCCAGGCGTCGGTGGAATGGCGACCCTCCTTTCAACTAGACGTAAGACTCTTCCTGTGACGGCCAGTGCACAAATGTGGGATAAAGGGCATGGGGGTCGTGTTGCGCAGAGTCTGGCGCGTGGCCTTCTTTACCCGAGGACGTGCATGCTTTTTCAGAGGGGACGGACGAGTCCTTAGGGAGGAGATTGCAGTGGCACACCATAGCGGTAACTGTTCTTTTTTACTTTATCATCTTCGATTCTCTACTTGCTCATGTATGTGAACTTTCCATTTTTCCTTACAAACATCCCCATTTTGTGGTCAGGCCGCGCAACTATCGCATATTATGGATGGGAGGATGAAGGACCTAGCTGGAGATGTTGAGCGGGAGAAGGCTTTGGAGGACGTTGCCGAGGCCACAGCGAAGGAGAAGTTGAAAGTTACCGAAGAGGCGGAGAAAAAAATTGCTTTAGCTGAGAAGGCCTAGGCTCTCGCCGAAGGGAAGTCCGAGGAGCTTGAGGTGCAACTGGGAGGCATCGAGCTTAAACTGGCAGAGGCCCAGAGTTTAAATACTATGTTGGAAGAAAAAATTGGCCGACTCGAAGGCAGCGTTGGAGGCTTGCGAAAGCAAGTGGTATGATAAGGGGTTCGCAAATGCCGAGAATTCGGCAGAGCCGGTCGTTCGCCTGGCTCACAAGCTTGGTTTCGAGGAGGGTTGGTTTGCCGCCCTTCAAGGTATAGGGATTCCTGAAGATTCTCTATTGAGGGATCGCGGCAAAATCCCTTTCTCGAGCCCCCCACAAACCGTGCGGCCTGCACCCCTTGTCATCGACAAAGAAGAGACCTCCAGCATGAGGGAACTGGTGAATGCTATTGATTCTCATGCGGTGCCGACCGACATGGAGGAGACTAGCCACTCCCACGTTGGGGATCAAACCGGGGAGAATGTCCAGTTGCCAACTTCTTTCACCGACCAGGGGCCTCCAGAGGATGCATCCTTCACTTATGCCGCAGATATCTAAAGTCAAATGCCGAACCTGCTTTGTTTTTCCTTCTTTTTAAGAAATTAAATGAACTGAATTGCCTATGTCACCAAGCTGTGGTGACGGAACAATTTATTTATTTTATGTTGTATTTTCTATCTTTTGAGGTGCCGGGTTTTGGCAACTAAATGTTAGTTTGAGTTTTATATGCCTTACTATGAATGCTTTATTGTGATGTGTTTTCACTTTGACTGAGTAATGAATCTTCGTCGGTTGCCTCTTTAGGGTGGGTTTCCCCCTCGCCGGGTCAGCGAAGTTTGCTTCATCCGGTAAGTTTAGCCGAGGATCGGTCTCTGACCTTGGAAAAAATAGGCTAAGGCTTTCTACCACTAGGTGAAGCGTATTAATTCGGAGACGGTTTTCTGTCCGTAGCCAACTTTTAGGATCCCCGCCTGCTCAGAAATGGGTTAAGAACAGAGAGGCAAGTTCCTGCTTTTAGATAATTTAGATCTCTACCTACTCAGCGATAGGGATCAAACCGAGGGTCAAGTTTGTGTCTTTAGAATTAAATGTTCAAGGTTTCCACTTGCTTGGTGATAGGGATCGGACCGAGGGTCAGGTTTCTGTCCTTAGAATAAAATGGTTAAGGCTTCCACCTGCTTGGTGATAGGGATCGAACCGAGGGTCAGGTTTCTGTCTTTAGAATAAAATGGTTTCCACCTGCTCGGTGATAAGGATCGAACCGAGGGTCATGCTTCTGTCCTTAGAATAAAATGGTCAAGGTTTCCACCTGCTCGATGATAGGGATCGAACCGAGGGTCAGGGTTCTGTCCTTAGAATAAAATGGTCAAGGTTTCCACCTGCTCAATGATAGAGATCGAACCGAGGGTCAGGCTTCTGTCCTTAGAATAAAATGTTTAAGGTTTCCACCTGCTCGGTGATAGGGATCGAACCGAGGGTCAGGATTCTGTCCTTAGAATAAAATGGTTAAGGTTTCTACCTGCTCGGTGATAGGGATCGTTTCCACCTGCTCGGTGATAGGGATCGAACCGAGGGTCAGGCTTCTGTCTTTAGAATAAAATGGTTAAGGTTTCCACCTGCTCGGTGATAGGGATCGAACCGTGGGTCAGGCTTCTGTCCTTAGAATAAAATGGTTAAGGTTTCCACCTACTCGGTGATAGGGATTGAACCGAAGGTCAAGCTTCTGTCCTTAGAATAAATTGGTTAAGGTTTCCACCTGCTCGGTGATAGGGATCGAACTAAGGGTTAGGTTTCTGTCCTTAGACTAAAATGATTAAGGTTTCCACCTGCTCGGTGATAGGGTTCGAACCGAGGGTCAGGCTTTTGTCCTTAGAATAAATTGGTTAAGGTTTCCACCTGCTCGGTGATAGGGATCAAACCGAGAGTCAGGCTTCTGTCCTTAGGTAGAGCGATGCGAATCTACATGAGCAAACATCATGATTATTATTAACAAAACATACACAAGAAATCGCACTTAACTTTATGTTCGGCGGATTGCCTGTCAGTGATAGTACTTCTTCAGATTATGGACATTCCACGGTCGTGGCAACTGTCTCTCGTCTAGGTCTTCCAAGAAGTAAGCCCCGGTGCCAGCCATCGCAGTGACCCTATAGGGCCCCTCCCACGTCTGCACCAATTTCCCGGCATTAGTATCCCGCATGTTGCCCACGGCTCTTCTGAGAACCAAATCTCCGGCAATAAGTTCCCTCGTTCTTACGTCTCGATTGTATCTCTGGGCGAGCTTCTGCTGATATTCCGCAAGCCATATAGTCACCATTTCGCGGCATTCTTCCGCCTTGTCCAAGCATCCTGCCATCCTCTCGTCGTTTTGGGCGGGATCGAATCCGGCTACTCGGGCACTGTACAGACTCACCTCGGTAGTTATCACGGCTTTCGCTCCGTATGTGAGGGAGAACGGGGTCTCCCCAGTAGACCTTCTAGGAGTCATGCGGTAAGCCCACAAGACTTTGGGCAGCTCCTCGGCCCAGTTTTCCTTCGTGCCCTCCAGCCTTTTCTTCAGCCCATTCACAATCACTTTATTCACGGCCTCGGCTTGACCATTGCTCTGGGGATACGCTGGAGTTGAGTACCTGTTTTTGATATCGAGACCATCACAGAATTCTCGGAATGCCCGGCTGTCAAATTGTAGCCCATTGTCCTATATAAGCAAGTTCGGCACCCCAAACCTTGTGATTATATTCTTCCACACGAACTTCTTGACATCCACATCTCGTATATTGGCCAAAGCCTCCGTCTCCGCCCACTTGGTAAAATAGTCGACGGCCACCAGAACGAACTTTCGACCACCCGTCGCCCGAGGGAATGGGCTGATGATGTCCAGCCCCCACTGTGCAAAAAGCCAGGGACTGCTGATCGGGTTCAGATGGCTCGCAGGCTGATGGATTAGAGGGGCATGCTTCTGACACTGTTCGCACTTGAGCACATACTCGGCGGCGGCCTTCTGCATTTAAGGCCACCAAAACCCTTAAGTCATTGCCCGGTGTGCTAATGAACGTCCCCCCACATAGCCGCCGTACTCTCCACCGTGAAGCTTGGCCAAGAGCTCACCCACCTTCTCTGGGTGTAAGCACAAGAGGTATGGTCCTCCGAAGGACCTTCGATACAAAATCCGGTCTTCTGATAGCCAATACCGAGGAGCCATTCTACGGATCCTACTGCCCTCCTTTTCGTTACTAAGTAGTCGGTCCTCTGCTAGAAAGTCGATGATGGGGTCCATCCAGCACGGCGCAAGGGTTGTGACAGCTGCGACGTCAATCCCTGCATTTCCCGAATCACTCAGTATCTTGACGCTCAGCTCTGAGACAAGCTCGACTTTAATTAGCTGCGGTATCTCTTTGGCTACTGATGATGCCAACGTGGCGAGGGAGTCGGCATGTCTGTTCTGTGTTTGGGCCACCTAGAAAACCTTCACCGTACTGAAGCCAGCCATAACCTATTTTGCCCGTTCAAGGTACGCTTTCATCAGGAGATCTCGGGCTTCAAAACTGCCCTGCACCTAATTAACCACCAGATGCGAATTCGAATACACCTCAACTTCCCAAGCCCCCAAGCTCGAAGCTATCCTCAGTCCGGCCAGAAAAGCCTTGTATTCTGCCTCGTTGTTGGATGCTTTGAAACCCAACCTAAACGAGTGCTACAACCGTATTCCTTCTGGGGAGATTATGACAACCCCTGCACCGGCCCCCGTGGAGCTCGACGCACCGTCCACGAATACCCTCCACGGGTGAACCTCTAGGCGGCAAACCAACTCCCCTTTCTTTTTGGGTGAAAATTTAGCGATGAAATCTGCAAGGACTTGGCCCTTCACCGAGCTTTGGGGCCTGTACCGTATGTCGAAAGAACCGAGTCGAGTGCCCCACTTTGCTATTCGGCCCGTGAAGTCTGATCTCTTTAATAGCGATTGTAAGGGATACTCGGTCGGGACATATACTGTATGAGCCTGAAAGTAGTGCGGCAACTTCTTGGTGGCGTGTATTAGGGCTAACACCAGCTTCTCCAAGGGTAAGTATCTCGTCTCGACGTCGACTAAAGTCTTGCTGATGTAGTACACGGGTTGTTGGATTCCTTTGTCCCTTAGTAGCACAGCACTCACGGCGTGCTCAGATACTGCCAGATACATGAACAACTCCTTACCTGGTTCTGGTGCTGTATGCATGGGCGCCTGCGCTAAATAATTCTTCAGTTCCATAAAGGCTTTGTCGCATTCTTCACTCCACCGAAATTCAGTCCATTTCTTCAGCAGTTAGTAGAATGGTCGGCAGTGATCCGCGAATTTAGAGATGAACCGATTAAGGGCGGCTAGCATCCCGGTTAACACTTGCACTTCCTTCGGGTTGCTCGGTGGCTTCAGTCTTTTCACATCCTCAATCTGATCGGAGTTGACCTCTATTCCCCGACTAGTGATCAGGTACCCCAGGAACTTTCCGGCCCCCAAGCCAAATGCGCACTTCTCCTCGTTAAGACGCAACTTGTGTTGTCGGAGAACCGCGAAAACCGCCTGAAGGTCCTCTATGTGCAGTGCTTCCTGTTTGCTCTTCACCACCATGTCGTCGATGTACACTTCGACAGTACGCCCTATTTTGTCTTGGAACATTCTCGTCATCATTCGTTGATATGTGGCCCCGACGTTCTTTAGTCCGAAGGGCATCCTAGTGTAGTGATAATTAGCCTCCGAGGAGATGAACGCCATTCTCTCTTGATCCTCGGGCGCCAGGGCGATTTGGTGATACCCTTGGAAAGCATCCAGAAAGCTCATCCTCAGGTCCCCGTACGTGGCGTCAACTAGCTGATCGATCTTTGGCACGGGAAAAGGGTCTTTCGGGCATGCTCGGTTCAGATCTGTGAAATCCACGCAAACCCTCCACTTGTCGTTCTTCTTCTTCACCACCACGGTGTTCGCTAGCCAATCCGGGAAGAAGATTTCCCTAATCACCCCAGCATCCTTCAATCTTCGAACTTCCGCTTTCACCGCCTCGGCATGCTCCCAGGCCGATCTCCTCGGCCTCTGCTTATTAGGAGCGAGTGAAGGGTCGACTCCAAGTCTATGGATGATGAACTCGGGATCTACCCTGGGCACCTTATATGGACTCCATGCAAACACATCTACATTCTGTATTAGGAGTAGCAACATTTCAATTTTTTACCGGTCCTCCATGCTCTCCCCTATTTGGAAGTATTTGTCTACATTCGGCAATACCTTTACCTTGAGCATACTCTCGGAGCGCGCGGCACCCTTCTCCTCTTGCGGGTTCTGTAATTGCTATAAAGGATCCCCCGATGACGGACATTCGAGCTCGGCTTGCTCCTTCTTCCAATCGACCATAGTGACCAAACATTGTCTGGCCGCCCACTGGCTTCCTCGTATCACCGCGATACCATAATCGGTGAGAAACTTGACCTTCATGTGCAGAGTGGATGGGACAGCCCCCATTGCATGGATCCATGGCCTTCCTAGTATTGCTGTGTATGGTGAGAACAAGGCAACTATTATGAACTTTACCATTACCTCCTTGCCCCCCATGTTCACGGGTAGAGAGATTTGCCCCTCGGGAACTGCCACTTTCCCGTCAAACCCAACCAAGGGTGTGCTGTATTTCGAAAGATCCTCGTTCCTCAACCCGAACCCCCTGAAGAGGTCTGGGTACATAACCTCAGCCCCGCTTCCCTGGTCTATCATTATTCTCTTCACAACGAAGCCGCCTATCCTGGCCGTGACTATCAATGCGTCGTTGTGTGGCTAAATGGTTCCTTCCAAATCACTATCGTCGAAAGCGATCGGCTCTCAGGTGGGTCTAATCTTCTTTGCGGGAGGCGGCACGCCCGAACTTCCTTTCGCTGATACTACTGTCAACACCTCTTTCCCTATTGCCGTTGAAAGGCCTCTCGGGGCGACGTGGATGACGTCAATTACCCCAAGAGGGGGTAGAAGGGGATTCCCTCACTGTAAGGCGCCCCGCCTTGCTCCTTGATTCCTGACATCCGTCACAAACTCCTTCAGATACCTAGCCTTAGCCAGCTGCCCAAGATGATCCCTCAGTACTCGGCATTGCTCGGTTGTATGCCCCCTATCTTTATGGTAGGTGCAGTATAGGTTCTGATTCCTCCTAGAAGGGTCGCCAGCCATCCGATTCGGCCACCTGAAATATGGCTTGTTTAATCTTGTCCACAATTTTATGCACAGGCTCCTTGAACGTCACGTTCACCTCCCCTAATCGTGCTTCTGGTTCTTGAATCCTCAAATTCCCCCGTGCCCTCGGTTGAAAGCAGCTCTGCCATGAACGGTCCGTTGTCTGTGCCTTGCCTTTGCTCTGTATTCTGTCATCGTCCAGCCGCTTGTATTCTTCGATGCGCCTCATTAGCTGCCTTATATCCTCGGGAGGTTTCTTAGTTAACGATTCCCACAGCCCTGACTCCTCGAGCAGTCCCATTCTAAAAGTGCTTGCGGCAATCTTCTCGTTCCCTCCACCAATCTCGTTGTAGAGCTCCCAGTATCGGCTAGCATAATCACGAAGGGTTTCCCCTGCCCTCATCTTCATAGATAGCAGCGCGTCCACCAGTTGCGGCTCCCGACTGCATGTTACGAACCGGGTCCCGAACTCCTGTATCAGCTCGGCAAAACTGTGGATGGAGCCCTTATGCAACCCGTTGAACCACCTTAAAGCCGTGGGACCAAGGCTTGAGAGAAAAACCTTGCACATCAGAGCGTTATTGCGGGTATGTAGAGACATCATCTGGATATAGTGGCTAACATGCTCCACCGAGTCCATTTTCCCACCATACGAATTGAAAGGTGGGCGCATGAATCTGTCCGCAATTGCGCCCGCTCAATGTCTGCTGAGAATGGGGACCGAGCTACCCTACGTAGTACACGACTCATTGCATCCATTGCCGCATTCCTTGGCCATCTCTCCTCTGGAGAATCCAAGCCCCGATTTTCGTACTCCTGCAAACGAGAGCGATTTCGTCGCCAGCGTGATTCTCTTGAATGTGAACAGTCTCGGCGCCGACGGAACTCCTTCAAGCATGAATGTTCCTGGTGGTGGTGGGATCCTAATTGATTCGATCCCATTCCGCGTCGCTCTTCCCTAGCATCAGGCCTTCTCCCTCGGTTGTCTTGATCCACTCTGCGGCACTCGTTTCTGGCTTCCAACTCCAAGTCTTGCACTAACCTGCGCAGCCGTTCAAGCTCCTCATCCCTCTTGTCAAACTGCCTGCACCCCGAAGCATTGGACACTGTTCTCTCCGTCTGATATGACCCTTCTCCAAGGCCGGACCGCTCTTCCAATTGCTCGTAAGCCCGATCCTCGCGTCTCTTCTGCGTCTGTTCCCGTCAGGTGGACCCCCGGGAAGATCCTGCCGAGCCACTCTCGGCGTTACTTCCAGACATCTTCCTGCGCACGAGTCTCGGCGGAACCACTGCTTAGTAGGAGTTTCCCATAGACGGCGCCAGTTGTGCGCGCCCAAAAATGAAGCCTGTTGGGCTGGGCCTCACTCGGACCCACAATTTACTTGTATGATGGGTTTGGATTTCCTACACTGGGTCGTTCTTGATATTGAAACTTAATGAGGTCACTTTTCTCTTCTCAAGGGTCTGAATCGCCTTGTTCTCCCTCTGCTCCCTATCTATTTCCCATTCTTTTACCATCAATTTTTCCAACCCCCATCTTCCCCAAACTTCTCGTATTTATAGTCCACAGTTAGTGGAGAAGTCATGATCGCTTGCCAGTTAGTGCAACAAGCAGTCCAGTCTTATCAAACAGAAGTGAGTGGTTAGGTGGGAGTGGGAAGCAGTGAAAATGGCTTTGGAACTTGGTTCTCAATTCCTCAACCATTCTCGGCAATGGCGCCTCCTGAGGCACGACACGACCGAGTATATAAAGACGGGATGTTTTGAGCGTCGCTTCTTCATCATTGCTCGGGAAAGTATTGTCGAGAACTGACGAAGTGGCAAAGTTTGGGCCTGCAGCACGTGTGGCTTCGGGATGGGCTGCTAAGTAGAAAAAGATTTGCTTTATGGGCCAAACACCCGGGCCAGGGTCCCAGGCCCAAATGGGCACAGGTGCGGGGGCCGTACACTTAATATTTCCATGATTGAGTGTTTAATTCTTATTCTTAATGCTTACTATTTTTTTATGAATTATTGTTTGATCAATTGAATTACAATGAGACTGAGAGGTGATTTGTTATTTTAGTTCTAGAATTAAACATCATTAGTTGAGTGAAAGTAGAGATGCTTTACCGCAATTAGTGTGATTTTTCAGAAAATTCAAAGTACATAATGAGTCTCCAGTTAATTAAATTTGCATAGAGATATGGAATTGTTAGCTGAAGATATTTTTGATATTATTCGAGAGAAGATATTGAATAGTTAAGGAATTTTTAATCATCAAAGGGAGATTATTAGAATTTAGAAATTAGGAAGAATAAATTGTGTGGGATTTGTTAGGTGAAATCAACTGCTCTAGATCCATTCTTATCATATTTTTACACTGTTAGATTTTTACGCTTTGTTAATTCTTTTTATTCGTAGATTTATTTTTATTAAATAGTTTAATTTAATTCAGATAGTAGAACTATCCATTTATTTTCGATTTTCCAAATAGTAATTAATTTAGTGAATTTCGGTATTCAATAACATAGTTAATCCCTGTGGGTTCGACATTCGTTTTCTAAAAACACTTTATTACTTGTTACGATTCTGTGCGCTTGCAGATTATTTTACGTGAATAGGCATGTAGTCCGAGATCAACGGGGGGAGGAGGAGGGGAAGATTGGCAGGAATTTAGGTCTTGAGGATGTCTTTCGAGGTTCCCCCCTTGTTCCTGTTGGCTATTAAACCTTTTAAGCTCGGTCTTTTCTTCGAGTCCATCCCTTCCTCTACCTTTTGACTGGTGTCAACACGGGAAACAATTAATTTGGGCTGGTGAGCTGAGAAGAATTTGTCAGACTCCGTCTCCGAGAGCTCTACAATCCTATCAGGCACTCCACCCTCTTCGAAACGAAAGTTGTCTATCTCTTCTTGAAGAGATAAGCGAGAGGACACTATCTCCTCTTCTACTGCTGTTGCTTGGGGCGAAACCTGAGGGAGTGGTACTACCAACAGCGGGGGGACCTGCTGAATTGGTAGTATGACTGGGGGAAGGTCGTTTTGGGCGAGGAAGTCCAATTTTAATACATCGATCCTGGCCAACCGTGGGTCACCTTCTCTGATGGCATGTCCGATTTCTTGGAATATCTTCGAGATGGGATCAAAATCCAAAATTAGATGGACAGCTCGCAGCTGTCCATCTGCACTTACAAATATTTTTGATCTGAACAGGTAGTTGAGAGCCACAACGCTTGTAAGGCTAAGCCGAGGAGCAACTTGATTCTTATCTGCAAACATAGCCGAGAAGCAAAACACAGTTAGAAAATCAAATTCTTTCATCAAAAGGCAACAAAATGAGAAAGAGATAATGATATTGTTAGGATTACAGAATCTAAGTCTCTTGCTAGGAAACCTAACTCTAAGGTATCCCCCCTAACACTCCCTCTCGGACTGGGCAACCTGGACTTAAGGTAAAACCCCTCGTCGGCTTGTGAGTGGCATTCGTATAAGTGGACCACATCGTGCCAGGTAAGTCCTAATTAGAGATGCTCGTTAAGAGAATCGATATAGCCTAGGATCCTAAACATATTAGGTGCACATTGATGGGGGTATAACCTATGGTTGAGGAGGTAGTCCCGTGTTATCCTACCCATGGGAAGAGTCATCCCTCCCTCTATGAAAGCTATAATGGGGATAATTACTTCCCCTTCCTCTTTGTTTGACATGATTTGTTTTGCAAAACAATATCGTAGGCCAACTTCTTGGGGTATGTGGTACTTATCCTTAAAGGCTTCTATTTTGGCAGGGGAGTTTACTAGGCTCGCGAATCTACCCATTTGGACAACCCAAGGAAAAGCAACCGGAATTTGTAAGTGAAGAAATAAGAACTAAAAGGGCTGAGGAGATTGGCTGAGGAGGGAAAGAGAGTTTAGAGAGATGGAAACTTACAGAAGTAAGTGTGCTAATCCTGATCCTTTAGAAAATTTCTTAAGGAAAGAGTTATGGAGGCTTAGGAATTTAGAGTATTTTGTGAGTTGGAGCGCTGGGATTCTCTGGAGTATTGGAAAGTTTGTGAAGTAAAGAAGAAAACGAGTTCCTTCAAGGCTTTATATAAGGAGAGAAAATGAGTGGGAATTATCCTGCTCAAAATTCTAGAAGAAATGTCCACCGTAGGATGTGCGCCTCACCGTTGGATCCGGGGGAATAAAGCGCCGCCTGGAGCAATAAATGACAATTCGTGGACTCTAAAGCGTCAGAAGCGGTTATGAAGCACGTAAAATGGCACTCCCACACGTGTAAGCCAGAGAAATAAATGGTCTTGTCTCTTAAAGATCAAAACCCACTTTTTCTCCTCGAATGAAAGGGAAAAACCAAAGTTTTGAGGGGCTATTGCAGGGATAAGGACCCAGAATCATATGTTGGGCCTTGGGCTTGGTCCGAAGACATCAAATGGTTCGAGAAAGGACAAATAGTTATGAAGGGTTCCATTTTTGAAGTCTCATACGTAAGGAACGAATGAAAGGTGGTCCGAGGAGAAACTCCTCCTCGGATATGATGAATGCAGCTCAAATCTGTATCCCAACAATTAAAGTGACCTTCCAAGAGGCTCCAACAATAAGGACGTGCATCACACACGTATAAGAGTGATGGGAATTCAGAAATATCTAAGGAAAAGCTGTTATCACCGCATTAAACAATTGCAACTACTTTTCTAGCCACATTTATGTGGAGAAGACCCATGAACAGTGCTGCCTTGGCTACCGCAACTCACAGAAAGTCAGAATGGGTGTCTGATGAGACAGGTACTCAAGTGGTGGCTTGGATGATCAACAAATGGAAGGTCAAGATCACCAGTAGGGAGATATATAGTGGGAGAAACCCCTGAAGGAAGGGGGACCGAAAAAAAAAAAAAAAAAAAGAATACTGTAGCAATTGAAATTGTACTTGTACCCAACTGTCATTGACGGACTATGAATTAATTCTGCTCTCTTCCTTGTTCTTGCTTGATCATCTTTTAAATCCATACTAGCCGTTGTCAAATTCATGAGGGCCTAGCTCTCCAACCCATTCTCTACAAATTTATTGTACTGGGTTCATTCGGCCCAAATCCCATACATCTTGGGCTTGGGCCGCAAAAATGTGTCCCTACATACATAATTATGTACATTCTTTGAAAATTTGAGTATATCGAATGTACATAATTGAAAATTTGTATACGTTGAATTTATAGAATTGTGTACATTTTTTTGAAAAATTGTGTACATTGAATGTACATAATTGTTAAGATTTATAAATTAAAAAAAAAAAAAAAAATCGGTACATTAAATGTACACAATTGTGTACATTTTTCAGAAAACTATGTACATTATATTTATTAAAATGTGTATATTGTTTAAAAAATTATGTACATTGAATGTACATAATTATGTACATTCTTTGAAAAATTATATATATGTTGAATATACATAATTGATAAATTTTGTACATTGAATGTACAAAATAACGTACATTATTTGAAAATTTGTGTACATCAAATGTACAGAATTGAAGAATTGTATACATTAAATATAGAGGATTATGTACTAAATTGAAAAATGATGTACATTGAATGTACAAAACTCTATACATTCTTTGCAAAATTGTGTACATTGAATATAGAATCCTTTTTTACATTCTTTGAAAAATTTTATTCAATGAATATATAGAATTGAAAGATTGTATACATTGAATATACAAAATTTCATTGATAATTCAGAATTGTGTACATTTTTTGAAAATTTATGTAGATTAAATATATATAATTGAAAGTGTACAATGAATATATAGAATTATATACATTCTTTAAAAAACTATGTACATTGAATGTACAAAATTGTTTACTTTTTAAAAAAATTATATACATTTAATGTACACACTTATGTACAATCATTGAATGTATAGAAATTGTTTACATTCTTTAAAAAATTGTGTTCCATGAATGTATGGAATTTAAAATTTGTGTATATTTAATGTAAAAAATTTTGTATTTATTGTGAGGGATCCAATTCTACCGCTAATAGCATCTTTTCTTTAAAATAAATAACTATTTGTAACGGTCAAAATGTTCATTAAAAACTCAATTAGAAATAAATTAAAATACTTGCAATGGATAAATGTCATCACAAATGTGAATAGCAAGGGCGGGAATTCTCCCTCCAAATAATTTGACCATTTTCGATGGTTATATATTTGTCGCTAATACCCTCTTTTTTATTTACGACAGAAGAATGTTTGTCATAAATAATATCACCATATAAAAAAAATTATTTCTAACAGACAAAAGTCATCACAAGTGTCAATAGTTTCAACGGTTTTTCTTCAATCGTCGTCGTAAATAACACTTTGTTAGCAACAAACTTTTTTAGTTCGTCGCAAAAAGTGTGGTAGGAACACCTTCCTCCAAAACAAATCATATTTTCGACAAAAATTATAAGCATTTTTGACATACTCTTTTTGCCGTAACAAATGTTTTAATATTTGATGAGTAATTTCCAACAGAAGAGACTTGCCTTCGAAGAAGCTTGTTTTTCCAAAAACTTTTTGTAGCCGTCGGGAAAGTTTCATCACAAATAGCAATACTTTTTGTAATACATGGGAGAGAATGGTTCACCATGAACTTTCAAGCTTATCTACAGAAACAAGGGATTGACTCCCAAACTACCTGCCCTGGGAATATTAAACTTAAATATGTACACAAACCTATGCAAACAAGGTTAAAAACAGTAGATGGTCTGGTTCCCATGTATTGTGGTCAACGAGAACTTATAATCTGGGACTAACAAATTGGAAAAATAGCTATTGCTATTGATACTATATTAAACCAAAAGCAAATGATCTCAAAGGCCACCTTTGATTATATTGTGTCTATGTAGCGGTTGGACAAAAACACTCAACCGTGGCACAATTAGTCCAAATTTTTTTAGAAGCAAATGCTTTGGAATATTTCATTATTGCAGCAGTAAATTGAAAATTTTAATTAGATGAATTCATATTTTAATTAATCCAATGAGGGTTTATGAACAATCTGAAAATTAGTGGGCGATTCAAATAGATAATTTGCTCGACTAATGTTGGTTCTCAATTTAGTATGATGAAGTGATTGTGTAATATCATCTGCTGGTGTTCTAGAAATCCCTGTCAATTTCATTATGATTCACGACCAATCCCTTTTGAGTTTTATTTTTTGGCTGAAATCCCTTTTGAGTTTTGAGTGTATGCAAAAGTTGACTCGTATAAATGCCTGAAATTTCAAAATTCCCTTGCTGCCGTGCATAAATTGGGCCTTGAGAATTGAATTAGAATTTGGACAATGACGATATTGACAGTTTGTTGACTCGACCTGAACAACTGGATGAGTTCATTTTGCTTTTGTATTCATCCATGTCCTCAAAATTGAGTCCGAGCTTTCAGCTTTTCCAATGCATGCATTTGGTCTTAATCAACGTTGGGACCGAGAGTATTCCATGGACCAAATTTATCTTGACTGTGTCAACCATGGAATTGTTTGTAAAGCAGCAATTTTTAGTCTTTGCCTTTTGCTGCAGTTCACACAACACACAATTAGATTTTTCTATATATTAATGACAATTGGCTACTTTAACACCATGGTTGTTAGAAATTTACACGAATTTTCACATCTGTGGGAGGCAGAAAATATAAAGAAAAATAACACACATAAAAGTAATCACATAACACAAGAAATTACGTGATTTAAAAATTTGTCTACGTCCACAGAGTTGAAATAATTTTCTTATTCTCAAGAAAAATATATAAGATGCAGCATTTATCTCTCTAAACTACACGACAAACCTTGATCTGAAGCAATATTATTTACATCCCGCTCTATGGACTAAGTTTTAGAAAATCTTTCATTAAAAACCGTAACACTTCTATATTACTTCGGAATGTAATACGGATAAGACATAACTAAGCATCAGACATCCTAACAATGTTTGATATTTAGTGTGCGTTTGGCAAAATTATTTTTACTAACTTATTTTACTATTCAACTTATTTTTGCTATTATCTATGGGTCTTACTATCCTTTTTAATAGTATTCATGAATCTCACTGTATTATTTCAGAAAATTTTTATTTTTATCTACAGAAATTTTAACAAAAAATTTTCAACTTCAACAAAAATAAGAATATTTCAAACAGACGCTTAACTAATGAGACCTACCAAAAAGTGCACCAGCTAATGGCCATCCTGGGCTAACTTTCTTTTACTTTTCTTATTGGACAAAAATGTCTGGGCCAACCTCAAACTTGTGGATTAGGATTTATGAGGCCCACAGAAACGCAAAGGGTCGGTGATTAAAACGTGAAACTCTGACATCCACCTGTGAGCTCAAGAATAGTAAAAAGTCTTTTTTTAAATGTTACCTATACCTACGCTGTTGGCCCATTTATTTATTAAAAGCATGGGTGCCTGACCCAACATTTTGGCCCATTTTTTAACCAAGTTTTGGATACAAGTCTAGGAGTGTCAAATGGATGAGTTTGGAGTGAACATAATTAAATTAGATATATAAAACTCATTTACCTATTAAAATCCATTTAACTAATTACTTTTAATCCAAATTCAACTCAACTCAATTATTATGAGTAAACTCCAACCCACCCATTAATAAAATTACCAAAATGCCACTAAAGTGAAAAATGACCAAAGTACTCTAAAATTTTCAAAAATTACCAATACATTAAACAAATTTCTTGTACTTTCCCATACTTTCTCACCTACCAAACAGTTGAAATCTACCAAAAATAAGAAAAATACAAAAAAGCCCTAAAAAATCACGAAAGCCATACTAAATTTCACCCCAAACCCATAATCATGAAAGCCATACAAGAAAAAGTGGAGCCACCGTCGAAACCGACCTTCGCAACGACGCCATTACTGACGGAACGCCTATGCTTTTTCTTGGCACTGTTACCCATTCCCTCTCTTCTCTAACGAAGTTACTGTGTCTTCTCTGATCGGCAGAAGGAAACCCAAAGCTCGGATTCTCGACTACTAAGAAACCGTCGTCTTCATCTAGCTCCAGAGGAAGCACTTGCTTGCTACGTGCCATGTCAAAATCTCCACCGGCGACTTTCCGTGATCGAAAGCTGAAAACGACGTTGTGGATTTCGTGCTCAAAGAGAGGCACAAGGAGTGAGGGAAAGAGAGAGGCTAGGGTTTGAGTAGAGAGAAGAAGATGATGGCTAGGTTTGAAAAGAAACATTGAAACGGGCTGGGTTTTTTATTTATTTATTTATTTATGGGAAGGGTTGGGTTGAATTTGGGTATATTGTTTTTGAGTTAAATGTGGTTCAATGTTTTTTCAGTTAAAACCCAATAATCACTGGATCTAATTGGGTTGATGCCCATTTAACCTAATTAATAATTGGATGGGTTTGAGTTTAATTAAAGTAGATGAATTTAGGCGGGCAAATAGGTTTAGGCTTATTTTGCCACCCCTATTTTATATATATATATATCAACCATAATGTGGCTATGCTCCTTAAACACACCTTTTTTTGTGCCTCACTCAATAATCAGAAGAGAATGACAGGCTGGTGATGGTCGAGAAATTTTTGTCTTTATTTGGCAATGGCATTAGCAGCTGTAACGTTCATATGCAAGTTGATCCAATAAAAAAGTGTTTTATCATTGTTGTTGCTGTAAGAGGAATATTTTATAGAGAAAGCAACATAAATGACCAGGTAAGCATAGCATCCTCTTTCTTTATCTATTTTTCTTACTCAGTTTCTCTTTTTATCTATCAAATAGAAAAAGACACAACTACACGTCAACAACCAAAAAAGGGTGGGATATTCCCATCTTTATTAATATTACTTGCCCTTTTTATCCAAAAGAAGTTTTCTTACACGAAAGTTTTTGCAATTGGCACAACTGTCTTCACAATTGGGTCTGAATGTTTTAGTAATCTGATTATTAAAACTCAATTATTAGGCAAAAGGGTTTCAAACAAAATGCTCTTTAAGTGCCTACCATGGACATTTTGCCTGATTATTATTTTGAAGGAACTTCTACCAACATATGTTAGTTTTTTTTTTTTTTTTTGAAAAAATGTTCAAGGATTAGTTAAGAATTCAAAGAGAAAAAAAATGTATTTGCACTAATCCTTAGCAAAATCTCAAGGATTACCGTCCATTCAGTGCTTGTTTTTAATATAAATTCTTTGCAATATATTGCTAAATAATTGTTTAATTGGAAATTTTCTTTTGTTCTCTTCTGAGGAGGTACTAATTATTCTTTTCCAATCTGTTTAATAACGGATTGAGATTGTTAGGAGTTCTAAAATAATGGATTGAGATTCTTAGAAAGTTTTAAAATAACTTCACAGAGTTATTAAATCTCAAAATTTATAATTAGATAAGTAATTTCGATTTTATTCATCATCAACATTTAAATAAATAATCATTCCCAAAAAAAAAAAAACATTTAAATAAATATTACTTAATACTCTTTTAATATTTAGGTAAGTAATGAATAATGTTACAAATATAAACCAATCATTTAACCTTAGAAGTGTAATATTGCAGAGATAAAAATTTTTACAATATTTTTCTTAACAGTTAAGTTTGTAGGTTTTTATTGATTTTTATTTAGGCTTATTACTAATATTACTTTATTATCTACCATTCACAACTAACTAAACCATTTGATTTTTTTTTTTTTTTTTGGTTGACAAATTTTGTGACTCTAAAGTCTAAACTTATTGTATTTTTTAGATTTAAGAGCATTTGCACCAATTCGTGCAAAAATTCTTGTCTATTTTAGTATAACAACCAAAATTTTCTATTTCACATAGCCACTTTTCAAAAAACTCACATTAGATTATATATTTTACATTACCTTTCATTAAAGTATTACTTCTTTATCAATTTTTTTTTATTCTCCCTAATTATCTCTCCCTCTCTCTTTAAAGTATATTTGTCTATTTTAAAATAAGAATTTTTATTTTTTATTTTACATAATCGCTTTTTAAAAAACTCAAATCAGATTATCTATTTTACATTACATTTTATTAAAGTATTATTTCTTTATTACTTTTTTATTATTTTCCCTAACTTAGGGTCTGTTTGGATACCGCTTATTACTGAAAATTGAAAATACTGTAACAAAATAATTTTTAAATGTGTGAATAGTACCGTGGGACTCAATTTTAAATTTAATTTTGCTGAATTTTGTACTTGCGAGTCCCATAAATAGTGCACGAGACTCACAGAAATTAAACGCAAACGCGCAATGCCCATTAAAAAACGTTATCCAAACTAAGTATTAATCTCTCTCTCTTAGAGTAAAGAAAATAGTAAAAAAAAAATTGCTTATTAACAATAATTGTGTATATATTTTGCGGTTTAATTTATAAGTTGATGGGGATGATTATTGGGGTTAGTTAATTATCCAAAATTTTGGCTACTATGCCATTTCATCCCGACAATGTGAATGCTATAAGCCATTGCATCTTGAGGGGATTCTAGCAGAGTCATGGACAAAAACCTACCAGAGAATTGAGTACAGACACATGCATATATGTACTTGACACGTACGCACAAAAACCCATAGCTATGTTTGTCATGGGGCATTCACGTGCAAACTAGTCCCGAGAGCATTTTTGTGCATACGATCATCAGTAAGACTTAGCCATCTCCAAACACGTGCAATCTTTCAAGAGTTTCCAAGATTGATGTTGGAGCCCACACTCCAAGAATTACACACCGTTCGTACCAAATCAGGGCCCAGGCGCCTTTTTTTTTTGGAGGAATTCATTCAGAATGTATTAATAGTGACGTCATTGCCTCTTCAATGGGGAATTTATAGCATACTTCTCAATCCTCATCATCTTTGAAGAGGCCGAGCTGTCTATCATTTATGGGAGGAGAAAAAAATATGTTTATTTCCAAATTAACTAGGAGAGGAATTATTTAAATTTCTATATGTCTTTTTATTAGATGTGAATTTTTAAAATTTAACCGTTGAATTATATTTTCTATGATTGCAAAATTTCAGGAAGATAAAAAATTAATAACTATGTTATCAATAATATGTTTAAATTTTAAATTTTTGTGGTAAAAAATTATGCACAAAAAAATAAGTTTATTGATCAAATAGTAAATAACATCTAATTTGAATGAAACTTGACATGCATGTGAAGAACACAAAGAACATGTAATCTAACAATTAGATTTTCAAAATTCACATAAAAAAAAAATACATAATAAGTTTAAAGGGTTCTCCTCCAAATTAATTTGGAGAGAAGCCTGGTCCCTAAAAAAAAATGTAGCAATGTGCACTTTTACTTCACCAATCATCTTATGCCAAATCTCATAGCTAAATTACCTTCAATTTGTTGTTTCTCTGCCAGGAAATTGCTTGTGTCACTAACTAACTAGAAATGTAGGATCTAATCTCTCTCGATAAAGAGAATAACAATGTTCATACATGATAAATCTTACAAATTTTTTTTTCACAACATGTTGAGATAATAAATTGTGATTAGCACAGTATCATTTTTTCACATGTTTTTTTTTTTTAGAAGAAAGACATTTTATCTCAATTTAACGGAGGCTATAAGAATCAACCTGTAAAACAATAGATACATCTAGTGGTACATCTTCCATCTAGACTTGTAAATGAGGAGTAGAAATTGCTCGTCTCGCAAGTGAGTAAGCTACAGTATTACAATGCCTACGTACATGAGAATAATTAAACTTAAAAAAAAAAAAAGGAGGCAAGGTACTGTATATCGTTTGCTACATGGCCAAAGTGAGATAAAGAGTAAGAGCTTGTATTGAGTGTTGTGATCAGAACTTGCGAGTCACCTTCCAAAATAACTCGTGCGAAGCCCGTTTCTCTAGCCAACTCCAGAGCCCTTCTAGCCGCCAAAGCTTCCACTTCAATTGCCGTGAAAGGTAGAGGAATCCTTTTGGAGAAGGAGACCATTACCTGCCCATGATCATCCCAAATTACCACTCCAATCCCTGCGCAATTTTCTGCTTGAAACAAAGCTCCATCGAAGTTCACCTTGAACTGAGAGCTTTCTGGAGGCTTCCAACGTGTAGGTGGTCTAACCACAAGTGCTGCCGAGGTTGTGTTCAATAGGGAGAACTCCTGTAATCTCTCATTTGCTTGGGTAAACATCTACTTCAAGGCCCTTGTATTTTTTCCAAGCTAAAGATTATTGCGCCGATTCCACAATGCCCAAACTATCATAAAGAACAAGGCCGAGTCTCTATTTTCTGCACACAAAAAAAAAAAAAAAAAAAAAAAAAAAAAGCATCCCAATAGGTCAATGAACAATGATGCTTGCCTTAAACTACTGTGATTCCATAATGGGAACCTTTGCCAAAAATCATCAAGTTTCGGGCATGAATGGAGAGCATGGGCAACATCCTCTTTATGATTCTGGCAGACCTTACAGACATCATCGGTGATAATTTTTCTTCTGACCAAGTTTGTCTTCGTAGGTAAAGAATTTTTGTCGCTCTCCAAACTAAATTTTTTTACCCTACTCAATACTTTCAAGCTCCAAATCGCCTACCAAAGTGGCTTTAAAAGCCCAATATCAAACTAACTCAATTGTTCATTTTGATGTTCCAACTGTAAGAACTTATAACCGACTTGATCAAATAAGCTCCATTGGCATTGTACGGCCAAGTGAGTTCATCAGGTTGATCCATGTGGCATAGGGGAATTTTTCTAACCATGTTCGCTTCAAAACCCAGCAAAGTAGCATCAAGCATGACCCCCTTCTAGGTCCTACATTCTGATCAATGAGAATGCATACGTTTGCTTCAAGCAATGAGTCCACACACAGCGAGATAATTTTTGGAGAGTATTTTACAGGCAGCCATCTATCTCCCCATATTTCAGTAGTCCTTCCATTTCCTATCCTCCAAATTGCCCCTCGTTTAATCACTTCTCTTCCTTTAATATAATACTCTTCCATGCATAGGATGCCGAGCTCGGATTTGCAACTTCCATAATTGTGTAGTCAGGGAAGAACTTCGCCTTAAAAACCTAGTAAAAAAGCGATGTTTCGTCATGAAGCAGTCTCTATGTTTGTTTTGCCAAGAGTGCATCATTGAATCTCAATAAATCTTTGAAACCCATCTCTCCTTGTGACTTTGGCTTGCATAACCCCTCAAATTAATCCAGTGAAGCTATCCCCCTTTTGGCCCCAAATTTTTTTTCCAATGAAAGCCTCTATGTCATGACATAGCCAAACCTGTAGCTTGAAGCAAGACATTGTGTAGGTAGGAAGTGACTAGGCTACTGCTTCATTAAAATCTCACAACCTGCTTATGATAAAATTTTTACCCTCCCAACCTTTGAGCTTCTTCCACACCCTTTGCTTTATATTGTCAAAATTCTCTTTTTTCTTCCTACCAATGAAAAATGGTAGTCCCAAATATTTTCCATATTGTTGAACTACAGGTACTCCAAGGGCTTCTTTAATTAGCTCTTGCATATCTTGGGGCATCGATTTGCTGAAAAAAAAAGTGTGGTTTTGGCTTTATTGATTTGTTGTCCAAATGCCCTTTCATAAGTGGCTAAAACCTCCAGCAGCATCTGACATTTGTTTTCTTTAACCTTGCAAAAAACAAGACTGTCATTTGCAAAAAGAATATGGGTTAGTCTAGGTTCGTTCCAGCAAATAGAAATCCCCCTTATGTCTCCTGTTTCTTTGGCCTTTTTTAATAGTCCATGGAAACCCTCTGTACATAATAGGAATAAATAAGGTGAAAGGGGGTCGCCTTGTTGAAGGCCCCTAGTTGGTATAATGTTCCCATGTGGTTTTCCATTTATCAAAACTGAATAAGTGGCTGAGGAAATACACTCCATCATCAATCTGACCCAGGTATAAGCAAACCCCATTTTTTTCATCAACGTCTCCATATATTGCCATTCCAACTTGTCATAAGCTTTACTCATGTCAAGCTTGAATACCATATAGCCTATGCTACCCGAACTATGGTTCCTCATATAATGTAAAGTTTCAAAAGCCACCATTACATTATCAGATATTAAACGATCAGTCATGAAGGCACTTTGATGTTCAGAAAATAAGATGTGGCAAAATCTTCTTTAATCTATTTGCTATAACCATTGAGAAAACTCTGTATAAAACATTGCTCAAACTAATGGAGCGGTACTGTAAGATATATTCAAGACTTTTAACTTTAGGAATCAACGTGATAAAGGAGTGGCCTAGCGCTGGTGGTAAAGTGCCTAAATTTAAATACATCAAAATTGCTTCATTGACATCACTATAAACCAAAGACCAGTAATTTTGATAAAAAAGATGTGGCATACCATCGGGTCTAGGTGATTTTAGAGGCGCCATCTGTTTTAGTGCAGTCTCAAATTTTAGTGTAGAAAACTCACAAGTTAATTGCTGATTCATATCCGAGGTCACCATATGTGGAATTTGCTCTATTAATTCGTCAAAGCTGTCCAAATTATTTGAAGTGAACAGATTGTGATAAAACTGTACCACTGTGTCAGCCACACGACTAGGCTAAGTACACCACTCCCCTTCATCATCATATAGCCCCTTGATGTAATTTCTTCTTCTTTCCAATGATTTGCTAAGAAAAAATAACGTATTCCTGTCCCCATCCTTCAACCATTGCACTTTGAACCGCTGTCCCCACATTGTTGCTTCACGGTCCATGAATTTGTTTATTTCATTTTCTAGCAATGTTTACACTGCCCCCATTGAAAGCTAATTGTTCTGCCTTTGCCAGTAACTTCCTTTTTTTCTCAAGCTCTCACCTAACATTCCCAAAACTATTCTTGCTCCATGTAGCCAATTTTTTCCCACAATTGTCAAATTTTTTTAACAACTTTTGCTCACCCAAAACCTCATAATTTTCCTTCCAAACTGCCTCAATTGTATCCCCACATCCCTTTTTGCTCATCCACATATGTTCAAATATAAAGATCTCTGCTGCTTGCACTCCATCCCTTTTGGCACAATCCATAATGGTTTATGATTAGAAGTTGTAACATCAAGTGATAAGCTTTAGTATCTGGAAACATAGAGAACCAATCATCCATTGCCATGGATCTGTCTAACCTCTCCCATATTGTGTAATCTTCGAAATGTTTGTACCATGTAAACATAGGTCCCACAAAACCCAAGTCCATAAATCCACACTCATCTAAAATGTCCTAAAAAGCCTGCATTTAAGCATGAGGCCTTGCCCTTCCCCCCCATCTTTTCGAATTTCCTTGCAACTTCATTAAAATCCCTAACACAAATCCAAGACGTTGTACCTCTTGATTTTGAATTCTAAGCCTTGCCCATGCCTCATGTCTATTCCTTGTTTCTGGTTCACCATAAAACCTTATAAATCTCCACTCATCTGCTTTGTTTTTGTTTATTATAGTATCAATGTGATTTTTTGAGATTATCTCAATGTCTAAATTAAAATCTTCCTTCCAAAAAACCACCTACCCCCCATAATTATTTCTTCTAGGAGCCACAAATTTCTTTTTAAACTTCAAACGATCTTGAATAATAACTAGCCTTACTTCATCCATTCATGTTTTGATAGACACAACAGAGGGATATTTTGCCCGCACCATCTCTGCATGCTGATTTTTTGTTCGTTGGTTCCTAAGCCCCTGACAGTTCTAACATAAAAGACTCATTTCTTTTGGCAGGGCTGGAAACCAGCCTCCACCAATATCTTTTTATTTCCATTGTCTACTTGAGCTTATTTTCTTTTGTAACTTAGATTGAGCTTCTGTGTGCTGTGTACCTCTTTTATCCCCCACAACATCCTCCATGATTACATATGTTCCTACAGTGTGCCTAGTTAATCTCTTCCATGTACCTTCTGTTACTTGTGGCCTGTTGAGAGTATCAGATAAATCTGCTAGTGCAGCATGTGTTGGATAGGCGTGTGGGATTGCACGTGTCTACAAGTTGGCTGAAGGATTAATCTCATTAGTTGTCAAGGCATCCAGAGAATTTTCCTTACCTGTGCTTGTATTTTTGGCTGAAATATTTTCTAGAGATAAATCATATCTGCTTAATTCTCGGTCCATCTCTTCAATCCTCTCCTCAAATTCTTGGTTGACTTCTCACTTATCTCAGAGCCCAGTTATGAAATATTTGAATCCTTGGAAATCCCACGATCCATGGGAGTGGGCATTGATTGCCTCGAATCTTCCTCCGGAAAATTTGTGGAAATATGCTCTTTCCGAATTGTCTTTGTTCTTTCCTTTTCTGGCCTGAAAATCTCCAGTGAAGGTTTTCCCATACAAACCACCACAACTGGTGGCTTCCTGCTCGATGTTGAAGAGGTTGCTTCATGGCCATCTTTTTTCCTGGTGTAGAAACCAGGGACAGTAACAACATTTCTTTGTGACGACATAAAATAGCACATATCCAAGGCCCAAACTGTTGAGATTCAGTTGAAAGAGTACCTTCACAGTTCATGTCATCATGTGTGAGACTACCACACTAGTAACATAGATTAGAGAGTCGTTCATACTTAAACGATACCCATAATTCCTTACCATTCTCTAGGGATATTACTTTACCTTGACACAGCGGCTGGAAAATATCAATGGTGACTCAAACCCTTATAAAACCATCTCCCTTCACTTCACAATCCTTTGCTGGTCTAGTCCCCTTGCCAATGGCTCCACAGATTTTTTTTTCCGCCACGTTTCGAGTTCTGAAACGAACTAGCATTTCATGATCTTGCACCCAAAACGTAACAATATTAAAATCCATATCAGCTAAATCTGTATCCTTGTTATAGCTTTGTGAAACCATGATGTGTTTGTCGAGACTCCATGGTTCTGTCGATAGGATTTTTTCCATCTCAATTTTGTGATCAAAAGTGAACAACATCACATGATATCCTTCCTTCTTGACCTTAAAGCCGTTTTGAGACCTCCAAAGAGGGGTGAACGTTTTCACAATGGTGTCAACGTTGAGTGCACGCTTTGTCAAGAACTTTGCTGTAATAACAAACTTAGTCACTACCTCATCCTCTGTCAAACGAAGGTCAAATCCTTCCCAGTCAGAGAGTGTTAGACATCTCCTTGATTTTGTTAAGTCCTCCATCTATGAGGGGGGGAAAAAAAACTATTTCCCAAAACCCAAAGGAAAAGAAAACAACCACAAAACCTAAAGGTAGCCTTGTTACCTCAGATACTAAGAGACCTTACAAGAAGGGACGACTATTCTACGACCTAGGAGAAGATGGAGACCCAACTTTCGCTAGTGAAGAGAAACTTTACTTAAAATTAGGTGGCTATTTATGCTTTCACTTTGCTGTTTTTCACATGTTGAATGTGAATCTTTTTTGTATTAAAAAATGAATATTATAGTTAGGAAGTTAAAATGCTAGAAGGTATGAAGATATTTATCACATTATATATGGGAACTTTGAGGTGTAGTTAATTCATTTATACAAACATTTGGAAGGGGAGTCATTTTAATAAATTTCAAATGCGGTTAGTATAATTTTCTCATATATATATATATATATATATATATGTATGTATGTATGTATGCATGGGGCAATAATCCAAGGCCCAAAGGATGATTATACTTGGATCAAGGCCCTTACAAATAATTTGTAGAGATGGATTTACGGACCAACACTTGGACTCCTAAATAGATTCTATTAAAAAAGAAAGTAAAGACCCAAAAAAAAAAAAAAAAAAAAAAATTGGATTTAAACAGGTTGATTAGGGACAAAAATTTAAATTTATCTTCCTCGGAATGGCTAAGGAGCCTTTTACACTTGATGGATTACAAAAGTAAGTAGTTTTCTTCCTAATGAGTTTGATACAATCCTTGTTTATTGGAGATTTCTACTCTTTTATAGTGTTCTTGTTTTGATCCTGGCCCTCCACATGGAGGGCTGTTGATCTTCCTCCACGATACTTGTCCCATCCTTTATTTTAAGGCGATGTTGATTAGGTTACAGGCTGTGTTAGCACTATTCAGGTGTCATTCAGTCATTACTGCAACTAGCATGGTTGGTGCAATGTAGTAACCCATGTGCCTATGTAATGCATAGAAAATTTGACCCAAAGAAAAATTTGAGTAAGCCATAAATTTTGAGAGATAACAAAACTAATATCAATGGGAAGCTTTAGATTCAAAATATTTTATTGGATTCTTCAACATCATAAGCTTTGATTAGACATACTATCTTTTAACAAAATTGAGATAGTCATATAGTATTATTTGTGTAAATGAAAGATTTGTAATTTCAGTATAAAACTTTGAATTTAAATTAAGAATTTATTTGGCATTTGTAATATATTTTTATCTTTATTCATGTGAGATAAAATTTTCAAACTTTTAACTTCTTAAAAATTTGATTTTTTAATTAAAAAAAAAGTTCATTTATGAAGTTTGTGGATTACACTTGATGCGTAGCATATATAACAATCATTTTATCATCAAATAACAAAACAATACACTAATCGTGAATCATTTTAGGAGACTATCATTCCAATTAATTTCTTTAAAAGCCCAATCTTCTTCTCAATTGATTTTGCACCGGACTCTGCACGCTTTCTTGTACTGAATATCAATAACATATTAAACAAAAAACAAGAAACATGAGATTTTATAATTGTCAACTGTCACTCATCTGTATAAAAATGGGAGAGAATGAGAGGATTTTAACTCGGAGGGGAGCCACTCCAAAAAAACTAATAAAATCTTTATAACTTTGAAGTGAAACATCATTTCTAAGAAAAATTTAGAGAAAATAAATGGAGCTGATTAGGCAAGATAATGAAAATAAATTATTGTTTTGGGTCATTTGTAATGTATAATCACTTTTGATTTTAATCAATTTGAATATGTATGTTATAAGCACATATTAATTTTATTTATTTAGTTAGCGTGTTAAATATTATTGCATAAGTGATGATTAAATTAGTCATTAGTTGAATATATTCCAAATTTATAATGAATATACCCTTTATATATGTATATTTATAATTTTTTTTTTATATAAATTTTATTAAGTATTTGTGTATCTATATAAATTTTATTAAGCATTTGTGTATCTTACGATATACAATACAAAAAAATAAAAAATCGATTCACGATACGATTCACGTTTTGACATCTATGCTCCTATGTGTCATTGGTTAGGTTTTTAGGGTATGGGATAGGTTACTTTTGTATAACTTTTCTTTCTTCCTCCCATCTAGTGCTGATCATTCAATTTCAACCATTCCTCACCAGTGAACTTCAGTTCAAACGTCCAAAGATAAAAATTCACCAAAGATAAGAGAAAACAAAAACTAATAGTTATGTAACTCAAATACAATAAGCAACTGGGACATGTTTTGTTTCACGGGGATTCATTGTATCAAAATTTTTGTGATTTTAATTTACCTTTTCCTTGTATTCTGTATAACATATTATGTGATTCCTTTAGTATTAATAATTAATCTTCAAAAGGGGGTGGGAGGCCAAGGGGATAAGCAACTGGAAAATGTTTAGTGTTGTTTTAAGTATTTTAGTTGTTTCATACTTTCATCGCTTTAAGGATTTTATTAGTGGATTGATGATATGGCCTAATCTAAACCCTTTATTATTAAAGAAGGGTCATGATTGAAGGAACTCCATGTGATAGAGTACCCTATAAACTTTAGAGAATCTTGATCCCTAAATGTGTAAGAATCTCTCTAGTTCAAAAATGAAAGTGATCCTGTTATGGTATTACACAACATAAGAATGCAAAGTTATTTGTGTTAGGAAGATAAATACCTTAGAGAGATTTCTTGAGTAATTAATATAATATATAAAGACACACTTTAACCCGAAAGGCCTAAACCTAATGGGTATGTACTCAATTATATTATATTAATCACTCGTTCTTTTCATCATTATTCAATGTGATACTTTACTCACACGTGTAAACCCAACAACAATCTCTCCCTCACATTTGAGTCTCTGCCTCTCTGTGAGTTTCAAGACCTCTCGGTGGGCCATGAACAAGTCCTACTCTCTTCCCCTTGCTAATGGGCTTTTCCCTTCGCTAGTGCATCATCCATGAGCCTCCACGTGTCAACCCCGCACGTTTTTTATCCTCCATAAGAACCTCGCACTTCATCGTTGTCTAGCACCATTGGCAATAATACTCCTTTGTTGGGTTTTTTCAAGATCATTTGTGTGGGCTTTATGGGTTTGCTTGGTGCAATATATAGTCCCCGCTCTAATTGTGAAAGGGACCTGTCCTGCTCCATTTGTGAAAGGGCTTCAAATACACACACCCTGTTCCTGTTCCTACTGAGAAAAGAATCTCGATAACTTTGCCACCTTCGCCCCACACCACCATGGGCTCTAATACCACTTGTTGGGGAGATAAACATCTTGGGGAGCTTCCTTGAGTAATTAATATTACATATAGATACACACTTTAACCTAAAAGGTTTAAACCCAATGAGTATGTGCTCAATTATATTATATTAACCACTCATTCTTCTCATCATTATTCAATATAAGACTTCACTCATACGTGTAAACCCAACAATTTGGATTACCTTATGACAATGAAAATGACGATTAAATTGTATACTTGATACTTAACTTTTTTATCTTTATTTCAACAAAAAAAATTTAAAATAAAAACGTTTGCGATAATTCACTAGTTATTGAAATTACAAGGTCTAGTGATATAGTCACTAGAGTTATCAGAACAAAGACAATTAAAGGAAGATGAAAAAACAACAGTCTTCAGCTTGACTGTGAGCCAATCAAGGCAAAGCATCAACACTTTGGTTAGCTTCCCTAAATACATGAAGGATCTTCCTACAAGGGAAGTAGTGGAAAAGAGACCTGCAATCATCAACAAGGGAAAAATAAGACAAGGTTAACTTTCATAGAATTGTTCAAGAAATAAACCATAATCAGGGCATCTAAATTTACCATGAGACTGGTAAAACCTATAGCAAGCGTTGATTGAAGATCATCTCTAAGTGCACATAACTTAGCAATCACACTTTAGGTTTGTACGACTTCTTAATAAAGCGGGATATCGCTTCAATATTTATGTCACACCTAGGACATATCAATTTCGTTTCAAAATAGATTTCATAGTTTAAAATGTTTTTCTTTAATTTCTATATTTTAAAAATATATAGTTTTATCCATTTTGATTATGAAAAAAGCTAATGTAACAAACAAAAGCCATGTTACATTATAGGCTCCTTGTCACTAAAATAACCTCAATTTTTTAAAATTTGTTAAATATGTGAGGATTTTTTTTTTTTCGATACCAGAACCAAAAGACTTTCATTAATTCAAAAGACTGGAATCCAAATATAAAGCATCCACTGCTGGGGGAGGATCCTCCTCCATCCGTAAAATTTCATTATCAGATAACCTAGCAAATCTTGCCAAAGCATGAGCAACACTATTGGCACTACGCCTAACATAGCTAACTGAGATAGCTCTAAAACCTGCAGCCAAGCACCAAATATCTTCATAGATTAATCCAAGCCGAAAGAAATTTGGTTGAGCTTGTGACACTGTCTTCATCACCAGAGCATTATCACCTTCTAGTATCACCTCCATAAAACCAGCGTCTATAGCAAATTCAAGAGCTTTGCGACAAGCCATCACATCTAACTCTTCACTATCCCTCACAGCACCACCCTTGGCAGATATAGCAGCCATAACCTCACCCTTTCCATTACGAATAACAGCACCATAGCCCGAAGTCACACCATTATCAAAACAGGCTCTATCAAAATTCAGCTTAAAGAACTCTGCTTACGGTGGCTGCCATGCTTGACTTGCTGGGACGTGGACGGAAACAGGTACACTCAGATGGTCCTGTGCATCAACAAACTCTCTCAAATAATCCGAGGCACGTTAGTGAGACCGTGATGGATGTTGGAATGTGAGGATTTTCCATTGGTTGTAGACAATAGACATAGTGTAAACGATAAGTTCAATAATTAAAAAAGGTATAAAACCATAAGGACCTAAAATTAAATATACTAATCAACCTAAAAATGTTAATATAAGAAAGATGTGTACTTTGCTAAACAAGGAAAGGAGATGGTGAAAGTTTAAGACCCTCTCGTTTACTAGATCAGGAATTCTCAATTGCATTTGGCAAATCGCAAATGGCAACTATACTTTCCTTCCCAAATTCCAACCCCACTGTCCCATATCTGACATCCCTCACCTTCGGCTCTGTCCTAACCCACGTGGCCTGTATTCCCAGCGCGTTTACCCATTCCCATCCTCACCGCGCGTGGATAAAGAAATCAAAAATATCTATTTAAAATTATAAAAAAAAAAAACAAAATCAGAAAGACCATGACGATGATCATTCATCAAGCCTCATCCTCCACCATCGAACCCAACTCACTTTCACTTTCTCACACTACTGCTACTACTGCTGTTTCTTACTCCTAATCTAAAGACTAAAACACACACTGAGTCCTCTCTCTCCTAAAGTGAGTCAGAGTGAGTGAGAAAAACTTCAAAAACACACCAAAAATAATGGCAATTTCAATTCACATTCCCCAAATTGCCCCTCTAACCCTCTTCTATTTCCTCCTCCTATCCTCTCCAACCTTAGCTATCAACATCACCGCCCTCCTCTCCTCCTTCCCTGACCTCTCTTCCTTCGCTTCCCTCATCTCCTCCACCACCATCTCCGCCGACGTCTTCCAACGCACCTCCGTCACTCTCCTCGCCGTCCCTAACTCCTACCTCTCTTCCACCTCCGACCTCCTCACGCGCCACCACCTCTCTCCTACCAACCTCCCCGACGTCCTCCGCTACCACGTCCTCCTACAATACCTCACCTGGTCCGACCTCCACCAGATCCCTCCCTCCGGCACTCTCGTCACCACTCTCTTCCAAACCACCGGCCGCGCCACTAGCAATTCCGGTTCCGTTAACATCACCTTCAACCCTTCCAACGGCGTCGTTTCGATCCACTCGCCGGGACCTTACTCTTCCCCTTCGCAATCATCGAACGCCACCGTTTTGTCCTTGATCAAAACCCTCCCGTACAACATCACTATCTTCACCGTTGATTCCCTCCTCATCCCTTACAACTTCGATCTAACGGCCTCGGAAACTCGTCCTCCTCTAGGGCTCAACATCACGAAAGCTTTGATCGATGGCCACAATTTCAACGTCGCGGCGTCGATGCTATCAGCTTCCGGTGTCGTGCAAGAATTCGAAGCCGACGAAGGCGGCGCCGGAATCACACTCTTCGTCCCTACAGACGAAGCTTTCGCCGATCTTCCGAGCACGGTTAAACTTCAGTCTCTACCGGCGGACAAGAAAGCAGTGGTGTTAAAATTCCACGTGCTCCATTCGTACTATCCTCTAGGCTCTTTGGAGTCAATAGTGAACCCGGTTGAGCCTACATTGGCCACGGAAGCCATTGGAGCTGGAAGATTCACGCTCAACATTTCAAGAGTCAATGGCTCCGTGGCCATCGACTCCGGAATCGTTCAAGGATCGGTGACTCAAACGGTGTTCGATCAAAACCCCGTGGCGATCTTCGGCGTCTCCAAAGTGCTGTTGCCAAAGGAGATTTTCGGTAAAAACCCTGCGATGAAGCCCGGAAACACCGGTACTCCAATCACCGGGGCACAACCGCCAGATATGTCGTTATCGCCAGAGAATCCGCCTGAATTGAGTGGACGTCCCTCGCATTTATCATCTCCGCCGGGCTTTCGCCAAGAAATCAGATCAGGATCGCCGGCAATTGATGGTGGTGTACGGAGCTCGCTACTCGCTCTGTGTTGTATAGGATTGTATCTAGTGGTATGAGATTTAATTATTTCTTCCACCTCATAATTATTGAATTTTTTGTGACTTTTTTTCTTTTCTTTTCTTAACACGGTGAATTGAATTAGGCTACATAAGCATTAAGCTGCAGCCTCTTCTTCTTCTTCTTATTCTTTTTTTTTTCTTTTTCTTTTTTAATCTCTTTTTTATTATTGAATGTCAATTGTGTTAATGTTTTTGAATAATTTAATGTCAAATAGCACAATTTTTTTGCTCTTTATGTAAAGTCTTTGAATTGTTTCCATAATGATATCTCAAATGCATTGTCATTGTACAAAGCTCATTTTATTGCTAATTCGTATTTATGGCTCCTCTTCTGGTTTCTACTTTTCTGTTCTGTTCTAGTCTTTCATTCATGCATGATGAGAAAGGGAAAAATTAGTGGATCCAATGTATTTGGCCTCACATGCATAAACTTATGCAGATTTTGGTGTAAAAAACGATCGAATTCTAGACACATTGCCTTATTTTTGTCGTAATTGTAAAGCTATCATTCTTATTTTGTAATATCTAGACTCTTCCAGAACCACTCATTCTTCATGTACTTCAATTTTTTATTTTATTGCAAATATTCCAGTGCCTTATTATTTACTATATGGTTCAAATTCAATTCGATATGAAGTATTAACGAGATTTTTATATTTTTTATTTATGAAAAATTACATTTTTAGTTGTTGCACCTTAAATAAATTAAATCTTAGGCTTTAGACCGAGTGTTATTATAAACTAAAGGCTAGAGTTAAAAGTAGTGTTAATACTTACCGGGCTATAAAACAAATAAGAAACTGATTACTTTCGAATTTAGGATTACTAATCTAGGGTTTTAATTAAATAAATATAAAATTAAAATATAGTAATATTTTTGGTTTCTTTTTTTAATAATATTTTATAATGTGAAAACCAGAAGAACGGGGAGGGACAAAGGTAATAGTACTGAAAGCACTCTTCCATTAATTTTTCTCCGCTTTATCAACGACCAAACACAGCCTTGTCTTACAGTAATGCAGGGCAGCCTCGAGGCACACATTTATGACTTATCTGACCCTCAATTGTTGTCAGATTTCAGAAAACCCCACTTGGGGCTGGGTTGTCTTAATGAATGGTGTCGTTAATTTTCACGCAATTAAATTGGAGCAATGTCCTTTATTGCTACACACTGTAACGCACGACTGAAAGTGTGTTTTAAAGACACGATTTGATTTTTTAACTGAAATCAGGATTTGAAGATAGGATTTCAGTTTAAAAACTGAATTATGAAATGGTTACTCAATAAATTGTGGGCATTATAGTCAAATGACATTGAGGTATTGCCACGTAGATTCCTGAGTCCCCGACGTTTGGATTGTAATGGCAATTTGCTCGATTTTAAAAATATTTGTAGTAGGGCAAGAATAGATTAATTGACGAAGAAAGTGGAAGACAGAAGGACAAGCTTGGGTGGCCCCCACAAATTTTTGACGGTCGTGATCTAGGACAAAGCTTAAAAGCTGCTATTGTGTCCGCGTTTCTATGCCGTTGGATGTTGATTGGACTTCCACAGGGAGGGACAGTGTACGGTCAGATCTAGTGTGACTGTTCCGGGGCAGGGGGTGGGGAATCTATAGTGTGTGTGTGTGTGTGTGTGAGTACTTAGAAGGACCTTGCTGTGCTGTGCCTTCCATTTGTGGGTACTGCCCTTGGTCCTTGGATATAGGGTCCAATTCACCAGAGCTTTGACAAACCTTTTTGGTGCCGAAAACAAAAGGTTACAGAAAGTTGATCAGTAAAGCCTGATTATGCGATGATTAAAAAACCCCTTGATCTCACTGGATTGAAATTTTGTTTAAAGATCTTCCTTTTTTTGGGGTCCAGTGAGAGTACCAATCTTCTTCAGGGCCTTGGTGCATACATCCTTGGCTAATTTACACTTTACTACGTTACTTTCACTCTATTTACAATGTCCACACAAATTATTAATTTGTTTGATTAACAACCTAAATTGAAAAAAAATTGTATCAATATGCCCCTGATGCTTAATTGGGTGTAATTACAAAATTACCCTCATGGGTAGTAATGAAAAACCAAATTTTTTTGTCAATGTAGTCAATACAATAGGAGAGATTGTTTTAATTCAGAAACGAAACATTATTGTACCAATTAGTACTAGAGAATATTTTCAATGTTAGAGCATTCACAATGAAAAATGTCATCCTATCCTATTTTGTCATCCTAAAAAGCTAGTTTATCAATTATACCATACTATTTTATAATACACCTAAGATCGTTCATAGCTGAAAATGTTATTCTATCTCATTTTATCATCCCAAAAAGTTACTTTATCAATTATATCATACCATTTTACAGCACACCCAACATCTTAAAATTCTATTTTTTTCTGATTTTATTTAAATATTCTATTTTATTCTTTTTTTTTTTTACTATTTCTCTTTTTCTATTGTTTTGCCTCTCTTTCTCCCTCAACCTTTAGCATTGGTTTAAACACACAGAGCCACACACACAGAGATCCATGATACACCGATCCACCTATCCAAACCCATCACCACACACACACAAACACAAACTATCAACTGAGCCACACACACACACACACAAACTATCAACCCAATCGGAGCCAGTAACAGCCACCACACCCACCAATCGAAGCTAGCAACAACCACCACACCTCCAAAAAAACCCACCACCGATGCCTCATCGGAATCCACACAAAACCTAGCTCAACACGCACGACCCACCTCCACGCCAGCAAACCCACAACCCACAACGTCACCTAACCCACGCCCACGACCCACGCCATCACCCTCAATCACCCATTCCCACCAAAATCTTAATCCAAACCCACAAACCCTTGAGAACCCTTGATAATCTCGGTTTGAAGAGAGAATGATGGAGTGAAAAGTTAAATGGGTATCTAGAATGTTGGGTTTATGTGCTGAGTGTAAAGGGATTTGAAGATGGGTGAGGGTGAATCGGCATTTGACAGAGGCTTGGTGATTCAGAGAGAAAGAGAGAAGCTTGACAATGGTGCAAGAGAGGGGATGAGAGAGCAAATACCCGGTCTATAGAGAGAGAGAGAGGGGCTTGAACGGATTAAAATATACTATTTTGTTTTGGCATAGTGCTACAGTGCCATCTTATATGTAAGATGGTATTGTAGCACTATGCCAAAAAAATTTACACTTTCCCACTTTTGGCATTCCAGCTGCTGAGTCCAAGTGTTGCTCAATGCTAAATTTTGTGGACATATGGCATATCCATGTCCCATTGTGAATGCTCTAACATCCCAACTTTTATTTTCTTATACAATACATTAAAATAATATATTTACACAATAAAATATATTTATGTCTCTCTCTCTCTCTCTCTCTCTCTCTCCACTGTGAAGACCCAAAACCCCACGACAGTTTATCACAAAAAAAAAAAAAAAAAAAAAAAAAAAAAAACCCAACACAGAAATTCATCCCAAACCTCGCACAGAAACTTAATCAACCATCAAGAACAAAGCCACCCATCTATCCACCCAAAATTTCCAATCACCACCCACCGATCTATCATCAACAACACCATCACCCACTGATCCATCATCAACAACACAACCACTACCCACCATCAACAACACAACTAACAACCACCACCCACCGTCAACAACATAACCAACAACCACCACGTCACAGAGCCACCACGGGAAACACCAAGCAAACCCACTTGACCCACCAAGCAAACCCACCAAATTCAGCCTCAGACCTACCATGCCACCACAACCCATGGCCCACCACACTGATCCCACCACGATCCACCATCGAAACTCAGCCCCAAACCCATAGCCAAAACCGATTAGTAAATCCATCACTACCCACAACCAAATCCAATTTGCAAACCCACAACCATGCTAATCTCGCTGCCATAACAACTACCAGATCCTTGACCATGCCGATCTCGACCAGAGAACCCTACAAACCCATAACCACGCCAGAAACCCATGAACACGCCGCCGAAAACCACCATACCATGCCGATCTCGCCACAAAAAATACCCAAAAAATGGTGCCAAAAAGAGTGAGGGAGACAAGAAAAAGACGATGAGGCTTCAATGATGGAGAGAGAGAGAGGCTTGGTGAGGCTTCAGCGATGGAGAGAGAGAGAGAGATGAGAGACTGTGTGAATAAGAGAGAAAAGCCTGATATTTAGGAATAAAATATTAATATAATCTTTTGGCATTATACTATAGTACCATCATACATTTAGGATGGTATTGTAGTACAATGCCAAAAAAATTTACAATTTTACAAGTTTAGCAAATCAGCTGTTGAGTACTTTTGAGGCTTAATGCTAAATATTGCTAACATATGGCATTTACAATTCTTATTGTGAATGCTCTTACCACTATCAATATTGACCAAAACATTTAAAATATCATCAGTACAACTAGTATAGGCTAGTACAGCCTAGTATTTTACTCTGGATTTTGATGGTAGGAAGTGTACCATTACGTGAGGAGAGAGAGTGTGCAAAAGGGGATGACTCCTAGTAATGTGAAATTAGAGTGACTTTGATTTGAACCGAGTTTTGAAAGGGGGTCCATGGTGTTTCGATAATCAATTACTGATGCTCAAGTGATGGCAAAAGGGGATGACTACTAGTAATGTGAAATTAGATTGTGCATCTTTATGGATTCAGATTTGGGGAGCTCCGTTTGACATGATCTCTTCTCAAGTAGCGATTGAGGTAGGGAGTAGGTTGGGTACTATAGAAGATGTGGAAAGGCGTCAACGACAAGACATGCAAAATTTCGTCATGAGGGTACGGGTTGCAATGCCCATTTCGAAGCCTTTGCGGCGTGGTGGTTTTATTGCACATTCAGATGGTGTGCATACATGGGTGAAATTTAAGTATGAGAGGTTACCTATTTTCTGTCATTATTGTGGGTTGCTAGGCCATGATTTATGTCATTGTGCTAGTCACTTTGCTGTGGAGAAAAATGGAGGGCAAATTGAGTATCAATATGGTGACTGGTTGAAAATTGCTGGTGGGCGTCTGAGATCACCACCACAGAAGGATGTTGCAGAGGAGGAGAAGGGTGCATGGAAGGCCAAGAATCTAGGAGATGATTTTTCTCAGCACGATAACCAAGCCGAGAATCAAGGGATAGAGCCAAACGTTCAGATGCTGAGTTTTGAGAAAAAAGATTTAGAAGATGTGGAGGATAATTCGGTCTCTATAGAAGCTAAGGATAAACGAGACTCTACTCCTACTGTTGTGGACACGTCAGTGAGCAACTTAAAATCAAAGTTCGCCAGGACACAAGCAGACCATATTAATGGGCTGCTTGGGCAGCATGGGCCGAAGAAGCAATCTACCTGGACTAGAATTATGCATATGGACTATGGGCTAGGAAGTTTTTCTAAAGTAGTAGAGGGTCCAATATTAGGGAAAAGAGGCAGTGAGCAGAATTCTAATCTTTCCCTTCCACGTACAGAGGAGGAAATTCAAAAAGTTAAGCATGAAAAGTTAACTTCAAATGCTACAGATGTATCGGCGAGGGTGGACGGTCACCCTTGCTGGGAGCAATGAAAATCTTAAGTTGGAACTACCAAGGGCTTGGGAACCCTTGGACAGGTCGAAGCCTTCGCAAGATTGTGAGGGAACAAGCTCCTAATGTGCGTTTTTTGATGGAAACAAGATTAGATAAGGAAGGGTTTAATAGATTGTATGGTGAGTTACCTTACCTGAATAGGATTATTGTTAAAAATCCTGATATGGGTGGCGGGTTGGCTTTGATTTGGAAGGAATGTATAGTACTTGATTTAATAAATTTTACAGCCAATCATATCTTTGTGAAAGTGAAGGAAGATGATGGTTTTGAGTGGTGTCTGACATGCTTCTATGGCTGGCCAGAAGCTAATTTGCGGTATAAGTCCTGGGAATTATTAAAGCACCTTAAGACTTTTGTGGGGACTTTAATGCAATAACTCAATCTACAGAAAAGCTGAGCAAGAGACCGCCTCAAATAAGCCAAATAGATTCATTCCGGACTGCCTTGGAGTGTTGCCAATTGGAGGATTTAGGGTTTAAAGGCTATCCTTATACCTGGAATAATAATAGACCGAGGGATGCAAACACAAAACTCAGGTTAGACAGAGTGGTTGCAACAAAGGATTGGCGAGACAAGTTTCAGTTGTGCTCTGTAACTCATCTTCCCCCTCATAAGTCTGACCACCTACCTATTGTTCTCCAAACACAGCAGCTGAAACCAAGAAGGGGTAAGAAAGGCTTTAAGTTTGAGGAAAATTGGTTGCTTTGGGAGGAGTGTGAAGAAGTGGTGTTAGATGCATGGCTGTCTAGTGAGGTTGATGCCCACGGGTTGGAGCAGGTTCAATATAAAATAAAGAAGTGTAGTGAAGTTTTAAGGGCTTGGGGTTCAACAAAAACAAACCCGAAGACAGAAGAGATAAAACAGCTTCAGAAGAGACTGGAAGTGTTGAATATGGAGGAGATTACTGAAGTATCAAGGGCTGAATTTTTGGGGATAAGTAAGGCATTGGATGATTTACTACTGAAACAGGAAGTTTTTTGGGCTCAGAGATCTAGAGTGGCTTGGTTAAAACATGGAGATAAAAACACAAAATTTTTTCATTCAAAGGCCTCACAACATAGAAGGAGAAATCACATACAGGGCATAAAAAATCCAGATGGTGTCTGGATGGAGGAAGAGGAAGAAATAGCTGTGGTGGCGGCTGACTGCTTTAATAGCTTGTTTACTATAGGTACATGTTCCCAGATTGATGATTGCCTCAATACTGTGCCCAACAAGCTGACCTCAGAAATGCAACAGACTTTGACTAGTGACTTTACTGCTGATGAGATCAAGGCTGCACTGTTTCAAATGGGACCAACCAAGGCACCTGGGCCTGATGGTATGAATGCACTTTTTTTCCAAAAATTTTGGCATATAGTGGGTACTACTATAGTTAATGATGTGCTAGATTATTTTAATTCTGGTATCATGAGTCCTAATATAAATCATACACATATTGTGTTGATCCCTAAAATAAAGTCTCCTGAGAAAATGTTTGAATTCCGACCCATTAGCTTATGTAATGTTATTTACAAGATTATATCCAAAGTTTTGGTGAACAGGTTGAAACAAGTCCTCCCAACTATTATATCCCCTACACAAAGTGCTTTTGTTCTAGGAAGACTTATAACAGACAATGTATTGGTGGCGTATGAGACTCTACACACCATGCATTCTCGGAAAAAAGGCAAAAAAGGTGCCCTTGCTTTGAAGCTTGACATTAGCAAGGCCTATGACCGTGTTGAGTGGCAATTCTTGCAAGGTATAATGGCTAGGTTGGGTTTTCCAGTGACTTGGATAAATTGGGTGATGGGGTGCATCACCACACCCTCTTTTTCCATTCTTATAAATGGAAAGCCTTATGGCCATATCAACCCATCTAGGGGACTCCGTCAAGGTGATCCATTATCACCATATTTGTTCCTTTTGTGTGCTAAGGGGTCCACTTCATTACTGGCAAAGGCTGAGATGGATAGGCGGGTTAAGGGTGTGGCTATATGTAGAGGGGCACCAACAATCTCCAATTTAATGTTTGCAGATGATTCCATTCTCTTCTGTCAAGCTACTACTGGAGAGGTTGAGGTGATCAATGAAGTGCTTCAGACTTATGCTAATGCTTTAGGCCAATGTATTAATATGGAGAAATCATCGGTATAATTTAGTAGTAATACCTGTGGCAACCAAAGGGATGTGATTGTCTCAATGTTGGGAGTGAAAGAGGTGGAGCGATTTGAGTCTTATTTGAGCCTTCCTACGTTGGTGGGTCGAGCAAAATACCAAACTTTTGCTTTCTTGAAGGATAGAGTTTGGAAAAAGTTGTAGGGTTGGAAAGGGACAATGTTATCCAAGGCCGGGAAGGAAGTACTTATCAAGGCAATTGCCCAAGCCATTCCCACTTATACCATGGGAGTTTTTCAATTACCGGTGAAATTGTGTAATGAACTAAATTCCTTGTGTGCAAAATTTTGGTGGGGTCAGGTTGGAAATGAAAAGAAAATTCATTGGAAGAGTTGGGATTGTTTAACTCAACCAAAGAAGGAAGGGGGAATGGGTTTTAGAGATTTGAGGTATTTTAATCTGGCCATGCTAGCCAAGCAAGGTTGGAGGATGCTGAAAAACCAAGACTCTCTACTGTTTAAATGTTTCAAAGCTAGATATTTTCCTCGATGCAATTTTCTTCATGCGAATGACTCACCTAACAGCTCTTTTCTTTGGAAGAGCATGATGGCTGCCTTGCCAATTTTGAGGAGTGGGTGCTGTTGAAGAGTAGGAAATGGTGAGTCCATTGATGTCACAAAAGATAAATGGATCCCAAATTACCCTTCTAATAAACTCCTACATCTGGTGATTGACATGGAGGAGGGCTGGAAAGTATCAAATCTTATTGACTGGGATATTCATGGCTGGAGGAGAGATATATTGATGGCCAAGTTCAATAGGGATGAAGCTGAGGCTATATGTAGAATACCATTGAGTAGACGGGTTGTGGAGGATAGTATGGTCTGGTTGCATAATAAAAGAGGTGTGTATACAGTTCGGTCTGGGTACCATTTAGCAAGACAGGTGCTGAAGGCTGAATTTCGGGCTGAAGCATCAAATAGAGGTGGCTGGCAGCAGGCGTGGAGAGCTTTATGGAAGTTAAAGATACCGGGAAAAATTAAAATATTTGGCTGGAGAGCTTGTCATGATGTACTTCCAACTCGGGTGAACCTGGCAAAGCGTAAAATAATTTCTGATATGTTGTGTCACTGTTGTAAGAGTGTACCTGAGGACACTTTACATGCTGTATGGGGGTGCAGTGCAGCCCAAGACGTTTGGGCAGGGAGTCTAAATGTGCTGCAGAAATTTCAGACTAACCATGTTGATTTTTTGCAGCTTTTTGAAACTTTGGTGGATAGATTATCAACAACTGAAATGGAGCTCTTTCTTGTTCAAGCTTGGCTCATATGGAGTCAAAGAAATGTGATGGTGCATGGAGGACAAATGAAGAATCCAGGGTGGTTGACAAAGCGAGCAACGGAATTGCTAGAAGATTATAAGAAAGCTCAAGCAACTTTGGAGATTCCATGTGCAACTCCAGGCAGAAGCTATTGGAAACCTCCTCCACAAGAGGTGTATAAGCTGAATTTTGATGCAGCGATATTCTCAGACCTGAATTGTTCTGGGGTAGGTGCGATCATTCGAAACTTTGATGGTGAGGTGATGGCTGGGATGGCAGCAAAGGGAGATTATGTACACAATAGTGATGATGCAAAGGCATTAGCATGTTGAAAAGCCTTGGAATTTGCTAAGGAGGTCGGTTTCTCAAGTTTGATAATTGAGGGTGATAACTTAAATGTGATGAGAGCAATATCAAGTACTGAAACAAATAATTCTTTCTTTGGTCATATTGTGGGTGATATTAGACATTTAATTTTGGGTAGGCAATCTGTTGGCTTTAGCTGTGTAAAAAGGGAGGGAAACATGGTGGCTCATTCTTTAACTAGATTTGCTAGGAACATTGTGGAGGATATGTATTGGATGGAGGATGAGCCCCCACCTACTGTAGATGCTTTACATCATGATCGGGTTCATATTAATGAATGAGTGATAGATTTGTTCTCAAAAAAAAAAAAATTTGTTGTTTAAAATACCTTACCAAACATGGAGTGGAACGACAATTTTTCAAATAGAATCAAATTTTGTGGTAAAAAAAAAATCTCAAACTTAAGAAACCAAAATAAAAACAATCTAAACTTTAAGAGTTAGGAGTGTAATTTAGTCATTTTTAATATCAAATTCGAAATATAATATATTGAAAGCACTATTTAATTAATAATAATGAGGACATATATTATTTGAAAGATCGTTTTTAAATTTTATTTTTAATAGACTTCGATAATGAGATAAAGTGCTCTCTTTGTCTTCCTCTCAAGGATCAAAATATTTTATGATGTGTTTGGATAGAGAATTTTTGGCAACAAGTTGGGTGCATAGTGGAATTTAAATCTCTATCATTTAAATTTTCTTTTCATATATTACAATAAGAAATTTAAAATTTTAGGATGAAAGTTTAACAAAGATTTAATAGCTTTTTTTTTTTTTTTTTGAAGAATCCAGACTCAGAGGCCAAGTTTTATTCAATAGAAAAATTGAAAAAAATTACATACAATTTCGTGTAACAAGAGGAGTTATATCATCAGGGCTAGATTAAAGATTTGATAGCTTAAAATCCTTTTTGCGAATTTTTCTTTTTGTAGGTATCCATTATCCACATTAGTCATACAATTAATTGTTTCGTTAATGATGATGATGAAATCCTTTTTGCAAATTTCTCTTTTCATAGGTATTCATTATCCACATTAATCATACAATTAATTGTTTATTAATGATGAGGAGGAGGAGGAGGAGAAGGTAATGAAGTTGCAATTTTTTGAGCAATTTCTCAATTTGGCAAAACTTGTATTGCCTTTTAAACTAAAAACAACTAATCTATATAATTTTTTGACAATACTAATAGTAGGGGTGTCCAAGCAGACCCGAAACCCGACCAACCTGCCCAACCCGATTGACCTAGCCTGAAAATCAGCTGACTCGACGTCAGCGAAGGTCGACAGTGGGTCTCCTCCCATAAAACCTGAGACTGGCGGTCACTTGACAGGTTTGAGCACGAAAAACCGATTTTCAACTGTCCCGACTGGGCAACACATCGGAAAATGGTTACTATCTGTTCTTTGCCGATTTTACACTAAGATCTCGCTAGATCTCTTTGAGATCTGGCCTGATCTCATTGAGATCTGCCAAGATCTCTTTAAGATCCGGCCTAATCTCGTTGAGATCGGCCAAGATCTCTTTGAGATCCTGTCAGATCCAACAAAAACTAGAGATTTCGACGAAATTCGGTGACGATTCTTGCAAAATCCGATGATTTACACAATCCGAAATCGACCGATACCCGATTGGCGAACTGCTGACATCCAACCACCCGAACCGCTGCCGTTGGCAAGTCGGCAACGGGTTCAGGTTTAGGAGACCCAATCTAGTCTGGTCAGTTCCGGGTTGGGCACAAACCCAACCCAGACCAACCCGTGGACAGCCCTAATTAATAGGGCAAAATGAAATATTGATTCATTTGGAATTATGATAGTTCAAAGTTTTAATTGAAGTAGTGGGTCCAATTAGCTTAAAGTTGGTGTGTTGACTTGATGATTTGATCATCATTGAATGAATACCATATGTTGATGAAATTCTATCCCATCTTAAAAAAAAAAAAAGTTTTACCTAAAGTAACACATTTATATCCATAGAAATTTAATCTCTTCTTCTGGGTGTGCTTGATAATTTAATTGAAGTGCAACAAATTTGAACATGCATTCGCTAAGTTTAGGCCCATTCAGCAGAATGAGCTAGTAATGAAGCCTGGACCAGACTTGTTGTCACTATGTTGCAAATGGGTGGAGCTAGCTGGGCCTGTAGATATAGGCAATTAAACAAAACATTTATCCCACAAAAATATAGACTTGGGAATCTCACACCCAAATGCCTTTGGGCTAAGGCCCTTGCAAGGTACGATTCTAACATGTTGAGCCATCACCATCAGGCAAATTCTAATTATAACTCCTCAACATTGTTTTCAATCTTAATAACAAAGGGAATTGAATTCTTTTCCTCATGATCTCGTTAGTTGTTACACTTTCATCAAATTTCCATAATTACATTACATCATTATTAGCACTACATTTGACTTTGTTAAACCCTTGTTTGGTCAGAGTCTACTTGAGACAAAAAGAGGAAATAGCTTAGATTCATGTGAATTTGGCCTACTCGCGCGTTTGTTAAAGTCAATTGAACTATTTTTGCTTTTTTCTTCTTTCTTCGATTCACATAGGCAAAAACAAAAACAAAAAAAAAAGGCTCACAATGGCACTTACATTATTATTTAGGTAACACTTGCAGATCTTAATGGATTACGAAATCTGTTCCAGGTGTTCTTTACGTTTGGGATGAGAAGTTGACTTTTTTGTTTTTAGAGAGAAGGGGATGGGAAGTTGACATTATTAATAATCTTTGGTGAATAAACTTTACGTTTGTTCTGAATGATATCAATTTTGAAAGTGAATATCTATTCGAAATTACAGACCAGATCAGTAAATTAATTTAAAAATTGAAATGGTAGATAACTTTTAAATAAATAATTAAATATTTTCATCCTAAGATAAAAGTGACCTAGGGGAAAAAAAATAATTTAATGAAGTGGGATGATAAAACAACTCATCCTACATAACCGAGTCCTGCTTCATCCCATGCGTATTTTTCATGCCCCAAAGAATTGTCAAGGCAAGGACGGGTTTTACTTGCCCTTCCCACCCCAAATGTATATTTACATATTTTATTTAATATAATATTGAGTTTATTTATACATTGTTCTAAACACACGCACATGTGCGCGCGCGCGCGCGCACGCACGCGCACACACACACACACACACACACACACACACACACACACACACACACACACACACACATATATATATATATATTCTATTATTGTTTTCAAAAACATTGTCTCTACTTCTCTCTTAGTACTCTTCATTTTTTATTTTTTATGTTTCATCTCATTAAGATTAGTAAAACATTTTCAACCTGCTCCGAACTCGACGTACCCCGCTATCACCTTACCAAGGGTGTTAATTCGAGTTAGCATGTCATGTCACGGTAGGAGTATTCGGTGTGTCATGTCGCGGTAGGAGTATTCGGTTAAATTGCTCAACCTGAACCTGATCCATTTAATAATCGTGTCATTACCCTTCAATCCTAACACAACTTGTTAATAAAGCGGGTAGACATGATACGACCCACTTGATATGCTTAATAAATGGGGGTTGACACGAAAGTGACACGACCCATTTCAACCAATTTAATATTAAACAAGTTTGGTTGACACAAATTAAATCCATTTAACTTGCTTCTAAAAAGCACCTGATTAATATTTTTATAAATTTAATAAACAACAAATTTAATACAAACTAATAACATCAAAATACCTATTAAACATACAATTTGAAAGTTAATAATAACATCAAATACTTAAAATACCTCGTCCAAAAATTCAAAATAATATCAAAGTACTTAATAAACATTAAGTCCATAATTTAGTACCATCCATCTAGAAATAAGTTATTTACATCCCAAAAGAAGTGCATACACTTCAACCCAAATTCAAAATAACATAGTTCAACAAAAATATAACATCCATCTAGAAATAAAATCTTTAAATCCCAAAAGAAACACATACATTTTAACCTAAATTCAAAATAACACAATTCAACAAAAATATAACTTCCAAAAAACTTGCCAAATGCTAAGTATCAATATTGAAAGAGTTGGAGGAACCAATATACTAATCACAACTATAACTATAAGTATCATCCATAGATTCTTTGTTGATGTCCAAATTCATAACTTCTTCCGCAATCTCATCCATTTTCATTTGTTGATGTCATGTAGGGTTTTTAAAGTTTCAACTTACAACTATATCACTTATAAATGAATATTTATTTATTATATAAGTTAAATGGGTTGGGTTAAATAGATCATTTTGGGTTGACACAAATAAATTGGCGTATCAAATATGTCATAAGTAGGTAGGTTAATCTACTTGTAACACATTTCATATCGTATCGCTTTTGGGTTAATCCGTTTATGATCCAAACTTACTAAGGCTCAACCTTAACTCATAAAAAGCCATGTCGTATTCACAAGTTATGTCATACATTGACATGCAAGTTTTTCCCACCCTAAAGAGGAAACATGACTGGGATGGGCACACATGATCCAGCCCGGCTGCCCCGCCCCGCCCCACCCAATTGGGATCCCTCAATAGCTGAACCGATGACTGGGTCATGGTGCAATTGTGCAACCATTGTGCTTTTTGCTTAATGAGTCTCAATGTGGGAAAACGTTGGTCAACATATTTCGCTAACACGTTCAAGTCCAAAGTAAACTCTATGGTAATAACATCCATTTGTTAGTTTAATTTTTAAAGTCAAAGTCCGAGTTTGAAATTGAATTGAATTGAATTTGAAATTAGAAGACCTTTTTGGAATAAAATCATAATTCAACTCTTGGAAGAAAAATTGGCTGTAAAGGTAAAGAATTTGGCAAAATAAAAATGTATAAAGGCAGGGAAGAAGAAGAAAAAGAGAAAAACAAAAATTTATTTGAAAAAAGGAGGCCAAAGGATAATCCTTTTTTTTTTCTTTTTTTCTTTTTTTTTTTGTGGGAGAGATCATGGGAGACCTATGCAATGTATGGGTTACATCAAGTGATATCACACCCTTGCTTTCCTTAGACCCTCCAATATTTAATTAAAGATAAGATTTGATACATGATTTGAGTACAAAAGATTTTACCAACTGACAATTTGCACTTTCAAAAGCTAAATCATTTTAGTTATTGTAGAATTGAAGAAAAATGAAATTGATGACATGATTCGTATGATCAAACCAAAAAAAAAAACGAGAATTGAAACAAATGACCATGTAAATGGAGGTCATATTCACAAATATGACAGGTTCAAATTTATCAAAAGCCCATGTTGGAACAAACCCATTTTCAGCACAATGATGAAAAGCATGGCATAGAAAAGAAAAAAAAAAGAAAAAGGAAGACTTGGGTTAGGATGTTATTTCCACCATATTCCCCAAATATAACAATGGAGCCCCAGCAAAAATTGTTGAGATTGAGAAGGGGATCAATGAAATGTTTCTGAATTCACAGCCAACCCTCTTGTCAAAGTTGGCAAATATAAGATGTGGATGGCATAGAATGGAGACAATTCTATAGTGGTTTGGTTTCTATTTGCTAGTGGGAATTGCTGGTGGTGCTGCTGACGGCTTACATTACAATGGACCATTGTGCGGCTCCATAGATTCCCTTTGAGTCAAACTATCTGGATTGTGTTTGCTCAATGGCTAGCATTTCTATCCTATAAATGTCTTTATTTACACTTAATTTCTCAAAGGCATTATATTATTTACTTTTTTTCTTATTAAATTTATAATTTCTTATAGTTGCAAGTAGGTTTCCTTCACATCTGAAAGTTTTAGCATTCTTTTTGTAGCTTAAAAAATCCACCCCCATCCCCCACCACCCACCACCCACTCTTAACTCCCTCAGAAACTGTAATAATAAGTGTTTGATGAGTTCGTTTTGTTTGTACATTTTTGAAGATAACAATTGCTATTGACGTCAGAAAGAGAGGTGTCTAAGCATTTCTGTCCCTGGTTTTATTCTTTAAATATAGGTAGAAAAGATCTTTTAGATCCATTATATGGTTAGTGCTAAATACACTGTCAAATACCCCGAAATTTGTTTTGTTTTTGTTCGCTTACTTTTTCATATAGCTAACATTATTACAATTAGATTAAACCCTTATAACTCAATTAGTTGGTATTTTTTAGTGTTTTTTTTTTTAGTTTTTTTTTTAGAGAATACTAAGTATTTTTTAGTGTTTTCAACAAAGATATCTATGGTTATAGTGCACTTCTTGTTATTATTAATATTATTTTAATTTTACCTTATGACCACACAATTAACAAAAATGAGCTAAAATAAGATGCTACGTATGCTAAAAATATTGGACTATTGGTGAATCCAAACTTCTTAAGAACTAAAGCTAAAAATGTCCCTATATGCTTTTTCTTTGAAATATCATTGTTTTCCATTCATATAAAATAATTTACAATACATAATTAGCACTATGGGTTCAGGATATCGGAAAATTAAGAGGCTGTTTGGATTGGGTATTTTCATGACTCAATTCTCAGTTTTCATAACTCAATTCTCAAAAATGGTGGGACCCATAGCAAAATACTCGTTTGCCTGCACCAATACTCTATTTCCATAACTCTGTTTCCAATACTCAATTCTCTACTTTTGGAGTTATGAGTTATGGAAACTGAAAACAATTTTTGGCTGTTTTCAGTTTTCAGTTTTCAGTTTTCAGTTTTCAATGGCAAACTTGTAAATAACATCACATAGCTGGGCCCACAGTCAGATTTTTGCTCCCTCTTTATCTTCTTTTCTCTTTTTTTTTTTCTTTTTGTCTTTCACGGGTCTGGGTTTCACTGGGTTCTTCCTTCTTTCTTTTTTTTTTTTTTTTTTTTTTTCCACCTGGGTTCAACGCCCTGGGTTTCTTCCTTTTTTTTTTTTTTTTTTTTTTTTTTCACACATGGGTTCACCGTCCCTATTCTTGCTTCTTTCTTTTTTTTCTTTTTTCTTTTTTTTCCACCTGGGTTCAACGCCCTGGGTTTCTTCCTTTTTTTTTTTTTTTTTTTCACACATGGGTTCACCGTCCCTATTCTTGCTTCTTTCTTTTTTTTCTTTTTTCTTTTTTTTCCACCTGGGTTCAACGCCCTGGGTTTCTTCCTTTTTTTTTTTTTTTTCACTGGGAACGGTGAATTTCCCAGTGAAAAAAGGAAAAAAAAAAGCTGCAGTGGGTGACAGAGCTGGGGCCCACAAAATAGTGTGAAAAATGTTGAGTGATTGTATTTCAGTGATGTGCCAAACGGGTATTAAGTGATGGGTGATGGGTGATGAGTGATGAATATTGAGTGATAAGTGATGAGTGATGAGTGACGGAAATTGAGTGACGAAAATTGAGTGACCAAAAAAAAGTGGCCAAACAGCCTCTAATGCATCCAGCACTCAATTGTTTTTCCTATCATCATATAAGGTGATGGATGATAGAACATATATGAGAACTTGACCTAAACCTAGTAAAATTGGACTCCAACCCGTTAACCTAATCCAACGCATATAGTGGCGGCTTTAGGAATTATTTTTAGGGTGGTTGCTAAGAAACTTAAATTATACAAAATTTAATAAAGAAATAACTTGAATATGTCAATATCACCAAAAAAAAAAAAAAAAAAACACACGAAAATACATGAAGTGTTACCATTTTTTTCTACTAACAAAGAGAGAAAAATAAAAGGATTGATTAGAAATAAAGTGGGAATTGAGAATGTTGAGATGATAGAAATAAAGTAAGAGAATTGAAATGATAATAGAGAATAGAAAGAAAATCAGATGATGTTTGCTACAACCATGAGTTGAGTTGCTAAGGAAAGCAAATTTATGGCCACTGCAAAGCCAAAAAGAGAATAACTGCCGGCGTTGTCATGGTGAACTCATGACTACAATATTTTTCTTGAGGGGCTAGAATTATTTTTGGAATAATGTTACATCTACAACATTTAAAAAAAAAAAAAATCTTATACAACAATTTTTTATTAGTGGTCTAAAAAGTGATGTCAATATTGGATCCAAATTAGAATTAGTAACCGATTTTCGCTTATCTAATAAGATTTGTTATGAAATTATTGTAAAAATGTTGTGAATGTAACATTATTCTTATTTTTATTGAATCAAAATTCTTGAAATTCTCAAATTAGGGTGGTCAAAATAGGTTATATATTGTGTATATATACATTTTCTGGCAAGTCAGGGTAGTCCTGTGACCACCATGAGGTACACGTAGAGCCACCCTTGAATGCGTAGGGGAATAACTTGAATTGTAGGAAAAAGGTCAACACGTGCCTGGCTCGTTGAAATGCCAGGTCGAGTTGAGCCAACCTATTTAACGCACGTGATCCTTTAAGCCATTTATATATATATATATATATATATATATGAAATAAAAATTCTACTATAACATAATCTAAGTATATATGTGTGTGAAACTTCCTTCTGGAGACTTGAACTTCGGCCCTTACTCTCCCACATCTCACAAGTACTTATACTTGTGAAATAATCACCACACCAAAGGTGCGTGGTGGTATCCTTTAAGCTTTCATATAACCACAGTTGCTTCTAAAAGAACTTCTAACATTGATTCACGACATATAGTATTTATAGTGATGATATAGTGTGCTTAAAAAAAAAATTTATGGTCAACAACATTTATTTTATTTTTGTGGTTCATTTATGGTGATGATATCATTAGTAAACTATAAATTATATAAACTTAAGAATTTATATATTATTTAAATTTTGGTATTTTGTTATTTGTGTTCTTTTATTTGTTTGGAAAAGAAGTCAAAGACAATATAATCATATTTTTAGCTTAAACGCAATTTGACCTATAACTTAATAAACCTAAGGCAACGGGTTTGCTAAGTTTATACTTGTGTAGTTAAGTGATATGATTTATTTAAGAGGAGTGCTACATCCACAACATTGTCACAACAATTATAGGCGGTTAGTTGTTATTGGTTCTAATTTGAACGTATAACTGAAATTACATTTTTATCTCACTAGTAACAATTGCTACTTAGAATTTGTTATAAAATTATTGTGAAAATATTGTAAACATTGTATTTCTCTTAGTCTGCTGTCTAAAAAGGATGAGGCCACTTTTCTTGGTGTCTTAAAAATGGGCTTGGGATGGCGAGCTTGTTAGGATATTAGTTTGGGCCTCCTCAGCTCTTTTGTATTTTGGTGAGAAAAAAAAATTATTAAATTTCTTATGCTAGGGTTTACTGAGGACTGAAGTGGACAGAAATATAAATCAACAAAATATGTTGCGAGGGAAGTCGGTCCACTAGGTAACAAAAGAAGAGCCTCTGAAATCAACAACAAAAAAAATGAGACGATTCCATCATGGTTGATGGAGATGTAAAAGGTGAAAGCATGAAAATTTCCACATTTTGACGAATTATAAAAATATGTATATATATATATATATATATATTTATATCAAAGTCAATATTTATTATTTAAGGATCGAAAGCGATAATGACTTTATTTATTTTTCCTCCAACTTAATGAGTCAATGTAAAAGGCCACGATCTTTCTTCTGGAAGCGTTTTGAAAAACATGGCTCTTGTCTTGTGCTGGAAAATATGAATTTTGATATCGACCAGTGCAAGTCGTTGTTCAATATTATACAAACCATTAAATATTTTGGTGCTCTTTTTATTATTATTTATTTTTGGATAAATATTTTGGTGCTCATTACATGAGAGTATTTTGGTTCTCATTACACGATGGTATGTCTGATCAATGGGAAAAATAAATCAGAAGAAAACAAATGTTGTATCATTACTTTATACAATATGCTCTCAACTTGAGTTTGATTATATACAAACACCGTGGAATTTTGAGTGGTGAGCTCATTAATCTGAGACGAGATATAAACCTAAAAATTTTAGGTTCATTGGATGTGCACCAATGCAAGTCGTTGTTAATATAAGAATTCCATTAAATATTTTGGTTCTCATTATGTGATAGTATGTCTGACTAGGGGAAGAAGAAGACATATATTATATTATTATTTTATATATTATGCACTTGAGTTCAATAATGTAAAATCCTATGATAATCTAAGTGGTGGGCTAATTGGTTTGAAACATGAGTTTGTGACGTAAACTCAAAGATTTCAAATTCAATCTATCACACTATTGATTTATGGGCTCATTAAATGTGCACTAATGCAAGTCGTTGTTCAATATAAGAACCATTAAATATTTTGGTTCTCATTAACATGATAGTATGTTTGACTCAAAAAATATATATACATACATATATATATATGTTATGTCATTATTTTATACAATATGCCCTTGAGTTCAATAATGTAAGAATCCCATGGTAATTTGGGTGGTGTGCTCATAGGACTGAGTCATGACCTAAATCTAAAGATTTTAGGTTTAATTTATCACACTATTGGTCTATGAGATTTTTTAGGGTGCCGGATGTCTCATGGAAAATGGGTGGAATAGTCTAGTCAAAGATTGAGACATCACTTCCTTCTATGTAGTTTTGAATTACCTCTTTTAGTTTATGTGTAATTATATGATTTTTATTTATCTATTGATAACTGAGGGTAAGAGAATTTGAACGCTAGATGTCTCCGTTAAAAATACTATGAAATATTAGTTGAATTATAGAGCTTTTGGCAATAATTTGATATACCTTAATATCTCAAATAACTCTCTCTCTCTCTCTCTCTCTTTTTGCTTCAATATCTCAAGTAACTAATTTGTGTAAAAGTTAAAGTAACACATGCACGCGAGCACCCATAAATACATATTATAATATATATATATATATATACACACACACATAACATGGTGCCTATTTAGCCGATAAAATAGTACCATTAGCATAAGAAGAAGATTCACGTTAAATCTTATATGATCTTCCTTAAATTTTGTAAGAAAAAAAAATCATTTTGTATTGATTTAGAACCACATGATTAGGCGTATAGAATAAATTCATATGATACAAATGCTAAACAAAAAAAAAAAATGGAAATAATCGTTCAAGTGAGGACCAAGTTCTATTCTAATGTAGTAAAAGCTTAGACATGGAATTTAATCTCATACAGGTGTAAGTCATATAGCCATATATGGACATGAAATTCATTCTAGTTCACGTATAGACAGAAAATTGTATCCATTTCATACCGCAGGTAATATATTTACATATACATATACTTTTTTTTTTTGGTTATAGAACTGAGACGACAATATTTAAGTAAACAAAGAAAAAGATAAGAGCACCATGTATACAGCTCAGCATCTAACAACAGGTGTGAATTATATACATAAAATTTGATCCGATCAATTCGAATCTTATTAAGTATTCCTACGTATATACTCAATTTTTTTTTTTGGACAGAACTGATACTATGATACGAACTTAATACATATTCTTAAATAGCAAATTGTTACATGTTGTTATTGGTGGGGCAAAAACGATATTTCTATAGAAGATTCAAATCTTAATCAATAATAATTAACTACTTATGATTTATTGTGAGAGTATTGTAAACATAACATTTCTCTAAATTTATGTCTATGACTTACACACACATATGTATATATATTTTGAAACCCTATGACTTACACATATAAGTAGATGTTACGAGAGAGATTAAATTGTATGATGCCTCGGTACGTGTACGTGGGAAAATTTAGAAAAGCAATGGAACTGCAAAAGGGATTTGAAATGAGACCGAGTGCAGGTGACTTTTCTTAACAGGACATAAGCTCTATTAAGAAAGAAAAAACTCAGTCCACCCAAGATAAACTAATGGTGGTTGGCCAGGAAGTTGCTGATGGTTAAATTAGTAAACTAATGGGAGAGATTAAAGTAATAGTAACAATGTTAGGATACTTATGGAGTAAGGGGGACTCAATTTCACCGGAAATCCCCTTAAAGCCTCTGTTAGTAGGCTTGCCAGCAAGTTGTTTCCTTAGATCGACCGACGAGGCGTGTGTCAAGGTAGCAACCCCAAATTGTAGGCGGATGGAACATGGCCAATTGCATAAAATGAGATCAATGGTTAATTGGTGGGGGGCATAATAAATGTTGATTTGAGGGACGTTAGTGGCGCTTTGTAGGCAAATTCTTATCAGTATCCAGGATTCTAAAGATTTATGTAGAAAACGTATTTCCTTGAGTGAGATTTTATTGTTTCTAATTGCTAGTAATAGTTTTAACAATGTTTTGAAGGTTGTGACTCTTCAATTATGACCTTTCAACGGTGCCATTTAATTGGTGTTTCTTCTATTTCTTTTTTCCCTTCAATTTATATAATCATATTCAGTTTTTAAAGAGGGAATATACATAAAGTGGCTAGAGTTTATTAGGGAAGAGAAATGTGAAGGTGAAAAAATAAAAAGAAGGAGAAAGAGATGAGAGAAATAAAGTGGGAGTGTATGTGAGGTAGATTTTTGCAACATGATAAAGTATATAAATATAATATATATGGGCGGGCGAGTCTAGTTGTGACGGGTTAGAAAAATCTCAACCCGTTGTTCAATCTGACCCGCTAAATTATCTATCTAACTCACCCAACCCAACCCATCCCATCTCACTTAATGGACCCACATGGGTTGGGTGGGTTGATGAATCAGATGGTTTTTTTGCACAACCCCACCTATCATAATAAAATGATGGCAACTACACAATGGGAGAAAAAATAGTGATAGCAACGGAGGAAATTAAGGCTATAGTTGTTTTACAAGCCCCTTGTTTCATCAAATATGTGGGTGTCAGTTATATTATAATGGAAGGTAATTCACTATAGATATTCCGAGCATTTTGAATGGAGATGCTCAACCTATTCTTAATGCATGGGTCATGGCTTTTATTTTTATTTTTATTTTATTCTTTTTAGTGTCTAAAGCTCTTTGAGCACCACTAATTATTTCCCTAGATGTGTGGTCTTCCCATTCCACACATACCAAGCAATTACAAGAAGACCTTAGGACCTTATGTCCCACACACTCCATTCCCATATTTCTTGGGAGTATTTACAAGATGTTAGCCAGTTTTAAACTTAGGATCTCATAAACTTTATGAGTTCTTAGGAATCATTATATCAACCCCTAGAGATTAATGGGTAACTTCTTGGATAAAGCAAATCAGCTCTAGTAACCTTGACTCAGTGGGAAACCCACACACTTAGGGAGGGATGACAATGTAGCAGCTCATGGATTGACTAAATATGCTAGACAAGCCAAAAGTTTTTGTTTGGATGAGGATCCATTCCCTTTCTTATCTCAACATTAGGGTTATCAATGGTTGGTTGGTGTCAAGTTTGGGGTCAAACTAGCAACCAACCCAATCACATAGGGTATGCGACTCATTGCCAACTACGAGTATAGGAGCCATCAACTGCCATGGCTTGGTTGATTCAGCAATCAGACCAGTCGAAGCCACCTTAAACTTGTTGGCATCAACAAATGTGACAAAGTTGAGATTTCCGATCAATACCTTTCCAGAATTGACGGGAATCTTGCCATGTCTAGCAAAGATTTCAATAGATCAGTGGTATATAGGATTAAGAATGGTGGAGATCGGAGAAGAGACAAGGACAAGAATGACAAGAATGGTGGTTTTTGGTTGAATTGATCGAAGTTAGATTTCAGGTGAAGGGAACTGTCACTTAGTTGGAGATCATTAAGTTTTGTTGGCAAAGACTAGTTGTTGATTGTCAAGTTGGTTGGATCAGTCGAACTCTCGTTCGGGTCCCTTTAGGTCGGGCAATTACGTCAAGTTTCTTGAGTTTCATTGTGCCATATCTCAGAACTTGTGCATGTACACACACATAAATCCTTGATATCATAATTGTAATTTTATAATGTTTCTACGTAATTATTTTTTTAGTGTAAACGTTTCTATGTAATTAGTTATTGAAGCTTAAATCTAATATCCCCCACCTTTCTACAAAATGTCTGATTAGTTGATTAGTTGAAGGTTGAGTTTAAGAAATTTTCCCCTCTTGTTTCCTCTTTGAATACAATTTTTATATATCATTTTTTGTGTTCTACTTTATGTTGCACAAATTATAATAAGTCATATGTTTAATTTTTTTTACAAATTTAATTTTTAGCTATTATATAAAAAAATAAAATAAATATATAATAAGTCGTGATTAATGGGACACAAAAGATGATGATGATGTTGAGAGGATTTGTATACTTTCCATCATGTGAGATGTAGTATTGAACGTCAATAAATTAATATAAATTAATACTCGCTGCAAACTGCATGATTGGGGTAAGACTTCTCTGTATTATATACTGCTAGGACCTGCCAAGATTTTCAAACTCATAATGTGCACTCAAGTAAATATAACATTCAGGGGAAAAAAGAAAGGCATTATAGAACTTCTAAAATTACATCATGCACATAATTAAGTATTTTAGGTGTTGAATTCACACTAAACTACCTTATTCTATCATTATATAAGGTTGAACATCGGTTGAAGATGACAAAACAATACTATTTTTTGTTCAAGTGATCATCAAGTTGATAGAGTCAATGCATGTGGAGACAATATTATTTCATCTATACGGATTATAAAAGATATATCAATTGCGTAGCCAAAGATAAAATATAGATGTGTTAGAAATTATTTAAAAAAAAAAAAAAAAAAACAGACTATGGAAGTTTCTTGATTTGGTTAATTTATACTATACTTTAATGTATATAATTTAGTCATTGAAGGTGTAGTCCAAGATCTTGAAATCTTTTTCTAGTTACATGTAATTGAATGTGTATTAGCAAAAATAGTAAACAATATGATTTTCAAATACTATGTTGAATAGGGTTCACACAACAAGCACAATTTGAGGCCAAGATTGTTGAAGATTTTGCCAAGAAACTTCAAAGTTAAACAACTTGCACATAGTTAAGTATTTTCTAAAAGGACAAAGTTTAGTTACAAAACTCGTTGTAGCCTAAACTCGTTGTAGCCTAAGATTACAACTTTACTCAATAAAATAAATGTTACTATATATTTTGAAAATCTAATCGTTGAATTGCATGTTCTACATGCTTTTAACACACATGCCAAATTTTGTGTCAATTGGATATTATTTACTATATGATCTATAAGCCTATATATTATGCATAATTTTAAATTACAAAAACTTGCAATTTAAATAATTTATTGATGACATAGTTATTAATTTTTAATTTTTTAGAAATTTTGCAAGCATGGACAATATAAAAAAAATATGGAATCCAATGGTAAATTTTTCAAACTTCATCCCCAATAAAAAATATATTGAGTAATGTTATAGTCTTAAGACTACAACAAATTTTGTAGCTAAACTTTGTCATTTTCTCAACAAAAAAATAAAAATAAAATAAAAAAATGGAGAGAGTATTACTCATGATAGAACTTCATAAATTAGAATATGCATATAGTTGAAGTCTATAAGTGTGCAACTAATATTGTTTTAAAACATATTTAATTAAATTAATCATTTAAGGTTGAGGAGTTGTTAAAGAAGACAAAGGGATTGAAAAAGAGTGGGTGGGTCAAGGCAAAAATGGATTGTGGAGATGGTGGCTTAGGAAGGTTTCTCCACTTACAAAAAAATGAATGATGATAGGTTTGAATTCTAATATGGGATATTATTATGTGAGTGGAAATGAAAGCTTTTCTATGCCTTAATTAATTACAACCGAGGTTCTTTTTTAGTCTCTCAGATAATATTAATTTACTTAATTTATTGGATAGTTCCCATCCACCCTTGGTGGTGTTGGATGCAATTATGTACCTAAAAACCATTTACCTCTGTCTCATGATATGCCACAGTGGCTTATTTTCCACGTGTCAGCATTCCATTGCAAAGCAAAAAGAGCATAAATTTACGAGAATAAACTCTGGTTTATCTGTGCATATATTACACCATTGTTTAGTTTTAAATATACTGTCTTTTGGAGTTAAGGGTCCTCACTTTTCACCCCAAAAATGCTCTATTTCAATATTTATCATTTTTTTTTTCCTAGCGAAAGTGTAAAAATATTAGAAAGGGAAAAAGAGTGTTCTTTTTTTTTTTTTTTTAAATGCTAAAAGCATTCCCAGTTCCCCAATAAATGATATCAAGTTGCAGAATTTTGACGTGTGTCAAAAGATAAGATAGGGTGACAAGTTCAGATAAGAATTTTATTAAGGAGAGAAAAAAAAAAAAAACATTTTAAGAAGGTTGCAGCAAATTTAACATATTAGGAAAACAATAAAAGATTTTTCATTTTGAAGTTTGGAAAATGTGAAAATAAAATTGTTCTAATAACAGTTTAGAGTTTACAACCTTAACAAGATTAAAAGAAAAATAAAAAAAAAGTTGTATGTATTGCTTAAATGAAAAAGGTGTCCCATCCTTTCAAACAGGACTGCAGCAAAAGGGAAAACAAGACGTGAGAAAATTCTTCTAGATTAGCAACAAAGGAATTTGGGATATGAGGAATTTTTGGACCATGAGAAATTCTTGTAGCTGACTTTGTTAAAGTAAGAAAGTTCATGTAAATTGTGCATACAAATTCTCACTTATTAAAAACCAGGTGCTATTGTCATACTCATACCTGGTTTGGAATCAGATAGATAGGTCCCAAACGTAAATTTGGGTTTGAAAATCTTATCCAGGAAAGTAAAGTAAACCTCTCCTTCCATTTAGCAGTCAAAATAATCAAAAGTCAGCGCAAAGGAGGGCCTAAAACTCTCACACTGTATTAAATGACTAATTACTTAAAATCTTCAACCACCCCACCATACCTATTTAATAAATCCCACTATTTGGAAGCAAAGAAAAATACCAAAACAATTAAAGTCAAGCAACGAGAGAGCGACAGAGAGTAGAGTAATCGGGAAACCTCTGAGTTGACGAAGGACAATAGACATGCAGTAATGAATCACCACGTGTCGGTCAACCCTTGCTTCTCATTTAATCTTCTCCACTCGATCCAACGGCGAATATGGCACGCTTTCTCAAGTCATATTTATGGGGCTTTCCTCTTTGACTTTTGTTTTAGATCCCAAACCCAAACCCAAACCCCTCCCGAAAATACTTATTGCTGGTACTTTGTTGTTGTTTTTTCACAACACTAAAAACAAAAACCACACACGCGCTCTCCACCGCCAAGAGCATCAAACACGCACGCGCGAACAGAACAGATTCATTTATACTCACGTGGGCCCCCCACACACACTCCTTAACAAAATCAACTTTCCACTTGCAACTAATCGTGCACTCCACGCTCCTCCAATGAACGTAATCCACATCATTAATCTAAACCTAAACACCCCCCCCCAGAGTTTACTTAAACCCCACCACATAGTCAACGCCTCCACCCAAAACTTAAAAAAAGTACAATAACCATTTTTAATATAAATTTAAATAAAATATAAATACACACACACACACACACCAAAAACACCCAAAAAAATAAAAAATGCAAACTAAAAAGCTTTTTCTTTTTCATTTTTTTAAAACTCATTTCTCATTTCAAAACCCATACCTCCATAGTCAACGCTTCTCTCTCTCTCTCTCTTTCTCTCCAACCTCTTCTTCTTCTCAGCTTCCCTTCTCTCTTTTCAGAATCCGCCATGAAATATCACAGATAGCAAATTTGTTTTTTCCAAACAAATACCCAAAAGAGAGAGACAGAAAGTAAAGAAACAAAGAAGCTTCGGTTTTTTTGTTTTGCTGTTGTTGTTACAAATTTTATTATTTTTTTATTATTTTGTTCTTGTTTAAGATGGGAAACGGAATCGGAAGGCTAACAGTGTGTTTCACCGGCGAAGAGGGTCGGCGGAAACACCATGAAATACCGGTATTACTATCGGACCCATCAGACGAGGGTCTGGGCCACTCGTTCTGCTACGTGAGACCCGACCCGACTCGTTTGTCTTCATCCAAGGTTCATTCCGAGGAGGAAACGACGACGTTCAAGACTATATCGGGAGCTTCAGTGAGCGCGAACACGTGGACCCCACTTTCCACAACCATCGTCGACTTGTACTCGTATCACAGCATAGACAGAGTCGCCGCCGCGTTTGAGAGCTCCAATTCCTTCGCTTCCATCCCTTTACAGCCAATCCCCAGAAATTTATCGGGTCCGATGGTGTCGTACGGAATACCCGGATCCGGCCCATTAGAAAGAGGGTTCTTATCGGGCCCGATCGAGCGTGGATTCATGTCCGGCCCACTCGACCGCGCTTCTGGGCTTTTCTCCGGCCCAATCGATAATAAGTCTTATAACGGCGGCGGCGGCGGTGGATCCGATAACCACTTCCAGAGAAGCTTCTCTCACGGTGCTGGGTTTGGACTCGGGTTCGGGTCTGGGCCATTCAGGCCCAGATCGAGGAAAGGGAAACTCATTCGGGTTTTACAGAGAGCGATATCGAAGACCCTGATTTCACGAATCGGTGGCGGGCAACAGAACTCGATTGTGGCTCCGATCAAAGGCGGTGGACTGAAAGACCCAGATTGGAATTATAGTGAGAAGCAACAGCACAATGAGAATTTGACGGTGAATAGCGTGAATTTCTTGAGCAGCGATGGTAGTTTGGAAGACGATGAGTCATTGGAGAGTCAGAATCTACAGTGGGCTCAAGGGAAAGCAGGGGAGGATCGAGTACACGTCGTCGTTTCGGAGGAGCATGGGTGGGTTTTCGTTGGGATTTACGATGGGTTCAACGGTCCAGATGCTCCGGATTATTTGTTGTCCAATTTGTACGCTTTTGTGCACAAAGAGCTCAAGGGCTTGTTGTGGGATGATGGGTTCGAATCAGCTACAACAACAACGACGATCGGTAATACTACTGCTGGTGGAGCTGCAGGTGCCCCTGTTTTTGGTGAAGATTCCGATCAAGATTGCGCGAGGAATCGGACGGGTGGTGATGCTTGTGCTCACTGTGTGGTTGAGGAGCAAGAGAATTATCCGTGCCCAAGTGGGGATGATGCGAATTCGGATTTGGATTCGCCAAATCCAAAGCGAAATCGAGGTAGGAATTCAAAGAGTAAGTACAGAGGCAATGCGGCGAAAAAGTGGGAAGAGAATCAGAGGAGGTGGAAGTGTGAATGGGATAGAGAGAGAGTGGAGCTGGACCGGAGATTAAAGGAGCAATTGAATAAATCCGGGTCGCCATCGGCTTCCTCAAAAGCGATCAATCACGCCGATGTGTTGAAAGCTCTGTCACAAGCTCTGAGAAAAACAGAGGAGGCTTATTTGGAGATTGCAGATAAGATGGCTGTTGAAAATCCTGAGTTGGCGTTGATGGGTTCGTGTGTACTGGTGATGCTAATGAAGGGTGAGGATGTGTATGTGATGAATGTGGGTGATAGCAGAGCCGTGTTGGCCCAGAAGGCCGAGCCGGATTATTGGTTGGGGAAGATTAGGCAGGATTTGGAGAGGATCAATGAAGAAACAATGCATGATTTGGAAGGTTTGGACGGTGATAGACCCTGCACGGTTCCAAGTCTGACGGCTTGTCAGCTCAGTGTGGATCATAGTACCAGTGTTGAAGAGGTATTATATAGTTCAAAGTTTTAAATTTTGGTTTTGTTGTTGGAAATTTTAGGTGATTGAAGCCTTTTTATGTGCTGTTTTTGATGGATCGGGAATGATTTTTGAATTTCAGGAAGTTCAGAGAATAAAGAATGAACATCCGGATGATGCTTGTGCTGTGATGAATGATCGTGTCAAGGGTTCATTGAAGGTCACTCGGGCTTTTGGTGCTGGTTTTCTCAAGCAGGTACTTAAAGTTCATAGATTTCTTGCTTTCAACTATAATCCATTGTTAATTTGGAGAATCCTTTTGGCCCCGTTTATTTGTGCTTGATATTGTACATTTTGAAACATGGTTAAGGAAAACTTACACTTGATTTCTTTTGCAATACATGAAGATAATGATTCAGAATGCAAGTTTGAGAAATAGGCTGGTTGTTAGACAATTCACTTGTCTTGTACCATTAGGGGTGCAGAGGCATCATAATCATAACGATTGTTCACTTCAAATAGTGTTGATAACCTCTTCCTCCTAGATTTCATTTTCGTTAGCTTAATGGAGTATTTAATTCAAGGAAGATATGCCAGATTATGGTTATGCACATGCCAGTACTATCATATCTTGAAAATCAATTCCATAGAAAGTGATTAGAGTCATGCCCCTGGTGGTAACAGCTATATTGTATTGATGCAATTCTGCTGTTTTATATGAAATTTTTTTAAGTGTTAGAACTAAGTTTTGATATAATCAATAATAAATTAAGCTCCCAATTGGATCAGCTCATTGTTAGAAAGTAAGCCAACTGAAACACAGTTTCTATCGTGAGGTTGCTTCAATAGAAACAGGTTGCATTCCTTTCTCCCCACTAAACTGATCGTGAGGTTGAACCGGTCCTGGTCAAGATTTGTCAATATGTTTAACTTGTTATGGCAAGACCCTTTATTTTTTTCAGGGAAAAAAATAAAGTTGTGTAACTTTTTGACAAAAATGTTGGTTTCATATTTGCTTTAGCACGTGGAAAGATCCCTGGCTAATGTCTTGTTGTTTTACTAAAATATTTATCTTCCATTTCTTACGCCTGGTTTTTTCTTGGATATTTGCAGCCTAAATGGAATAATGCACTTTTGGAGGCATTCAGAATAGATTACCTAGGAACTTCCCCTTACATAAACTGTTCCCCATCTCTATACCACCATAAATTAGGCCCAAAAGACAGGTTTTTGTTATTATCGTCTGATGGGCTTTATCAGTACTTCACAAATGAAGAAGCTGTTTCTGAAGTAGAACATTTCATCACATTGCAACCCGAAGGAGACCCGGCACAACATCTCGTTGAGGAAGTTCTATTTCGTGCTGCAAAGAAAGCTGGTAATTTTCTTTAATTTCAACAAAGAACACACTATTTATGAAAGTTAAAAATTTTGTCACTAGTGGAGACTAAACATGGTGAATTTGGGTTTGGTGAATTACAGGTATGGACTTTCATGAATTACTTGAAATACCACAAGGGGACCGGCGGCGTTACCATGATGATGTTTCCATAATTGTTATTTCTTTAGAGGGAAGGATATGGAAATCATGTGTATAAGTAGAGAAAAGCACCTATAGAGGACATAGAAACATCTGCTACAAAGTCAGCATTACCCTCTTTTTTTTTTCTTTTTCTTTTTTTTTTCCTTTTTTGCTGTTTTTTTTCCTAGTCACCTTTGTAAACATTTGCAACAAAGCTTCCGGGACTTAGTTGTGCAATTTACTGGGTGATGAGGAGTGTAAAGGTGTAAAAGCTGGTTCTTGTTGATTATAAACTGCCATAGAAAATTGTAACTTTCAAATAAAACATTCCTCTTGAAAAAGGTTTTGTTCGGAATTCTTACAACTATCACTTTCTATAATTCTTTTATCACAACCATATGGGGTTGGCAACACTTTTCTTCTCAGCATCCGCATCTTTTCCTACCTTTTTCTCCTTGTATACAATTCACCACTTATTTTCCAACATTTAGCCATATAAGTGTGTGTTTGGCTCCAAATTAAAAAGCTAGCTTATTTTATTATTTAGCTTATTTTTGTTACTATTTATTAATTTCATTACACTTTTTGATACTGTTTATAAGTCTTATTATACTATTTTAACTAAATTTTACATTTATATAACGTACTAGGTTTTGTATTTGTATTGAAACTTTTCTCCTTTCCAGTTTGACGTTGATACATTGGTTGCATTGAAAGTCAGAAGCACTTTTGAAGCATAGGACCATATTCCATGGGCAACATACTTTCTTGTTTTTTCTTTTCTTTTCTTCCTGCCTTAATTAAACCAAGATGCTGAAGTTGGCACCTTTACTGCTACTCAAAACAAATTAATCTGGTGCATCAACTAGAACCAACTATACCTACTCATTTTGTTTAGTGCCGACTTGAAGAATATATATTAAGCTTTTCAACTATCCTATAAATGATCCCCACTTTCGAATATTTGTATATCTATAACGGGTTGAACTTTAAACTTAAAACATAGTGAGAGATTTACCTATATCACTGTTAATATTTAAAGTTTTAAGTAATACTGATATAGAGGTCATTAAACCAAATCACATCAGTGCAAGACGAACTGATAGGAGTGTGGGGTATCAATGCCTCTTATATTATCATGAAGCCAAGACCAAAAATAGAGACTACAATTAAGGGAAATGCATGAGGTTTTTTTTTTTTTTTTTTTTTTTCCTATCGAGAAAAAAAAAAAAAAAAAGCTAGAAGGCGGGAATGAAAAATATGAGCTCATAATATCTCCATGCTTTTAATAAGATCAATACTGGCTCAGGCATTAGAGTAATTAGAATAGTATTACACCGTTGTCATCCAAACCCCTTTTGTTTCTTGTTAGTATTCCAATACAATAATATTAGTACCAAACACTTTGTCATACTGTTCTACGTGACAGAGTGTAAGTGGTGAAGAAAAATATTAAGTCCATATGATATTGACAAACAATGCAATCTACCATTAAAAAAAAACGGTTGTGGGTGTGTGAAAGTGTGTAGTAGCATTTTTGATTCCCACAATATATCAACCATCAAACCACTTATTCGTCATCAAATAGTAACAACATGATGGAAACTAGAAATGGTACAATGCCGTAATGGAAAACTAGAAATTGTTCAATGTTTTTCAAATCCTTCTTTTGAAATTGAGAAGTAAACTTCAAATCTTTAAGGAAAGTGATCCACTGGTCCTAACTCCTAAAAAAACTCCATTGACCAGAATGGAATTACCCATATTTATAAAAGTAGGCATTAAGTTGCCATCAATTAATTCATAACATTAAAACCTTGTGCAGAAAAATCCCATGATATAAAACGTAAAACCCTTTGACCCCCAATTTATGCCGCATACCACATGGCAAAACAAGAGCCCTTTATCCGAACTGCTAGCTACTTGAATTGATACTTGATAGTAAATCATAAATGTCATGTAGTTGAGAGTGGTCGGTATCAGGCCTATACAGTAATGGAACCTGTCATTTGGTCAATAAATTTCTAACCAGCACTCATGCTCCTCTCAATTTCAACCAATCTTAACCAATTCCTTCATTCATAGGGTAGACCTAAGTGAGGTCTATTCACACAAAATATATATATATGTGTGTGTGTGTGTGTGTGTGTTAACTGAATTTTTCTTTGTCAGATTTTTTTTTGGGGGCTAGAACAGATTTCTAAAGTTAACCAAAAGCTTTTAAATAGTACATCAGCCCAATATTGAACATGGGCTTTAGAAGTCCCCCTCTAAATAGTAAATAGTATGGGCTGGAATTGAGTTTCACATGCATCAACCTTGGCCTTCCTCTTGGTTCCTTTCATTATGCTAGTGCTTCTCAGCCCATCTGAGTTGCAGGCCAATTTTGTGTTTCAGTGTTCACCGAACTCATTGATCAGAAGGGAATAAAATATACAATAGGAGTAGTTGTTAGTCTGATCTCATAAAGTAGCATACACAAAGATTTCGGCAAATGATTAATACAAAACTGGGGGAGGGATGTCTTGTACTTAGTGGCCTCCCATAACATAACAGGTCAAGATACGAAATCAGGGGGCAGTACCAAAATATTTTAGAACATGATTCGGAAATAAGATACGTCTGTGATACCTAATCCACCAGCAAAAACTAGTATAATTAGAGTTATCTTAATAGTTAATAGTGAGTAAATTAATGAGACACATTACAAAATTGCATTAATTCGTTATATCCGTAACATATTTCAAGTCACTTGCCCAAGCAAGGTAGGTAAAATGTTTTACTCAAAAAAAGAAAAAGAAAAAAGGTAGGTAAAATGTAGCTTTTATTTTAGTAAAACACAAAATTATGATAACTAATTAATGCAAACAAATCTAAAGCAAGCAATAATGAAAATAAATTGTCAAATTGAAGGTTAAGTTGCTTCAAAGCATAAGAAAGATCAGCAACTCTTCAATTAAGCTACAAGGCTAAATCTGTATTATTGAATATTGATAGTTTTTTTTATTTTTTTTATTTTTTTGAGAACAGGAATATTGATAGTTTGTTGGTTTCGCCTTTTCCTTTTTTGGGTAGATTTTTGTTTTTATTATTATTATTATTTTACAAATAAGCCCAGATTTTTTGGGTTTGATTTAGAATTTGATAGTGGAGTTTAAATTGATTAAATTCTTCTTCTTCTTCTTATTTTTTTTTATTTTTTTTAATTCTAAAAATTTAAGGTTTGATTTTTTTTTAATAAGATTAAGGTTTGATTTAAAACTAAAGAAAATATATGATTTAATTTGGGACAATATTAAATTTGATGGTTTAATTTATAACTTTCAAATTTATATGACTAATTTTGAAATTAACCAAAAAATATATAGAGTTTAAAATAAAATTTACAGTTATTTTATTCTCTTGTTGGGTGGGATTACCTGCTTAAATTCTGTGCACATTTTTTTAGCAGTATCCACTTGCTCATCAAGTATAAGGTAGTAAACGCTTCATCAATAATATATTAGCTCGAATGGTACGTAACAATTGCCATTTGTCATCTCATACCTTCCTGGAAATAAGGTTATGTACTAAAGTCAGTCTAGGACCACCATTTTATCTAACACCACACAAGACTCTGTCAATGCCTAGTTAATGTCGAACCCCAAAACCTCACCAAAAGTGAAAAAAAAAAGAAGAAGAAGAAGTTATGGACCTATTCAAAAAAAAAAAAAATTTCATCCAAATTTTATTTTTAAAGATAATTACAAGCTAACATTGCAATTCGAACATTTTCCTCCTAAAACCTCAAATACTTTGTGCACAGAGAAGTGTCAAATTATCTACAAAACTTGTACAATTAAAAAAAAAAAAAAAGGAAAAAAGGAAAAGGAAAATTCATATCCTATGATGTATTCCCCACCACCCCACCCCCACACATTGGTATGCATTTTGACTATTGAATTTTGGTGCGATCTTCACATAATTTTTCAATAATATATTAATAATAGTAATAAAGAAAAGGAAAAAATTGATGACACATTGACAACTACCCTAGTGTAGTAGCAATGCATAGAGAATTTAAAACTATACGTGACTTGGGCCGCTGACAATTGGTAATGCAACAATTTCATGTGGCTTAGGCTCCTTTGACTTTAGGCAAGCTGACATTTAGCCATTTTCCATGCTCTTTCTTTATTCATTAACTTTACGTACACTTTTAATTTCACAATAAGATAAGATATTAAGTTTGTGATTGGATGTTTATCCAGACAAACAAACAAAAAAAAAAAAAAATGATTAGAGTAACATTATTATGAGTTAATAATCTATTTTAAGAAAGTTTTAATACCACTTTTATGGTAAATGAAAAAAACTGTCAAAACATTAATTACTTTTTTTTTTCATTTCCCATAAAAATTTTCTTTAAATGAATTATTAATGAGTGCCCTAAGGGCACTCGTTAGCATTTCCCCATTATTATTATTATTTTTTGGATAAAGATTAGAGCAACATTATTGATCCATCATTTATACTACTTTTTTTCTTTTTTCTTTTTTTTCCTTTTTTCTTTTAATGTATCAATCACTAATACTTTAACATGTTGTAAAATGGATAAAGTTTGGCCAAATTTAGTTATGGCCTAATGTTACAACTTTATTCAATATCTTTTTATTAGATGTTGTGTGGCACTATGGTGTCCAGATCCATTTAGGCCTTAAGCTCTGACCCAACAGCGTGGCCCATGGCACCAATCTCTTTCTACCCAAAACCCCAGTCTAAACTCACACAAACTGCAGGCCCAAGTTTCGTCACTTGATCCTTGCTCGGAGAACCATTACCGAACAATAAAGAAAGAATAATGTCCAAACACACCATCATTAGCGTACCTGGTAGTGCCAGTGAAGCACCGCTGCCAGGCATGCTTGCTGGAGTAGAAACCAAGTACCAAGGCCACTTTCACCACATTCCACTCCCACCTAACCATCCACTTGTGACTGATGATATTGGACCTCCAATTGCACTAACTATGACAGTAATCATGATCTCTCCACTGATTTAGAGCTATAAATATGAGAAGTTAGAGGAAGAAAAGGGGTTCTGGAAAAAAAAGGGAGAAAACAGAGAGAGAGAGAGAGAAACAGCTTCATTGAGTCTCTGTGCCGAGAACAACCCAAAGTAGGAAATCCAAAACCCACTTTATAAGTAAGTTGTGAGCCCAAGGGAGGTTTGGCCCAATAGCCTCACTATTGGCACGCACAATTGGTGCAATGGGGTTAGATATTCTCGATCCATTTCCCTGAGCAACGGGCAATCGCCGGTTCGTATTAGTGGCAGTTGATTACTTCACGAAATGGGTAGAAGCCAAGACTTTAGCTAATATCCGTGATGTGGACGTCAAGAAGTTCATGTGAAAAAACATAGTTACAAGATTTGGGGTGCCGGACTCGCTGATATCGGATAACGGGCTACAATTTGACAGTAAAACTTTTCGCACTTTTTGTAGTGATCTTGGCATCAAAAACAAATATTCCACTCCAGTGTATCCGCAGAGCAACGGCCAAGCTGAAGCTACCAACAAGGCAATCGTCAACGGGTTGAAGAAAAGATTGGACGGTGCAAAGGGAAGGTGGGTAGAAGAGTTACCTAACGTCTTGTAGGCTTACCGAACAACTCCTAGGAGGTCCACAGGGGAGACTTCGTTCTCCTTAACGTACGGGGCAGAGGCCGTGATACCGACTGAGGTGAACTTATGCAGTGCGCGAGTTGTAGGATTTGATCCCTCCCAAAACAAAGAACTAATGGTAGGACATTTGGATTGGTTGGAAGAGTGCCAAGAGGCGGCCGTTATACGACTGGCGGAGTACCAACAAAAACTTTCCCGGCGTTACAACCAAGATGTGAAGACTAGGGAATTCAGTGCTGGAGATTGATGAGGAAAGCCGTGGGAAATATGCGAGATACAAATGCCGGGAAGCTAGCCCAAGTTTGGGAAGGACCGTACAGAGTGACTGCAATCGCGGGCGCGGGAGCATATTATTTAGAAGACCTAGACAAGAGGCCACTTCCTCGGCCGTGGAATGTTCATAATCTTAAGAAGTTTTATCATTAACTTGCCTTGCGTGGGAACGTATATCCAATGTTTACGTTTCGTTAGCTAATATGATGATGATGCTTCTCATTGCAATTGTATTCAAGTTTATTATTATTCATTCGGTAATGCCAGCCAACAAAAAATAATAATAATAATATATATATATATATATATATATATATATATATATATATATCCTAAGGATGGAAACCTATTGCCTGATTCGATTACTATTACCGAGCAGGTAGAAACCTTAAAATAAAAAGTATCCTAAAGACAGAAACCTGCTGCCCGGTTCGATTACTATCACCGAGCTGGTGGAAACCTTATGCAAAAAATATCCTAAGGATGGAAACCTGCTGCCCGGTTCAATTACTATCACCGAGCAGGTGGAAACCTTATGCAAAAAATATCCTAAGGACAGAAGCATGATTCTCGGGCTGGCGGAAACATTCCACCAAGATATCACCTAAGGATGGAAACTCACCCTGCAGTTCAATCGAAATCACCAAGCTAAGAATTGTCTAGGGACAAGGACCTACATCTCGGTTTTCTATACCACACATATTGCTAATCATTAGAAAACTATGTATGCGCTGAAAATACGAGAATACAACGAGGAAGACAACATGATATTAAGCCTTCATGGAAATGATTAAGGCAAGTGTTCGGCAAATAAACCTTACTCAAGTGAAATCAACACATAAAAACGAAACCAATGTCTTGCCACTAAAGCCCGGTGACCATGTAAAAGTTGAACCCGGCAAAGAAATGATCGTTTAGTCACCACAACCCGGTGACGTAGGCAAATTAACTGAAAAAACGTAATTAAGACAAAAATAAAAAGTAAACGGTAGGGATCTTGTTCGGCAATTAAATTTCAGGATCTGCAGGTTGTATTTGGGTGGCGGACTCGGTTAGCTGTGGGCTAAATTATGTCCTCACTGCGTTGATCGGCAGGACGGGGGACACTAGTGACTTCCGCATCATCCAACTCCACATGAGCATCTATTTGCTCCACCAGCTCCTTCAAGCTTGTCGTCTCTTCTTCGTCAATGGGCGCCGGGGGGTTCTGCGCAGTCGGAGTAGAACTTGGGAAAGGTATTTGGCTAGGATCCCTAAGAGGGGAATCTTCAGGAACCCCCATGGCCTTCAAGGCAGCTAACCAACCGGCTTCGAAACCCAACCTCCGAGCCTGATTCACAACCGGCGCCGTGGAATTCTCTGCGTCTACAAACCCGTCATTATACCATTTTTCTTCACAAGCCTCCAAAGCCAATCTCAGGTCGGCAAGCTCCTCGGCTTGAGCAGTATTCAGACTTTTTGCCTTGGCTAATTTTAGATCCGTTTCGTTTTGCTTCACTAAAAGCTTCGCAGACCTTTTTTTTGCCAACGCCCTAGCCTTCTCCGCAGCAGCAGCTTTCTTCTCGGCAATATCAACAACCTTTATCTTCTCCTTCATTGTCTTAGCGGCCGCCTCCCTAGCAGCCTTCTCCCGGTTAGCCTCTTCGGAAAGTTCCTTCAAACGCCCATCAAGGACATGAGCCAGTTGAGCAGCCTAATGAAACCGCAGGGGTTAGTACGACAATTAATATATATATATATATATATATATATATAAAACAAAAAAAATAATAAATAATAAATATGCACAAAGGCTAGTAAGAAATCAGTAAGTGAAAGATTACCACAACAGTAAACCACTGCAACCTCCTTCCCATAGACTCCTCCGTCCCCTCCTTATAAGCGTACATGTCCTCGGGCAGAATAAGGTTGTGCGCCCCAAACTTTGGGCAACGCGACCCCCTTCACCTTTCTCCCACACCCGTACACTAGCGCTCGCGAGAAGTGGCTTGCCGTCCAAATGAAACTTAGGTTGCCATGCCTGCACTGCTTGGGAAGAGGACACCGCACCCGACCCGACTTGAGTCTGTGGCTCCTGTATGACAATACCCCTAGATGGTTGGGGGGGAATCCGGGTTACCACATCTCCCGGACTGGTAGAAGTCTGCTCGGTAACACGTTGACTCTTTCGGGTTCGTCTGATTTGGGGAAGAGGTGGGGAGGGGGGGGGAGGCATCTGACCTCGGCCCTGTGGTGATTGTTGTTGCGCGGTTTGCCTGGCACCGGGCACAAAGCGATCAATGGTCATGGTCTTTCGAGTCACCATGTCTCCAGTACGATCGGATTCAGTATTAGAAAGGTCAGTAATATCAACGGCCACTTGCTCGGTTACGAGCGTGGGAGCCTCGGGATCAACGAGCTCTTCGGGTTGGGCGGGAGCCCCTTCCTAAACAGGAGCATGAGCAAGTTCTCGGGGCCATCGGGACATGCACTCTGCTGATTCATCCCGCAACGGGGCAAGCTCGTCCGAACAAGTATATCGTCGACCAAGTTCCCAGGCTTCTCCCACTGTCAATCTCGGTAGAAGGAAATTCATGTGCTGAACGTCGATGTAAGATAGAAGGGGGCTGTCTACCAAAAGTGCTTGCCTGAAAGGTTGCCAGGTAGAGTAGACCGGTTCGACTCTAAGGATCAGATGGGATGCTCGGAGCTGCCCATCCCAGTGAACAAATATCTCGGACCCGAGTACAGTCAAGTTAGAAGTCAATACGAACCCACTTCATGACGTGAAAGGGGGTAGGGGATTTCTCCTTCAAACCAATTGTCACGCACCTGGACGAACTCCCTGGCTGAATTCCTATTAGAGTTAGGTAGGCATGATATCAGCCGTACCCGTGTATCTCTAACCTTTAAATAATAGTTTGTACTCTTATTTCCACACAGACTGTACATGTGGTTTATATCATGATGGTTTAATTGCAAACCGAATGTATGGTTCAACCTACTGACACAACTAACTACCCGGTAAAAATTGGGAGGAACTTGATTGGGGCACAGCCTGTAGTACCTAAGTGTATCGAGTAAGAGAGGGTCCAAAGGAAACCTAACCCCACCCTCTAGAATTGCCATTAAGGGAAAGAAAGCAGTTTGTTCCCCTCTGTGGAGAGCGAATTCGCTTTCGTGGCAATACGCCACCTCCACATCATCAGGAATATCAAACTTTTGCCTAAATGTGGCTAAAGACGCCGCAGTGTTCAGAAGAAAACCATAGCCCATCTTAAAGTCTAAAATTGAAGGAAGAAACTCGAAGAAAGAAGCTAAAGTAAAAGGAAGAGGTAGGAAACTTACTTTGGGATCTAGGGAAGAAGGGGGGCTCTGGACTGACGAGTAAGTGCACAGATGAATGCTTGGCAGAGAGAAAATTCAGAGAAGTGGAGAGTGAAAAAGTGAAAAGATGATTTGTGATGGGCTATTTATAGAGGCCAAAGAAGGAAGAGCGGCGTCCAATCAACCGTAATGGGGCTCAATTAGCAAGGAAACTTTACGGATGCCAATGCCAACTGACACACGCACCTCGTCGATTTGCGAACCGTTAGGTAATGATGACAGCTGAACCAAACGGCCCAGAACAGCACACCTTTTGAGGGCGCATTAATGAGTTTCTAAAACTGCCCAAGCTTCCGCCTGTTAACCTTCTCAAATGAAAGTGCCTACTGGGTTCCTTGATTCTTCCCATTAGCCGGGCATGAATCAAGGGGGGGCTATTGTGCAGCACCATGGTGTCCAGATCCATTTGGGCCTTAAGCTCTGACCCAACAGCGTGGCCCATGGCACCAATCTCTTTCTACCCAAAACCCCAGTCTAAACCCACACAAACTGCAGGCCCAAGTTCTGTCACTTGATCCTTGCTCGGAGAACCATTACCGAACAATAAAGAAAGAATAATGTCCAAACAAACCATCATTAGCATACCCGGCAGTGCCAGTGAAGCACCGCTGCCGGGCATGCCTGCTGGAGTAGGAACCAAGTTCTAAGGCCACTTTCACCACATTCCACTCCCACCTAACTATCCACTTGCGACTGATGATATTGGACCTCCAATTGCACTAACTATGACAGTAATCATGGTCTTTCCATTGATTTAGAGTTATAAATATGAGAAGTTAAAGGAAGAAAGGGGGTTCTAGAAAAAAAGGGAGAAAACAGAGAGAAAGAGAGAGAGAGAGAGAGAGAGAGAGAGAGAGACAACTTCATTAAGTCTCTGTGCCGAGAACAACCCAAAGTAGGAAATCCAAAACCCACTTTATAAGTAAGTTTTGAGCCCAAGGGAAGTTTGGCCCAATAGCCTCACTATTGGCGTGCACAGATGTGAATTTTGACAAATTCACCATGGATTAAATTTTCTTATATTCTTAATACTTGCAAAATTTACAAAAATCAAAGATCAATAACTATGTCATCAATCAATTGTTTAAATTCCAAGTTTTTGTAATCTAAAATTATGCATAAAAAATAAGTTTATAGATCATATAGTAAATAGCATTTGATTGACACAAAATTTGACATATTTGTAAGTAAAGAACATGCAATTTAATGATTATATTTTCAAAATATGTAGCAATGTTATTTTTTTTTTTTAAAGCAAATTGTAGCCATAGGCTACAACAAAGTTTGTAACCAAACTTTGTCCTTGTAAAATTGGGTATGTCATTAGACTTATTGTTATTAATTTTTTATTACTAGATTTATTTATTTATTTATCATTATTATTGTAAAAGTGAGTTTATATAACTCATATAAGCTTGTTAAAAAATGATGGCCAATTAAAACAAAAAAGTGACAAACAATCAAAAAAAAGAAAAAAGCAATCACCCAAATTTATTAAAAAAAAATCATATCTAGAAAAAAAAAATCACTTCTAGTTAAAATAAATAAATAAACAATATAAAGCACAATTAAGCCACTCCCGAGGGAAAAAAAAAAAAAAAAAAGGCAACGTTCAGGGGAAAAAAAAAAAAAAGGAAACATCCAAGGAAAAAAAAAACAGCCCCAACATATTGGTCAAAAGCCCATGTGCAAGTGCACATGGGCTTTTTGGTCAATAAATAAATCAAACTCCCCTCATCAGTTTTCTCCCCATTTTGCGAATAAAACTGTCTAGTGCGCTTGATAAGAAAACACCCAGGCCTTACCTTTTTTTTTCCTCTCCCCCTCCCAACCAAATACTCTCCAAAAAGTTTTCCCTCCTTATTTTCTCTCTTTCTTTTTCCATCCTCCCTAAAATCCACCATACCAAACAAACCCTAAAATATAAGCCGGAAGTGAAAACCATCTAACTCGAAAGGAGACTTGAGACATAGATTGGATTGAGTGACTAGGAAGGACTTTGTAGAAGTCTTGGAGAGCTTGTGGACTTGGGGAAACGCCTGTAAGGCAGTGAAGTCTTTTTGGTTTACCCTTACTTATTTCCATCGGTACCATATGGTCCAAACATGCATTGCAAAGAGTTTCAAGTTTTTTCCTTCATCTATAACATGTTGCACCACCTCAAAAAAATGGGAAAAAGAGTTTGATTGGCAAAACAACCACATGGAATAAGTTTTCCATATTGTCAAGGCTGTTGGGCAGTCCCACAAGGCATGGAGAAGCGATTCAAATTAGCTTTTGCAGTGATTACAGGTATATTCGGAGAGGACCCTTTTATGAACTAAATTTTGTTTCACTGGAATAGCCGTTCAACATGCATGCCAAATGAAGAGGGTGAAAATTAGAGGGGACGGATCCATTTATAGGGTGACGGATCCATTTATAGGGACTTGACGGTGCTGGACAGATTCGCTTATATTGAACGAATCCAATGTGAGCGAACATAGGGTGGACGGATCAAAGGGCCACGCGACGCTTAACTGATCATTATGTGGTCTCCAAAAACCCTAAATGGAAATGACTTGCATCTCATGATAAACCCTAGTCCATAGAGTCCCAATATGAACAGAATTCCAACATTAGGAGGCTTCTGGAATATACGCGCATCAATGAAGATCTTCCCTCTAAGGAAAAGACTTGTTACACAAGTCTTAGGAGTTTGGCTCTACACTACTATAAAAGCCCAAGGACCCTAAGAAAACAAGTACGCATAATTCACCCCAGCTTTGGCACTCTGGAGTTGTAGAAAGGTTTTCTGACTTAACCTTTGGAGGGTCTTCGGCCGGTACCACACCGATACTCTCCTAGGGTTTTCTCTTTGTGTTGTGTAGGGATTGTTCGAGCATACAAGGACCGTGTGGCTTACTGTTGATTTTTCGACATCATCAGTTGGCGCCGTCTATGGGAACATCGTGCGATTTTTAGGCCATACTATCGTTTCCCGGACAAAAAGTTGCATGGTGCTCACTCGCTCAATGGCAACTACCAACGACATTCAAGGAAACGAACCACCCACATTGCTCTCGAGAGACAGGTTCAGACTCTCGCCGCTGCCGTGGAATGCCTCACCAAACAAAACCGCGACCTAGAGGAGCAACTGCACCAGAAAAACGCAACACTGAATACCCAAAAGGAAGATCAAGAAGGAACCAGTGTTGAAAGAAGTAACCAAGAGAAGCTGGAAGGCAGTAACACACCAAGTAAACAAGAACGATAGGATACCAGCCGTCCTTTCAACTTGGATACGGCTCCCCCTCAAATAGTCACAGAGATGCAGATGATGAAGAAACGGATGGAACTTATGATGAACGCCCTCAGGGGACGAATATCTAGTGACCTCGACGAACTGATCCACCTAACTAACTCACCCTTCACCGCATCCGTCTCATCCTTTCCCCTCCCGCCAAAGTTTTGCATGCCGCAGGTACAAAGTTATGACAGAGCCAAGGACCCTTTAGATCACTTGGAATCTTTCAAGACCTTGATGCACCTTCAAGGGGTGCCCAACGAGATCATGTGCCGAGCCTTCCCAACCACGTTGAAGGGACTTGCAAGGATGTGGTTCAGCAGGTTGACGCCCAACTCCATCAGCACCTTTAAATAATTGAGCGCCCAATTCGCCTCACACTTCATCGGGAGACACAGGTACAAGAAATCCACTGCGTGCCTAAAGAACATTAAGTAGCAGGAGGACGAGGCGTTGAGATCCTACATCACCCGCTTCAATAAAGAAGCTCTCTCGATCGATGAAACAGACGATAAGATCCTCGTAGCCGCCTTCACGAATGGACTACGGAATGGTAAGTTCCTGTTCTCCTTATACAAGAACGACCCAAAAACTATGTCAGATGAGCTGTACAGGGCAACCAAGTATATGAATGCAAAAGATGCATTGTTGGCCCGAGAAGAGAAGCTTAAGAAGAGAGAGAGAGACAGGAAGACATACTACAGGACAGAGGACCGAATAGGGCAAAGACCGGAGAACAATGAGAGGATAGGCACCCGAAACCTTACATGGGGAAATTCACGAGTTTCACCCCACTGACCGCCTCGATCGACCAAGTCCTGATGTAGATCAAGGACGAAGGAGCCTTAACCTTTCCCGGCAAACTGAAGGGATATCCTAATAAGAGGTCTAGGGACAAGTATTGCTGGTTCCACCGTGATCACAGCCATGACACATCTGACTGTTACAACCTGAAGCAACAAATAGAAGCCCTTATCCAACAAGGGAAGCTGCAGAGGTTCGTCAACAATGAGAGAACGGATCAACCACAGGAGTAGGCTCCCCGAAGGGAGAATGAGCTCCCTAGGCCGCCCATAGGGGACATAAGAATGATTGTAAGGGGCACGACCACCACGGGGTCATCCAAAAAGGCCAGGAAAACCTACCTACGGATGGTTCAGAGTGTTTAGCTGACAGGCTCCATACCAAAGATGACACGGATGGACAATCCCGTCATCGGGTTCTCAGAAGAAGACGTCCAGTGTCTTCACCACCCACATGACGATGCACTCGTAGTTAGCATACGAGTAGGAGATTACAATATGCACTGAATTTTGGTCGACAATGGCAGCTTAGCTGACATCCTTTACTACCTGACATTCCAACAGATGAGGATTGATAGAAAACAATTGATTCCAACAAACGTTCCACTCATTAGATTCGGAGGAACACAGGTCTTCCCACTTGGTGCAGTCACATTATCCGTGACAGTAGGCGACTACCCCCAACAGATCACTAAGGACGTAACCTTCCTTGTGGTCGACTACTCGTCTGCTTACAATGCAATCATAGGGTGGCCTACCCTCAACTCATGGAAGGCTGTAACCTCAACCTACCACTTGATGATCATATTCCCTACTGATTACGGAGTATGGGAATTGCGCAGAAATCAGGTGGCTGCACGTGAATGCTACATAGCAATGATGGAAATGGATGACCACCTCTAGGTCACCAACATAGAAGAACATCGGACGACCATGAAACCCGTGGAAAAGCTCGAAGAGATACCCCTCGACGACTTCAGAAATGATCGAACAACGAGGATTGGTACCCTCGCCAACCCAACGGTTCGCCAAACGTTGACAACCTTCCTCAAGGATAACCGAGACGTATTTGCTTAGAGTTATGAAGACATGCGAGGATAAATCCCCCCATGATGGTGCACAAATTGAACGTGTCGCCCAACTTCCCACCCATCCGTCAGAAGAAAAGGGTATTCGCCCCCGAACGGGATCAAGCTATAGCGGAGGAAGTTCGCAAGCTATAAGAGGTGGACTTCATTAGGGAAGTCTACTACCCCGATTGGCTGGCAAATGTGGTAATAGTCAAGAAAGCCAGCGGAAAGTGGAGGATGTGTGTAGATTTTACTGACCTGAATAAAGTATGTCCAAAAGATAGTTACCCCCTCCCACGAGTTGACATCCTGGTTGACTCTACGGCACAACACCAATTGCTGAGCTTCATGGATGCTTTTTCAGGCTACAACCAGATTAGAGTGGACGAAGCCGATCAGGAGAAGACTTCGTTCGTCAGCAGCCAAGGCCTCTTCTACTATAAAGTAAAGTCATTTGGTCTCAAAAACGCAGGGGCAACGTATCAAAGGCTTATGAACAAGATGTTCGCGCAGCAGATTGGGAGAAACGTCCAAATCTATGTGCACGACATGCTAGTAAAAAGCAAAAGGGAGGAAGATCATTTGGAGGACCTCAGAGAAACATTCGACACCCTTCGCTCCTATAACATGAAACTCAACCCAGGCAAATGTGCTTTCGGAGTGATAGCAGGAAAGTTCATAGGGTTCATGGTGTCTCAAAGGGGTATTAGGGCCAACCTAGACAAGATCCGGGCCATAATAGAGATGACACCTCCAAGGAATGTCAAAGAAGTCCAATGCCTCAACGGCAAGATAGTGGCGCTCAACAAATTCGTATCAAGGGTGATGGATAAGTGTCTACCATTCTTCCGCACACTGAAGAAGTCTTTTGAATGGACAGCCGAATGTCAGCAAGCATTCGAGGATCTGAAGGGCTACCTCTCATCCCCTCCGTTTCTGAGTCCTTCCCAGCTTGGGGAAGAACTATTCATCTACTTCGCAATATCCCCAGCGGCCGTCAGTGTAGTGTTAGTCAGGGAAGAAGATAGGATACAGAAACCCGTGTAGTACACAAGTCGTGCGCTTTGAGGTGTAAAAGAGAGATACCCACCAATGGAGAAGCTCGCCTTCGCTCTAGTTACCGCGGCTCGCAAGCTCAAGCCCTACTTCCAAGCTCACACAGTGATCATCCTAAGGGACAAACCCCTAAGGAAAGCAATGAGTAATCCTAAAGCTACTGGGCAAGTGGAGTTATGGGCAATTGAATTGAGTGAATTCGATATACAATATCACCCCCGCACTGCCATTAAAGGACAGGTGGTCGCCGACTTTATTTCAAAGTTCACCAACGTAGAAAGACAGGGGGCAGAAGAGGTCCCACAATGGAGTGTCCACACAGACGAATCCTCCAATAAGCACGTAAGCGGAGATGGCGTGATACTCCATAGCCCGAAAGGGAATAAGATCGAATGCATGGTTCGCCTGGATTTCCCTACGACCAACAATGAAGCGGAGTATAAAGCCTTAGTAGTCGGACTGGACCTCGCAAAGGTCGCGGGAGCTGAAAATCTGGTCCTCTACTGCGATTCCCAAGTGGTGATAAATCAGGTCAACGAAGAATACGACTGCAGGAATGAATGAATGAAAAAGTACCTAGAACAGGTGAAGGACCGGGTCCACAGTCTCTGAGCAAAGTTCATTCAAATTCCAAGGGAGGAGAACGAGCACGCTGACCAACTCGCTAAAACTGCATCAACAGAACATTTGGTTATTCCTAGTCAGGTACTGTCCTTCGTTCAGATTTCACCACTAATAGATGGCATCAGTGTGCAGAAGGTAGGACCTGAGAACCAGTGGACAACACCAATAGCCTCTTACCTGAAGTAGGGCGTGCTGCCAGAAGGAAAGGAGGCTGCCAAAAAAGTGAAGGTCCAAGCTGCCCGCTTCGTCCTGATCAAAGATGTCCTTTACAAAAGCAGTTTCTCTCGACCCTACCTAAGGTGTCTCAGCCCCGAAGAAGCAGACTATGTTATGAGAGAAGTTCACGAGAAGTTCACGAGGGAATTTGTGGGAACCACTCGGGATCGCGTTCATTGGTGTATAAGCTAATCAGGGCAGGATACAATTGGCCAACCATGCAGAATGATGCCTATGCATATGTCAAGGCTTGCGACAAATGTCAGAGATTTGGCAACGTCATTAGGCAACCAACAGAGAAGCTTACCCCTATGACAACCCCGTGGCCGTTCGCTCAATGGGGACTAGATATAATGAGTCTGTTCCTAACAGCAGCTAGACAATTGAAGTTCTTAATAGTTGGTATAGACTATTTCACAAAGTGGGTAGAAGCGAAAGCCTTGGCTACCATCACCGAAAGAGTGTTCGAAGCTTTGTATGGAAGAACATTATTTGCAAGTATGGCATACCAAAGGTGTTGGGCTTCGACAACGGGAAGCAGTTCGACAATGTCGTATTCCGAGACTTCTGCTCACAACTAGGGATCAAGAACCATTACTCATCACCCGGCCACCCACAGGTCAGCGGGCAAGTTGAGGTGACGAACTGATTCTTGCTCAAAATCATCAAGACTCGGCTCGAAGGGGCAAAGGGTATATGGCCAAATGAGTTGCCAAGTGTTTTGTGGGCATACAGGACAACGATGCGAACACCTACCGGAGAGACCCCATTTCGATTACCATACGAGAGCGAAGCGGTCATCTCAGCAGAAGTAGGACTTACAAGCTACAAGGTAGAAAACCATGACAAAGGCAAAAATGAGGAAACAATGCGCCTGTAGCTTGATCTGGTGGATGAAGTCAAAGTAACAGCAGAACAAAGACTAGCACGGTATCAGAATCTCATGGCCAAGTACTACAACTCCAAGGTCAGACTCAGGGACTTCCAGGTAGGGGATTTTGTCCTTAGAAAGGTAATGGGCACCACAAGAGACGCCTCCCAAGGGAAGCTGGGACCTAATTGGGAAGGACCGTACAGAATTGCGTTGTGGCATAGAAAGGGGACCTACCACCTGGAAACGCTGGACAAACGGAAGCTACATCACCCATGGAATACGGAGCACCTAAAAAAGTACTATCAGTAGGCTACTAGCAGTAGACGACCAACAATACCACCTCATTGCCAATCTTTTCTTCCTAGTTTTATAGTTTTTATTATCTACCTTTTAAGCCCGAGGGCAAGTTTCTTTTTATTTTTCAGGAACAATTTTCTACATGCATTTACCACATAATAATAAGATGAGGATTATTCAGATTCATATCATATTTATCGGTTTCTACATACTCTACAAGTCTACAGGTGGACGGGTCCACAACAAAGTGGATGGATCTGTTATCAAAACAGATTGATTTATTAAAGTTTACCATGTGGACGCTACGTCCACAAAGTGGACAGGTCTATTACTAAGTAGACTACTACTACAAAGTCCACAAAGTGGACGAGCCTATTACTAAGTATACTACTATTACAAAGTCCACAAAGTGGACAGGTTTATTACTAAGTAGATTACTATTACAAAGTCTATAAAATGGACTGGTCTATTATTAATAGATGTTTACTACAAGTCCATAAGTGAACGACAACCATAAAGTCCATATGATGGATGGGTTCACAGGTCCATAAGTGGACAGATCCATCCCAAAGTGGACGGGCTCAACATAAAATTAATTATTATAAGTGGACAGATTCAAGCTCACAATGTGGACGGATTCATCCAGAAGGATATTAAGTCCTTAAGTGGACAGATCCAACAATTCATTGAATCAACATTATGAGACGGGTTCATCAAGAGAATGATAATCACTCATAAAGGACAAGGTCAATAATACGACGAAACCAACATTACAAGCCCTCAATATGAACGGGAAGATGGTTATGACAGTTGTATTCATTCACAGTCGTAAACTAAACAGATTTGTTCATAAAAATAAATAGACAGAATAAAGTAATTAAGCTAAAACCCATGAAGGGGAGAAGTTTAAATACAGAAGACGACGGTTAGGCATTTAATGTTCTCCAAGACCATTTTAAAAAAAAAAAAAAAAACCTACATAACTTTAGCAGGAGTTTCATCCTTCTCTTCGACCAATAAATCCTCAGGGTGACGGGCCTGATCATCATTTGGTTTTGCTTGGCTTTCAACATTAACTCAGTCACCATGAATGTCGTTGACGGGAGCATCCTCGGCGAAAAGTTCATCTGTACTCTTGGAATGGACGGGCTGAACTGATGTTTGCTCCTAGACATTGATGTTGACATTGGATAGGTCAGGATAGAAAGTCTTCACTTGATGGAGGGCGTCGTCAATGCCTTCACCATGCGAGACTCCAAGCTCTGCTAGAAGGGCGTCGGAGTCACGGTACTCTCGTACAGCCACTTCCTTCGCCAGACGGAGCTGGTCCTTGGCATCACGGATCTCCTTCTCCTTGTCTTCCAGGACCTGCTTCAGTTGCTCCGTCTACTTTTCAAACTCATCCCTAGCTTGCTCTGCCATGATAAGCTTCTTTTCCTAGACCACTTTCCAGGCCCTCAGCTCATTCAACTCATCCTCCGTCAACCTTGCCTTATCCCGAATACGGTCCAACGACGTCTCATGGTTGAGGCAACGGCCCATCATCCCCTTCATCATCACCATTGCCTAAAGACGAAAAGATTAGTATCTAACAAATTGACGGAAAGGAAGTGATAGTGTAGACGAGCATATTTACCTGAGCGATGCAAAAGAGACCCGTCTCCCCCATGGCCTCGGTTGCATGATTGCTCAAGTCCTCATAATCATCAGATGTGATGATGGACGAGAGATGCTCTAATGCATATTTAGAGTCCTCACGAAGCAGGATGGGCATTTTTTCTGTAGAAGAATCAGGACCCGTCATAAGTCCCTTTCGCCTTCCTAGGCCGAGTTTATGACCGTCTTCTTGGTCTAAGCCTTTAAACCCACGATGGGTTCAAGAACTATTTTAGGCTTCTTGATGGGTTGACAGTCAGGTTTCTCTGGTTGTTTTCTCTTGGTGGACGGGTTGGCTGAGCCCGGCCCCTTAAAGGTTTGATCCCCCTGTTGTTTTTGCAAAGCAGCTTGCTGCTTTATAAAGGCTCTCCTCTTGGCAACATCCATTTCTGCACAAAAGTAGATGGATATTTTAGAGTAAAATCAAAGACAAAAACCACTTGTGTGGATAACGGACGTTGACAAACTTGGGTGTCGTATCGACGGGTAGCTGGAGTTGGCTCGGGACCGTCGCAATACCAATAGAGGGTGTCTAGCATGACCAACTTTGCCCACGTCCTCTCCTCTAACTTAGTTTTGCTAAAAATCCTCTCCAAAAAACTCCACTATTCTAAAGAGACCTGAGGACGATCTTGAACTACAAAAAAGAATGAGGACGATCATAAAAACAATTGAAGAAAACAATTGATAGCTTAAATATAGACGGATGCATACTATACGAGGGCATTATTCCCCATGTTGTGTTGACGGGCATAAACTTGCGGTCACCAGGACGACACATCCACTCGTTGCCCTCCAAGAAAAAATATCGACTCTTCCAGTTTCTGTTAGAGTTGGGGGCTTCATACACGAACCTAGTATAGGAGTTCCTAGGCACAAAACTATACATGCCCTTTGACTAAGCAATCTTAGCAGGACGGTAACAATTAAAGAACTCTTCTAGCATCAACCTCCTGGCTCCGTTGGACATTGCCCTATACAAGACCTCCACGCCGAGGAAGACCCTCTAGGCGTTTGGGGAGATCTGGTTGACGAACACACCTAGGTACTGAAGGAGTTGACGGTGAAGGGAACTTAGAGGGAATATGAGCCCTGCCTTCAACATCTACTCATAGACCCCGACACCCTCAACACACTCATAGTAACATTTTTCCAACATATAAGGAAGACGAATGGGAATATTGGCAGGTATTTGGTACTTTTCCCTCAATGTCTTGGAGTAAGATTCTTTGATTGTAGAAACAAAAGCATTAATTGTCCATATGGGTAGCATTATAAAATCCTTCATTCCATCATGACCAATGACGAACTGAATTTGGGGTTCTGCACCTTTTATACCATCATTAGAATCACCCTTTGACCCATCCATCTCCATACCCTCATCCGTTGAGGGAGAGGTGGCTGACAGAGTCCTATCTTCATTTGATACGTCTGGGTCTTTGTGACCTGATGGGTACGCTTCATCGTAGCCCGCCTTGTCGCGGACAAACGACTGGTTACTCTACGTACTAGACATGACCTACACGTGATGGTAAATCCTAAGACTCTAGACGGTAAGAGGCTTTGATGACAGATGCAACAATTGAACGGTATGTTCGTCTGACAATGATGACGAGTGCGTTCTAATCGTAGATTTCAGTAGAAAGTAAAGAAATGAGAGAAAGAGAGTTTGGTTTATATAGAAGGAACGGCACGGAAGATGAAGGGACGCTTTGATCCAAGTGAGCGACCATTCCGTAAACGCCACGGGTCCTTCGTCATTAATGATCTTAGACCAACCTGTCAAGGCCAGGAGTGTTCCCCAAGAGACCGGATTGAACCATCACCCCGTGGGTCCTTCCACTAAGAGATCACGGACCCATGGAGTGAGGGGACAATTGAAGAGGGTGAAAATTAGAGGTGACGGATCCCTTTATAGGGTGACAGATTAGCTCATATTGAACGGATCCTATGTGAACGAACATAGGGTGGACAGATCAAAGGGCCACGTGGCGCTTAACTGATCATTATGTGGTCTTCAAGAAATCCTAAATGGAAACAACTTGCATCTCACAATAAACCCTAATCTATAGAGTCCCAATATGAATAGAATTCTAATATTATGAGGATTCTAGAATATACGCGCATCAATGAAGATCTTCCCTCTAAGGAAAAGACTTGTTACGCAAGTCTTAGAAGTTTGGCTCTACACTACTATAAAAACCCAAAGACCCTCAAAAAACAAGTACGCATAATTCACTCCAGCTTTGGCACTCTAGAGTTGTAGAAAGGTTTTCTGACTTAACATTCGGAAGGTCTTCAGCCGGTACCATACCAGTACTCTCCTAGGGTTTTCTCTTTGTGTTGCGCAGGGATTGTTCGACCGTACAAGGACCATGTGGCTTACTGTTGATTTTTCGGCATCATCACCAAAGAAAGTTTTTTACCATATTTGGAACCGTAGCTTTTTAGATATATTTCCAAAGACTTTGCTGAGGGGTTAGGTTGTGATGGTACAAGCTAATTAGATAATTTTCTTTTACTACCCTGATTTTACAGAGTAGGTACCTGATGATACAAAAGGCCATATCAATTTATCTTCAACATAGTAGCGGGGGAAAAAAAAAGGATATTAGAGATCAATATAGCCTCTTACAATATAAACAAACCGTTAATTAACTCCAAATCCCAAAGCTTTGAAATTGGGTTTATGAGGTCACTAACCTTAGCATCTTGGAATCCACCAAATATAAGAGATTGAACTCTGGGATGAACAATAGAAGGTAACCATGAATCTGCCCAGACACTAATGGAATCAGTGGCGGCTCCAGGAATTTTTCTCAGAGTATTCCTTAAGGAGTATAAATTACACAACCCACTGGGAATTATCCACGACTCAACCCACTGCCTAACATAATTTAATTTGTTTGGCTTTTATAATGTATTGGTTAATTAAATTATTAATTATTGTTGTTTAGTTGCTTCATTATTTTTCTTTACTGACTACTAGCAGTCTAGCACACACCCCACTCATTAGCACACACTCCATGTGCATTATTCATGGCTCAACCCACTGCCTAGTGCCTAACATAATTTAATTTTTTGTCTTTTATACTGCCTCTGCATGCCTTCAACCTTTACTACCTGTACTTGTCCACTTCCCTAATTCAAATATTCCACCCCACGGCCCCATGGCCCCCATCCACTACCCACTCAACAGACAAGAGTCACAATAGCCAATCAACATTCCACAAAGTATTAAACATATAAAACATTCACAATACACAATACACAAAATTCACAATACACAAAACAACAAACTCACAAACCAATAAAGTCAAAATGTCAAATAAAGTTATAAAGTAAAGACAATTAGACATTTAGACATAGAGAAACAGAGAAACAGAGAGATAAAGAGAATCTCATTTTTGTTCAAAGAGAAAGAAAGAGAGAGCTTCGCTCTCACTCAGTCACTCTTAGATCAGAGCACAGCAATTAGCAAAGCCAAAGATGTAAGATTTAGATGAGATGGACTAATAGAGAAAAAGAGTAAGAGAGAAGTAAAACTGAAATACCTTCAAGCCTGAGAGGCGGCGCTACGATAGTACGTCAAGGCGAGGACTCGAGGGACAAGGGTCAAGGCGACGAGGAAAGCCAAGCAATCTCTAATTCGATCTCCGATCTCGCCATCGCTATTGCTCGAGTTTGAGGCCTAATGTGCTCTGTTGTTTGAGGCGGTCCAGGCAGAGGTGCCGTCGCGCCGATGTGCTTGGAGCTTGATCGTTGATGAGGTTTTTTTAGTTTAGGTTAGGAGTTCAATTCTAATTTCAATTTTGCTAATTTGCTTTACTATTTGATGATTTTGACCAATCGGTGAATGCGTATTGGTAATTTGGGTTTTTATTTTTATTTTTATTATATATATATAAGAATTCGTTTGGGTTGTGCCGTATTTAGTTAATAAAAATTTAACTAAAACTTTTTTAAGAATCCGTTTGGGTTAGGTTGGGCCGTATTTAGTTAATAAAAGTTTAACTAAAAGTTTTTTGAGAATCTGTTTGGGTTGGGCCATATTTAGTTAATAAAAATTTAACTAAATTTTTTTTAGAATCCATTTGGGTTAGTTTTGTTGAGAATTGATGTTGGGCTTTTTTTTTCCCTATGGTGGGCTTGCTATGTTATTTATTTATTTTTATTTTTTTAGATTTTAGCTAAAATATTTTTTTTTGGGCTTTTTTTTTTTTAGAACAAATAATGGAGCAAAATTTAATTGTATTGGCATAAAAAAATTGAGGGTGTTCCCAAATTTTTTTTTAAAGGGTATTCAAATCATTTTTTTTATTATATATAATTTTTTTTTTCCAGGTCAAGGTGGTCCTGGGACCACCCTACCGTTAATGTGGCACCGCCATTGAATGGAATTGCCGTAACCCACCCTCCAACTAGCTCCACTCTTCAATACATCTCTTCCTTTCAAAATGTTTTGCCTAGCATAGGAACCCGATGAATCCAAAGCCTCCAAAATTGAGCAATTTTGGAAAAACTTTGGCTTAAAGAAACGATAGAAAAATGATTGTTTATTGTGTAGGAGTCTCCATGCCTACTTAGCTAGAAGAGCTTCATTGAATGAAGCTAAATCTTTAAACCCTATACCTTCTTCTGACTTTGATTGGCAGAGAGCTTCCCACTTCACCTAGTGTATCTTTCTTCGGTTACCTCTTTGGCCCCACCAAATTTTTTAAAGAGACTTTCAATCTCAGTGCAAAGACTCAAGAGAAGTTTGAAGCAACTCATTGTATAGGTGGGGATTGCCTGAACCACTACCTTAATTAAGACCCCTCTCCTAGCTTGAGACAAAAAGCTTTTCTTCCCATCCTTGCAATTTCTGCCAAACTTTTTCTTTGATAAAATTGAAGCTAGCCTTTTTCCTCCTTGATGTAATTTCTCATTTCTTTTGAGGTTGCTTTGTTGAAATAGATAGTGGTTTCTTTTTGTTTATTTGTTGACCAGAACAGCTTCCATAGACCTCTAGTATATCAAGTACTTTTTGACACTCCTGAACTTATGTGTTAGTCTTGGGTTATTTCTTTAGAGAGAATAGCCATGATTGTCACCCATTGCAGCAGTTTTAGAGATGAGTCCATGAAGACCTTCAATACATAGTAGAAAGAGGAAAGAGGAAGAGAGACAATGGATCTCCTTGACGAATGCCTCTAGAGGGATGGATCATTCCCTTAAGTTCACCATTTACAAGTCTAGAGTAGGAAACTGTGGTAACACAAACCATAAAGAGTTTAATCCACATCCATTGAAGCCCAACTAAGATGTATCTAAATTTTAATATATTTATTATTATATCACATTGAAGTTATCAATTTTTTTTTAAGGGAATTGAAATTATCAATTTGAGTACAAGCGATCGATGATAGTATTTTAGTTTTTGAGCCTCTGCTCGATTGATAAGAAAAAACAAACGGGTGAGCCTAAAATGATCAGGAAATGGATGTTTATTGGATTAGACTACATTTTTTTGTCAATGTCTTAAATCAACGAAAAATGCTTCTCTCCTTTTGTACTATCCTTATAAAATTGACATTTGACATATTAATTTCAAGTTTTCAACTTATCAAATGTGTAGATAAAAATAATAAGTTTAATCTTTTTACAATGATTGAAATGGTATATTGTGATTGGTGTAGATTTAAATAAGTGTTAATAGTGAGGTCATTTAAAAGTGATGTTTTAATCACAAATTTTTCATTTCAATAATTGTGGGAATATTTTGTTTTCTAATATTTCTTAAGAAACTAATTTGTTATTGGATTGACACCTATTGACATGTATTTTCATTGTCAGAGGCAGTAAAAAATATAGCAATTTATGTAATGAGTAATGTTGAAGATATAAAATTTTTTACAACTTATTAAGTCTCTCTCTCTCTCTCTCTCTCTCTCTCTCTCTATATATATATATATATATATATATTAATAAGTAAAGCTCAGAGAAATTTTAATTAGATTCTACAATCGAAGTCCAATTTTGTATCATGTGTCCTAAATTATTTATTTTTAGAGAGATTTTTATTTCTTAATGTTGGAGTCAAATGTGGTATATTGTGATTGGTGTAGATTTAAATAAGTATTAATAGTGAGGTCATTTAAAAGTGATGTTTTAATCACAAATTTTTCATTTCAATAATTGTAGAAATATTTTGTTTCCTAATATTTCTTAAGAAACTAATTTGTTATTGGATTGACACCTATTGACATGTCTTTTCATTGTCAGAGGCAGTAAAAAATATAGCAATTTATGTAATGAGTAATGTTGAAGATATAAATTTTTTTACAACTTATTCAGTCTCTCTCTCTCTCTCTCTCTCTCTCTCTCTCTCTCTCTCTCTCTATATATATATTAATAAGTAAAACTTAGAGAAAATTTAATTAGATTTTACAATTGAAGTCCAATTTTGCGTCATGTGTCCTAAATTATTTATTTTTAGAGAGAGTTTTATTTCTTAATGTTGGAGTCAAATGTGAGACCACATCATAAATATCCATCCAAGTGAGTTATTACGTACAAAAACCAAAGAGTTTAGATTTTCTACCTAATAATATTCTTACAAGACTTTTTAAAGAGTAAAAAAAAAAAATATATATATATATATATATATATATAAGAATGACTATCAATAATATTTAAATTATATATGTAAGCATTATACTATGCATCTTAATGTATATCTTTAAGTATATCCATGTATATGTATGGAGTTACAAGCTACTATATATAAAACCAAAGCTTAGAGAAAATTTTATTAAAATCAAAATTAGATTTTGTCTTTGTTAGCTTTTCATACAAATTAAATTGTTTAGATTTTTGTTGTTATTTTTAAATTTTATTTTTTTTCTGAACTAATGAGTATATTTTTTATATTTAAATATTTTGCATGTGAAGATCTTGAACTTAACAAACTGTAATTGAACTAAAAGATTTCATGTACCTATCCCCATTCAATTTAGGAGATACTATTGAACTAATTTATTCTTTTATTTTGTGTTGTATTTAGTAGAATTTCATGGACACTGATAGTGAATTGATATTGTATATGTAGTGTCCAATAGTGATTTTCAAAATTATATACATAATAGTAGTATAATGAGAAACTTGGCGAAACAAATATCATGAAAATTGTGAAGAAAAATCATTTTAGTACCTTTAAATGTCCAGTTCAAACTAATGCCTTATATATTTAATAACCCAAATTAACATCAATAGCACTGCTACAATTCATCATTTATGTGCGTAAACACAGATTACATACTATTAAGTTGTAATTAAAGCCATTATTAACATCACTTCTATTATGCATCACTTATAACAGGTCATATTAGTAATAGTGAAAAATTTTGTGTCACTAGATTTATTGTTTAGGAATACCAACAACAAGTGTAAATCCAACTTCTTCAATGTCACTGAGAGTTTTGTAACTCAACTTATAACTTATAGTATTTCCAATAGAGACATCTATGGTTCTAATTCACGTTCTTCCAATTTTGGAACTTTTTTTTTTTTTTTAGTTTTCATCTCACCAAAATAATAATAACTAGCCTCATCACACGCGCTCTACACGTGCGATGATACTCTTTTTTTATTTTGAGTTTAATGTAATTTTACAAGGGAATAAATTTTTAAGAAACTAAAATTTATGATTAAAAATGGAGTAAACTATTCGGTTTAGTGTGTGCTAGTTTTTTAAAAAATATACTCTCTCCGTCCCACTTTTTTTGTCCTCTATTCCTGTGGGGTCAATTTTTGTAGCCTAAGCCCAAAAGATATGGGTTATGAGTCCTATGAACCCAAGACAATGAATTTGTAGAGCGTGGGTGAAAGAACTAGGCTGGGTGTGGATTAAACAAGAGTTAATTATGGTACTTACGCATAAACTAACATGCAATCAAGTTTGGTCAAAGGCAAACGTGAATGTCCGAAGAGGCATTTTATTGAGTGAAATGTTGATTACAATTCTTAGATCTACAGTAAAGTTATTTTCTTCTTCTCCCTTTTTTTTTTTTGTGCCCCCCTCTTATCAAAGGTCTCTCCTCCTTATATAGCACACTTTCCCTTCATCTTCATCGTCCACTTGTTCATCATCTAAACATCCACTTGAGTACGTGTCCCATCAGATATCTTCTTTAGCCTTGTGTGAGTGGCGGTAGTTGATATTGTACTGTTCAGGGGTCTTCTCCACATTAATGCGGCCAGAAAAATAGCTGCAGTGCATTTAATGTGGTGGTTGAAGTTTGTCTTCTAGATATTTCTCCGTCCCTATCATCTCCATGTGCGCGTGAGGTTCATCCTTATCATTAGAATTGTCAGGAGGATTACTTGAACTTCCCAGACGTCCGTTTCACCAAGCTTCTTTGAATCCGAGGATAATGGCTTCTTTCACATGGGCTTCTTCTCAAATACTTTTCTCTCCTCGGACAAACAGTAGTTCTCAAATAGGGTCTCAAGCCCAATATATTAGGTAAGGCTTTTCACCCCCCACAATTTCATTTTGAGATGTCCCAAAATATTGTCCTGTTTCTAAAAATAAAAGTTATTAATTTACTAATGTTCCAATTATACCCCTATTAATTTACTAATTCAATTTTTTGATAAATTTTTTTAAAGGTAGTTTTGGAAACTTATACATTTTTTAAAGGTAGACAAGACAATAAATGGTCTTCCCTTAAAAAATTTGACTTTTCAAAAAGGACAAAAAAAATGGGACGGAGGGAGTATATATTAAACATGCGTGAGATATAATTAAATAAAGAGTATGCTAATTTTTAGGAAAAATTGGTAGTTTTTTTTTTTTTTTTTTGAATTTTGTTGAATTACAATTTTAACCCAATTTTTTATTTTTTAAGAATAATGATTATTTAATTAGATTATGGTATTTTTGACATTTTATTGAAAACATAACTAACTTTATAATTCCTCTTAATATATAGAAAAGATGAGTCACATGCTATTCTTATTTTTAAATTTCTTTTTGTGGAAGTAGAATTACTTCCTTGGAATTAGTAATCGACCATTTCAAATTCAAACCGAAACACCCGCTGTCTAGTTGACTATAGAGATGTTGACATAACATCATTCTCAAATTTTAAACTCCAAAGACTATAGGGACTAATTAGATCTTTACACGCCATCACTCTAAATTGACCCAAAAAAAAGTTTTTTTCCTGCCCAAAATCCACTCAAAATTTCTCCCCTTTGAAATCTCCGCCTGATTTTGAAGACTATCATTGAATTTGTCATTTTATTTGTTTCTTTCATATTACATCTGCAAAGCAATACATTGTTTGAATTATGGATATTTGCCTAATATATTAGGCGATGGTTTTGTTGTATCAGTGGATTAGTTGTGCCTTTTTGTTTTTTCAACTCTACCCTCTTCTAAGAAAATAATCTAGCAAAACTATCCAAATCTTGTTCAATTTAGACATGTCTATCTTAAGCAAAAACACTAGCAGCAACATGATGGGCACGTCCTCTTTCCATGAATTGAAAAAGCAAGCTTCTTTCTTTTTCAAGGAGAAGATCAAGACTGCTAGATTAGCTCTCACAGATGTCACAACCGCACAGTTGTAAGTTTATTATCAGTTATACAATTTTGTCATGTGGATTTGGTTTTATGGTTTGACTATTTGATGTTGGAACTAGTTATTTGTTTTGGATTCTTTTTTTTTTTTTTTTTTGATGGGATTTGTCTGTTTTGGTTTCTGATATGGGTGTCTTTCAAGTTTCTAATGATGCTTTTGATGATTAATTTGCAGGATGACAGAAGAGGCTACAAGTGGAAATCCATGGGCGCCAGACATGCCTACCTTGGGATCAATTTCAAAGGCTGCTTTTGAACTAGAAGATTATACAAGAATTGTAGAAATTCTGCACAAAAGGTTCAGGGTTTTTTGTTTTTTTTCTTTTTTTTGTCTTCCTTTTTTGCCAATTTGATATGCAACAATGATGTGGATTGGTGACTTCACAATTATGCATCAGATTCCTGAAGTTTGAAAGAAAGAATTGGAGGGTCTCTTACAATTCCCTGATTGTACTAGAGCATTTGTTGACTCAAGGGCCAGAGAGTGTTGCAGGAGAGTTTCGAAGTGACAAAGATGTTATAAGTGAAATGGAAAGCTTTCAGTATATAGATGAGAAAGGGTTTGTAATTCTAGCTTAGTTTTTCGACCTGTCTTTGCTTTTATGTTAGCACTGTATATAGTTGTAATAAGATCTAAATACTTATATATGCAGATTTAATTGGGGCCTCACTGTTAGAAAAAAAGCTGAAAGAATATTGAAGCTGCTTGAGAAAGGCCCTCTTCTCAAAGAAGAAAGAGACCGAGCTCGGAAGCTAACAAGAGGGATTCAAGGTTTTGGGAGCTTTAGCCATCGGCCATCTTCAGCAGAAAGTGTTCTAAGAGAATCACCATCTTCCACAACATTTGGAAGGTCTAATTCTCAGTTCAACAGTCAAGAAAATCAGGAAAACCAGTTTTCAAACTCAAACAAAGGGTTGTGCAAAGAAGTTCAAAGATCACAGCAAAGCCATCAGGTTGAAATAATGCTTGAGTCTAGTAACAACATTGAGAATGAGAAATCTTTGGACGGTTTGTGCAATACCAAGGTGCTTGAGAAGGCTGAAACTCAGACTAGTTTCAAAGAAAATACGGCTCCTGACAAGGAAGAGTTGCACATATGGAACCCCACAGGGGAGTCTAACCCACTTCTGGATGATAAGAAAGATGAATCCAAGATTGAGATGTCCAGGGAAGAAGATCATCCCTTCAATGAGACTCAGAATCAAACCACTGCCTCACTGCTTTTGAAGATTTGATTGAAATATTGTTGTAATCTATAATCAGTTAACTAGCTGACCTTTGGCTGTTCTGGTTATTGTGTATTTGAGTACTATATTTGGGGCAAGGCTTTCATCCAATGCATTGTTGATGGACAGGATACGATACTAACATGTAGTAAATTTTGGGTATGAGTTGTATTCATGTCGCATCAAGTACTCCAATGCGATGGACACAAGCCAAACCCCTATATTTGTACTCTATTGTAATATTTAAGGAATGTTAAAATTCTATTGTGCTTGGTAAAGTGAAAAAGAGACAATGTTATTAAGCTCTTTGGAACACTCATCAAGCTATTTTGATAAGAGTAAGCCTTTTCTCCTTCCTTTCAAATGATAGGATTTTTAGCCATGATGTTTAATTTGTGATGGTTTGACTCTTATAAAAAAAGAAACAATGTTATTAAGCTCTTTGGAACACTCATCAAGCTATTTTGATAAGAGTTTTCTCCTTCCTTTCAAAGGATAGGATTTCTAGCCATGATGTTTAATTTGTGATGGTTTGACTACTATACTGAAGTCCATATAAGAAATCTATTAGAAATCCCAATGGCATTTTTGATTAGGTGGTTATTTATTTGCTTCCTCGTATATCTTGTTACATCAGTAAAGATTAACACCACCACCAACAACCAAGCTTTAATCTTAACATTTTAAGATTTGTTACATCTTAACATTTCAAGTTGTTTTTGTAAATTAATACAACTTAAAAATCCATTTAAGACATAATGCTTTTAATTCAAAATGGGTAATCTAAATGTAATACTGACTATTGAATGACACAAATTTGTTTGAATCATCCTATTAGGATATTACCTTAGTCTCATCACCTCACCCCTCTCCCCAAATATTGTTAAAAATGCATTTATGAATCCAATATTGGCCTAGGTCTGAGAGTTATCTTTCAATTCCAGCCCTTGGTTCAAAAAAAGTTTTAAAAAAAAGGTTAAACTTTTCCAATCCGGAGGCTCTCAGCCAAATCTTAATTTCTATTTCACGGGACTATTGATTATTTATTCATAATATTAATCTCATTACATGACCTAATTAATTCAATGAAACACTAAAGTCATTTTATTTTCATTATTTAACTCTTCGACAAAACGAAAAACTAGTGTGACTCCTCATATATACGAAGGAGTTCCATCACTTTTGTTATGCCTTCATCATTTTTTTTTTTTTTTTTTAAATTTCATCGTTCTCCTTCAAGCACTACTGTATTTGAAAATTATATCAACTAATATGTAAAAGTCACTTCAAAAATGAGCTGTTTCATACATTTTTGTTTTTGAGTTTAAATATTGGCCAATTAAAAGATCAACAAATCTAACCTCACCTCCATATACAATTCTGTTCACTCATCACAATTTTGGTTGCTTTCACAATATATAAAATGGAATCTAGCTCATTGACTATTGTGTTGTACAAACAACACGAAGCATTAGGAACCCCACTCTTATTGCATTATCTACAGCGGCAAAGCAGGGATGCATTACAATGAATCACTACACAAATATAATAAAAGATGCTACATAAATACATACATTAAGAGGTACAAAGGTGTTTTTTTTCTTTTCTCTTGATTGGTATGTTACACATGCACCTAGTGGGTCTTGCATACACGGCCTCACTCTCCACCTAACACTTAAAGGGGAGGAATTGCCAGTTGAGCTAGAGCTCATTAACAAAGGTACTCTCAACATTTGCAAAGCCAATCCTGTATAGCAAGCCTCAGAGCATTATTTGGAGTAAGCTGCAAGTGACTCAATTTCAGATTGGTCATGGGAGAAGTATCATGCCCATTTTCCAACCATCCTCGCAATGCTTCCCCTTCGTAAGTGAACCCATCTGCTGCCACCTGCGGGTCATGCATTATTTCCTGAAAGCAACCCATTACACATGTAAGCCACACTTTTTATAAGACTGATATAAGACCGACTATGCTCTATGGTACTTGGTGCGGAAAGTGCAGAGAGATATCTATTTCAATTTAGTTTATTTAATTTTGGAGTCAATTATATTTTTTATTAGCCAATTGTATTTTATTTTAGGTCTTAGCAGTCTAATGAGGTTTATTAGTATGGTTATTTAATTTTCTAGAGACAAGGGTACTTTCGCAATTCAATTATTAGGTTTCTTATGTCAATTAAAATTAAGGTTTCATATGTCAATCAGAATTAGGGTTTATGAATGAACCTTATTAATGAAAAGATAAGGGGGTGTCACTTGAGAATTGAGATTGTTTGGTTATTTGTAAAACGAGAGCAACTAAGGCACTAGTGAGGAAGAATGATTTTATTTAAGTCGAGGGAGCAAAATATGGTAGAAGAATACCTAAAATAACATTAGTAGAAGTAATAGGGAAAAAGAAAGAGGTAGGAGCTGGAATTTATTGTTTCGTCATGGTCCTCAGGATTGGCAGGCAACCAATGTCTACTCATTCTTTGAGTTTATTTATTCCTCTATGCCGAGAGGTGAGGGGGATGATCAATTGGTTTGGAGATTGACTACATCTGGTGTTTTTGATGTGCGCTCTTTTTATAAGCTATTATCTAGTCCTCCTACTGATGCCTTTCCTTGGGAGTGTATATGGTATACTAAGGTGCCTAAACGGGTATCTTTTTTCTTATGGACAGCAGCTAATGATGGGATACTCACCATTGACAACCTTATTAAGAAATGTCAGCTTTTGGTTAATCGGTGTTGCTTGTGTTGTTGCGATGGGGAATCAGTGGACCACCTTCTTCTTCACTGTAAGTTCTCTCACGCCTTATGGTGTGAAGTTTTTGCAGTGTTTGGGATCCAATGGGTCATGCCAAGGTCAGTGAAATCTTTTTTCTTTATTTGGAGAAACTGGTTTGGAAAGCATCTTTCAATCATTTGGAACATGGTCCCGGCATGTTTAATATGGTTAGTCTGGTAGGAACGTAATGCTCGCATTTTTGAAGACAAGACAAGAACTTTGGAACACATAAAATGTTTACTTTTTCGTACTTTGTTTCTTTGGGCTCGTATTTGGGGGTGTACGAATTGTAATGCTGTAGTTGATTTTTTAGTTTCTATTTCTTTTAGCTCTTGATCTTCTTGTATTTGGTTCATTGTTCAAAGTGTTCACCATCGTGAACATGATGTTCAATTTTTCAATAAAAAGTCTTATTACCTATCAAAAAAAAATAGGGAAAAAGAAAGAAAAACATGTTAATTAAGGAGATGAAAAAAAGTGATTTTTAATAGGATAAAATGGTTGAAAAGACTATGATTAATCATTTTGAATATCCTTAATTGATCCCAAAGTTTCAGGACTAAGATTTAGTTGTTGTATACACGGGTAATATTTGTCTCAACACTTCCTGCAATGGGCAGATCCAAGTCATCCATTTTATAGAGTTCTCCGTGAGACTCATATGAGTCCTATATAGATCTTTATAATGTGTCCAATGTGAACAATATGTTGTTGGGGATGCTTTTCTTTCTAATTATATCTTCAACCCATGGCAGTTTGACTTTTTAGCTTTCATGGAGTTGCAGGATTTAAATAATCATTCTCTTGGTGGAACTTTACACTCACGAGACAATAAACTAGCCAAGTAAAAGCACAGCTTAGCTCAGCATGGTTGAACCCTTTTTTTAAGCCCAAGTTGAGCTTGAGCACTACCTTAACACTAGTAGTTTTATTGGCTGACCTAGAATCTTGCTTGGTTCAAATTTTGCAAAGCTATTTACGATAACTCCAATTGATAAGCATCAAAAGGTGATTGAAAACATGTCTAAGGCTACAGCACCCTATATTCAAGACCCACGCAAGTTGACTGTCGAGCCCCAGTACATCTAGGCTTTAGCAACCAAGCTTGGAGTTCCAGCTTGTTCCTCCAATTATAAATAAGGGTGAGCTCATGGGTCCTTTCAGATTAGGTGTTAGAGTCAGTCATGTTTACCTTTTTTTTAATTATTTAAAAAAAAAAAAAAAAGCAGCTTGGTCTTTCAGCCTTAGCTTAATTTGTTTAGGTTAGCGAGTTTGACTTCCCACAAGTTGCTTATTGGTTCATCAGCCAATCTATATAACTAGGTCCATCACTAATTACTATATTGGTACCATTCCTCAACTCAAGTTCTAAACGAGAAGCATCACTTACCTGAAGTATAGGGCACAAGAAATAAGATGGCACTGGTCGCTCTTCGGAGACATGCAACTGCTCTAGTTCCCTCACTAGAGAAGGTGTCATATCTGGTCTATCCCTGCCGCTCAATTGACAACATTGCAGCCCCAGGTCTACCAACCGCCTTGCCACAAATGTAGGCCATTCTCCTGCTGATGAATCCAAAATTGATGCCAATTTCCCACATGAATCTGCCTTACGCACCTCAGCTGCTAACCCAGTTGGAAGCCTTCCTGTGAGTAGCTGCAGAATGATCAGCCCAAAGGAGTAAATGTCAGACTTGGGTGTCAGCACTCCAATTCTCTGAAACTCGGGATCTGTATACGTAAAAGCACCCTTGGGCTCCGTGCCCCGGCGGAAACTGGGGCAATGAAGGTTCTCCTCAGTTACTAGCCTGCAAATCCCAAACTCACATATCTTGCAGCTTAGATCAGCATCTAGAAGTACATTGTCAGGTTTCAGATCACCATGGACGATCTTTTCTGGTTGGGAAGAGTGCAAGAAGCAAAGGGCACTAGAGATTTCAGCAATGATACGTGTTCGGGTATTCCATAGCAAGGGAGGATTATTGCTCTTTCGGAAAAGGTGGTTTTGGAGGCTCCCATTGGGCGAGTACTCATATACAAGAGACCAGGCTTCTGGGCATGCACCAAGCAACGTCACCAGATGAGGATGCTGGAGTTTTCCAAGAACTTGAACCTGCATGCACAAAAACAAAGGTTATTTCAAAAAGAATGAAAGGTATGGTATACTAGGCAGTAGGCATCTAAACAAAGTAAGAAAAATATAAGTACCAACTCACTGCTAAATGTTGCCCTAGTTTTTTTGTTCAGGGGGGCATCTAGCTTAATGCTTATGTTTCTTAGACTAAAGTTCATGGACACATGATCACACATCTCATAACATTCATTTGGATAATCTGGAAAAGAAAAAGTAGGTATTTAGAAGGATCCATACAGGGGAGTCCAATTGAGAGGCCTTTTCTTGTACACACAGGTTATCCAGATATTTAAAGCAGTATTTTAACAACCTGGCAAATTGACACATTATACAGATTGGCCCTGAAATTTTAAAAGGTTTATCAATTAATATACTCCATCTAAATGGTTTATAAATTAATATAACAACTACTAACAAAGGAAGTTTTGAATGTACAAGTAAGGCTCAAACATAGGGTGCATAATTTTCTTTTCAAACTTCTACATGAAGAGACACTGAGAGACTACTGAGCGCTGAGATTAGATCGGAAACCCCCAATGATTTGGCAGCAGCATCGTGATTACCTACATATATATCATCAGCCCCAGCAGTGTTGTGTGGCATATACTTAGAACCACTGTCTCAAAGTATTTGGAAATCCCCATAGTTGCCTCTCTGGTAGTAAACTCCACCCCTTTAATAAAGAGGGAGTTCTCTATGAGAAAAGAAAACTATGGGAGAAGGCAAGTTACTTCTAAACCTTCAACAGAAAGTTGTAGAAAAAATAGGGTATAGAGCACAAAAAGCGCAGTATGGCATTAGAAATTGGAGGCACCATATCTATTTGAAAGTTCAAATGAATCAAATCAATACTTAAGCTTGCATGGTAGTTCAACATAATAAATAAAAGCATCCTAAGTTTTAAAAGTCTACAAGAGCCTCAATAACTATTTTAGTAGAGAGAAATAGAGAGAGGAGAGAAAAGGAGTTTTACCTCTTGTTGAAACTCTGATGGTCCTTGCATGCTATGAGGGTTGAACTTCCTTATAGCAACAGTTCTACCCAACATTTCCCCCTTGTAAACAGAACCATATCCTCCCTGCCCAAGCTTGAAGCTCTCAGAAAAATTGCATGTAGCAGTTTGCAGATCTGACAATGAAAATACTGCTAACTCAGGCAATTCATCAACAAAGCCAATGAGCCCATTGCAGTTAGCAGCTCCAGCTTGTCCACGTCTCCACCTTTCAAGCCAGCGCAGGGCTTCTGTTTTCTGATGACGGATCCTCTGCTTCTCCTGCCGTAGAGTTGAAATGGATGCCTGAATCAAATTTAGTTCTCCAACTGCTTCATCACACCTACGGTTTGCTTCCTGTGCACGACTATCTAGAAGAGCAACATTTCTCATGGTTCTTTGTAGCTCTCTAGTTACTTCTTCTCTTTCTTCCAATAGCTTTTCTTGTTCTTGTATTGTTGTTCTCAGTGCATCCTCACCCTCCTTCCTCAGCTTAACTTCATGTGCATGGGCAGATTCAAAGACTTTGATCTGAGGACATAAAAAATTCTGAGGTTGAAAGATGACTCACAAGATTCTAAGTCAATACCGGATTATTATTTGTAGTGTATATTTTCATCATCATTTGAATGCATTGCCAAACCTTTAAATAAGTGATAAAATCCTAGTGTATTCTTGTCCTAGAAAGTTTGTGGCACAATTTTTGTCCAATGGAAAATCATGTGAACATGTAAATATTATTATAACCTTTTGTTATTTTCCTATTCTTTTCAAGTAATGCTTTAAAAGACATAAGAGACAGAACTTTATACTTCACAACAAGCAAAAATCAGTACAGTTTTCAATTTCTTATACTAAAACGGAGCATAATTATGTTTGTAAATAACAGGAAAATGAACATATTCGTAGTTTATTTTATCACACGCTATAAACTAAAAGCCTTTCCCAAAATCTATTTTGCCACTGTAACTCTTAGGAACCGTGATATTGTAAATTGCAAATCCCTACAATGAAGAATGGACATCAAGCTCATGCTTACCTTGCTGATAGCTTCAATAGCTTCCATTTCCAATTTTTTACGCTTCATTATTTCTGCAAACACCTCATTCATTGATCCCTCAGCTTCTATCTTGGCTTCTGTTAGCTGGTCATACAAGCTCATTTCCTCAACCCTAGGGTCAGAAATTGCAGAGACCATTCTCTCAGGAGAATTATTTTCAAAACTGGTGCTTGTAGATGGTGGAAAAAATGAACTCTGAAGATTGTGAGGGGAGTAGGATAAGACGGGCAATGAAAGCTCTTCAACATGAACTGTATCACCCAGAACACAATTGCTGCTTCCAGCAAAATGTGTAAATTTATCAGAAAAGAATGAAACACATTCTGGATGGATTGCATTACTTTTACTGTATTGAAAAGATTTGGATCTCAAAGTTTCTGCAGTTGTAATCTCAGGTTGACTAGATGGAGACAAAGCATTTGGGACTTCAGAAGCTTCTCTCGTCCACATATGTTTCCCTTTCTTGACAAACCATATTTCACAGAATGAGGGAGCATTTTTGGCAGCATAATTTGCCTTTCTGGAGCTCTTTTTCACCTTCACGCAACTGTTCAAAACCGTTAGAATGGAAGAACAGAATACACTCACACACACACAATTTCAACCAGCCAACCAGTAGAAACTCTAATGAAAAGGACACAACACATGGGAACAGAGTATAGAGAAATCCCAGTGTGTACAGAAGAGCAACTGTTGAGAAAACAGAAAAGAAACTCACTGATACATTTTGGTAAGTCGCAGCTCTAACATGCCTATGTTTGTTTGTATGGTATGAAAAAGCAAAAGAACCCAAGTTGAACATTTTTTTTATAGGGAAAAAAAATCTGCTACTATCATCTGAGTAATACACACACCAAAACTATATATATAACCTGACAAAGGGAGGGGGGGGTTGGAATATATAACTTAGAAGATTAGAAAATATGATAATTAGATTTCCATAGAGGACGATGATTTGACAGATGGACCACTTACGTTTCAGGCACGGCCCCCATCACAAGCTTCCTAATACCATGTACGTTCACCAGATCTACAATTCCTTTCTGAACTTGGTCAGCTTCTATTGTAACAAAGCTTGCTTTCACCTATAAAGCAAGATGAGTCCAGTAAATAATCGACTCAGTAACGAAAGAAAATCAAATATTCTTGACCTAAGAATTTATAATTTTACATCAGTTTCAGTTGTTAAGAAATTCTCATTTTTGGAAACGCAGAAGATAGCTCTTAATGTTTCCTGTAAATGACATTTTCAGGAAAAATTTGAAGCAAAATCTCTGGCTAAATACTTCACTTGCATCATCTTGATTTTTCCCTCAAAAATGAGATTGGAAGCCTACCACTAGAAATGTAGGAAAGGTGAGGCAAATTCAACTAATGCAGGGCATACACTCATGTTGAAACAGATACTTCAGAGTCCCCAACTATTTGGAAAGAACTGACCATATAAAATGAGGAGGGTTACATAAAAAAAAAACTGTAGAGTATAGAGCAAAGCTGTCAATGCCATAGCAAAGGCCATTTATATTTGGCTAGGGAAACAAAATATTTTGGTACCAATCGTCGCAGTCGATACCATTACTGTTATATATATATATATATATGGTTAGAAGTTAGAAACCATGTAATTTTTAAGAGTCCTTATAAATGCAAACCCATTCCCAGCCCAATATGCTAGCCCAAAAAAATGTTGACCATGTGGCTCTGATCAATCTTGGTATCTAACTTTATAATAAAAATGATACTTAATTACACTTTTGACTTAAAGTTTGGAATTTTTTTCTTTTTTATTTTTTTATTTTGGTCCACCAAGTTTGATTATGTTCCCTTTTGTCCATCTTCGCGACTAATATATCCACTAAAAGAGAGAGGAAACTACATCATTTTGTTGACACTTAATGGACAGATCAATCATAAAGATAAAAAGGACCATTTGGAAAACATAATCAAACTTGGTGGACCAAAATGAAAAATCTCAAACTTTAAGGATGAAAAGTGCAAGAATGATTACATGTGACCTAAGGGAGAAAGTCGGAAAAGACCAAGAAGAAGAAAACAAAGAAGAAGAAGAAGAAGAACAAGGTATGTCATTAGTGGAGAGGAGAAAGAAGAAAAGAATTAGCACTGTAGCAGATATGAAATTTTTGCAGTCCCAGATTGTATTACAGGCCAGAACTGCTATAACTGGTACAAGCCGAAATAGGCCAGTACTTAAAATTGAAATGTTTCAGGATGGCTTAACTGTAACTGTTTAGTAACCAGTATAAAATTTTTCGATAGTACCAGCCAATATGGTACGGTATGGAATCAAAACTTTGGCATAGGTTGTCTTTTTTTGAGCTTTCTCTTTCTGGATAAACTTTCCTACAAAATTATCATTACTACTATAATTGGAGTAGCCCTCTTTGGTGTCCAGTTTACAAATGCCTCAAAATACCCTCACTTTATAGTAATAACCAACTTGAGGTCAAAAAAAGGAAAGAAAAAAAAAAATTCGTAAAAATATTGGCACATTTTAAAGGAATGTTTAACATGCCTTATAATTGAAAACCAATCAAATTATAACTGCTAACTGCCCATGACTTAGCAAATTCTCCAACTATTGCTCACTACATGGCTTGGCAATTATTTGAAATCCAAAAATTTTCTAACTCTTATTTAAAACTGCTCTGAACCACTATCCTAAAATTTGACTTTCATTTTGATTGGAATACATACAATAACAACAACAACAAAGCCTTCGTCCCAAATTTTTGGGGTTGGCTATGGATCCTCAATAGATTAGTTAGGGTCTACTACATGTATTCTTTTCCTTCATTATATTCTATCTGAAATTATACTATCTGTTACTTTCTTAATTGATATGTCCTTTTTCATTTCTTCCACTAATGTTATGTTTTGATTCCTACCTTTTTTTTGTTCCCTCAACTTGAATCCACTAACTCTTTCTTATCGGTGCATTAATCACTCTCCTTTGAACATGACCAAACCATCTCAAGCGACTCTCCCTCATCTTTTCATCAATAGGGAAAACCCCTATCTTTAAGAGGATTTCCTCATTTTGAATCCTATCTTTTGGTGTATTTCTACTTATCCATCTTAATATTTTCAGTTACGTTTATTTTATGAATATGTTGCTTCTTAACAAGCCCAACATTTAGTATCATAGAGCATAGTTGGTTGTATAACAGTCTTATAAAATTTTCTCTTTAACTTAATAGGTATTCTACAATCATACAATGCTCTTGATGCGCTTCTCCACTTCATCCACACCACTCTTATCCTATGATTCACACTCTCTAAATCTGTAAGTCTCTCTATCTTTATGAATTATTGATTTGAAAACTCTCACTCTTTTGTATCTCCTAACCGTCCAATCTTACCGCTGATTTTTCTATGTTTTTACTTTTACTAAATTTACATTCTATGTACTTTGTTTTAACCCTACTTAATTGAAACCCTTTAGATTCTAGTGTGTCTTGTCAAATTTCTAACTTGGCACTAACTCCACTTCTACTTTCATCCAAGAAAAGCATATACCAAGGAAAATCCACAACTTGAGAAACAAAAGTTAGAACACACTTCTAATTAATGCAGCAACTTTTGACACTAACAATCAACATCAAGAGTATTATTGCTTCATCAAACTCCAAGAAAATTCAAATTATTCATAAAGCTGATTTTGCCTCATACACAGAAGGCTATACACTTTTATGATGGTAGACTGCAAAGAGAAGTGGTGAAAAAAGAAGAATCACAAAGAGTTGATGGAACAATCAAAATACGGATGATCCCAATCAAATTAAATCTCTGCATGGAAACTGCATAAAATCAGTAATTACAATAACAATAAGCATAGAGAGATAAACACCTTTTCTGCATTGCAAAGGCTCACGTAAGATCCTAAGAGCTTCACTGTCTGTGCCCATTCCTCCTTTCTATAAGCAGCCACTACTTCACCACTTGCTTTACTTGCCGGTAATTTTCCCACTGCACGAAATTTTTTATTCAAAAAAACAATTTAGCTTACTCAAGATGCTAAGAAAATGAAGGAAAGTAAAAGAAATTGATATGATGAATCTCAAATCTTCATCCAAATTTGCACAAATCATAATATCTCAGCCAGTATACTAACAAAATCTCAGAAAAGAAAAGGAAAGTAATCACATCTCATATCTTCGTTATTAATTATTACTACTGTTTTTTTTAACACCCACTTGACAAAGCAAAAACTTTTTATGTAAACTTAACTGACATATCCACAACAAAGTATACCCTAATTAAAATTCCCCACAAATATATCAGAATTTCAAGGAACTTTTTTGAATTCAGCAAAAGCTCAAAAACCTGAGTTAAACGCACCCATATACTAAAAAGTTAAAACAGTTACACACAGCACAAGAATTTCAATCAAACGCACCCACAAGACTTTCAGTAAAAAATTTGAAAACCCAACACAAAATTCAGAGACCCATTAACGAAAAACAATGAAGAAGCAAGTCAAAGAAACTTACAAAGTGTAGGAATCTGATGAGAAGGCTGATGAACATGAAGAACACAAATTTCTTGGTCCCGAAAGTTCTTGCAAGACCATTGAAGCAAAGCCACAGCTCGCTCCATAGACTTACCGACCGCCACATGTACTTTTTCATGATCTCTTGCTTCTTCTTCTTCATGATCTCCTGCTTCCTCTAGAATATATGGAAGCTGAGGAGGTTGTGAACTCATCTCCGGGTGAAACCCGTACCCGAAGTTAGACCCGGAAGAAGGGAACCCGTACAGGGTGTTGGTGCCTATGCCGTGATGAGGTGGGTGCGATGGCTGCAATAGCTCCATTTCTCTCCGGAGAGCCAGGCAACAGACACGGAGAGAAAGAGAGAGAGAGAGAGTTGTCAAAAGCAGAAAGCGTATCGAAGGGTGAGATTCTTTGGCATCATAGTATTTTTTTTCTTAAATATTAGTATTGTTTTGTTTCTGCTTTTTACGGTGGCTGGAGCCTGGAGGCTTGACTATTGCTGTGACTTGATAACGTCAAGAGAGACTTGTTTGGATTTTAGTTTTTGCTTTTTGCTTTTTAGGGATGTTGGAAATGGGATGTTTTTGCAAAGAAAGTTCACTTCAAAAATGCCAAAAAAGCTTTTATAACTAGGGTTGTGTTATGGTCACTGTAAGGTGCCTGTTAACAACTATGTTTTTGACCGTTTTTAGTAGTAACAATAGTTTTTTTTTGGTAGCTTTTAGCAATTATTTTACAATTTCTTTCCTTTTTTTTTAAGTGAGACCCATATAGAAAAATCTTAACAAGCATCGCACGATACTTATTAACATTTCTCTTATAACTACAGGGATTGTAGCTTCTTCTTTTTTAAGCGAATGATAGAATGTGAGGTAGCTTTGTTGGTGTTAGTTATATGTAAAGTTTTTTTTATAGTCAAGTAAATAACATAGGTTTGAATTTTGGTTATATTGAAAAGAAACTCATGTGGGTTCCAGTTAGTTCAACTAGTAAACTTTCTGATAGTTAAATAAAAATTTTGGGATTCAATTCCCACTTACACCAAAAACCAATTGATATCTTAGTTTGATAATAAAGAACACAATTATTAACGGACATCATATGTTCAAACTCTATAATAATAATAATAATAATAACGTGTTTTAATCTGATAATAAAAAACAATTATCATACAAAGGACGCCATAAGTTTTAAAACCTAACATCTCTCTTACAAAAACTCCGGTAAGGTTTTTTGGTGTAGGTAAGATTCAATTGTTTTCTTATTAATTGAATTAACTAGATTCACAATTATAAAAAACTTAGAAGTAACTTAAAGTGATTGGTTAATATTTTAAAATATACTAGCGGATGAGGTTTATTTTATTGATATAAACGCATATGGATGGATTTTGAATCTATAGTATATTGATTGTATACTAGTGGCGGCTCTACATGCAAGCCAGGGTGGTCACTGGACCACCCTAACTTGTAAAAAATGTATATATACACTTGTCAAAAAAATATTATATGTTAAACTATCATATTGTGACTACTTTAATAAAAATTTTGAACACCCTGACTTGAGAATTACAAAAATTTGGGTTCAACAAAAATAAAAGTAATGCTACTACATTCACAACATTTTCACAATAATTTTACAACAAATTTAATGTAGTAAGCTGTTACTGATTTTAATTTGGACCAAATACTAATATTATTTTTGTACCCACCAATAACAGCTTTTTGCATAAAATTTATTATAAAAATATTGTGGATATAGCATTATTCCAAAATTAATTTTGCCTCCAAACATAATTCTTAATCCCTATTTTTTTTAAAGCTTAAATGAAAACAATAAATATTAGCTCAAACAACAACAAACATAAATCAAGCAAAAACAAGACAAGATCAAATAACAACAATTGAAAAAATTATTCAACAAAAAGCCTATTATAAAACAAAAAGATAAAATTTGTAGCTCGTTCAACCTATTCAATAAAAACTATTTCTAATTCCATTTTTCTTTAAAACAATATTGTAGTAATTTAAAATTCTTAGTGACCACCCTAAAAAAATTCCTAAAACTGCCACTGTTGTATACGGATATTTTCTAACACAAGTTAACCAATTTAGATTTTATACTGTTAAATGGGTGTTGGAAGCATACAACTAAGTTATAATTTATTGTATTAACTAGTTGTTTGATTAATGTATTATATATAGAAAAATAATACAACAAATGACAGGTGAGTCAATAATATATGCATATATATCATTTAGTAAGAAAGCATGATGGGAATGAACTAGTCATTGGAATGAGAGACATGTTGGAGGATATTAAGACAAGGATCATAACAAGTTTTAAAGTTATGGTTTTACTTTACAAACGAGAGTATTAACAAAATTCTTTCAAAGGAAATCTTAGGGATAGTTTTTTAAGTGTTATATGAAATTTAAAAATTCTTTAGTGTTACTTTAAGTTCTTCAATTTAATTTAAAGCTTTCATATATTGTAGTTCATTAGAGCATTAGCATCAGGAAATGTTACTTTATTTTATTTTACCATCTCAAAAAGTTACTTTATCAATTATACCATCCCATTATACAATACTTCCAGCATCCCAATCTTTTATTTTTCTATTCTACTCATTAAAATAATATATCTACACAATAAAATAATATTTTCCCTAATCACCATCATTTATTATTTCTTTCTCCCAATCACCATCACAATAAAATATTAGTTTTTTTTTTTTAGAATTGTGCTACAGTGCAATTCTAAAGATAGAATTGCCTTGTAGCACTATTGCAAAAAAATTTGCAATACTTAACAATAGCATTTCCTGATGCAATACATTTTGGGGCTTGAAATGCCAAATATCCCATACATTTGGCATTAGCATTCCCCAATGTTAATGCTCTTAGGGCAAGGTCCTTACCATTTTATACTCTCAACTATTCAACAAAGGGGTGGTTTAATGTCAAGAGTCATCATTTCATGAACCATTATTCCTACGAGTGCGAAATATAGGTTCGAGTAATGGCAAATCTCATTATTGTGTGAATGATCACACATCATGAATGAGTCAGGTTTAAGTAAGCAGAAGGTAGCAACCACACCTGCGAACCTCCTATATTTCTTTCATTTAAAATAAAAGTATCTTCAAGCAACCCCTTAATTAATTAGAAGTCTAATAAGTAGGAGTAATCTAAATTTACATGTTGATGATTAATTCAATTGCCCTTTTTTTAGCTTGTAATTCTACTCAACTAGAGACTCTAGAGTAGTTCCTCACCTCAATATCTATTCACCCTCTTACAAATAATCATATTTTTGATTCATTAGTCAATATAAATCAAGTAGCCTAATGTAAAACATCTAATTAACTATATCTAAATCTCGTCTTCTTTTTAAAATATGCATCATGATGAATGAGGAACTTGTGAAAATGAAGGGGAGGTGACAAGCAATAAAGAAAGGGAAATGCTAACGAGTGCCCTTAGGGCACTAATTAATAATCAATTTAAAGAAAGTTTTTATAGGAAATGAAAAAAAAAGTACGTAATTAATATTTTAACAGTTTTTTTCATTTTCCATAAAAGTGGTATCAAAACTCTCTTAAAATCGATTATTAATAAGTGCCTTAAGGGCACTCGTTAGCATAACCCATAAAGAAATATCAAAAGCGATATCATTTTTATTCCTCTAATAATTGGCTAATTCCACTTGAATGTGTATTAAATAAATTTAAATTTAAATTTAACGGCTAATCACCAATGAAAAAGTGCGCGCGGACCTGGTTGGCAAAACGCGTGGGAGTGCAGTGACCAATTCTCAAATCTCAATAGCGCGCGTTTGGATGATCCTTTAAAATTGAACTACCCCTATCAAACTTTTTCATGACTGACTTCAGGTGCTCGTTAGGTAAAAAGCAAAAAGTGTGTTGACTTAAGGGTATTTGGGAAATATATGATAGAAAATTATTAAGACTTGAGGATCCACCAAATTTATTAACAGAATAAATGATAGAAAATTATTTTTATTCCTATAATTTATCAAATATAATTTCAATCAAGGACATATATTTAACTTTACAATGTTAATTTTATCATTACTTTTCTCTATGCCTCGAATCAAATAGTTATAATGAAAATTTATTATTTTTTTTAAAAAAAATTTCCTTATAATTTAATTTTTATATATAGAAAAAACTTACAAAAGCATTAATATAGCCTTGCTATATAGTTTGTTCTTAATCCAATTTTTACAATAAGTGTGAGGATTTAAAAATAATATTAATAGTAAGTGGGGAAGGAGATTTGAATCTTAATTTCACTTATAAAAAAGACCAAATAATGTTGCTGTACTACAAGTTTATAAAGCTGTTGGCATTTTTTTTCCTTTTTTATTCATCTCACTCTCTCTCTCTCATGAGCTATATAATAGAAGATAACTCTTAATATTCTCTTAAACCTTAGAAAGTATGGACACTTCGTTCGGGACATTGTACTCATTTTGTGTATGTGTCATAGCAATATCCTATTTGTCGTGTCATGTTATAATTTTTTTAGAAATTGTTTGTATTATCATATTGTACCCATACTCATACCCATGCTTGTATATGTGTTCATGTCTGTGCTTCCTAGCTTAAGGCTTAAACCCTTTCCATTGATATAGGTAAATACCGTAGATTCAATCCTTAATTTGTCACCAAAAAAATTAAATAAAAAAAAAAAAAAACTTTCCAAATTGAAGTAACTTATACAGTTATACCTGCATTTTAGTTTGAACTTCTAAAGATACAACAGTAAAAGTCTGGGACTGACAAGACAATGGGGAGTGTTGAATCTAACAATACAAAATTACAAACATTAACCCCTTGGAAGGCTATGTGATATCTGAAAAACAATGCCCCGATTTGGTTACTACATTGCATCCCAAACTAGGACTCTTTTATGAAAATAATTAAGTGAATCCTCATTAAAAAATCAGCATGTACCAATGCTGCCAAAACCTCAGAAAAACCTGGTGTCTCCAAGTAAAGCAACAAAGGATAATATAAATATGCAAGTGAAACTAACGGGGTTCCAAATCTTTTGGCTACGAGAGGAAAAGACCAAGCAGAAAGAATAAAAGAATATGCTCAGAGCTCATCTCTCGTTAAGCATGACATTATGTTTGATAGGATGGGTTGAGGTGTAGATATATAGACTTTGTCTATATTTTTTGTTGTAGATAATCCTGGTGGCACTGCACCTCTTTTGTTGTTAAATATTATATATATAAACCTCTCCTATTTTTCTATAAAAACAAAACAAAAAAACAAGGATAATATAATTGAAATATTGAACTGCTTATTAAACAAAGAAAAGATGAAAATGAAGGTTACCAATTACAATCCACATCAAGTGATTATCTATCATGCTTTTTGAGTTTTTTGCCCACTTATAATGATCTACTTTTTAATACTACAAAGGCAACAAGCAAAACAGAATTAGGTTACATTTGAATTCGGCTGAAACTCAGCGCGTCATTGCTTACTGTTCACGTTTAGATGTTTTTTTATTTCTTCTTTTTTCAAAAAGCAAAACGAAAAATTAAAATATATGTAACATTGGTGTAGTTGTTAAGAAAGAAATTTAAAAAAAAAAAAAAATATATATATATATATATATATATATATATATATATATATATATAGATGACCGACATTTCTTCTTGTACCCATAAAAGTCAAATCAAAAAGGAAGAAAATGATGGTCTAAGTCTTGGCTAGTCTATGCTTAAATTAGTCAGGTCATTGCCGAGTAGCGTCTCAAATGGTATGCGCAGATGGCGTTGTTTGCAATAGTTTCTCACTAACGACAACTGTAATCATTAATCAACTCCCCCCTGGTCAATTGACAAAGCAATTACGTCTTAAACTCTGCCTAACTACTCCCATTAACGTGGGGTCACATACTCGGATGTCGGAAGTGGAATAAGAAGATTTTTTTTTTTTTTTCAAAGAGTCATGTTAATGGGTATTCGAAGGATAATTGTTAATAAACAATTTTAAGAAATTTTTGACATTGATTTCATGGTAAATATAAAAAGTCGTCAAAAAAATTACTATTTTTTCTATTTTTAGAAAAAAATTTTAAAATTTTTTTCTTAAACTAATGTCTTTATAGTATCTATTAACTTTTTTATTTATTTATTTATCTTTTTAAATTTTATAGTTATAATGAAAGGATTTGAACTCAACGCGTATTCATTATAAATATTAAGATGTAACAATTAAACTACAAAGCTTTGATGAAATATTAATATTCTTATAGTCATAAACTTTGTCAATAAAGGAGAGGAAAATCATGTTTACAATAACTAATTGGAGATTTTAGGGGAAAAAAGTAATTGGAAATTTAAGTAACAATTGAAGATAAGAAATTGATACAATATTGTTGTTGTAGTGTATGGGTGGTGTGGTTTATTAAGTGTAGTAAAGTCTCACATGGGAAACTAATGACAAATGAGGGATCAATATAGCATAATTGGACCCAAATTCATTGGCTTAAACTTTTACATCTAGTAATATCCCTATATGTTATATTAATCTCTTAAACATAGTCTTCCTAAAGTATTATCTCCCCAACAATTATTATTTTTTTTTTTTTCCTTCTCCCTTTGTCTTCAATCGATTTGGCAAGATCTTAGAAATTGCTTTCTAGACCACTATGGGTTTGAATTGACTCACTATGACTGCTTTTTCACCTTGAGGAATTAAGGTAATAAACGAGTGATTTAGTTGTTTTAACATGTAGCCCCCTTAAAAAATAAAAAACTCAAAATGACTTATGCTACATCGCCTCCAATTATAATTTATATGCCAATAGTGTTTGAAAATAAAGCAGACGTTCCATCTGGCCCTGGTGTCTTATGTGATACCATAAAAAATAACACCCTTTATAAGTTAAGGATGGTAGGCTTGTAAGGATGGTCAAATCTTGTTCATTCAAGCTGTGTGGAATTGGCCTTCCAGGTCTTGAGAAATATCTGGGTTAGAAGAAGTGAATAAATTTTGATAAATTTTAGGTACAAGCTAGAACAATCATGCTTGCTATGTCAACAGTAGTTGGAAACATTGGTGCATGTTTTTGCACATTGCCCTATTGCACTTTCTATTTGGCATCAACTTTAGCTTTTAAATTTTAGTTTTTATGTATAACTTTTTAAAACTTTACTTTTTTTTCCTCATTTTTTCACTTTTTCAAAAAAAATTTAAAGTACAAGTATACTTTAGCACACTTTCAGCAAAAAGTTAGATAAGCTGTTCCAAAACAAACACAGATCTATCTCACAATGGGATCATATGATACTAAATCCATGTAAGTATCTAGGTCTTAGAGCTAAGGAGGAGCATGAATTTATTTTTGTTTGCTGAAGTGGTTTGTGATCAAATTTGGCGGCTTAGAAACAAGGTGCTTTGTGACAGTATGGGTGTTGACCCAATTGCTTTTGTGAGGGAAACTAATAAAGTTTTTGAAAGTCACTGGAAAGAGCATTTTCTTGACTTGAAAAACGTTAGCTTCAATGCAACAGTTAAGGAATCCCATGTAACTCTAGCAGCAGTTTGTAGAAAACAGGACATGAATGTCTCCCATGGTTGGACGCAAACCATAGATCAAGGTAATTCAGTTTGGGCAAAGGCAAAAGGGCAAGGCTTTTTGCTGTAGTCAATGCCATAAAGATGGGGCTTCCTGCGAGTTATCTTTGAAGGAGATGCAAAATTGGTCTAAACCTCCTTGGCAGGTGTCCTCAATCTTGGATGATATAGCTTCCATTTGTAATAAATTTTTTGACTGGAAATTTTTTGTCGTAAAAATTAAGAAATATGAACTCTTTGGCTCATTGTATTGGACACTTGGTGTCCTCTTCTTCTTCTTCTTCTTTTTTTTTTTTTTTTTTTTTTTGAGAGAGAGAGAGTGTGTTTCAACTTATGGTATCCGCTTTCTGATGATAGCTTTTTATCATCAGATTAAGATACCAACTAGTTTTTGGTGTAGGTGCAGATTGAACCTCAGATCTCTTATACAACCATCAGAGACTTTACCAGTTAAGCTAACTGGAACCCACAGTGTCCTCTTCTAAGTGGGAGCATTGTGTTCTCATCTCTATCATCCATTCCTTTGGGAAAGGGTAGAGTTGGTTGGCTCATTTACCCCCTCTTTTTTTCTTGTGTTAATATTTTTTCTTGTGTTAATAAATCATTTTATCAGCAATAAAATTTTTTTTTTGTTGAAAAAAAAAAAGCAATTTTCTTATTTGCCAAAATACACTATTCCTTTCTTAAAGCAAGTACTTTAACCCAATTTTTGTAAGGAAAAAAAAAAATTTTGTCCATAAAATTTACTCGAACTTCAATTTTTGTCTTTAAATTATTGAAATATTATATTTAGGCCAAAATACATTATTAGTTCTTGAAGTTTACATATGAAACATTCTTAATCTCCAAAATTTCAAATGAAAGTTATTGGTCATTGGAGTTTAAAAAATGAGCACTAGCCCTTCCATTAATTTCCTTGCTTACATATGTGGCGAAACAACGATGTCGCAAAACTTTAATTTTTTTTCTTTAACCCAATTTTTGTAAGAAAAAAAATATTATTTTCATCCATAAAATTTATGCAAACTTCAATTTTCGTCTTTAAATTATTGAAATATTATATTTAAACCAAAATACTTTATTAGTTCCTAAAGTTTACATATGAAGCATTCTGAATCTCCAAAGTTTCAAATGAAAGCTATTGGTCATTGGAGTTTAAAAAATGAGCACTAGCCCTTCCATTAATTTCCTTGCTTACATATGTGGCGAAACAACGACGTCGCAAAACTTTAATTTTTTTTCGCTTTAACCCAATTTTTGTAAGAAAAAAAATATTATTTTCATCCATAAAATTTATGCAAACTTCAATTTTCATCTTTAAATTATTGAAATATTATATTTAGGCCAAAATACTTTATTAGTTCCTGAAGTTTACATATGAAGCATTCTTAATCTCCAAAGTTTCAAATGAAATCTATTGGTCTTTGGAGTTTAAAAAATTAGTACTAGCCCTTCCATTAATTTCCTTGCTTACATATGTAGCGAAACAACGACGTTAACTTCAATTTTTTTTTGCTTTAACCCAATTTTTGTAAGGAAAAAAATATTATTTTCGTCCATAAAATTTATACCAACTTCAATTCTCGTCTTTAAATTATTGAAATATTATATATAGGCCAAAATACTTTATTAGTTCCTGAAGTTTACATACGAAGCATTTTTAATCTCCAAAGTTCCAAATGAAATCTATTGGTCTTTGGAGTTTAAAAAATGAGTACTAGCCCTTCCATTAATTTCCTTGCTTACATATGTAGCAAAACAACGACATCGCAAAATTTTAATTTTTTTTTGCTTTAACCCAATTTTTGTAAGGCAAAAAATATTATTTTCGTCCATAAAATTTACGCGAACTTCAATTTTCATCTTTAAATTATTGAAATATTATATTTAGGCCAAAATACTTTATTAGTTCCTAAAGTTCACATATGAAGCATTCCTAATCTCCAAAATTTCAAATGAAAGCAATTGGTATTTGGAGTTTAAAAAATGAGCACTAGCCCATCCATTAATTTCCTTGCTTACATATGTGGCGAAACAACGATGTCGCAAAACTTTTGTTTTTTTTCGCTTTAACCCAATTTTTGTAAGGAAAAAAAAAATATTATTTTCATCCATAAAATTTATGCAAACTTCAATTTTCGTCTTTAAATTATTGAAATATTATATTTAGGCCAAAATACTTTATTAGTTCCTGAAGTTTACATATGAAGCATTCTTAATCTCCAAAGTTTCAAATGAAATCTATTGGCCTTTGGAGTTTAAAAAATGAGCACTAGCCCTTCCATTAATTTCCTTGCTTACATATGTAGCGAAACAACGACGTCGTAAAACTTTAATTTTTTTTGCTTTAACCCAATTTTTGTAAGGAAAAAAAAAAATATTATTTTCGTCCATAAAATTTATGCCAACTTCAATTTTCGTCTTTAAATTATTGAAATATTATATTTAGCCCAAAATACTTTATTAGTTTCTGAAGTTTACATATGAAGCATTTTTAATCTCCAAAGTTCCAAATGAAATCTATTGGTCTTTGGAGTTTAAAAAATGAGTACTAGCCCTTCCATTAATTTCCTTGCTTACATACGTAGCGAAACAACGATGTCGCAAAAATTTAATTTTTTTTGCTTTAACCCAATTTTTGTAAGGAAATTTTTTTTTTTTTGGTCCATAAAATTTACGCGAACTTCAATTTTCGTATTTAAATTATTGAAATATTATATTTAGGCCAAAATACTTTATTAGTTCCTGAAGTTTACATATGAAGCATTCTTAATCTCCAAAGTTTCAAATGAAATCTATTGGTCCTTGGAGTTTAAAAAATGAGCACTAGCCCTTCCATTAATTTCCTTGCTTACATATGTAGCAAAACAACAACGTCGCAAAAATTTAATTTTTTTTGCTTTAACCCAATTTTTTGTAAGGAAAAAAAATATTATTTCCGTCCATAAAATTTACGCGAACTTCAATTTTCATCTTTAATGTTATATTTAGGTCAAAATACTTTATTACTTCCTATTTTACATATGAAGCATTCTTAATCTCCAAAGTTTCAAATAAAATCTATTGGTCTTTTTTTTTGCTAAAATCTATCTATTGGTCTTTGAAGTTTAAAAAATGAGCACTAGCCCTTCCATTAATTTCCTTGCTTGCTTACATATGTAGCAAAACAACGACGTCGCAAAACTTTAATTTTTTTTTTGCTTTAACCCAATTTTTGTAAGGAAAAAAGATATGATTTTCGTCCATAAAATTTACGCCAACTTCAATTTTCGTCTTTAAATTATTGAATTATTATATTTAGGCCAAAATACTTTATTAGTTTCCAAAGTTTACGTATGAAGCATTCTTAATCTCCAAAGTTTCAAATGAAAGCTATTAGTCTTTGGAGTTTAAAAAATGAGCACTAGTCCTTCCATTAATTTCCTTGCTTACATATGTAGTGAAACAACGACTTCACAAAACTTTAATTTTTTTTGCTTTTACCCAATTTTTGTAAGGAAAAAAAATTATTTTCATTCCTAAAATTTACGCGAACTTCAATTTTCCTCTTGAAATTATTGAAATATTATATTTAGGCCAAAAATCATTATTAGTTCATGAAGTTTACATATAAAGCATTCTTCTTCTTCTTTTTTTTTTTTTTTGAAAGGGGGGGTATTCATTCAATTAAAGTAGTGAAAGATCACGATACAAGGCATCAACTGCTGGTGGGGGAGAGTCCTCCATCCAGTAAACATCCTCATCCAAATTATTTCTAGCATATTGGGCCAAAACATGTGCCACTTGATTCCCACCCCTCCTAATACAGCCAACACTAACCCATTGCAAATTCAGCAACAAACGACGAATGTCATCCACCACATTGCCAAATGGAGAAGAGTTTTCCAAAGAAGAAGAGATAGCATGCATAACATTGATGTTATCCCCTTCAACCATCAACCTCGAGAATCTAGCATCCCCTGCAAACTCTAATGCTCTTCGGCAAGCAAGAAGTTCTGCTTCATCACTTGTGCGCACCATCGGGCCCCTAGCACTCATAGCAGCCATTACCTCCCCTTTTTCATTTCGAATTGTTGACGTGTATAATATTGTGGGCTTTAGGTCTAGTTAGATTACTTGTATAGCACACAGTCTTGTACTACACTCTTGCTTGTACCGCACACATATTTACTTGTACTGCACTCATATGCCTCCTATATAAAGGCATCCATGCATATTCTTTGATTAAGAAATACAATACAATAACATTCAGTATTTCTAACATGGTATCAGAGCCACTGCGCTCGATTCTCAACTACATTATTGGTGTTACTCCATTCTCAACTACGTTTTCACCGTCACAACAGTCGCTGCAGCCTTTTGCCGTTGAACCTCTGACGTCTTCCAGCCGTTCTCTTTACGTTCCAGACCTGCAGCCACGGCTGTTGAGGAGTCCTACACTTTACAGACCACTGCACGTACCGTCACCGTCGTGAATATTGCTCCGATCACATTTCTGCAAGTACCACTAAAATCGTCTTCCTCCGATCTACACGCTGGTGGAAGCCTCGCAGCCATCAGAATCGCCACGCGCCCTCACACGCCGCCCAAAGGTTCTGCTTCAGCAGTCCACGCGCCACACGTGCCGTCTTAAGCTTCATGCTGACGTCACCCGTGACGTCATCAGTGCCACGTTAGCCCTAGCTTACATCAACATCCAGTCATTTGCTAACGTCAGCACCACGTCATCCTACTGACGTCAGCGCCGCTGACCGTTGACCGCGTGGACTTTGACCGTTGAATTTTTAGGGTTGACTTTTTTCAGTCCAAGTTCTCCTTACCCAGTTTTTTGCGTAGATTTCATTTTTGCAATATGTTTTTGCATATTTTGTCTCTAAATGGATAAAAAGATATTTTTCTTCCTCGCCCCATCAATACTATATTGGAGGGGAATTGGAATTACTTATCTTGGTCTCAAACTATGCGCAGTTTTCTTAAGGGTCGCATGCTCTGGCATTATTGTACCGGTGCAGTCACTATTCTTGTCAAGGGGGTAAGTGAAGAAGATGCTGCCTTCCTTAATCGCATGATTGAATGGGATAGTCACAACCACATGATCCTCACATGGATTCGGAACACTTCCATTCCCTCCATCGCTAATCTATTGGGCAGCTTTGATGATGCAAAATCAGCATGGGATATTTTGGCCAAAAGGTACTCTACTATTCACGGATCCATGAAATATCAGTTAGTTGTTGAATTGCATCAACTCAGGCAAGAACCAGGACAATCCATCAATGACTACTATGATCAACTTCGCTTCATTTGGGACTAAATTGACATTTCTGATCCAACTTCGGCATGCTCAAAGGATGCTTAGCAATATGCAACCATTAGAGATGAATTTCGTCTCTATGAATTCCTGATGTCACTGCATAAGGACTTTGAGCCCATCCGAGGTCAGCTTCTTAGTCGCAGTCCTCCTCCTTCTCTTGATACTGCTGTAAATGAGTTGGTCAGATAAGAAACTCGTCTTACAACACTTCAAGCTCAGAATAAGCTGAATGTTCAAATTATTACTCCTTCTGCTCCTCCTATAGAGCAACCTTAGCAATCAGGTGATTCCTCTGGCTCTAGCAATCGTCGCAAGCAGACCAACAAAAGATTCTGTAACTATTGCAAGTGTCCTGGCCACACCATTGAGACTTGTTACCGTCGCAACAAATCTACTGCTGCTGTTGCTAATACTGAGCCTACTCCGCCGATACCTTCCATTTCAGCTGAGTCCCAGTCTTCTGGATCCACTATCAACCTTTCCCCCACTAAACTACAGGATATCATAGCTCAGGCTGTTCGTATGGCTGGTAATGCATCTTGATGGAAATTTAGACCCCTTAAACAACCAGATTGCGTAGCCTAGATTAATTAGCCAAGTTGTTACTTAGTCAAATTATGCAATTCTAGGTTAAAGCAATCAAACAATCATATCAAGAATAATAATGCAGCGGAAAATAAATGAACACAAGATATGATCACCCAGGAAACCACACGGTAAAAACCTGGGGAGGATTTGACCCACCGATCCTCAAGGCATAACAAAATTCACTATGAAAGAATTGAAGTTCTTACAAAAGGACTACAAGCTCCCCGCTCGACTTCCTAATGCTACCCACCAGTAGAACTTCCTGACACGACCACGCGCAGGCTCCGAATCCACGGACTACTTCTTTCTTGAATTCCTCAATCAGCTACAAGCTCCCCGCTTGCTTTTCTTTTAAGTTCCAATGGTTGCAACGGTAATGATCTTCAAGATGTTGAAATCATCTCTACCTTGAAAACCCTAAGTTTTGTGTAAAGGAAAGCTCCTCAAAGATCTCACAAGAGATTCACACAAAACAGCAATGTATGAGCAACAAAGCAATATGGACAACCTTCAAAAACGTGGCTAAGGTTTAGTTTATATACCTAGGGTAAAAACATAAAACCCTAAACGTTTAATGAAGTAGGGCTGAGTTGGAAATTCTGCAGAAAAATCAACCTGTGCGATTTTCGATCGATCGAGTCTATTCTTCGATCGATCGAGCCAGGCCGAAAGTCCCAAGTACTTCTGCAGCCACTCGATTCCAACTTTACAATATTAAACCAACTTTGAGCAAGTCTAAATAAGACTAAATACAATGTTTTGATCATGGTTTGCCAACATTACAAATTAGAGTTCTAAATACATAAAATCCTAAGACCTTAGAACCTAACAAACTCCCCCTTTGGCAATCCGTGACAAAACCCTAAATAAAAGCTCAAAGTTTTACAAGTAAAAAGCCCTTTACAAAGATAATGCTCATAAATTCAAATTCAGCCTAACTACTATCCATCAGTTGCAAGTGTAGACAGCAGCTTAGTTGAATCAACCTGTATAATCCTGAAATACTCAACAAACGCATAAACGCATGTGTGACAGTAAAGAGTAAAACAACAGGTATAACATTCTTGTAAGATTCACACAACACAAAATAAAGACATATACGAATGATCAACTCAATCAATATAAATCAATACGCAGTGAATCACAAAACAACAAGAATCAATAAAAAATAACATGTATATCAATCAATGTTACTCCCCCTAACATGAATATCCTCCAAAAAAAATGATATACAAAGTGAAGCACCTAGATACAATCTAAAACTCCACTAGCTCCTCTAAAACAAAAAAAATCTCCCCCTAACTACAAAAACTCCACTACAAGTCAAAAACTCCACTCCCCCTTTTTGTGACGGAATGCCAAAGGACAATCACAAGTCGCCATCAAAAGGAGGTGGTGAGGGTGAATGAAGACGCGCAAAATCAGCTCGGAGAGCACGAATCTCGTCCAGCAAGTCCACCAAAATCTGACCATGAGCCGCCTGAACGGTCATGACAGTCTCCAAAGTACGACGAACATCGAAGTCGGCCGAAGGAGGTGGAGGAATATTAGCAGCAGCAGCATCATCACCAACTGGATCAGGAATATCCTCACCAGCAAGACCTGCAGAAGAAGAAGGAGGAGGTGCGCTACTAGAGGGCGCAGACCTAGGGTGTTTAGAACCAGCTCGAAGATGAGCAGCCCTCTGTCTAAGAAAAGACGCACCTATAGGAGCTATCACATGAACGGGCTCAGAGGAAGGAAAGCCACTAATATCAAGATAAAGAAGAATCCTATGAATGAAAATAGGATGTACAAGAGCATGAGCAGAAGATGAACTCCTATAAACATCGTTCAAAGAACGAAGAAAAAGATGGGGAAAACTAATAGGAGCATCAGTAACCAGAGCGTACAAAAATACACACCTCTCAAGAGGAATAGTGTGAACATGGGAAATGGGCCAGATAGAATGACAAGCTATCCTAAAGAACAGATAGTGTAACCCGGAGAGCTCAGCAGAAGTGATCCGAGGATCAGAACCCCACTGGACAGTAGTCCCAGTGATGTAAGACAAGACATCACTAATCTCGGGAGACACGTCATATGGATAGACAGGATGCAGAACCAATGGTACCCCTAGAGCAGCAGCCACTATCTGAGGAGTAATGGTGTACTCTACGCCTCGTATCCAACTCTTGACTAGAGTGTTAGAATCATAGATGCGGATAGAGATGTTCGAGTAGAACTCTCTTATCAAGACAGAAGGTGGAGGAGGATCAGAAACATCCACCAAGGGTAACCAGCCCCGACGCTCAAAATTTGCCCTAATGGCAGGATCGAGTTCATCTAACAACACAGAACGCTCAGCCCATATCTTTCTCCTAATGTTTAGCTTCTCAAAAATCTCTTGGTTTTTCTCACTCGAAAACTTCTCACGATTAAAGGATGGAGGGGGTGAAGGAGAAGGTGAGGGAACATTCCTATGGGCTCTAGTCTTCCTAGGCATAGTGCTAAGGAAAGGACAGAGACACAAAGTGAAAACCACAAAGAACAAGAGAAAACAAAACCAAGGGCAGACTGCAAATTAGCACAATAAAGAATATAGAACAAAAAAAATCTATATGATGCATGAACAATAAAATGTTGTGATGCATGATCTAATGCAGTAAACAATTAAGTTTAATTGAGAGTAATTTGACAAAATTGGCTTGAACAGGGAATTTCTATCAAAAATCCCAAAAATTGAGAACCACTTGTTGAAATTTTTTAAATATAATGATGAATTGAGCATTACAAAACACATCACATAGATTATAATGCTTAATTACAACGACACAACAAGCCAATTTCATCAAATTCTACCCAATTTAACAAAAGCCCCAATTCGGATCAAGAACAAACCCTAGATTTTTCAATTTTTCACCAAACTCAAAATTGATCAAATTAACCACCAAGGATCATTTTTATGATGTGTCCCCACAAAAACCCAATGATCAATTGCATAAAATATGGCTTGAATCAAATGAAAATCCCAAAAATGCAAAGTGCGAAAATCGCCCCTAAATGCATGAATATATGCATGAAATGATGAAAATTAAATCAAAAGGAAGGGCAAAAGGGTCTTACCGGCTTGAGGAGAGAGAGATTTTGCAAAAACTTCGAAAGAAAACGACAAAAATCGCTATGTGGAGCCTTGCCAACTCGGAGAGAGAGAGGAAAAAGTTTGAAAAGTTTGAATAGTGAGTTTGAAAAAATCATATCTGAACTTTTAAAAAAACTTTTTCACGATATTCGATCGATCGAAACACACAGTCATTTTAAGACAAATGAGAGCACTTTTTCGATTGATCGAAAAACAGGCTGGATCGATCGAAATGGGCAGAGGCTCACTGAATTTTTAGAAAAATCACAGTTTTTGAAAAACACAAACCTAATTTTGAAAATAACTCCTCAAAGCATTAAATTGAAGAAACAAAATGCATGAGTATGAGATGGAATGCTCTTTCAAAAACCCAAAATTTTGAACCCAATTTTCTCATAACAAATTTCAATCAATCTCCCATTGAATTTTCTCAAGCAACAGATATGTTGTGCACAAATCTCAAGATAATTTCAAACTTGGTTGGTCAGACCAAAAACACACACACTAGCATGTACAGTGTTTAACATAGAGTAACTTGTGTAGTGTGTGAAACTAGTAGACAACTTGAGATACATGTGAGGTGATATGTGAATAGCAATCAAACACAAAGTCTACACAATTCATCACATAGAATTTAAAAGAGACTATCACCTAAAGAGTTACATCCTATAACTCCCACATCTCCTAGAACAAAAGCTTGCAATCATGTAAGTTTCTTATATTTTTGCCCCCTTAGTATGTGAAATATATTATGTGAAATGGCATCAAGCCTAATAGTACACACCAGTTTGAATTAAGTGAATTGGCATCAAGCCTAATAGTACACACCAGTTTTAATTTAATTGAGGCTACACCTTATGTTCTTTTTGTGCATGTGCTACACTTTCTCGAGCACAAAATCTTATGATATGCACTAAGGTGTTCATGATTGGCTAGTGAACAGTGGTGAGATGGTTATTTATGCCTTTCTCAAAAGAATCAAGTCTGACAGTCAAAAAACATGTGACTTCAAGATCAAGACAAAGTGATTAATAACCACACACATCTTTCCCACACAAAATGCACTACAAAGTTTCAACTAGTCAAGTGCAATGAATAAGTTCATCAAAGTTAAACAAGGTACACAAGACATGATATGTGTAAAAAGATAGACCAACCTTGTTTTTCAAAAATCAAGAAGAATAGTGTCAAACATAATTTTAGCTTTCTCTTTTTCCCTTTTTTTTTAAAATTTTTTTTTAATTATTAAAAGAGAAAACAAATAAATCCTAGAATGAAATGCGTGAATGTAATGCAATGCAAGTCCTAGAACAAAAACACAAAAAATCAAATAACAATGGTCACAAAGGAAAAGAGCAATGAAGCACAAGGACCATGTCAAAAAGACTCAATTAGTTCGAGTCTTTTGCATCCAAAACTTTTTAAATGCACCACGAGCATTGGAGTTCTTATTCACATTCGAGTGATTCCCAACTCCAGGATTGGAATAAAGGTTTAACACCTTTACCAATTCACCAATTAATGCCATTGGATCTTGTGCTTGAGGCACAGGCACTTTTGGTTTATTTGCTCTCTTATCAGCTTGAAGCTTGTAACAGTTAGGACGAATGTGTCTAGACTTACCACAATAATGACAAACCCATGCAGGTTTACCTTGCATCTTGTCCTTAGATTTGGTAGGCTCCTTAGGTTTAGAATCTCTTAAGTCTACCCTAATCTTCTTAGGTGGTGAAACTTCTACAGGTTTAACTACCTCACTCACAGGCAGTTTGACAGTTTCACTCACAACCTCACTCACAGAGGGTTCAGAAGAAGAAGAAGGAATAAAAGTAGTGGAATGTGGTGCAGAATCAAAGATGCTTTCAACATATCCTAACCCAGTTTTATCAGAAGGATACTTTTGAACATTCAGCATGTGATCAAGTTTAGAACTAGCAGATCTAGCAACAGATAAATCATGTTCCAAAGTTCTAACTTTATCAAGCAAAAGCATGTTCTCAGATTTAACATTATTCAAAAGCTCATTAGTATCAAACAGTTTAACAAGCAAATTTTTCTTTTCAAGCTCAAGAGAATCAATTTTCTTTAGGCCAAGTTCAACTTTCATAGCATCCTTTGCAGCAATTTTGCAAAGTTTGTTATAGGCCTCTTGAAGATCTGCATTTTCAGAGAGTTCCCCATCAGAAGGGTTCTCTTCAGCAGATATGCTTTCATTGACTATAGCAGTAGCCGTGAAAGCAATGAAGTTTCCATCCTCGTCACCACCGGACTCATCATCAGAAACCTCATTATCACTAAGGGTTACAGCCATAGCTTTACCCTTAGTCCTCAAGAATGTAGGACATTCAGATTTCACATGACCATACCCTTGACAGCCAAAACACTGAGGACCCAAAGAGTTATTAGAAGATTGACCAAAATTTTCTCTAGGTTTTTCAAAATTGTTAACCTTAGTGGGATCATTCTTCCTAAAATTTCTAGGTTCAGCAGTGTAAGTACCTCTAGCCTTTCTATTTGTATTCCTAAGAAAGTTCTTAAAGTTTTTGGCAAGATAGGCAATCTCTGTAGCAGAGAGCTCATCATCAAATCCACCACCATCAACATCATCAACTGACTTAAGAGCCATTGATTTGGATTTGTTCGCTTTAGGTAGGTCAGACTCATAGGATTGAAGAGATCCTACAAGCTCATCAACAGGGATGGAGTCCACATCCTTGCTTTCAGTGATGGCAGTCACTTTGGGTCTAAAGTCTTCAGTTAAAGATCTAAGAATCTTCCTAACAATTTTAGGTTGATCATAGATTTCACCCAAATTAAAAGCAGAATTGACAATATCATTTAATTTAGCATAGAATTCATCAAAAGATTCATCGTCAGACATTCTAATGCTTTCAAATCTAGAAGTCAATTGTTGCAGTTTGTTTATCTTAACTGCCTTTGTGCCTTCATGCACAGTTTGGAGGATTTTCCAAGCAATATGAGCAACCTCAACATTAGAGATCCTCTTAAATTCCTCCATAGAAACAGCATTAAAGATGGCATTCATAGCTTTGCTATTGAAGCTTGCTGCTTCTTTTTCAGAAGTTTGCCACTCACTCACAGGAGTAGCGGGCTTCTCCCATCCGTATTCAACGGAATTCCAAACCCTTTCATCAATGGATTTCAGGAATGCTTTCATCCTTACTTTCCAATAAGCATAGTTGTTCCCATCAAAGTGAGGAGGAACAAACAGAGAGTGTCCATGCTCCATGACAACAGGGGTCAAGGATCAGCTCAGAGATTAAAAATCTCAAACAAAAAGAGCTACCTGCTCTGATACCACTTGATGGAAATTTAGACCCCTTAAACAACCAGATTGCGTAGCCTAGATTAATTAGCTAAGTTGTTACTTAGTCAAATTATGCAATTCTAGGTTAAAGCAATCAAACAATCATATCAAGAATAATAATGAGCGGAAAATAAATGAACACAAGATATGATCACCCAGGAAACCACATGGTAAAAACCTGGGGAGGATTTGACCCACCGATCCTCAAGGCATAACAGAATTCACTATGAAAGAATTGAAGTTCTTACAAAAGGACTACAAGCTCCCCGCTCGACTTCCTAATGCTACCCACCAGTAGAACTTCCTGACACGACCACGCGCAGGCTCCGAATCCACGGACTACTTCTTTCTTGAATTCCTCAATCAGCTACAAGCTCCCCGCTTGCTTTTCTTTTAAGTTCCAATGGTTGCAACGGTAATGATCTTCAAGATGTTGAAATCATCTCTACCTTGAAAACCCTAAGTTTTGTGTAAAGGAAAGCTCCTCAAAGATCTCACAAGAGATTCACACAAAACAGCAATGTATGAGCAACAAAGCAATATGGACAACCTTCAAAAACGTGGCTAAGGTTTAGTTTATATACCTAGGGTAAAAACATAAAACCCTAAACGTTTAATGAAGTAGGGCTGAGTTGGAAATTCTGCAGAAAAATCAACCTGTGCGATTTTCGATCGATCGAGTCTATTCTTCGATCGATCGAGCCAGGCCGAAAGTCCCAAGTATTTCTGCAGCCACTCGATTCCAACTTTACAATATTAAACCAACTTTGAGCAAGTCTAAATAAGACTAAATACAATGTTTTGATCATGGTTTGCCAACATTACAAATTAGAGTTCTAAATACATAAAATCCTAAGACCTTAGAACCTAACACATCTCTTTCCACTGCTCTCTCAGTTCTACTTGGTAAGTCTCAAACTTGACTTTTTGATTCTGTCTGCTGCAATCACATGACACCTCACTCGTCCTTATTCTCCAAACTTGACCCTGCACCAAATCCTCTTAATATTCATATAGCTGATGGTTCCACCATGCATGGGAATAGTCTAGGTTTTGTTTTGACCTCCAACCTCTCTGTTCCCAGGGTCTTTCATGTACTTGACCTATTCTATAATTTGTGTTCTATGGGACAATTAGCTGAACTAGGATATCGCCTTATTTTTTACTATTCTGGGTGTATTGTACAGGATCTGAGGACGAGTCAAGAGCTTGGGACTAATCCTAGAGTTAGACGTATATTTCTCGTGGATAATCTTTATCTTCCACCTGTTGCTCCTATTTTTGTTGCTGCTGCAGTTGCTACGGTTTCCTCCTTACCTTCTCTCGCACTTTGGCATTCTCGTCTTGGTCATGCCCCATCTTCTCGGGTACAACAGTTAGCTTCTCAGGGTCTGTTAGGTTCTATGTCCAAAGACAATTTTGATTGTACTTCTTGCCAGTTAGGAAAATAGCCAATTTTACCTTTCAATAATAGTGACTCTATCTCTAATAGTATTTTTGAGTTAATTCATTCTGATGTTTGGGGACCTTCTTCTGTTACTAGTATTGATGGATCTCGATATTTTGTTGTTTTTATTGATGATTATTCTCGTTATAGTTGGATTTTTCCTATGAAATCCCGTTCTGAAATCTTATCAATATACAGTGACTTTGCAAAAATGGTTGAAACACAATTCTCCAAACGTATCAAAACCTTTCAATCTGATAATGCTCTTGAATATATTTAATATGCTTTTCAAGCTCTGTTACATTCCTATGGCACTATACATCATCTAACTTGTCCAAGTACCTCTCAGCAAAATGGTCGAGCCGAAATAAAATTTCATCATATTCTTGACACTGTTCGTGCTCTTCTTCTTTTTGCCACAGTTCGTGCCCCATTTTGGGGTAAAGCCGCTCTTCATGCTGTTCATGCTATTAATCGCATTCCAAGCACTGTTATCCATAATCAAACTCCGTATGAGCGTCTTTTTGGGTCACCCCCCTGACTATCATTACTTTCGCTCTTTCGAATCTGCTTGTTTTGTTCTCCTTCAACCTCATGAGCACAACAAACTTGAGTCTCGATCTAGACTTTGTTGTTTCCTTGGTTATGGCGAAACTCAAAAAGGGTATCGGTGTTATGATCCTGTCTCTCATCGTCTCCGTGTTTCCCGTAATGTTGTCTTTTGAGAACACTGCTTATTTGTTGAATTCTCTCATTTTCGTTCTTCCCTGACTAACTCCTCTGTTTTAGAAATATTTCCAAATGAGTCTCGTGTTTCTTCTACAAATAATCTTGATCCTCCTTTGGACTTCTCTCTAGATATTTTTGTATGCTTCTCCTAGACAGGTTGAAGATGAACAGGTTGATGACGAGCTACCCCACCTTGAGCCTGGGTCCCCTGCTCCTGCTCTGCCTGAAGATCCTCCACAAGACATTCCACCTCGCCACTCAACCCGAGTAAGATCCATTCCTGTACATTTACTTGACTATCATTATTACACTGCCCTTGCTACACTCCACGAGCCTCAAACCTTTCGTGAGGCCTCCACTGACCCTTTATGGCAGATTGCAATGAAAGAGGAACTTGATGCATTAACCAAAAACCATACTTGGGATCTAGTTACTCTCCTTCCTGGACAGTCTGTGGTTGGTTGTAAGTGGATCTATAAGATCAAGACTCGCTCTGATGGGTCCATTGAGCGCTACAAGGCTCGTCTGGTTGCAAAAGGTTTTACACAGGAGTATGTGATTGATTATGAAGAGACTTTTGCCCTAGTTGCTCGTATCTCATCTGTTCATGCCCTCCTAGCTGTTGTCGCTGCTAGTAAATAGGACATTTTTCAGATAGATGTTAAAAATGCCTTCCTTAATGGGGATCTGAATGAAGAAGTCTATATGCAACCTCCTCTTGATCTATCTGTTGAATCAAATAAGGTTTGTCGCCTTCGACGTGCACTTTATGGCCTTAAACAAGCTCCACGCGCTTGGTTTTCCAAGTTCAACTCCACCATCTTTCGCTTAGGTTACACTGCCAGTCCTTATGATTCTGCCTTATTTCTTCGTTGCAATGATAAAGGAACCATTTTACTTCTCCTGTATGTGGATGATATGATCATAACTGGTGATGACCTCAATGACATTCAAGAACTCAAGGATTTTCTCAGTCAGCAGTTTGAGATGAAAGATCTTGGACATCTCAGCTATTTCTTGGGTCTTGAAATCACGCATTCCACCGATGGTCTTTATATGCCAAGTATGCTTCTAATCTTTTGTCTCGGGCTGGACTCACTGACAGCAAGACCGTTGACACTCCAATTGAACTTAATGCGCATCTGAAACCCTCGGGAGGGAAACCATTGTCTAATCCCTTTCTTTATAGACGATTGGTCGGCAGCTTAGTTTATCTCACAGTTACTCGTCCAGACATTTCCTATGCTGTTCATCAGGTGAGCCAGTATCTGTCTGCTCCACGATCAACTCACTATGCTGCTGTTCTGTGCATTCTTCGATACTTAAAGGGCACTATCTTCCATGGCCTTTTCTACTCAGCTCAGTCTCCTCTTGTACTCCATGCATTCTCTGATGCTGATTGGGCAGGAGATCCCACTAATCGCAGGTCCACTACGGGTTATTGTTTTCTTCTTGGTTCTTCTTTGATTTCTTGGCGAAGTAAGAAGCAAACTTTTGTGGCCCGCTCCAGTACTGAAGTAGGATATCGTGCCCTTGCTGATACCACATCTGAGCTCCTTTGGTTGCGTTGGCTTCTTAAGGATTTAGGTGTGTCCATATCCTCTGCTACTCCTATTTATTGTTAAAACCAAAGTGCCATTCATATTGCTCACAATGATGTCTTCCATGAACAAACTAAACACATCGAGATTGATTGTCATTTTATCCGTTATCATCTTGTCCATGGTGCTCTTAAGCTCTTCTCAGTCTCCTCCAAAGATCAACTTGCTAATATCTTCACCAAGTCACATCCTAAGGGACGCCTTCGTGATTTGGTTGACAACCTCAAGTTAGTCTCACACCCACCTTGAGTTTGAGGGGGGCTGTTAACGTGTATAATATTGTGGGCTTTAGGCCCAGTTAGATTACTTGTATAGCACACAGTCTTGTACTACACTCTTACTTGTACCGCACACATATTTACTTGTACTGCACTCATATGTCTTCTATATAAAGGCATCCATGTATATTCTTTGATTAAGAAATACAATACAATAACATTCAGTATTTCTAACACGAATTATTGCACCAATACCTGTTCTGCCTGAATCCGAAAAGACAACTGCATCAAAGTTCAGTTTAAACTCTTTCGGTGGCGGTGGCTGCCATGTATCTCCATTTGGTTGCTGTGCTCGCTGTACGTCCAGCCAGGTTTGCGAGATTCTCAACTCTGCGATATACTCCTTAGCCCGATTAGTCAAACTACTTGGCACCTTCAATTGTCCTCCATGCAGCAAGCAGTTACGCTGGTTCCAAACAAGCCATGCTTGGGTCCAAAATAACTCAATCTCATCTTGATTAAGACGCTCCAACAACTCCTCCATCAGTTGCACCATATCAGTCTAGCCGTGACCAGCCTTCTGCAGCTTACGAGAACTTCCAGCCCATAAATCTTGGACTGCAGCACAATCCCAAAGGGCATGAATAGTGGACTCCATTTCTCTTATACAAACCGAGCATCTATTGGTCTTTGGAGTTTAAAAAATGAGCACTAGCCCTTCCATTAATTTCCCTACCTACATATGTAGCGAAACGACAACGTGGCAAAACTTTAATATTTTTTTTGCTAAAAAATAATTATACATATGTTGGGTCTAGAGCAACCCGTGGACAAAATCTCTAGTTTGAAATAGACCAACGAGAGAGAGAAAGAATAGTTGACCCGAGTTCTTAAAGGTGCTTAGAAATTGCTTATTCTATGGGCCTTATTGTAAAAGTTCCAATGGATGAAAGTAGCTGAGACATTATTCATATCTATTGTCGAGCGTGGGCAATGCTGGATAGGTGTTTTTCTTTTTTTTAAAGAATGTTGAATAGGTGTTAATTAATCTATCCTTGCATTGTTGTCACAGTAGGATTTTTGTTCACTTTAAAGTTTAAACATGAAAAACTTTATAACTAACGTAGGTGAAGAAGCCCAATTTTAATTAATGGATTTCAGAGAGACTATTGTGGCATATTGTGTAACATGCTAGATCTTACCATCCTAAATTAATTTGGGAATCCTTTTGAGCACAAAAGAGTCCTTCCGGAGACAAAAGCAATAGAATAATTTCTTATGTATAATTTTTTAGTTAAAAAAAAATTTGCCACATCATTTTAAAAAAGCCACTTCATCATTTCATTAGACACATAAACAAGAAAACTAGACTTTTGTTCACTTTAAAGTTTAAACATGAAAAACTTTATAACTAACGTAGGTGAACAAGTCCAATTTTAATTAATGGATTTCAGAGAGACTATTGTGGCATATTGTGTAACATGCTAGATCTTACCATCCTAAATTAATTTGAGAATCCTTTTGAACACAAAAGAGTCCTTCCGGAGACAAAAGCAATAGAATAATTTCTTATGTATAATTTTTTAGTTAAAAAAAATTTGCCACATCATTTTAAAAAAGCCACTTCATCATTTCATTAGACACATAAACAAGAAAACTAACTGAAGTTAACAAAGGGATTAATAGTTCTCATTTTTAAAATTTCAGGGACCAATAGCACTCATTTGAAATTTCAGAGATCAAAACTGCTCAGTAAGTAAAGTTCATGAGCCAATAGTGAATTTTGGCGTACACTTTATGTCATTTTATTCACTTCCATTAACTTTAAATACTACATGTCTAACATAATGTTTATGGTGAAATTACTTAATTTGACTTGAAGCACTAAATACATTCTTTTTTTAAAAAAAGGGAAGTATCCTGTATCAAAAATGTTTAACCCTATAAATGTTTTGTAGTGCATAGTGTTTTTTTTTTTTTTTTTTTTTTTTTTAAATAATAATAAAATAAAATTAAGTGCAACTTTATTGGTGATTGTTAGGAAGAAAGGCATTTACCTATCACACTTTTGACTGGTATTCAAAAATAAATAAATAAATAAATGTGTCTCTTTTCTTTTGATTGAATAAATGTGTCTATTATTCATTTCATGGTGATATTTTTTTTTAAGCATAAAGTCAAAAACACCAATGGCTATTTTTTTAGTGTGTTTGTGAGTTGATTCGATTACGTGTTCCTCATTCAATAACAAGAGAACTTATAAATTAATAATAATATTTACAAATTAAAAATCTTCATCCGCCAAAGAAATCAATTCTAAGTGTTGACATCGATCGAGCTTAACCTAGTATTGAGATATATGAAATATTCATGATATCTAATTATCTATGTAGTATTTGCATATATAAAAGTCAAAAGAAAAGCCACTTGCCGAGGACAAAAGTTCTGGTCTGGGAGTAATCATTCGTGACAGTAAGGGACTTGTTATAGCTTCCATGACTGCCCGGATTTCACAACAGCTCCAGCCAGTGGAAATCGAAGCTTTTGCTGCCAACAAAGCCCTTGTATTTGCTAGGGAGATGGACATTAAAGATGCCGTTCTGGAGGGAGACTCTACAGGTGATGGAGGAGCTGAAATTCAAGAATACAGGACTAACCCCGTTCGGTTTACTGCTACAGGATTCCTTAGATTTATCTGCCGGGTTTTCAAAATTGTCTTTACTCTCATATTAAGAGAGAGGGCAACACAGTTACACACAATTTGGCTCAATTGGTTGTTTATTGTTCAAATTGTGTAATATGGATGAAAGATGTTCTATCTGATGTAATGACTTCTTACCAAGCTGATTTAGCTGGTATTTCGTAATATATTGCACCTTAGTGCTGTTTCTCAAAAAAAAAAAAAAAAAAAAAAAGCCACTTGCTACCTACGTGGCAATTTAAAATTATTTGTTTTTATTTTTTATGTTTCTAATTCGTCCAACATAATCAACTATGAACTGGTTTTTTTTTTGGATTCAGGAGCAGTACTCTTCTTTCCTACCACGCAAAAATATTTTTTATTTTCAAGTCGTGGGTTGTAATATTTGTTTAATAAGTCATATATGTTTCCTTAATTGGTTCGTTGAATATAGAAGTATGAAAGTATGCAACTATGTATTATTAACAATATTAAGTCGACCATTCCAAATAAATAAATATAAATATAATTGACGATGTAAGGGTCGTCAATGGGCCGGGTCGGGCTGGCCCGGCCCATTTTTACTTGGCCCAAGGGCACAATGGGCTGGGCATAATGGGCTATTAACTAGTTAACGGGCCGGGTCGGGCTGGGCCGAAAGAGAAAACCCCAGCCCACGACCCTGCCTATGGGCAATGCCTATTTTGTCTTTAACGGGCTAGGCTACTAGGTTGGGCCTAATGGGCTACTCATGAGATTGCGTTAGCATATTATTTTTAGAAATAAATAATCAATTTTTAATAAGGGAATAATCAATCTAGTTTTTTTTAAAGGAAAGAATCAAAGAATTTAATACTTAATTACAATTTTTTTTTATAGTCAAATCTATTTAATTTTCTGTTTTGTTGATGGAAACTTATTTAACTTTTTTTTAAATAAGGTTTCAAATAGTTTTTTATTTTTATCTTTAATAAAAAAAAATCAAATGGTTAATTCAAATTTGCTAGACTACTAGAAAAATATATATTTAATAAACTAAGTTTAGCACAATTACTTTAAGTATCTTAGTGGTTGGGAGAGTTTTCTTAAGAAATTCTATTACAATATCTCAAGATCAATCCTTCATACACTTCCTATATATTTTTGTTAAAAATTCTAAGTTATTGGACTGGGCAACGGGTTGGGCCAACGGGCTGGACTACTGGGTTAGCCCACCGGGTGCCCATGCGCATAAAAACTAGCCCACGGCCTAACCTACTGGGCTAGTGGGCTACCCATGGGCCTCAATAACAACGGGCCGGGCCGCCCATTAGCCCGATGGGTTGCCGGGTTTTTGGGTCCGGCCATGGGCCATGGGCTATTTGATGACCCTTAACGATGTACTACTATTATCTACGGAAACCCAACCTCCTAACATTGGCCATGGTTGCTTGGAGTCTTTGATGTCTATAGTTTTCAAATATATGCCACATTTGATTTACTTGTGGTTGTGGTTCCTATGACTCTATACTTATTAGAGTACACTACTGTGTGATACTTAATTAAAAATAGATGTGAATAAATCTAAATTATCTATATCATATTATATATAATAAAAGTTGGGCTTAGACGCCGTTGTTGCGCCAAGTGGCTTCACCAAATTGCAGAAATTTTATTAAATTTTTAGATTTTTAAAGAAATAAAAAGGAATAGTATATGTATGGTCAGTTTTTGGCGGCCCAAGCCCAAAGTATGGATTCAGCGCCCACTGAGCCCAAAACAATAAATTTTGTAGAGAGCGGGTGAAAGAGCTAGGCTAATAATGAGAGTAACAGTATCAAACAGCCACACCAATGGGAGAATTTGGATTAATATGTCCTCGGACTGATAGAAATGCCATGTCCGAAGAGGTGCCTTTCATTGATAATTCAATATTACAATTCTTGGAGCTACAATAATCAAATATCTTCCTCCCCTCCTTACTATCAGAGGCTTCCTTCCCTTATATAGTACTGCCTTCCTACATCTTCTCCGTCCACTTGTTCATCATCCAGGCGTCCACTTGAGTGCATGTCCCATCACCCCACTCTTAGTCTTATGTGAGTGGTGGTAGCTGAGAAAGCACTGTTCAGGGGTCTTATCCACATAAATGCGGCCAGAAAGGTAGGTACAGTGCATTAAATGTGGTGGCTGAAGTATGTCTCTTTGATATTTTTCTGTTCCCGTTATCTTTACGCGCGTCCAAGGTTCCTTTCTCTCTTAACACTTGTCAAGCAGGTCGCTTGAACCTCTCCAAGCTCGTGTTGGATCAAACCTCTTCGGATCCGAGGATGTTGGACTGCTCGGACATATGAACATCTCCTCGGATAGTACACGTTCATCTCTAGGCATTCACCTTTGACATGGGCCGGACTGAAGACCTTGCCTCCTCGGACGAAAAGTGTTCCTCATTCAGGGCCTTGGGCCCAATAAGTTGGGTTGGGTTTTTCTCCCCCCACAATAGCCCCTCAAAATTGTATTTTTTCATTCGTATCCGAAGAGAAAAAGTAGAATTTTGACTTGCCATGGAGCAAAGGCCTGCAAACAGGTAGGTTCGAACTGGCACGTGCATAAATGTAGGAACTGTCGCTTCATTAATGCCGCTGCGGTTTCCTCATTTCCCAGGCGCTGCATTAATTGCACCAGGTGGCGCTTTGTCCTTCATATCCAATGGTAACTGATTAATCCAACGGTTGCGGTTTTTCTTCGAAATTTGGGCGGGAGTGCCCCTGACCCTTCGTTTGACCCCGTATAAAGCTTCAGAAGTCATTATTCCTTCTTCACTTTGCGAATCTTCAGACGCTCCAGAGAGAAACAAACGCGCCGCTCCGTCCAAACTTCTGAGTTGCTGCTTCCAGGTCTTCCCAGAGTCATCAAGAACCTTCCTACAAGCCTTAAATCTTCTTTCCGATTTGGTCCCGGTGAGTCATCGTTCACCAAGCCATTTAATTTTCTCTTCGGCCAACAGTTTCGTCTAAGCACCATGGGAAAGCTTGAGTACATGGTGGATACCCCTGAGCGACTAGAAGCATTTAGGGCCACGTATCGCATACCTCCCAACGTGGGTGTGAGGTATTGCCCCCCAGAAAAGATTCTAACAGACCGGAAAACGGGAGAGGTGGTTATTCCCCTTATTGCCTTCAAAGAAGGGGGAATGACCATTCCCATGGGTCCTATCACCATTAGCTATCTCCGAAACCATAGGCTCACTCCCTGGCAGTGCGCACCCAACATGTTTAGGATTCTAGGGGCCATTGAGGACCTTAACCTTCACCTAGGATTAGGCCTCACCTGGCTCGACGTAGTACATCTGTACGAATGCCATAGCCAGCGAGACGCGGGATATTACCTGAAATCCCGGTCGGACGTGGTCAGGCTCATCTCTTGCCTCCCCAAATCCAACAAAGGGATGAAAGACGACTATGTGATCGTCTCGGGCGCATGGCATGACGGCCATCACTGCCCAACCAAGCATGGAAAGCCAGGTGGGCCATGTTAGATTTAGGCACATTAACTATAGGCCTAGGGTCCTCGTCCTTTAATCGTTTTTGGTTTCCTTTGTACTGCTATTTGCGAGTCTCTAACATAGCTTTGCTGTGCCTTGGAACAGATAAAAATTTCGTAGCTCCTCGGCTGAGTCTTACGAACGTTGCTGCCCTCAATTTCCTGTTGAGATCTGAGATTTTTGTGAGCGAAGACGAGCAGCTCCGATCAGCTCCTCTTATTCTGGGCTACACAGGAAATCCAAAGGGTTTCCAACCAGTCGGCAACGCAATTGTCCAAGGAGACCGCCGCCTTGCCCGTACTGACGTCGGTCAGAAGGGTTTTTTGGCGTCATACGATCTAGAGCCCGTACCACATCCACGCCCTCAAGCTATACCCCCTCTCGTCCAACCACTCCAGCAAGTCCCTCTCGGACAAGCAGCTGAAGGCGAAGGGGTCGGTTCTTCCACCTCCTCGCTAGAGGAACAGATAGATAGATTCCAGTTTGGGGGTGAGGGTTCAAGAGCCGATCGAGTGATAGAGGTTTCGGACGCTGAGGAGGATACTGACAAGCAATCGGGCATTCACCTTAATCTGTTAGCTGCTCATTCCGAAGGCTCTTCGGACGACAATATGGACCTGAGGGTTTTAATGAAAGGCAGGGGGAAAAAACCCGAGCAGAAAGACGCTGGGTCGTCAAAAGTGGTAGTGACACTGCCTCCTGCGCCCACGCAAGTTCCTGGCCCAAGTCTGAAGCCCATTCCAGACTTAAAGAAGAAAAGGCCCCACGTTGAGGTTGGGGAAAAACAAAAGCTGCCAGATAAGGGGGCCAAGCAGCAGAAGTTGGCGGACAGCCGAGCCTATAGGGCATCATCCACTGAAAGCCGAGAAGAGGCTTTTGTGGCAAATGTACGCCGAGGGGGAGGACCGAGAATCTGGTCTCCCAAGTTGGAGCTGGAGGGCGCTCCAATCCTGTGGGATACCTCCCTCAGGAATTATGACGAAGGGAGGGCAGGCTATGTCGCCGAAGCCTTGCAGCAACCACTCTTCCTTCCCCACGACATGGAGTCCTACAGGCACTTCAACCAGCAGGAACTCTTCATGTCTCTTAAGAGGGACTTAGCCATGGTAAGTGCACCCTTTATGAGTTTAAGTTTTATACTTGATTGGCCTTGTTTTTCTTCTTAACAGTGAAAGTGTTGTCATGCAGATTACTCAGCAAGTCTATGTGGCTGAGGGATTGAACAAGGAGTCTTGGGTCAAAGCCCAAGCAGCAATCCAGTCCCAGCATGAAGCAGAGGCATCCCTTGGAAAGCTGAAGGAGGAGCATTCTCGGATCTCCGAGGAGCTTAAAGAGGCGATCTCCCAGAAGCGGAGCCTCGACGCTGGGCTTAAAAATGTTGAAAAACAGGTCGAGGAGCAGCGAAAACTGCTGAATGCCTCGGACGTTAATTTGGCGACCGAACGGGAGCTGGTGAAAGGACTCAGGGCCGAGCTGCAAAAGGCTAGGGATAACGCCAAAGCAGCCGAGCAAAAGGTTCAATTGGCCAAGGAGTCAATTGAAACCGAGAAGAAGGCAGCGTACCAGTTGGGGGCAGATGTGACAGCGCGGGAACTCACTGAGCAGTTTGCCTCTGTTTGTCGCGAGTACTGCGACAAAACCTGGGAAAGAGCCTTGGACGCAGCTGGGGTACCCTCGGACTCTCCCTTGAGGCTACCTGGGAGCATCTACTATGATCCTGATATCCAAGAGATCCCAGGGGATGATCCCTCTGCCCCCCAGCCTCCTGAGGCTTCTGGGCCAAACCAGGCCGACCAGGCTCCTCCGTCCACTCTTGGCGCCAGCAAGGAAATTGGTCAGCCAGGCGCTAATGATAAGCCAGCTGAACCAGCCAAAGGAAAAGACCAAGGGTCAGGCGGAGAGAAAATTTCTTCTGAGCCCAAGGAAAAACCTACTGAAACTACTGCTCGGACTAGCCAGGCCGCTGACCCCATGCTTCCTCCAGCGAAAGAGTAGATATATAGGGTTTTTAAGAACTTGTAGTCCTTTCTTTATTTAAGAACTTGTAATCCTTTCTTTCTTGTTTTGCTGACTAAGTACATACTTTTCTTTGAATGGAATGGCCCCCTATTTGTCTTTTGAAGTTTTTGATACATGCTTTATCACTTACTACTGCTGTACATACAATCATACATTGCAATTGTGACATGATAATACAAATAACTTGACTGATACATCATAATGGTGGTGTGAGTGATAAAAATTAAAATTGAAAAGGATAGGCCGAGTAGGAGTTATTGACGAGAAATGATTTGAATAAGTGCATACGCGAGTTTCGCATGTCCTTCCAAGTAAAACATAAGTTATTACCCCTCGGTTTCACGCTAAACGTAACGGAGGAAGATATTTATAACTTAGAACCAATTTAAACTCAATCAGGAATTTTAGCACTACAAAACCCCAGTAACAACAATTGCGCGCGGGGGGAGTATCGACTAACCTGTCGCTTGGTTCACGGATCCCGAGGTTTGACTGTATTCGTGTGTTAACTTACCCTAATCACCTGGTCCGAGGACTACATGCATGATTGGATTTAAGTTTAAACACTTGAGAACTGTAACTGAGTGCTAACTAACCCAAATCATCTGGTCCGAGGACTACAGGCATGATTGGATTTAAGTTTAAACACTATAGAACTGTAACTGAGTGCTAACTAACCCAAATCATCTGGTCCGAGGACTACAGGCATGATTGGATTTAAGTTTAAACACTAGAAATGTAACTGAGTGCTAACTAACCCAAATCATCTGGTCCGAGGACTACAGGCATGATTGGATTTAAGTTTAAACACTATAGAAATGTAACTGAGTGCTAACTAACCCAAATCATCTGGTCCGAGGACTACAGGCATGATTGGATTTAAGTTTAAACACTATAGAAATGTAACTGAGTGCTAACTAACCCAAATCATCTGGTCCGAGGACTACAGGCATGATGGGATTTAAGTTTAAACACTATAGAAATGTAACTGAGTGCTAACTAACCCAAATCGTCTGGTCCGAGGACTACAGGCATGATTGGATTTAAGTTTAAACACTTGAGAGAATACTTTACGCAGAGAATTTACACGTCGGTTGAAGAAGAGACTTGGTCAATAAAAGTACCTCTTGAGATTATTTACATTCCATGTGCGCGGTATTACATGACCATCTAGGTCTTCTAAGAAATATGCCCCTATGCCTGCTCCTGAGGTAATACGATATGGACCTTCCCAATTGGGTCCAAGTTTTCCCCAAGCAGGGTTTTTTGCAGTGCATACAACTTTCCTCAACACTAGATCACCAGGCTCTAGTGGCCTCAGCTTTACGTTAGAATCATAGCCTTGCCTGAGTTTCTGTTGATAATGTGCCAGCCGAACCATTGCATTCTCCCTTCTTTCCTCAATCAAATCTAAACTCCTCTGTAACTGCTCATCGTTATCGGCCGGACTGAATGAACTAGTTTTCATTGTTGGGAACCCGGTCTCCAAAGGAATGACGGCTTCAGCCCCATAGGCCATTGAGAAGGGTGTCTCCCCAGTAGATCTGCGAGGCGTAGTCCTGTAGGCCCAAAGTACGTGCGGCAGTTCGTCTACCCATTTGCCCTTTGCATCATCCAACCTCTTCTTTAAGCCATTTAGTATGACCTTGTTGATGGCTTCTGCCTGCCCATTACCCTGAGGATAGGCTGGAGTGGAGTATCTGTTCAAAATTCCCAGCTCACTGCAGTAGTTCCTAAATGCCCTGCTATCAAACTGCAAACCGTTGTCCGAGATGAGAGCGTGAGGAATTCCAAACCGGGTGACAATATTCTTCCACACGAATTTTTGCACATCAACGTCTCTGATATTGGCTAAGGGCTCAGCTTCAACCCATTTGGTAAAGTAGTCTGTTCCGACCAGGAGGTATTTCTTGTTTCCTGCAGCTTTGGGGAAGGGTCCCACAATATCCAAACCCCATTGGGCGAAAGGCCACGGGCTAGATAACGGATTAAGTTTTCCCCCTGGCTGGTGAATGTTTGGAGCGAAGCGCTGACATTGATCACACTTTTTAGCGTATTCGTGTGCCTCTTGCATGTTAGGCCACCAATAGCCTTGGGTGAGGGCTCGGTGAGCCAAGGACCTGCCTCCAGTGTGGCTCCCACAGATTCCTTCGTGCAGCTCTTCTAGCAACGTCTCAGTTGCCTCGGGATGCATGCATAACAAGTATGGCCCCGAGTAGGAGCGTCTGTAAAGTTTCTGGTCCTCGGATAACCAGAACTTAACCGCCTTCCTTCGAATTTTATCAGCTTCTCCCCTATCTTCAGGCAATACATCTTCTTTGAGAAATCTGACTAGAGGGTCCATCCAGCACGGCCCGGCTCTGACCTGGTGAACCTGAACTACCCCTGACTTCGCCTCTGTAGGCTTGTGCAGATCCTCGACGAGGATGACCCTTGGAAGATCTTGTGCCGAAGAGGTGGCAAGCGTCGCTAGGGAGTCAGCATGTGAGTTGCCACTCCTGGGGATATGCAGCAAACTGAAAAAGTCGAACCCTGACTGCAGCTGTTTAACACGACCCAGGTACCCCTGCATTCTTTCATCCTTTGCCTCGAACTCGCCTTGTACTTGTCCTACTACCAATCTTGAGTCCGAGAACAATTCCACGGACTTCCCCCCCATCTTATGAACCATCGTCATCCCCATCAGTAGGGCCTCATACTCCGCCTCATTATTCGTTGCCGAGAAGCCCAGCCTTAATGACTTCTCGATGATGATTTTCTCGGGGGATATCAGTACCAGCCCAACTCCAGATCCTTTTTGGTTTGCCGCGCCATCAACGTACACTTCCCAATGGGAGGGATTCTGTTGGGAGACCAGGCCAACTGATTTTTCATCCATGCCTGACGTGGGCTTTACTTCTTCTAACTGGGGCTCCGTGAACTCAGCCACCAAATCTGCGAGGACCTGTCCCTTGACCGAGGTGCGGGGCATATATCTTATGTCGAAAGCCCCCAAGATCGTACCCCACTTGGCAATCCGACCGGTGTAGTCAGCACTTCGGAGTATAGCTTTGAGTGGGAGTTGTGTGAGAACGATGACCGTGTGGGCTTGGAAATAGTGGGGCAGCGTCCGTGTGCCCAGCACTACTGCCAGGATGGCCTTCTCCAGAGGCAAGTAGCGAATCTCGGCCTCATGTAGCGACTTGCTTACGTAATAAACAGGCCTTTGCACACCAGAATCTGATCGTATCAGCACCAGGCTTACTGCATAGGGAGCTACAGCTATGTAGGCGAACAGTACTTCATCAGGCTCAGGACTGGACATGATAGGTGGCCGAGCCAGATAATCCTTAAGTTGCTGGAATGCAGAAGCACACTCCTCAGTCCATTCGAATCCCTTCCACTTGTTGAGTAGGGAGAAAAAGGGACGACACCTGTCTGCTGATCTAGAGATGAACCGATTGAGGGCAGCGGTCATTCCGGTTAGCTTCTGAACCTCCTTGGGGTTCCGAGGAGCTCGTAGATCGTGGATGGCCTTTATCTGGTCGGGGTTGACTTCGATTCCTCTGTGCGTGACCATGTATCCTAAGAATTTTCCGGACCCTACCCCGAACGAGCACTTAGAAGCATTCAATCGTAGCTTGTACTTCCGTAGAATCCCAAAGGTAGTTTCAAGGTCCTTCACATGCTCAGCTATAACTTTGCTCTTCACCACCATGTCATCTATGTAAACCTCGATATTCTTGCCCAGCTGTGGCTCAAACATCCTCGTCATCATCCTCTGGTAGGTAGCTCCCGCGTTCTTCAAGCCGAACGGCATTACTTTATAGTGGTAGTTGCCAACAGGGGTGACAAATGCAGTCTTCTTCTGGTCGTCCGGGGCTAATGGTATCTGGTGATAGCCTTGGAAGGCGTCTAGGAAGCTCATCCGAGGGTGGCCGACAGTGGCATCGACCAGCTGATCAATTTTTGGCATTGGGAACGGATCTTTGGGGCATGCCCTATTCAAATCCGTGAAGTCTACGCATACTCGCCACTTCCCACTCTTCTTCTTCACCACCACGGTGTTTGCCAGCCATTCGGGATAAAAAACTTCTTTGATAGCCCCGGCCACTTTGAGTTTCGCTACTTCGTCTCTTACTGCATCAGCATGCTCCTTGGACGGGCGCCGAATAGGTTGTTTCTTGGGGGTGATCAGTGGATTCACCTTCAAGTGGTGGCATATAAACTCCGGGTCTACCCCTGGGGCCTCGTAAGGACTCCAGGCAAACACGTCGAGATTTCGCTTAAGGAATTCTATCAGCTCTTCCTTCTCTTGAAGAGGAAGCTGAGATCCGACTTGAAAGAACCTATCAGGATCATCTCCAATGACCACTTTTGTTAGATCCTCACATTGAGTGCCTTCATCTGGTTCTTCGAAGGGCAACCCCCGAGACTGTAGTTGCTATGAATCCCTCCCGGCTGCGTCCGAGGACTCGGCTGTGGTCCTATGCTGAATGGCAGCTACCAAGCACTGACGAGCAACAGACTGGTCTCCTCGGATCTCACGTACCTGCCCTTCTGACGGATATTTGACCTTTTGGTGCAAAGTAGAGGGAACAGCCCCTAGTGCGTGAATCCAAGGTCTGCCCACGAGTGCCGTATAGGGCGAATATGCATCCACAACTATGAAATCCAACTCCACCACCTCGGTGCCAGACTGCACTGCTAAGCGTATCCGGCCTTTTGGAATGACAGGCCTTCCTTCAAAGCTCAAAAGGGGGGAATCGTACGGCGTCAGGTCCTGGGGCTTTAGGCCTAGCCCCTTATAAAGGTCTGGGTACATTACTTCCACCGCACTGCCCTGGTCCACCATCACCTTCTTTACATCGTACCCTCCTATCCTGAGGGTGATAACTAGTGCATCATCATGGGGTTGGATGGTGCCAATCATGTCTTCGTCCGAGAATCAGTATACTACCAGAATTCTAATTCATTCTTATCATTAAATAAAATTAGATTAACATTATTTTTTTATTTGTTAGGATATATTTCTTAAATTAATAGATTATATTTAATATACAAAAATTTAATTTAGACAATATTTATCATCTAATTAACATTATTTTTTTATTTGTTATGATATATTTCTTAAATTAGGGGATAATATTTAACTTACAAAAATTCAATTTAGATAATATTTATCATCTAAATTTTCAAAAATTTTAATATTATTAAATTAATATTATTCTATCAGAATATCAAGCTACAAAACTTGATTATTAAGGGATAAGCACAATCCAAATTCTTCAAGAGGTGATTAATATAAATCTATCCCAGGAAATAGTATTGTGGGGCCAAATAATCCTACGGCCCAGCCCACTTCATTCCTGGGCCGAAAGCCCAAGCCGAGGAGGCACCTATCAGTCCGACGAGGAAAAGAAGAAGCCCAGACCCCAACAGGGTGAGCCGAGGACGACCCCATCATCGGACGTCCGAGAACTTGAGGGACAAGCTCGTAACAAGCAGTCACCTCCACATTAAATGTGCCTGACAATCGCCCTGGCCGCGTTAATGAGGAAAGGACCCTGCGCCAGCGTTGCCTCGATCGCCGCAACTCCCAAAGAGACTGAGAAGGCGGCTGATGGGACAAGCACCTGAATAAGGTCCAAATCGCCCAACAAGTGTAGGGATAGGATTGGTTAGGTAAGAGAGATATATAATGTAAGGGAATCCCTCAGGAGAGGGGGGGGGGGGAAAAAGGGGAGAAGAATGAAATGTCTAAGAAGAAAAAGAATAAGGGAGAGAAAAGAAAAGAAAAGCCTCCTCGGCCTGTGGCCGAGGAGCATCCCTCAGTTGTAAATCGCTCTAAGTCTTTCATTGAATAAAAGAGACCGGAGTTCACGCCTCGTGAACGCCGGTCGGCGCCTAGACCTTCGATCTCACTCTCTATAAATTCATTGCAGGGTTCGTTGGGCTTTTGACCCGTGTCTCTTGGGCTTGGGCAACCAAAAACCCAGACCCTACAATTGGCGCCGTCTGTGGGAAGGATTAGTGCGCCGGCTGGCGCAACAGGCGACTGTTCTAAACGATCATTCTATGGAAGATCAGCGGTGATGCAAAAAAAAGAACATTGCAGAAAGATAAAAGCTCGAAAACAGAAGATTCAACAGTAAAAAAAAAAAAAAACCTTGAATATTATTTCATAAGAAAAGGTTACAGATTACAATTAGAGGCTCAGGCAGGCTTGTTTTACAACTATTCCTACCAGCTAGTCCTACAATCAGAGGCCCAGGCGGACCCGTCCTAAGACTAGCTAGAGGGAAGTGTCAACCCGTACCCTTATTGGCATCAAGAGAATGGGAGAACTTGACAATAAAAGGCCGGAAGGGGGCTGGGGGCTTGAACAAAGTGAGGAGCAGATGCAGGGGCTCTGGGAGGCCCTCCCCCGTGATGTTCCCTTGATTCTCTCCAGCCCACGCGAGCGTTGGCCGTCGGTGACGGCAACACTCGGGCATCGCCCATAATGTGAGTTCGCATGTCTCCTCCGTTGGGGGTGCGCTCTGAGGAGGGACGTTAGGTACTTCAACGACATCCCTCCGGGCCACCGTGCATGGTGCCATCGGGGTTACGCCTAGACTCTGCCGCACCGGAAGCCCAGTGGGGGCTGCGGCCACAACGGCTCTAGGCACGGATGTTCTCATACCCGTCCAAAGCCGCCCTATATCTCCTAACTCCGGTCACAATTCCGGCGGGGTTATTAAAGGGACATGAAGGGTTGAAGGGGTGTTTCTTTCTGTTTGTCTTGGGAAGTTCATGGAATGTGGAGAAACCATCCCCCAGGAGGTCTTATATAGAGGATGAAGGTTGGTGGGAATTAATTCACGCAGAATTCGAAAAGATAGTTACCGAAGCATTGGATAGTAATGAAGCGGCCAGATTCCAAGGGAGCCGCAAACCGTTGAGCTTATGTGGATTTACGAGGCCATTAATGAAGGTGCGTCTCGCGCACCGAAGCGTCAGGCGCGGAACACGAACGGCCAAGGGACGCTTCGCAAACGAGGAAGATGAGGGCTCGAGCTGGAGGCGAGATCAATGCCACGTGTAAGATCATGATCCGTCCGAAGGAGGAATCGTCCCCAGTAAAGCGACCCGGCGCCCAAGCGTTAGACAGAACCAAGGCACTGCATGGTCCTCGGACTCAGGCCTATGGGGAAACTAACCGCTCCAGAAGGCCAAGCGTTAGACAGAACCAAGGCACTGCATGGTCCTCGGACTCAGGCCTATGGGGAAACTAACCGCTCCAGAAGGCCAGGCGTTAGACAGAACCAAGGCACTGCATGGTCCTCGGACTCAGGCCTATGAGGAAACTAACCGCTCCAGAAGGCCAAGCGTTAGACAGAACCAAGGCTCTACATGGTCCTCGGACTCAGGCCTATGGGGAAACTAACCGCTCCAGACGCCCAAGCGTTAGACAGAACCAAGGCACTGCATGGTCCTCGGACTCAGGCCTATGGGGAAACTAACCGCTCCAGAAGGCCAGGCGTTAGACAGAACCAAGGCACTGCATGGTCCTCGGACTCAGGCCTATGGGGAAACTAACCGCTCCAGACGCCCATGTGTTAGACAGAACCAAGGCTCTGCATGGTCCTCGGACTCAGGCCTATGGGGAAACTAACCGCTCCAGATGCCAAGCGTTAGACAGAACCAAGGCACTGCATGGTCCTCGGACTCAGGCCTATGGGGAAACTAACCGCTCCAGATGCCAAGCGTTAGACAGAACCAAGGCACTGCATGGTCCTCGGACTCAGGCCTATGGGGAAACTAACCGCTCCAGACGCCCATGCGTTAGACAGAACCAAGGCTCTGCATGGTCCTCGGACTCAGGCCTATGGGGAAACTAACCGCTCCAGATGCCAAGCGTTAGACAAAACCAAGGCACTGCATGGTCCTCGGACTCAGGCCTATGGGGAAACTAACTGCTCCAGAAGGCCAGGCGTTAGACAGAACCAAGGCACTGCATGGTCCTCGGACTTAGGCCTATGGGGAAACTAACCGCTCCAAAAGGCCAGGCATTAGACAGAACCAAGGAACTGCATGGTCCTCAGACTCAGGCCTATGGGGAAGCTAACCGCTCTAGAAGGCCAGGCGTTAGACAGAACCAAGGCTCTGCTTGGTCCTCGGACTCAGGCCTATGGGGAAACTAACCGTTCCAGAAGGCCAGGCGTTAGACAGAACCAAGGCACTGCATGGTCCTCGGACTCAGGCCTATGGGGAAACTAACCACTCCAGATGCCATGCGTTAGACAGAACCAATGTTCTGCATGGTCCTCGGACTCAGGCCTATGGGGAAACTAACCGCTCCAGAAGGCCAGGCGTTAGACAGAACCAAGGCACTGCATGGTCCTCGGACTCAGGCCTATGGGGAAACTAACCGCTCCAGATGCCACGCGTTAGACAGAACCAAGGCTCTGCATAGTCCTCGGACTCAGGCCTATGGGGAAACTAACCGCTCCAGAAGGCCAGGCGTTAGACAGAACCAAGGCACTGCATGGTCCTCAGACTCAGGCCTATGGGGAAACTAACCGCTCCAGAAGGCCAGGCGTTAGACAGAACCAAGGCACTGCATGGTCCTCGGACTCAGGCCTATGGGGAAACTAACCGCTCCAGAAGGCCAGGCGTTAGACAGAACCGAGGCTCTGCATGGTCCTCGGACTCAGGCCTATGGGGAAACTAACCGCTCCAGACGCCCAAGCGTTAGACAGAACCAAGGCACTGCATGGTCCTCGGACTCAGGCCTATGGGGAAACTAACCGCTCCAGAAGGCCAAGCGTTAGACAGAACTAAGGCACTGCATGGTCCTCGGACTCAGGCCAATGGGAAAACTAACCGCTCCAGATGCCAAGCGTTAGACAGAACCAAGGCTCTGCATGGTCCTCGGACTCAGGCCTATAGGGAAACTAGCTACTTCAGATGACCCTAAGTGTTAGACAGAACCAAGGCTCTGCATGGTCCTCGGACTCAAGCTCACGGGGAAACTAACCACCTCAGATGATCCTAAGAGTTAGACAGAACCAAGGCACTACATGGTCCCAGGACTCAGGCCTATGGGGAAACTAACTCCTTCAGAGGATTCCAAGTGTTAGACAGAACCAAAAGCGCTGCATGATCCGAGGACTCAGACCTATGGGGAAACTAACTCTTTCAGGGGATTCTAAGTGTTAGACAGAACCAAAGGCACTGTATGGTCCTCGGGCTCAAGCCTGCGAGGAAGCCAACTACCTCAAGGGGATCTTAAATGTCTACCCAAAGAATTTTCTACCTGGCCTTTAGGGAGCGATGGGTCCACCCAAGCATACATGCCCTCACTATAATGATTGATGTCGCGATTGGCCGAGATGCGATTGAAGTTAAAACCATACAAGTAAAGAAAAAACAGATAGCGAACAAGTTAGCAAACAACCACAACAAACAGAAAAAGAAACAAAGCTCATATTTCATCAAGCCCGAAAAGAGTTACACAATAGGAATTACATTACAGTCACAAAACAAAAAGAAAAAAAGAAGAAAATGCAAAAGACCGAAGGGACAACAGGGTCGAAAGGCCTGCCCTACTCACTTATTCTCCCCCCTCAGCCGGGGGCTGGACTATAGCAGTTTCAAGGCCTTCTTAGCTTTGGCCAGAAGGGACAGCCGGCGAAGGTGTGGCGGGAATGGCTGCCTCCTCAGCAGCATGAACTTCAGCTTCAGAGGTAGACTTCACAACCTCTTGGGGCGCCTCCTCAACGGGGCCCTCACCCGATTCTGCCCCCTTGGGAGGGTCACTTCCTTGGACGAGCTCACCCACGGGCTCAGCAATTGATGTGTCCTCACCCGTAACAGCGCCGGTTTCCTCCGCAGCCTCCTCGGCCTCAGCGCCACTTGGAGTTGCCTCGCGGATGGCAGGAGGGTAGTACACATTCTCCTCTTTCCACAAATTGGATGAGGCCTCGACCCCAGCCTGTCTGAGAGCCTCCCTCCAAACCTCAGCAGAGTACCGCCTACACAACCCAGGGACTTGAGCCTTAAAGACTGCTTCTGTCTCTGCCATCCCCGCAGCGTAAGCCTCCTCCTCGGCTTCCTGCTTAGTGGCCAGGGCTTCCTCCCTGCCCTGGTCAGCCTCAAACTTGGCCCTCACAGTCTCGTCCCTCGCCCACTCGGCTGCCCTCTTGTCCGACTCGGCGGCAGCCACCTTCTTCGGCAGATCAGCAAGTAGCTCCTTTGCAGTCTTCAGCTGCTCCTCCGCCTCAGCCAGACGCTTTGAGTAATCCTCGGCCTGCTTCTGGAAGCCCGCGAGGCTGGACAGGACAGTATCCCGGGCACTGGTCATCGCACTCAGCTCCTCCCGGGCATTGGCAAGATCAGCCTCAGAGTGTTTAAGGACCTGAGTGGCCTCCAAGCGTTTCTCACGCTCCACGTCCATGGCTTTCCCCTGGTCACGGGCCACGTCCTCTAATCTAAAAGTGGCCTGAACGGCCTGGCAGACGAAATAAATACGCCATCAGCTGAGCCCAGAAAAAAGCGAAAGAGAAGCTACAAACTCGAATAAGTCATAAATGACGAGAGACTTACCATTCCCAAGTACCGCTTGAGGCAGAGGAAGACCTCCCTGCTCCTCATAGTCGCCAGCTCCGCCATGTCAGATGGGAGTAGCAGGCACCTTTCCACCGCGTCGGCCACGTACGTGCCTTCGCCCTCATTGAAATCCCTGAGGGAGGAGTCTTCCCTCAGCGGCCCCCCACGGACCATTGGGGTAGGAAGCCAGGCCTGAGGCTCGGGCTGGTCCTCAACCTGCTTATCCCGGCCTTGGGGGCCTATCTTCAGCTATTTGGATGGCCACCGATTATCACCCTCCTCCCGCGGGGACCCGGACCTCTCCTCAATTGGCCTTTTGCCCTTATCCCTCTTCTGCTTGGGATCAGAGGGCTCACGCTTGGAAGGCAAACTCGTCTTGGGCGGAGGAGGAGGAAGCTTTGACTGGGTAGAGGCCGACTTGTCCTGGGCAGAACGAGTTTTTGGAGGAGGAGGAAGCTCTGACTTTGATTTCCCCGGCTGGCCTTCAATCAAATCCGACAGGCTAGGTTGGGGCCTCTTCTTGTAACCCATTTCGTGCCGGGAAGAGGACTTGGATACTGAGAAGTCTGCTTCAGTCAGACGAGGGTCACCCAAGTCTCCTGGAGGGTCCTCAGACTGGCGAGCTCGTTCAAACACATCAAATTCGTCCTCGGCGGGGCCAAAATCAGCAACTTCCACTTCCCTCTCTGGGCCTACTTCAGCGGGCTCCGAGAGTCTAAGGGAGGAGGAGGGGCCCGCAGGTATTACGCCTTCTGATGTGGAAGGCACCTCGGGGAACCGAAACCCGTCCTCGGTCACTGTTATTTTTCGAAGCCGAGGATCCTTTGCTTTGATCACGTACTTCGGCGCCGCAAATGACTTGTGAGCCGGGTCGTATTTCAAGATCTCGTGGGTGGCCCTAACCTGATTGTCGGCCTCTTTCACGAAAACCTCTGCCCTCAGCGCCTTTTGCAGGTCTTCCCGATTAATTAGGCTGAAATGGCACGTGAAGGCGTGCGGATCTGCAAGAGGAAACACATTCATATCAGAAACCAGACAATGCAAAAAGAAATGGACGAGGTAAAGAATGGAACTAGTCGAGGTCCCAGGACCCTCTCCCCATTTTCCCACTACCTACCTGGGGTCCCCTCCGTCGTCGGGCAGTGAAGGCCATCATGCCACTCTCCAGACACGATAAGGAAGTCCTTGTTCAACCCCTTGCTGGACTCAGGGAGACACTGAATGAGCCGGACTCTATCATCCTTGGTCTTCAGATAGTAAGTCTCGCCCTTCAGGCACTGGTGGTTATAACACCAGTTGACGTCATGATGGGTCAACCTCAGGCCCATCTTCTCATTTAGGGCATCCACGCAGCCCAAAATCCCAAAGACATTGATGGCACACTGGGTAGGGGCTATCCGGAAGTGCGTCAGATAGTCCCTCATCACCGGACCCATGGGTATCCTCATGCCACCTTCAACGAAGGCAACGATGGGAATCACCACCTCACCCTCCTGTCTCCGAAAGCGCCACTCGCCCTCCGCACAATACCTCAAGCCCACGTTGGCCGGTATCTTATAATCGGCGATGAATTTCTCCATCGCCTCCTCAGTGAAGACATACTTCTTAAATATACCCATCACAACTGATGCCTAAGCAGGCTAAGAGAGAGCAAATGAAAGAAAAGGAAGAAGTGGAGAAAGAGAAAGTTCCAAGAGAGATAGTGACTTACAGAAATGTGTAGAAGCTCCTCGGACAGACTTTTTATGCTGGAGATGTAGACTCTTGAGTACAAGTGAACAGAGAAACCGGCTTTTCAAACGGGTATTTATACCCCCAAATCAAAGAGCTGTGCGGGTTTTCCCACCCCTAACTGCTAGGCGAATCCCCACCGTTGGATTATCATCCTCCCGTTGAACGTGGGGAGCACGGAGCCGTCTGGATTTAATGAAGAGCACGTCGCACCCTTCGAGGCGTCAGTAACGCTTCTGGGGCAGGCGAAAAGACTCTAGTACCCACGGAGGACCAAACTCAATGGGTCGTGTGGCAGGCACGAGGACATCAAAATCCTCCTTTCCGACTGAGGATGCGGACAGCAAGATTTTGAGGGGCTATTGTGGGGCCAAATAATCCTACGGCCCAACTCACTTCATTCCTGGGCCGAAAGCCCAAGCCGAGGAGGCACCTATCAGTCCGAGGAGGAAAAGAAGAAGCCCAGACCCCAACAGGGTGAGCCGAGGACGACCCTATCATCGGACGTCCGAGAACTTGAGGGACAAGCTCGTAACAAGCAGTCACCTCCACATTAAATGTGCCTGACAATCGCCCTGGCCGCGTTAATGAGGAAAGGACCTTGCGCCAGCGTTGCCTCGATCGCCGCAACTCCCAAAGAGACTGAGAAGGCGGCTGATGGGACAAGCACCTGAATAAGGTCCAAATCGCCCAACAAGTGTAGGGCTAGGATTGGTTGGGTAAGAGAGAGATATAATGTAAGGGAATCCCTCAGGAGAGGGGGGAGGGGGGAAAAGGGGAGAAGAATGAAATGTCTAAGAAGAAAAAGAATAAGGGAGAGAAAAGAAAAGAAAAGCCTCCTCGGCCTGTGGCCGAGGAGCATCCCCCAGTTGTAAATTGGTCTAAGTCTTTCATTGAATAAAAGAGACCGGAGTTCATGCCTCGTGAACGCCGGCCGGCGCCTAGACCTTCGATCCCACTCTCTATAAATTCATTGCGGGGTTCGTTGGGCTTTTGACCCGTGTCCCTTGGGCTTGGGCAACCAAAAACCCAGACCCTACAAGTATATATCTCCAAATTACTTAGAATTAATGATTAAATATGGTTAGAATTAATAGATTAATTTAAACAATTTTCTTATTTGATTTCTATGTTACATCAATTTATCAAGATGTTCTACATGTGTATTCTTGAATTATCAACTTTAATTTTAATTTATAATATTATCAAGATTATATTAATTTTAGATTTATCAATTATTTAGTTCATTTTTTTAAATAATTATCAATTTAAAATTCGATTCTTAGAATTAATGATTAAATATGTTTAGAATTAATAGATTAATTTTAACAATTTTCTTATTTGATTTTTATGTTACATCAAATTATCAAGATGTTCTACACGTGTATTCTTTAATTATCAACTTTAATTTTAATTTATAATATTATTAAGATTATATTAATTTTAGATTTATCAATTGTTTAGTACTTTTTTTTTAAATAATTATCAATTTAAAATTCAATTTGGAATTATCAATTTAATTTAGTTTTAGGAAGAAATCTTACCCTTTATTTTAGTAAGATAGTTATTTACATTTGATAATTTTTTTTCTTTTATCTTTATTGAATCTATTAAAATATATAATTATTTATACATTTATTTTATAAGTTTTTTCATAAAACCGTGCAACGCACGAGCCTATTACTAGTATATATATAAAACCGAAGTCTTTGCTAGCTCCACAATTTTCCACGTCATCTTTTTTTTTTTTTTTTAACATTTTATTATATTAGAATTTATCAATTTAACTCCCCCATCAGTAGCCTTCACTGCACTTTTTTTTTTGCCTTCACATCACTTTCTTTTTTTAATTTTTAATTTCTTTTAATGTTTTATATATATTGTGGGGGGGGGGGGGGGTAAAAACCCAAAACTACTGAGTGGGCCTGGGGCACCATGTTGAGGAGTATAGTATTTCCGAAGAGCAATAATTGGATGGGGGAGCCCATCTGAGAGCAAGGAGCCCAAAAATGAAGGTTGGTTGTAGTCCGAGGAGGTGACCTTGCTTCCGAAGAGGCTATGGTGGTCCGAAGAGGTCTTCTCCCTCGGATACGAATACCCTTGATCAATCAAACGTGTGGACGGTCCGAATGATTTTCCTAGCAAGCCTAGTGATTATGATAAGCCCTAGGTATGTCTGGAGATGATAAGAATGAAGAAATATCTAAAGGAAAAGCTGCTACCACCGTATTTAATGCACTGCAACAGCTTTTCTGGCCGCATTTATGTGGAGAAGACCCCTGAATAGTGTAACCTCAGCTACCGCCACTCACAAAGAACTAAAGTAGACACATGACGTGACATGCACTCAAGTGGATACCTAGATGAAGAACAGGTGGACGATGGAGATGATGGAGGAGGGTGCTATATAAAGAAGAAGGGTCCCTGATAATGAGGGAGAGAGAAACAAAAGGCAAGAAAGAGAAAAGTAAAGCTTGACTGTAGTTCTGAATGTTGTAATTACTGTTCATTCAATAAAACATCTCTTCGGACATTCATTCCTGGAATTGTTCAAGCATTATTTCATGTTATCACAAACTTAGGTACCTTAGCCAACCATTGTTTGATTCAAAACCAGCCCAGCTCTTTTACCCACTCTCTACAAATTCATTGTCCTGGGTTCATTGGGCCTTTAACCCATACCTTTTGGGCTAGGGCTATAAAAACTGACCCTACATATATATATATATATATATATATATATATATATATATATATATATATATTATCAATTTAGAACACTAAACCCCACTGCTCCTTCTTCAGCCTTCACGTCTAAAGCACTCTTCAGCCCTCATGTCTAAACCCCACAGCCTCTCTATTTTCTTATGTATGCTAGCGCCCCAAAACTCAGATCCTCCCGCTGCTGCCGCCACCATGGATCACCGCCACTGCATTGATTTTTCTTTACCTCTCCATCGTCGCTCAATCCAGCCCATCATATTATACGTCGGCAAATTATTTTGAGGTAATTAAAACATATTTTTTACTCTCCTTAATTTCTATATATTGCTCTCTCTATCCGCTTCAATTTTTCATGGAATTTTGTTAATTTGTGGCTGTGGGTTGCTTTGGATTTAAGTTTTTTTTTTTTTTTTCATGGAATTTTGTTGGTTTGTGGTTGTGGGTTGCTCTGGATTTAATTTTTTTTTGCTTTGCAAATTTCCATGTTTTCTTCTTCTTCCTTTGTTGTCAAATCTACGGAAAAGAAGAATCGTGAAATTTTTGTAATTAGATTTTCTTTTTCCCTTTTTTTTGTATGCAATTTTTATTGGATTTTTGGTTTCTTGGGATTCTTCTATTTGGTTTTAATTCTGGGTTTGTTTTAGTTGATATATAGTGTTTTTCTCATCTTCATTTTACATTGGTTTGGATTTTCTTTTTCCCTTTTTTTGGTTATGCAATTTTTATTGGATTTTTGGTTTCCTGGGATTCTTCTATTTGATTTCAATTCTGGATTTGTTTTGGTTTGATATATAGTGTTACTATCGTCTTCATTTACATTGGTTTTCCCTTTTTATAAATTATTATAATCTCTGGGTCTTCTTATATGATAGCCTATGGAATGTCATGTTGGGGCTGCCGCTATTTTGGATTCCGTGGGAATTTTTTTTGAAGGTTGGGGTTGGTTAATATAGTTGTTTGAGATTGCTGAACATGTGTTTGATAGAATACTCAGGTGTTTGTTTTCAGATTCATTTGTAATATGCCTTTTGTTCTCTATTTAAAAGAATTCAGCTACAAGAAATTACAAAAGGCTATGGTTTGATATATAGTGTTATTGTTGTCTTCATTTACATTGGTTTTCCCTTTTTTATTAATTATTATAATCTCTGGGTTGTCTTATATGATAGCCTACGGAATGTTATGTTGGGGCTGCCGCTATTTTGGATTCTGTGGAAATTTTTTTTGAAGGCTGGGGTTGGTTAGTATAGTTGTTTGAGAGTTATATAACTCAGTTGTATATGATTATGCAAGATGGGCATGGTATTAGATATTATAAATTTGAGGCAAAGATTCAGAGGGATGGTTGAGAGAGACTTAACAAATAGCAAACTTTAATGAACACCTCTATCATTATGCAAAATCAAAAGGCATATTACAGATTTTTAATCTTTTGACTTCATAACTGAACTTGCTAATATGATAGCAAGACAAACTCCAAATTTTGTGTTCTAAGCACTTTGTCTGGTATATAAAATAAAAAAAGTTTAAAGTTTTACCGTGTTTTTTTTTTTTTGAAAAGTTTTACCATGTTGTTGAGAGAAAGAATGTTATATATAATCTATATAGTATATAATAGGCTATAATATATATGTATATATAAAATAGTTAATATATTTATTCAAGAGTATGACTTTTGAGATAAATACAAACAATTACTTAATAATAATTTGATTGTTCACACTTTTTTTTTCTTTTTAAATTAGCTATATACATGAAAACCATTCACAATTTGTGCATATTCTTTATAAAAACAAATGTTCAAGTTTCAAAAGCTATTGTCAATCATCTTTTCAAAATGCTAAAAATGTATTTGTTGAACCCCTAGAAAGCCTAATGTTTGGCTTTACATCAAGCTTTACATTAAGTTTGTTTCAGTAAACAGCAGATTTAGCAATAGTGTTTATTGAAATTATTGATAGTGTATGATTTGCAAAATAAATTAGAGCAAAAAGTGGACTTGTGTAGTGAGGCTATTGTATTTTTTTTTTTTTTTTTTTTGCAAAATTGAATTTGAATTTTGGCCTTGAGCCAAGTAAACATACAAAGGTTGCAATCCTCTTTGTAAATAGTTTCCCCATTGTCTTTAATGTTGGTTTAGTTTCCAACATTAAACTTTTATCGTAACATTACACATTCTTTTTCTTTCTCAATCTTTTTTTCTTTTAAATTCTTGGTGGGTCAATCAGTCTTTCACTAATTCTTTTAGGTTTTTTTTTTTTTTAACGTGAGGTTGGTTAATTATAATTTTATTTAACTATCCCGTGCATCGCACGGGTTAGCGACTAGTATTAATTAATAACTAATGAAACACTTAAAATTAACTTCAATAGTTCTCTCAAAAAAAAAAAAAAAAACTTCAATAGTTACACACTTATATTAATGAAACAAAGTTTTTTTTTTTTTTTTTTGAGAAACAAGACCATAAACTTTCATTAAAAAAACTAACCAAAATCGGCTTGGAGTACACTTTGTAGCTGTGGTGGGACATCACGCTAAATAACCACTGACATGTCTAGCATGTCTAGCTAGGTTATGGGCTATACTATTGCCTTGTCTGCGAGTGTGAGAGAAACTCAAGCTGCTGAATGTATCCATAGTTGGTCTTGCTGCAGAAATCAGATGACCAAACGTGGTAAGGGACTCCTCTTTGCTGTTTAGGGATTTAATTACCATCTCTGAGTCACCCTCAATAATGATAGAAGAGAATCCTAACTCAGCTGCGAGAGTCTAGAGAAACCGCTCGGATTGCTGCCTGTGCTTCAACGTCTGCAATGGCAGGTGGAAGCTCAATATTCTCGGACAAAGAAGCTAGAACCTGGCCTTGGTGTTTCTGTATGACCACACCCAACCCCGCCCTTTTATCTTCTTTGAAAACCGCCCCATCAAAGTTTGCTTTGAGTTTGGTCACTGGAGGTGGTATCCATCTTACTTGCTGCCTTTCAACTCTCAGTAACAGAGGTTGCCTCTCTGGAAGCACCTGTAAAAACTCTTGTAGCATTTGGGTGGCAAAGGGGCAGATTTGATTGTAAGGAAAATCTTTTTGACTAACTCTGACTTGGTTCCTACGATACCATATCGTCCAAACGGTGGTGGCAAAGTATTCTAGATCCTTATGTCCAGCGATAACATGTTGGACTAACGAATGAAAAGATGAGAAACTGGTACCACCTCTGAAGTTCCACTGATTGTTTAACTCCCACACCACCGACAATTTTGGGCATTCCTAAAATGCATGGAGGACTGTTTCGGAAGAGACCTGGCATTGATCACACATGCTTTCAGTCAGAACTTTCCTATGGACCAAGTTTGCCTTCGTTGGGATTGCATTCTTACATGCACACCACATGAAATTCCTAACTTTATTAGGAACTGTAGCTTCCCAAATCTTCTTCCAGAGAACTTGATGAGGGCTCAGATTGTTTGCACTTAAAACTTGGCTGCAACTTTCATTAGTAAGGAACTTATAGCCTAACTTAACAGAATAGTTACCTGAAGAGACAAACGGCCAAATAAGTTTATCCTCAGTCCGCCTCTGACTCAAAGGAATGCTCAATATCAACACAGCTTCTTGTGGAGTGAACAACCCGTTGATTAATTCAGACTCCCACCTGTGAGAAACCGGGTTGATGTGGTCCACCACTCTGGCTTCTTGGAATTCTTCCACCATCGGTGATTGCACTGTAGAATGATCCAAAGATGGGAACCAGGCATCGTTCCACACACTAATATTGTCCCTACAGCCCACTCTCCACCTTGCTCCCCTCTTCAACACATCTCTTCCTTTCAATATACTCTTCCAAGCGTAAGATCCTCTTGAAGACTCAGCAGCCTCCATAATGAAGCAATTTGGGAAGAATTTGGCCTTGAAAATTCTATAAAATAAAGAATTTTTATTGTGAAGGAGACGCCATGCCTGTTTTGCTAAGAGAGCATCATTAAATAAGGCTAAATCCTTAAAACCCATAACTCCATCTTTCTTTGGTTGGCAGAGATTTTCCCACTTCACCCAATGGATTTTTCTGCGATCTCCTCTTTGTCCCCACCAAAATTTTCTAACAAGGCTTTCAATTTCAGAGCATAGACCTATCGGAATTTTAAAGCAGCTCATGGTATAAGTAGGAATTGCTTGTACCACTACTTTAATTAAGACCTCCCTGCCTGCTTGTGAAAGTAGCTTTTCCTCCCACCCTTGTAGTTTTCTCCACACCTTTTCCTTGATAAAGTTGAAACTAGCATTCTTCCTTTTCCCCACAAATGATGGTAATCCCAAGTACTTCTCATATTGCTTAATTTCAGGAACACCCAAAGCTTGCTTTATGTGATTTCTCATGTCCTCTGATGTGAGCTTGTTGAAGAATATCGTAGTTTTATTTTTATTAATTTGTTGGCCAGAACATCTACCGTAGATCTCCAATATTTCAAGTATTTTTTGGCATTCCTGCATTGTAGCCCTGGAAAACAGAAGACTATCATCTGCAAATAGAAGATGGGTTAGTTTCGGGCTATTTCTGCAAAGCCTGTAGCCTTGGATCTCTCCTGAAAGAGAGGCTTGACTTATGAGGCCTGTAGTCCTTCTGTGCAAAGTAAAAATAGAAAGGGCGAGACTGGATCTCTTTGGCGAATGCCCCTTGTAGGATGGATCATCCCTCTAGGCTCCCCATTCACCAGAATAGAATATGAAACTCAGGTAACACAAAGCACAAGCAGATTTATCCATTGTTTGTTAAAACCCAATCTCCTCATAACCATCTCCAAATATGGTCATTCCACCCTATCATATGCTTTGCTCATATCCAGTTTAATCGCCATATAATTGTCCCTCCCATTATGTTGCTGCAAACTATGGAGTGATTCAAAAGCTACCAAAATATTATCAGAGATCAATCTACTCTTTGTGAAAGCACTTTGATGCTCTGATATAATTTTTGGTAAAACCTTTTTAAGTCGGTTTGCTAAAACCTTTGAAAAGATTTTATAGAGGACAATACATAAGCTAATGGGTTTGTATTCTGAAACACTTTCTGGGCTTTTTGTTTTTGGAATAAGGGTGATGAAGGTGTGATTAAGGAGGGGGCGAAGGGTGGTAGAATTTAGGAAATTGAGAACATCATGAATAACATCATCTCCAATTAAATACCAGTAATTCTGAAAAAATATAGGAGGCATACCGTCAGGACCTGAAGCTTTTAGTGGGGCCATTTGTTTGATTGCTTCCTTTATTTCCCATGCCATAAATTGTGCAGAAAGCTGAGCGTTCATATCATCTGTAATTATTCTCTGGATGGAATTGATAGTCTCATTTTGCTGAGGAGGATGTATGGAAGTAAAGAGATCTCTGTAATAGTCCACCAATGTACTCGTCACCTCTTCAGAACTCGAACACCACTGTCCTTCTGAGTTTCTGATATTCACAATAGAATTTTTCTGAAATCTTTGGGTAGCTCTTCTATGAAAGTACTTCGAGTTCTAATCTCCATTCTTCACCCATAACACTTTTGATCTTTGTAACCACATGCGTGACTCCTTATCAAGTAGTTCATTTATTTCAGCTCTAATAGAACTGACTCGAGAATTGTCCCCAGATTGCAAAGCATCCTTCTCGGCCTCGATGAGTAGTCTTCTCTTCAAGTTCAAATCAAATCTAACATTCCCAAAATTAGCTTTACTCCAATGCTTTAACTCCTTCCCGCATTTCTCTATCTTCCAGACTACCCTTGTGTTTGGATCTAAACATTCTTGAGAAGACCATACCGCTTCAACCACTTCTGTGCATCCCTTATCAGCCAACCACATCTCTTCAAACTGGAATGGTTTGGTAATACGTGGGATTTCCAAACTTTTTGGCATAATCCATAGAGGGCTGTGATCATAAGAGATTACTGATAAATGGTGAACTCTCGAGTCTGCAAATCTAAGCATCCACTCATTATTTGCTAGAGCTCTGTCTAATCTTTCCCAGATCGAATGGCCATCAGCAAAGTGTTTCTGCCACATAAACTGAGATCCAACGAATCCAAGATCAATAAAGCCACACTCATCCACTGCATCTCTGAAAAGCTGCATCTGTGCCTGACTTCTATTACTTCCACCCCTCTTTTCTGAACTTTTCAGCAGCTCATTAAAGTCCCCTGCACACACCCATGGAAGATTAAAATGGTTATTTAATTTCCATAATAAATCCCATGATTCAAATCTTTTGTGTGTAATAGGTTCTTTGTAGAATCCTGTTAGCCACCAAGCATCCTCCTTGCCCTTATTAACAATTGCATCAATGTGATTTTTTGAGCTGGTATCGACTTCTAACTTCAAAGAATTCCTCCAGTACAACACCAATCCTCCGCCTCAATTATTCCTGTCTACAACGAACATATTAGAGAAGTCAAAATCTCTTTTTATTTTCTTTAGTCTTGATTCATCCGCCCATGTTTCAGCTAAAAACACAACGGAGGGATCTTTAGCCCAGATCAACTCTCCAAGCTTTTTCTATGTACGTAGGTTTCCAAGCCCACTACAATTCCAAAATAAACAACTCATTTGCGGGGCTGCCCAGCAGCCTCCACCACTTGAAAATCGATCTTGCCATCCTCCTTCAGAACCTGTAACTTCTTACTGGGTAAATCGGGTTGGACATCTTCATTGCAAGTCCCATAGCGTTTGCCATTGCAAGAAAGGACATGCATGGGTTGATCTTCAGAATTCACTTGCCGGACAATCCTTTTCCACTTTCTTAGGGATGGTTGTCCACTTGTCTTCCCGCTACTGGTGGCTTCAGATAACTCCTCCACAGGGTCAAACTTTGTAAGGTAATTTAAAATTTCATCCCTATCCTCTTCCAATATATCTTCGGAGTTTGAAAAAGAGTAGTGATCCACAGCCTCCATGTTTTTCTCCCCAACTACTTCATCCTTATCCTTATCTAAATTCCCGGCCTCCATGTTTTTCTCCCCAACTTCTTCATCCTTATCTTTATCAAATCTCCCTATCTCAGCGTCTATCTCTTGAATTTGAAATTCAAAAGCCTTCTCCGTGAAATCCAGTTGCTGAGTAATCGGGTTAGTGAAAACAACATCAGTGTTTGAGTGAGCTTCAACCCGAGAAGAATGTGGGATGACTTCCTTATACTGTGGATCTTCCAAATTTGAAAAACCTTGGCGGGAAACCAAAGCTTCATTCTCTGGAACTTCTGATGACGGAAGGGACTCGCCGTCGTTTGGATGAACTTCCTTTACCGTTTTCTCCACTGGTACTTCTTCCCCGAACACATTCCCAAAACCTTCAACCGCCATGAACGTTTTCCTTCCCGCTATAAACGGTGACGCTCTGAGCCAAGCTCCATACTCCTGCTGGTCCGTTGTTAGTGCTCCTTTACTAGCTAGCCAAATGCTACACTCCTTGTCATCATGAGTAACCATTCCACACCAATAGCAAAAATTTGGCATTTTCTTGTATTTGAACGACACCCAGCTTTCGTTATCACCGTTAAGCAACACCTTCCGACCCCGGCACAGGGGTTTCGAGACATCCACCTCTACCCTCACTCGTACAAAATCACCTCCTATCATGTCCCCCTTACGCTCTGAATCAGTTCAACCTGTTCACCGGAAGACCATGTATTTGAATCAATAGCTTTTTTTCTTTCTTTTACTGTGAAGATAGATATACCTAAAGTGAACTAACTATCTTAATAATTAATAAGTCACATGACAAAAATACATTAAATAATTTTTTTTTGAGAAGAAAATACATTAATTAGTTAGTTACAAACATAGATATTAATTAATTATGTTGTACATGAATTAGTAAAAATATAACAGCTAATATTCAAAATACAAGGAAAAAAAGAGAGAGAGAAAAGGGGAACAACATGAATAAATCCCATTCACAATAAATAAATAAGGACTTCATTTAACCATATAATCAAGATATTAGTACTGTCAATGGATTATTCATACAAACATAGATTTATGTCCAATGAAATTAAAAGAAGTCCCAAAAATGATTAAGAATGCCTAATAGATAAACATTGTTATTTTCTCTATAAAAAAAAGATTTAAAAAAAGGATAAATATTGTTAGATCAGTAAATGAAGTTTTGTAGATTTTTTTGCGACACAGAAAACTGCAGACTGATAAACAATATTGTGATTAAAGTATGGGATATATATGCCTATGCATCACAACAAATACACATTTTACAGTGAGGAGTTTAACTTGGGCATTGAGTTTTCTATTATAGCGTCATATGTGAAAGACGCCAATGCACTCCTTGCAACAGATTGGTCTTGTAATAATCTTTTGAAGCTATAGATTCTAATGATATGCTGAAATCGTCAGTGAGTTGTAGGCTCCAAACCACTCCAATAGGTACCTGTGGAAGAAGAACAAATGGACCAAATAGAAGGCACCGCTGTGGTACTGGCCAAAAACCCTCCAAAGGTCAAGTTAGTGAATGAGAAATCTCTATCAACTCTTTAGTGAGAGAGCTAGGGATTTTCTGCGTACTTGCGAAAAGTGGAAGTCTGGTGTTTATATAGTAGCGAGTGGTGAATTGAAATCCCTTCAAAGTAGGGATCTTTCCATGCTAGGAGGGCTTAGCGCTTAGGGTTTCCAAGATTTTAGGATGCCTTTCCATATGAGAGAGATACGGGCGAATAATGGGTTTTATCTTGTGTGTCACGCAAGATATTTCCATGTATAGGCATTCGTGGGGACCAAGATAGGCCACGCTGGCCCTGTCGGCTTCTCCTCCTCGTCAGGCCCTTAGCCCGTCCGATGGTTTCCTATCGTCTTACAGGTGCTCGTCGAGTTTCATTGTGAGATCGTCACGTGTGGTGCCGTTCGCCTAAGTCCTCCATTGGTTTCCATAAAACTGACGGGTACACAGGTGCCGTCGACCTTTTTGTGTGATTCTTCGAGGGTATTAATTTTATACCTAAAATATCCCTATCAAATTCCGTGGGAGAGAAGTGAAGGGTTATTTTTAGATTAAAGAAGTGAATTTATAGTAAATAACCATATGGATGTTGTGGGGCCTAATAATCTGGCAACCCCGGCCCATCCTACATCCGGCCCAAGGCCCATGCCGAGGAGGAAGAACAGTCCGAAGAAGGAGTGTGAAGGCCTTAATGGCCAAGAACCTTGCTGAGGACGATCCTGCCGAGACCAACACGTCAGCTGTATCAGCACGGCGGGGGAACACGCCCAGGATAAGCTGTCACCTCCACACTAAATGCGCTCACCTAACCCCCCTAGCCGCATTAATGGAGATGTGACTTCTAGAGAGGGTTGCCTTGGCTGCCACAACTCACAGGGGTGCTGGGAAAATGGCTGAAGGGACGGACAGTCAGAAGGAGGAAGCATGGATGATCAACAGGTGGAAGATAGAGGTTAAAGGGGAGGATTATATATGAGGAGGAGGAGGATCAAAATGGGGGGGGGGGGGGATCCCCAGGGAAAAGGCCATCGCAAAACTCCTCGGACAGGCGCCGAGGATAGTTTGGATCATAATCTCGGTGTGCCGGCCTCCGACGCCTCCAAACGGAACGATTGAACGTTGCCCGCTTGTTAGGGCCTGGTTCTTCAACCAATTATCTACAAATTCATTGTAATGGGCTATCTGGGCTTGAGTCCACTCTCTCAATAGCAGAAGTGCTCAAGCCCGGACCCTACAATTGGCGCCGTCTGTGGGGAGAACTTGGGGACTAGCAGGCGCAACGGACGGTCGTTCCTAGATGGCTAGTTTGCGGAACAATAACAATGGTGCGTTGGCACAAAAAAAAAAAAAAAAAAAAAACGATTGTAGAAAAGCAAAAATTCAAAGAGAATGAAAGGGGAACAAACATCACAGCATTTTATTAAGCGAAAAGCAAATACAAGATACAAACAGAGGCTCAAACAGGCTTGTTTTAAAGCTAACTATACAAACAGAGGCCCAGACGGACTTGTCCTAGAGCTAACCCTAAAAGAGTAGGGGCTGAGGCCGGCTTGCTTCAAAGCTACCAACAACCCCCGGGCCGGTATGGATGGCACCGGCGAGAAGAGAGGAGCAGATGCAGAGGCGTCGGAGGACCCCGCCCCATGGTGTTCTCTCGATGCTCCCCCAGCCGCACAATACTTGAACATTGGAGGCGGCAACACTCGGGCACCAGGCGTGACGTAATCTCGCAAGCTTCCACCGGCAGATAAGCTGGGAGTGAGGCACCACCAGCTTGAAGGGCAGGCATGCACGCGCACCGGAAAAGGACATTATGTACTTCATGGACCTCCCTCCTAACCGCCAGGCACGATACCGCAGGATGATGCCCAAACCTTTCCGGGCCGGAAGCCTGACGAGAACCACAGCCGCGGCGGTTCCCAATTGAGGCGGGAGGACCCTGATCTTGCTTGCCTCCGCCCTCATACAAGGCTGCCCCATTCCGCCAAGCTCTGACCGCAATCCCGACAAGGTCATCGAAGGGGCTTAAGGGGTGGGAGAGTCATGTTCCAACCAGAAGGTTTGGCCGGAGGATTTATGAAGTAAGGAAGGATGATTCCCCCAGGTGGCCTTTTATAGAGGGCGAAAGCTAGTGGAAATTGGTCCAACCAGAACTCGAAGGAAGGGCCATCAACGACATTAATCCTGGCCAAATTCCAAAAAGACCCACAGCCATTGGATCTGCATTAATCCACGAGGATATTAATGAGGACGCGCCTCGCACACCGAAGCGTCAAGTGCAGAACACGAACAGTCAAGGGATGCCTTGTAATCGAAGAAGGCGAAAGGTTGGAGTGAAGAAGGGGCCGCTGCCACGCGTGAGGACAGAAGCCCGAGCCACCCTTGTCCGAGGCAGCTCGGGGTCAAGAATCCATTCCGATGAATAGCCCATCCTCAGTGAAGCATGGCCGAGGCTGCCACCACGCAAAAAACAAAACCCCCGACGATGAAGGCAAATTCCCTTACTCTAAGCAAGGAGTACCTAAGTGTTAGATAGAACTAAGGCATTGCATGGTCCTCGGACTCAAGCCTATGGGGAAACTAACTACTTGAAAAGATTCTAAGTGTTAGACAGAACCAAGGCATTGCATGATCCTCGGACTCAAGCCTATGGGGAAACTAACTACTTTAAAAAGATTCTAAGTGTTAACAAAACCAAGGCATTGCATGGTCTTCAGACTCAAGCCTATGGGGAAACTAACTACTTGAAAAGATTCTAAGTGTTAGACAGAACCAAGGCATTGCATGGTCCTCGGACTCAAGCCTATGGGGAAACTAACTACTTCAAAAAGATTCTAAGTGTTAGACAGAACTAAGGCATTGCATGGTCCTCGTACTTAAGCCTATGGGGAAACTAACTACTTCAAAAAGATTCTAAGTGTTAGACAGAACCAAGGCATTGCATGGTCCTCGGACTCAAGCCTATGGAGAAACTAACTACTTGAAAAGATTCTAAGTGTTAGACAGAACTAAGGCATTGTATGGTCCTCGGACTCAAGTTTATGGGGAAACTAACTAGTTCAAAAAGATTCTAAGTGTTAGACAGAACCAAGGCATTGCATGGTCCTCGGACTCAAGCCTATGGGGAAACTAACTACTTCAAAAAGATTCTAAGTGTTAGACAGAACCAAGGCATTGCATGGTCCTCGGACTCAAGCCTATGGGGGAAACGAACCACCTAAAAAGGGACATGTGTTAGGAAGAATCAGAGCCCTACCTAGTCTTTGGGACATAAAAGGCCTGCCTAAGCACGCGTGCCCTTACGTTATTGCAGTTACTGCCGTGATTGGCCGAGATACAATTGAAGTTAAGACTCGCATTATATTAAAAAGGAAATAAGACTCGCATTATATTAAATCCATAGAAGTTACATGGCAGGAGTCACATTACAGCGTAAAAAAAAAGGGGGGGGGGAGGGGAAGATACAAAAACAAAACAAATGGCAAAAACAAGGCAGACAGAGGCGCCAAGGGGCCTACTTCTTCCACTTAATTTCCCCCCCCCCCAGTGGGTGGCTGGTCCATGGTAGCCTCAGGATCCTCTGAGCTCTGACTAAGAGGGATAGCCTGCGAAGGCACAGCAAGGATAGCTGCCACCTCGGTGGAAGAGACCTGGGCGTCAGAGGAGGGCTTTACAGCCTCCTAGAGTGCTTCCTCGTTGGGGCCTTCACTTGATTCAACTGCCCCGGGAGGATCGCCCCTTTGAACAGGCTCCCCAGTAAGTCCAGCAATCGAGGCTCCCTCACCTGGAGTAGCACCAACTTCCTCAGCCACCACCTCAACCTCAGAGCTATCTAGAACAGCTTTGCGGATGGCTGGGGGGTAGAACACGCTCTCCGCCTTCCACAGGTCGGACGAGGCCTCAACCTTGGCTTGTTTGAGGGCCTCACCCCAAACCTGGGAACAGTAGCGCCTGCATACCCCAGGGACTTCGCCTTTGTAGGCGGCTTCCGTCTTGGCTAACCCTGCGGCATAAGCTACCTTCTCGGCTTCCTCCTTAGAATTTAGAGCCTCCTCCCTACCAAAGTCTGCCTCAGCCTTAGCCCTCACAGCTTCATCTCTGGCCCATTCAGGCATTTTATTGGCCTCCTCGGCAGCAGCCATCGTCTTAATCAAATCTGCAACCAACTCCTTTGCGATCGCCAACTGCTCCTCCGCCTCAGTCAGACGCCTCGTCTAGTCTCGGGCCTGCTTCTGGGCACCCTCAAGGCCGGACACTGCATTGTCCTGAGCTCGGGTCATCGCCTTTAGCTCCTCTCGGGCCATGGCGAGGTCAGCCTCGGAGGTCTTGAAGGTTCGAGTGGCCTCTAAGCGCTTATCACGCTTGGCATCCAGGGCCCTTCCTTGGTCGTTGGCCGCCGCCTCCAACCTATAGGTGGCCTGGACAGCCTGCCAAACAAAATGAATGCGTAATAAGCCAAGTTCAGAAAAGGAAGAAAAGCTAAAGTCAGAAAAATCACAAGTACTAGGGGACTTACCATTCCCAGATACCGCTTAAGGCTGAGGAAGACTTGCTTGCTCCTCAGAGTCTCCAGCTCAGCCATATCCGTTGAGAGTAATAGGCACTTCTCCACTGCGTCGGCCACATGCGCGCCTTCGCCCTCTCTAAAATCCCTGAGGGAGGAGTCATCCCTCAGAGGCTCCCCACGGAGCATCGGGGCGGGAAGTCAGGCCTGAGCCTCGGGCTGGGCAGTAACCTATCTGTCCTAGCCTTGGAAGCCTATCTTCAGCTGTTTCGTAGGCCGCCGAATTTCATCCCCCTCCTGCGAGGACACAGACTTGTCCCCAATAGGCCTTTTGCCCTTGTCCATCTTCTGCTTGGGGTCAGTGGGCTCGGGCTTAGACGGCAGACTCACCTGAGGTGGAGGAGGAGGAAGCCTAGATTGGGCAGAGGCCGACCTGGTCTGGGCAGGCTGAGTCTTGGGAGGAGGAGGGGGAAGCTTTGGCTGGGACTTCCCCGGTTGGCCTTCGATCAAATCCAGCAAACTGGTGTGGGATTTCCTCTTGTAACCCATCTCAGTTCGAAGAGAGGTCTCTAACGCTAGGAAGTCTGCTTCGGTCAAGCTAGGATCGCCCAAGTCTCCGGGAGGATCCTCGGACTAATGGACTTGATCAAAAATGTCAAACTCGTCCTCGGCAGGGCCAAGGTCAGCTACTTCCTCTTCCTTCTCTGGATCTTCTCCTGTGGCCTTTGCGGGTTGGTGGGAAGAGGAAGGGCTTGCTGATGTAACGCCTTCTGGAGTGGGGGGCTCCTTGGAGAACGAAAACCCGTGCTCCACCACGGTGATTTGCCTAAGCCGAGGGTCACGGGCCCGGATCACGTGCTTTGGGACCGGAAACACCTTCTGGGCCAGATCGCACCCGAGGATCTTGTGAGCAGCCCTGACTTGGTTGTCACCCTCGTTCACGAAAGCCTCCGACCTAAGCACGAATTGCAGGTCCTCCTTGTTGACCAGGCTAAATTGGCGTGCGAAGGCGTGCAAATCTGCGGAAAGAAAAACAAACTCCTGTCATCAGCTGAACAAAGCAGATTCACAAAAAAAAAAAAAAAAAAAAAAAGGGGGCTAGACCCTCTCTTGCTCCAAGTACCCTACCTGGCTCTCCCTCTGTTGTCGGGCAATGGAGACCATCGTGCCACTCCCCCGACACAATGAGAAAGTCAAGATTCAGCCCCTTGCTAGAATCGGGGAGACACTGGATAAGCCGAACCCTATCGTCCCTCGTCTTCATATAATATGTCTTACCCTTCAGGTGTTGGAGGTTATAGCACCAGTTTATGTCATGATGGGTTAACCTCAACCCCATCTTCTCATTCAAGACGTCTATGCACCCTAGTATCCTAAACATATTGACAGCACACTGGGTGGGGGCTAGCCAAAAGTGCTTAAGGTAGCCGCTCGTTACCGGCCCCATAGGGATTCTCATGCCTCCCTCTAAGAAGGCTATTATGGGGATCACAACTTCGTCCTCGTTCCTCCTAATGTACCATTCCCCTTCCTTGCAGTACCTCAAGCCCACATTGGGGGGTATCCCGTAATCAGCGATGAACTTCTCCATCATCTCTTTGGACTCGACTAACTTCTTAAATTTACCCATCCCCTACCACAACTAAAAGACTCGAGAAAAGACGAATGAAAGAAAAGGTTCAGAGAAAAATTTGCGCTATAGAGAAAAGAAAACTTACAGGAATGAGGAAAAGCTCCTCGGACAGGCTTTTTATGCTGAAAAGGAGCACCGGTTGATGTGGAAGTTCGACCGGATTCAGAGTACGTGCGCCAAGGTTCTCAAGTACACAGATAAGGAGGCAAATCAATCCAAACAAGTATTTATACACTCAATTGAAGATAATCAGGTGGAGCTTCCCGCTCACCAAGGCAGGAAATCCCCACCGACCGATTAGCATCACACCGTTGAATGTGGGGAGTATGGAGCCGTCGAAATTTAATGTGGGCGTTTAATGCTGAGGCGCACCGTACATCGAGGCGCCAGAAACACGCATTGGGCAAGCAGAAAGACTCCAGCGCTGATGTAGGCCACTATGGGGTGAGTCACGACGAAAGCTCGAGGACATCGAAATCCTCCTCCCCGCCCGAGGAGCCAAACAGCAGGATTTCGAGGGGTTATTGTGGGGCCTAATAATCTGGCAACCCCGGCCCATCCTACATCTGGCCCAAGGCCCATGCCGAGGAGGAAGAACAGTCCGAGGAAGGAGTGTGAAGGCCTTAATGGCCAAAAGCTTGCCGAGGACGATCCTGTCGAGACCAACACATCAGCCATATCAGCACGGCGGGGGAACACGCCCAGGATAAGCTGTCATCTCCACACTAAATGCGCTCACCTAACCCCCCCAGCCGCATTAATGGAGATGTGACTTCTAGACAAGGTTGCCTTGGCTGCCACAACTCACAGGGATGCTGGGAAAGTGGCTGATGGGACGAACAGTCAGAAGGAGGAAGCATGGATGATCAACATGTGGAAGATAGAGGTTAAAGGGGAGGATTATATATGAGAAGGAGGAGGATCAGAATGAGGGGGGGGGGGGGGAGAGGGATCCCCAGGGAAAAGGCCATCGCAAAGCTCCTCAGACAGGCACCGATGACAGACTTCGGATCATAATCTCGGTATACCTGCCTCCGGCGCCTCCAAACAGAACGATTGAACGTTGCCCGCTTGTTAGGACCTGGTTCTTTAACCCATTCTCTACAAATTCATTGTAATGGGCTATCTGGACTTGAGTCCACTCTTTCAATAGTAGAAGTGCTCAAGCCCGGACCCTACAGATGTAGATTTGAAGGACGTCTTATAATGATGGTATCATGGTACTTTTAGAGAAATCATGGAAATGATTTCGATGATAAATATTAAATCTCATTTTAAATTGCTTGAAATTTTTTGGTAATATAATTTAAAAAAATATTATGTTGATAATATTTTCACAATACTTTTACAGTAAATTTTAGATGGTAAAAGGTTGTTGCTTGTTACTGATAAAAAAGAGAGTAATTTTAGTGGTAGTTTCAAATTAAAATCAATAACAATTTGCCACCTAGGATTTTGAATGTATTAGATACTGATTCTAGGATGGAATGAAAGAAGTGAAGAGCAAAAAATGAAAAAGTAAAGAAAAGTAGATATCTACAAAATGTATAAAAATAAAAAATAAGGAAAAGAAGAAGAAGAATTAAGCTTGATAATTGATATCAATCACCTACACGGGGCTAAAATCTTGCCACATCCCCACCCCACCACCTTTATGAGATGAGCAAAACTCGCATGGAGCGAAGCAGGGAGGGGTGGGTTAAGCGAGGCGGGGCAAAATTGTCATCCCTACTTGATATCAATCACCTACACGGAGTAAAACCAGGATGAGTTGCACCTGTAAAATTTTTAGTTGTTGTACTTCAATCAATGTAGTGTGAGTTTGGATGTTGCTGAAAACTGAAATTTTAGTGCATTTGGCGTTTTTCTGTGGGTCATGTGCACTGTTCACGAGACTCACAAGTACGGAATTTAGCAAATTTTAAGTTAAAACTGGATCCCACAGCACTATTCACACATTTAAAAATTATTTTACTACAGTATTTTCAACAATAAGCAGTATTAAAATAGATTCGTAATGGTTACTAATTTTATGATAGAATAAAAAAAGGGAGGGGGGGGGGGGAAACAGCTAGATATCAACAATTGAATTGTATCTATCCAAAAGGTTGACAAAGCAGTAAATGGAAAGTTGATAAGAACAGTTAAGCTTTTGTTTTTATTTAAAAAATTGATGCAACCACTTGACAATTAATTAGAATATCCACTTGTGGTGAAATCATAGCTTCTAAACCCAACTTAATTAGAATATTCATGCACATGCTCAGAGGCTCTTCAATTTTTTGGTAAAAGTTAATAATTTGTATTCATTATAATTTAGAACATTTATTATAATTTGAGATTATTACATTTTCCAATTACAAAAAAAAAAAAAAAAAAAAAAAAAAAAAAAAAAAAAACCCTAGGGGTGTGATGAAAAAATTATTTTACCACACATAATACTCATCACACCCCTAGTTGTTGTTGTTGTTGTTTTTTTTTTTTTTTTTTGTGATTGAAAAATGTACAAATCCCAAATTATAATAAATACTCTAAATTCTAATGAATGCAAATTATTAACTCTTACCAAAAAATTGAAGAGCCTCTAAGCACACAGAGACTAGTTATTCTTTATCATTATGTTAAGACACAAACTTTTCACATTAAAAAAAAGGACAATATTAAATTTCACATAATAGGATATTTACAAAAAATGTTCATTAACAACTACTTGATAGATTGACAACCACTTTGCTCCCCTGAATTCATCCAATGTGTCTATCATGCAATCTAACAAAATTGTTGATATATCACCCTAAAAAAATACAAAAAATAGAGAGTAAGGCTTAAATGTAAGAAAAACAACAAACAAAAATAATAGGAGGAAGACAAAGCACCACTTAAAACACATACACTAAAATAATTAATCAAACCCAACAACCACACAAAAAAAAAAAAAAATTTGACAAAAATATATATCATTCCCACTCTTTAAAAAAGAGTAATAAAAGAAAAAATTAAAAAAGAAAAGTGTGGTCCTATTTTGTACGCAGTATTTTTGTGGGAGTTAAAAGATTTTTTTTTTTCCTTTCAAACTCTAAATTACATAAAAGAATAAGGTTTTTTGTTTTTGTTTTTGTTTTTTTTTTTCTAAACTCTAAGTTAGTGTTCAACTAAATAATTTGTTGAAAAAAAATATATCAAAAAGTAATTTGAGTTCAAATAGAACTCATATTTTTTCTTTGAAATATTCACGTTTAGAAATATAAGTTCAAATAGAAAATTCACTTTTAGAAATATAAGAAAATTCAAGTTTAAAAATATGAATTCCTATTTAAAAATTTTAGTCCAAATAGAAATCAAATAGAACTCATATTTTATATTCACGTTTTCAATATGAGTTCTAATATAAGTTCAAAACGTTTTCATGCTAATATGAGTTATATGACTTCAAAAGGTGAATATAAGAAGTTATATTTGAACCAAACAATAGGAATATAAGAAAACGTGACGTAAAAGTGTTTTTTTTTTTTTTTAAGATAAGATAATGATATGGAAAGGATAATAATAACAAAGTAAGAAAACCAAATATAGGAAAGCAAATACTAAATGACAACTCATAAGCAAACGTAATAGAGACAATTCAATGCATAAGGTGTTCTAAATAGAGGTCATAAAAGGTACTTACATTTTTGTTGTTGACAACACTTCAAGTCCGAAGTCCAAATTGTTCGTTGGAAATGGAGGACAAAACAAACGAAAATCTTGAAGATCAACACCCTAGTACAAGTTCCTTGAAGCTGTACCAAAATCTTGAATATAAACACCCCAGTGCATGTTCCTTGAAGTTTAAATACCAAAATCTTAAAGATAGGCACCCCAATGCACGTTCATTGAAGAAATATGTGAAAGAAATTAATGGTTGAGGTTGAAATATAAGGGCTATTTTACACAAATATTTTATTTGTTTCTAGAAAATAAGAAGTTGTTCATGAATTAGAAAATCAAAATAGAAAAGACCAAAGTATATTGACATACACATACCGTTGAGCAGAAGCAAATTTGAGTAGAGCAAATAGAAAAAATGATGATAATGGTGAAAAGAAGATTAACAAAATTGAGAGAATTGGAGAACTGAAGAAGAAGCAATTTGAGTTTGAAAATCAACGTGAGTGTACCGGGAGTGTAGTCCTATTTTGTAGATAGTGTTTTATGTGGGAGTTTTCATTTAGAAAAATGATCCAACCAAATTGTGGTGATACGGTTAGCAATTTGAAAACTAACAGGAGAGTAGTAGTGTCTAAATTTAAGGGATATGGATGAAAAGTTATAGTGATAGTTTTATTGTATGAAAAATAAAGAAGAACTTTTATAATTAAAAAATAATAATAATTGTTATAAAAAAATAATAAATAAAGAAGAGTTGATTTGAAAATAAAAACATGAAGGGAGTATGAGTAAGGGAAAATGAGAGAGAGAGAGAGAGAGAGAGAGAAAATAAAATAAAATAAAATAACCAACTTAGGGGAAGTTGGACATGGGTTTAAAAAAAAAGAAATAGATAACGAAAAAATAATAATTTAAAGGATAAATCTTAATAACAGGGTAGATAACTTTTTTTTATTATAAAAACATGGGTTTTTTTTTTATTATTAGGCTTTCTGTTTTTAATTTTTAAAAAATAAGTTAAGAAAATAGTTTAAATTAATTGTAATATATATCTTTCTTTTCTTTTCTTTTTTGGATAAACTTGAGGATGTTGTAAAAAAAAAATGATTTGAAGATAACTTTTTTTAAAAGGAAAAAAAATAATAATAATAACAAACGTATAGTTGCTTTGAAGAACTGGGTTAGTGGGAGAGTGATGCTATTTTGTAGGAAATGTTTTAAGTGAGAGTTAAAGATATATTTTTACTTTGTTATCCTCAAGTTTTGCCCCTACTTAAATTTAAGCTGTAGGGGTATTTTGGAACACAAAAAAATCCGGTCTAAACAGGAGAAGCCCCTTAAATAGTAACTAGCCTCTGAGCACGCGCGAGAGGCTCTTCTATTTTTTGGGTAAGGGTTCATTTAAAGCATTTATTATAATTTGAGATTACTACATTTTTCAATCACAAAAAAAAAAAACCTAGGGGTGTGATGAGTATTATGTGCGGCGAAATAATTTTTCATCACACCCCTAGGTTTCTTTTTGTGATTGGAAAATATAGTAATCTCAATTATAATAAATGCTCTAAATGAACTCTTACCCAAAAAATAGAAAAGCCCCTGAGCGCGCGAGCGTGCTTAAAGGCTAGTATCCAATAAAGAACCTAGGAAACTTTCTGAATAACTTCATAGTGCCACCAAAGTAACTCCCCTCCAGAGTCCAGTCTATATTGGACAGCCCCAAAAGATAAAAACTTTCAAAGTGCGCAACCCTCTAAGCCTCATCCATCTCCAATTTAGGAAAAGAAGCATTACCCACATAAAAATCCTCATGTAAAATTCAACAGTCTAATAAGCAAAAGAAAAACTAACTGTACCCTTATAACAGCCAAAGCGGAAAGCTATTAAATTTACAACTTCAAATTATTAACCTTTACCCAAAAAATAGAAGAGCCTCTGAGCACGCACGTGAGTGCGCACTCAGAGGCTCTTCTATTTTTTTTGTTAAGGTTAATAATTTGCATTTGTTATAGTAATCGTGAGTGCGTCCTTAGATGCTAGTTTTAAATATACTGTAAGCAACAATATTGAACTTTAATATCATATGTGATGGTGACAAAATTTTCCTATCAATTAAAAAAAGCCTAGCTAAAAGAAACGGTGAGATTATCCTTGGAAGGAATTTGATAGAGAAACATGGTTGTTGTCATTTGCAGATCGCTGATCTTTATACTCCTTCATCCAAAGACATTGATCAAATGAAGCTAAGATAAAATTGTAAATAGTCCAGAAAATTAGACATCAAATTTTAACACTAATTTTGATTAGATAATTACAGTTATATAAAATACGGACCAATGGTAAGAAAATCTCCTCAAAAACTCAATTGTTGTAGATTCCAATGAGATGTTGTGCACTTATATTCTACAAAATCTAACTTGAAAAAATCAATCTAAGAAGCTTAGTTCATGACAGGAAAAGTTTATCAAATCATGCTTTGTATTCAATAACTTCCAAAACAAATTGATCAATACTGGACCGAAACCATGAAGACTTTTAATTTTTTCCTTTAATATGGATGCATGTTGAATGATAATTATATAAATTTTTTTCAGTTGAATTTGTTACGGATGTATTTTATAACGCCAAAGCCCAAGATTTCATCAATCACCGCACAACACCATGAACGGCCTAAAAAACAACTTTAACCAAACATAAGTTCAAAGTACACGCATAAAGAACAACTTAAATCAAAGGAAATAAGTATTTACAAAAGTAATAATTTATAATATAAAAAAAATCAAAAATAATAAAAGTATTAAAAAAGTATGAACAACCTCAACCAAACATTTAAGGAGAAAAGCTACCAAATATATAATGGTACACAGTTTTTTTTTTTTTGCTCAGTAATGGAACATGATTCAGTGGCGAGACCTGCACCTTCAAACCTCTCGGTAGGACTCACTAACCGGCGTTTCAAGATTTCTTTTAAGTGTCCATGTTGCTGTGATGGTGGTGGACGCAGCGGGCAATCTTTTTGAGTGTTGAGTAAATACCTTTTCAATCTTGTTTTGAGTGGCTGTCACCTTTTACCAAAATGCAAAAATGGTGGTTGTTATTGGTATATATAAAATTATAAAAAAGAAAAAAGAAAAAAAAAAAGGACTTGAGGATAGGGATGGGGATTGGATAGTTGTAGGCCCTATTTTTGAGGGTGAGGGAGAAGAATGAACGTGAACATAAACAATTAACTGTGAAATGTGAAAGAAAGGGTTTTGTATTTTCTTTTTTCTTTTTCTTCAACAACAATATAATAAAGCTTTTAAATTTTAAAAATTTTCAAATTGAACATACTATTTGGAGGGGGAAACAAAGGTGTTGTGAATTTGCATGACCATGGCAGTGCCTCGCTTGGACTTCTTTCCTCTAGAGTTGTTGGCTACTAAGTCGTCAATGGAGCCAACAAAGAAGCTAGTGCTTGGTACACTGGTAAGAAATCTTGATCGACTTCGTCAATTCCTGTTTTAGAAAGCATGTGTTTTCAAAGTTATAAGTGAAAAATAAAAATAAAAAACAAAAAAACCTAAACAATGGGAGACGTAGTAGAAAAGGATTCACCATTGGCTCTGTGTATTTGGAAACCGTTTTGTGTAATTTGTTAAACAACTGAAAAAATCTATTTTTGTAGGGGAAGAAGATAAGTGAAGAAGCAGTTTTCGATTCCTTTGATGCTAGAAAACAGGAGAGAGAAATTTTAAAATGAAACAACCACTTCAGATAAGAAATTTAAACGTGAGATCATGGAGTAAGGAAAACAAATTCTATTAAAAAAAATTGAAAATGTTTAACCAAGAGAGTGGTCCTATGTCCCCTCAAAAAAAAAAAAAAAAAAAAAAAGTGGTCCTATTTTGTTGGCAATGTTTTAGTGGGAGTTAAAAGACGTAGTTTTACCAAATTATCCCTTAATTTTGTCTATACTTAAACATAGGGAAATATGGGTATTTTAGAAGAAAAAAAAAAAAATCTGGTCCAAACAGGTGCAGCCCCTTAAATAGTAGTATAGATAGTGATGGGATAACAAAGATGGGTCGTCCAGACCTCTCTTCCTTGATAAGTGGACCAATTGGGTAAAACCCATAATCATGCCGAAAAGAGTCGTCCATGGGTGTAGAGCCTGGACGACCAACCAACAGCATAACAAAGGGTCGTCCATAGGCATCGCACATGGACGACCACACACACTTAGCAAATCCCGGAGCGGTTAACCAACCCGTGTTCATCGCCGCCAATTCCTCCCAAATATGTAACTTCCAACGACGGTTATGGTTTCAATAGCAGTTGAGGTCCGGATTCCAAGAATCTGGGAAAAGTTATTTGGAGTAGTAACCGTCGTGAAGTACCCTATATAAAGACTGGTCTGAACCATGCAAAGGTATGAGAATCTGAGATTTTTACTCCCAATACAGTTAGAACTCCATTTGAGAGAAGACACTAACTTAGTCATCGGACGATATTTGGCCGGTCCACCCGGTCTTCCTTTGATTGTCTTTCTTTTTACAGGCCCCCGCTAACACCGTAGTCCACCGAATCCGAAGTGTTCAACCAACTATCTCCTCCATCATCAGTTGGCGCCGTCTGTGGGAAGAATATAGCGCAAATTGTTTTTACGATTTGGCTTTCCGGAACAAAAGGTTGAATGGTTCGGACTAGGTCAAGGGCTACAAGCCCGGGCCATCAGGGAAGCAGAGACGCTTCAAGCAACCCCCATCGCGATCGCCAATCAGCGCCTGTCATGCAGTCGCCTTCCATCCAACAGATGCAATCCATGGCGGCCGTTATGGCGGAGTTAACTCGCCAGAATCAAGAGTTGACTAGGGAAATGGAGAGGTAGCGCCGTGAAGGACATGCTGAGAGGCAATCCCAGAGTCAAGAAGATAGAGAGGGACATGCTGAGCCTGAGACTCAATCAAGAGGCACCACTTCGCGAAGGGTGCCACATTTGGAGAAGGAAATGGATCAGATGAGGAAGGTTATGGACGAGATGAAGGAGAACATGAGAAGGGCAAATCCCGTAGAGGATTTGGTTCATCGAACAGATTCCCCATTCACGACTTCCATCAACGGGCATCCCTTGCCGCCGAAGTTCAAAATGCCTTCCCTGGATTCATATGATGGAGCGCGTGATCCTTTTGATCACATCGCTACTTTCAAGACCACAATGCATCTCCAAGGGGTTCCAGACGAGATTATGTGCAGAGCCTTCCCTACCACCCTTAAGGGACCAGCGCGAGTGTGGTTCAGCAAAATACCCCCGAATTCTGTAAGTTCTTTTGAAGAGTTAAGCAAATTATTTGTCAATAATTTCATTGGAGGACAAAGACACAAATGTTCCTTGTCTAGCTTGTTAACTATAGAGCAATGAGAGAATGAAAGCCTGCGCTCCTTCATCACACGCTTCAACAGGGAAGCCCTGACAGTAGACGAGGTGGACGACAAACTACTATTAGCAGCCTTCCACAATGGGGTTAACTCGGACTTGTTCATTCACAAGTTGTATGAGAAAGAGCCCCAATCCATGGCTGAACTCGTCCACTCAGCCCAAAACTTTATGAACGCAGAAGACGCAATCATAGCTAAGAAGAGGAAGAGGGCTGAGAGAATAGAAGTCAACCCCATGCGTCACTCTGAGTAAGGGCCTCGTCCAAAGAAGGGACGAACGGAAGATAAGAAGGATCGAGACAGGGATAGCAGGAAGGCAGGCCCATCAGCAAGAAATCAGAATTACACACCCTTGAATGCCCCACTCGATCAAGTGCTCATGCAAATCAAGGATGATCCTTCCTTGAAGTGGCCAGAGAAGATGAAGGGAGATCCTAATAAGCGCAATAAGAATAAATATTGTCGCTTCCATAGAGATCATGGGCATGACACGGACGAGTGTTATGACTTGAAGCAGCAGATTGAGAATCTCATTAGACAAGGAAAGTTGAGGCATTTCGTTAGAAGGGATCATAAAGATGAAAAATTGAAAGCAAAGATGGAAGAGTCATCACGACCCCCACTCGGAGAAATAAGGGTTATTATTGGAGGGACTTCTGAAGGACAATCTTCTAGATCAAAAAAGACGTATCTTAAAGTGGTGCAAAATGTCCAACTCTCTGGACGATTCCCAAGGACGAGGGGGACGGACGAGCCAACCATTTCTTTCACAGATGAAGAAGCTGAAAGAATTCATCATCCACATGACGATGCAATTGTCATTACCCTACTCATAGCAGATTACAGAACCAGGAGGGTGTTGGTGGATAATGGAAGTTCAGCTGATATATTGTATTATCCTGCCTTCCAGCAGATGAGGCTTGGACGAGATCAGCTTCGTCTAGCATGCTCGCCCCTAATAGGATTTGGAGGAATGAAAGTGCAGCCCGTAGGTACCATTACCTTGCCTGTAGTGGTAGGGTCATACCCGCAGCAGATAACCAAGGAAGTAAATTTTCTTGTGGTGGATTGTTCATCCTCATATAATGCCATCATTGGAAGACCAACCTTGAACAGTTGGAAGGCGGTAACATCTACCTACCATCTATCAGTCAAATTCCCTACGGAGTGCAGAATTGGACAAGCGCAAGGAGATCAGTTGGCAGCCAGGGAGTGTTATCTAGCCATGTTGGCTATGGACGAGCAGATGCAGACTATGAGTATAGAAGAAAGAAAAATTGTTACAGAACCTACTGAAGAATTGGAAGATGTTTTATTACAAGAAAATGATCCTAAAAAATTCACTAGAATTGGAACAAGTATGAAGGAGAAGGCGAAAGAAGATCTCGTCCAGTTTCTAAAGAAGAATGCCGATGTTTTTGCATGGAGTCATGACGATATGCCTGGCATCGATCCAAGTGTAATCACTCATCGACTGAACGTGTCCCCCTCTTCTAAGCCTATTCGTCAAAAGAAGAGGGTGTTCGCCCCTGAACGAGAGAAGGCTATCAAGGAAGAGGTTCAAAAACTAACCACAGCACAGTTCATCCGGGAAGTCTATTACCCGGATTGGTTGGCAAATGTAGTGATGGTGAAAAAAGCAAATGGCAAGTGGAGGATGTGCATTGACTTCACTGACTTGAACAAGGCATGCCCTAAGAATAGTTATCCCTTGCCTCGTATTGATCAACTGGTTGATTCTACAGCTGGCCATCAACTGTTGAGCGTCATGGACGCCTTCTCAGGATATAATCAGATAAAAATGGATGAGGCAGACCAGGAAAAGACATCTTTTATTACCAGTCAAGGTTTGTTTTGTTACAAAGTGATGCCCTTCGGTCTGAAGAACGCAGGGGCAACTTATCAAAGGTTGGTGAACCACATGTTTCGTCCACAAATAGGACAAAATGTGGAGGTGTACGTGGACGACATGCTTGTGAAGAGTTTAGACGAAGGAAGCCACTTGGACGATCTTCAGGAAACCTTTAAAACACTTAGGCGATACCAGATGAAGCTGAATCCAAGTAAATGTGCATTTGGAGTATCGTCAGGGAAGTTTCTAGGATTCATGGTTTCAGAGAGAGGAATTGAGGCAAACCCAGACAAGATCCAAAACATATTGAACATGGAGCCACCGAAGAACGTCAAGGAAGTCCAATCCCTAACTGGACGAGTCGCAGCTCTGAACAGGTTTGTCTCAAAAGCCACTGACAAATGTTTACCATTTTTCAAGATTCTCAGGAAGGCATTTGAATGGACGGACGAGTGTCAAAGGGCCTTCCAGGACCTAAAGTACTATCTTACCGCGACCCCATTGCTAAGTCCGTCCGTGCTAGGTGAAGAACTATATTTGTACTTAGCAGTGTCCCCGCACGCCGTGAGTTCAGCATTGATCAGGGAGGAAGAAAAGGTGCAGAAACCTGTGTATTACACTAGCCGGGCACTTAGAGGGGCAGAAGGAAGATACCCATTGATAGAGAAGTTAGCCTTTGCACTAATAACAGCTTCTAGGAAGTTAAGACATTACTTCCAAGGTCATGTCATCAATGTCATGACGGATCATCCCCTCAAGAAGGCAATGAATAAACTTGAAGCTGCAGGACGATTAATTCAATGGGCAGTTGAGCTCGGTGAGTTTGATATTCGGTATCAACCAAGGAATGCAATAAAAGCTCAAGCCCTGGCCGATTTCATTGCAGAGTTCACTCCAAGTTATGAGGACTTGGATGAGAAAGAAGACAGTAAAAAATGGGTCGTCCATGTAGATGGATCATCTACACTATATGCAGGAGGTATAGGAGTGGTTTTGCAATCACCAGAAGGAGATAAATTGAATCACAAGGTCCGCTTGCAGTATCAAACAACTAACAATGAAGCAAAATATGAAGCCCTTCTTAAAGGGTTGGAGTTAGCTAAATCTGTGGAGGTAGACTCAGTACTCGTCCTGGGAGACTCACAGTTGGTCATAGGCCAAGTAAATGGAACATGTGAAGCCAAGGAAGATAGAATGAAGAGATATTTAAAGAAGGTGTTACGCCTTATGAAGAAATTCAGAGAAGCTAATTTCGTTCAAATTCTGAGGGAAGAGAACACTCTAGCGAAGGAAGCCTCCGCTAATGAAGCAATGAACAAGTTGGATGAAATACGATACATGCCAAGCATAGACCTTCCAAAAATATTGCAGATAGAAGGTGAGGAGAACTGGATGACCCCGATAGTCTCATACCTGAAGGACGGAAGGCTTCCAGAAGGGAAGGACGAAGCCAGGAAGCTCAGAGTTAAATCGGCCAAATACATCCTTATGGACGAAGTGTTATACAAAAGAGGTTTTTCACAACCATACCTAAGGTGCTTAGCTCCAGACGAAGCGAATTACGTATTGAGGGAAGTTCATGAAGGAGCACGTGGTAATCACTCAGGAGCCAGATCACTCGTCCACAAGGTCATCCGTGCAGGGTACTACTGGCCAACCGTCCAAGCTGATGCTAAGGCATATGTTAAGGTATGTGACCAGTGTCAACGTTTCAGTAATATCCTTAGACAGCCTTCAGAATACCTCACCCCAATGATGGCCCCTTGGCCTTTTGCACAGTGGGGTTTGGATATTTTGGGCCCCTTTCCAACTGGAACCAGGCAGATGAAGTTCTTGGTAGTAGGGATAGATTACTTCACTAAATGGGTGGAAGCTGAACCCTTGGTGAAAATTACACAACGAAATGTCAAAAATTTCGTCTGGAAGAGCATTGTATGCAGGTTTGGAGTACCAAGAGTACTAGTATCTGACAATGGACGACAGTTTGACAACACCCCCTTCAGAGAATTTTGGGAACAGATTGGAATCAAGAATCATTATTCCTCACCCTCCCACCCACAAGCTAACGGACAAGCAGAAGTAGCAAACCGATCCTTGTTGAAAATCATCAAGACTCGGCTTGAAGGGGCAAAGGGAGTATGGCCGGATGAATTACCAGGTGTTTTGTGGGCTTACAGAACAACAGCGAGGACTCCCACAGGAGAGACTCCTTTCAAACTGGCTTACGGGAGCGAAGCAGTCATACCTGCAGAAGTGCATATGGCCAGCCATAGGGTGATGAAGTATCAAGATGAGGAAAACAACGAACAGCTTCGTCTTAACCTCGATCTCATAGACGAGGTAAGAATGGACGCGAAGCAAAGAACAGCAAGGTACTAGAATCTCATGGCAAAACAGCATGACGCTATGGTGAAACCCAGGCGCTTCAGCATTGGGGATCTCGTCCTTCAAAGGGTTTCTTTGGCCACCAAAAACCCGGCCCATGGGAAGCTAGGACCAAACTGGGAAGGACCTTACAGGGTAATCAATTGCAAGAGGCAAGGATCCTACTATTTGGAAGCCCTGGACGGAAGGAAGTTAGAGCACCCGTGGAACGTTGAACACCTAAGGAGGTACTATCAATGAAGGGTGATCACGGACGAGCCATGAGATGGACGAGACCCTTGGACGTTTGAAGTAATGTGTTTAATATTTTCCAGTACTTTCTTATTATTATTATTGTGTTTTAAGTAAATAAGTATGTTATGCTGCTCATGGACGAAGTTATGTTTTATTATGTATTTTTAATTTCCTAACAGTACAAGCTCTTAAGCATGTGCCATGATTGTGGACGAATGATTACATAGTATGGATTTCTGAATATATATATGTTTTAAATATATGTATGACTGTATGGGAATCCTCCATTTTCTATGATTCAAAATGATCCACGAAAGGCGAAAAGCCAAAGACGAGTAAAATACTTGGACGAAGGAAGTATCATCTAAAAGCTTTCCTTTAGATAAGGATAAAGCAAGAAAAATAAAGGTATGTCCGTCTAAACTCAAGACGAGACAAACCTAAAGTGTAATCGTCTATACCATGGACGAACAATGTGCGTGCTAAAACACCACAAGCCCATAGACGAATCTAACCAACATAACAATCCAGCCCATGGACGAGAATTTGTTGGGAAAATTTTATTAAGGACGAATAAATAATCGTCCTAAATTTGAGCAACAAATCAAATTTGGCAATCATTCATATACATGAAGGAACTCGTCCATATGTTCAAGACGAGATAAAACCTAGTCCCACAACCACAATGGTATGGACGACATAATTGAAGTTTGTTCACAAAACTAAAGGAATATTCACACAATGAACAATGAAAGAAAAGCATTCATACATTCATAAAATTTAAAGGGTAGACGACCACCGTCCAAAAACCCTTAAGCAGTGCTTATTCATAACAGCTCGTCCATATACTTGGACGAAGAAATTGTGCTTAGATAAATTCTAAAAGAAATAAACAAAAGCCCAAAACACTGGGCACCACCAAATGAAATTAAAATATAAACTTTCTAAAGGAAAATGAAATCACTTGGATTCACCACTGGGAGCACTCTTTGGATCGTCTTGTGTCACCTCGTCATTGGCGTCCACCACGTTGATATCCTCAGAACTCGTCGCTAGCAAAGAACTTTCTGTAGCAAGAGGAAGCTTGAAGGAGTCAAAGTTTAAATCAGGGAAGGCTTCTTTGGCATCAGCACGGAAGTCTTCATAGCCAGCAGCATAGTGACTATCTAGACGATTCTTAAGCTCGTCAGACTTCTTGAAGGCTAAAATGGCTTCCTCGCGTGCCTTCTCCAAGGACGAAGCAAACCCTGAAACTTCTCCCTCCAAGTAAGCAATACGAGTGTCCTTCTCAACACCATCTGCTTTGCGTTCTTCCACCTCTTCCTTTAATTTCGTCTCACATGCTAGCAAACGGTTGACTTCATCAGTTAGCCTGATCACCTCTCCCTTCTTCAACAAAATTTCATTAGTCAACTCTTTAGCCTTCTCTCTTGCCGTCTTGGCCTCCTCAGCAAGTTCCTTGGCCTGGCACGTCGCTATATAAAACTTTGACATAGCCTGTTCATGGACGAAGGAGAGTTCAAAAAAAAGAGAAAAAAGAAGAAAAAGAAGTACACAAGGACGAACTAAAGCCATACCTTGAAGAGATCATGGATGCCAGAACGTTCAAATTCCTTCACTGGCATGTTGTAGCATTGATTAACTTCATTGTCAGTAACGATCCATTTGAACGTCCTCCATGCACACCCTTCGTCCAGCACCAAGTTAGAGGGACGATCTGATTGCTCTGACGGATGAGACTTCCGAGGAGTCTTAGTTGGAGGGGGAGTAGGTTCAATCTGAATAGGATGAATTATCTGGACGGGCTCCACGTTGGTAGGAGGGTCGTCCAGATTCACCGTCGGAGAGGAAAATTTGCGGACCTTGGGAAGAGAAGTCTGAGTGGTCTTTGGTTTTTTGGAGCCTCGACGACTGGGAAGGTTGTCCAGGTCCACAGCACTTGAAATCTTAGACTTTCTCTTCCCAGCCTGGACGGCAGTCTTCTGGACGACAGGAGGCACAGGAGCGCCCTCGTCCCCACTAGTTACTGTTTTGTCTTTATTTTCTCTCATTGTCATTATTCCTATGATGAGGAAAATCAGTTAAAAAAAAGAAGAAGAAAAAGAATAGAAAGAAGTATTGAGGGACAGACGACACTTACTTCGTCGAGTGGTCTCCTCGTGACCTAAATTTTCAGGAGTAGGTTCTGGGCCAAGTCCCCACGTAGCCAAACTACTGAAAGTTACTAAGTCGTGGAAAGTCCTTCTAGGGAAGGCACATACGTGGTCAATTCGATCCAAATAAGACCTGTCCAAACGTGGACGAGTAACAGCTGCACCAATAAAAGAAAGGTGGTTAGACGATTGAAAGTTAGAAAAAGTGTAAGGAATAAAATAAATAACATGGAAAGAAAACATACCCTCAGGACGAAGGCGACCTATGGGGCTGGTAAAAGGAGGGAAGGGGGCATTACTAACATCTGTTGGGTCCCCAGCCCAGTTTCCAGAAATGATAAAAAACTCTTGTTTCCAGAGCCTATCAGATGAGCTACGGCCCTTTATTAAACTATAGTGAGAGCCTCTGGATGAGAACTGGTAAAAATCAGCTGATTGTTTTATTTCCGAGGGCTTATAGCAGTAGAGGAACTCGTCTACTGTTATAGAACGATCCCCTTCCAGCGCCTCACGCCATAACACTTGCATGGCAACTATCGTCCTCCAACCATTGGGATTAAGTTGGTTAGGACCAACACCTAACCTATGAAAAAGACCTCTACAAAATGAATTTAGGGGAAACCTAAGACCAGCTAAGAGATAAGACGAATATACTCCCAAACCAGAAGAAGGTGAACAACACCACTCCCCTTCCCTGGGCAGACGAGGTTCAAACTCGATAGGAATTTGGTATCTATCTACTAAGGTTTTTAACTTAGGAGCGTCTAAGATGGACGCTACCTCAGGTGCACAACTATATATTATGTTTTCCTCTTCCTCCTCCTCGTCCTGAGAAGGGCTGGGTGGCGCTCTGGACGAACTAGCCCCAGTTCCAGAGGCCATCCTACGTTGCATCTCTTGAAATTCTTCTAAAGAAACGCCAGGGACCCCGGACGAATACTGCTCGTCCGAAGAACTGCTACTAACACTAGTGCTACCCTCACCACTCTCATAACTTCCAGACGAGACGTCCTGATACTCGTCTATTTCCCTCTCGATACTACTAGACGAAGACATAACTAAAGTAAAGATCAAAATGAAAACCTAAAGGGAAGAGGAAGTACCTGAGAACTAGGACGAATGCTAGACGAGAATCTTGGACGAGATAGCAGAAGGAAGTTTACGAGAGAGGTGAAGGGTAAGAAAGAGAATGTGCCTATTTATAGGGCCCAGGAGTAGGGTCACCGAAGCGACACCATCCACTAAGGAAATGACACGTGGCAATCGCATGGGGAAATGTAATCGATTTAATCACCCAACAAATTAAACAATGACACGTGTCAGTAGAAAGGGGATAAAATCCCTATAATGTCCCTGGACGACACCCTGGACATGGGGGCAACTGATGGGATAACAAAAATTACATCCATGGTTCGTCCAGATGGGTCGTCCAGACCTCTCTTCCTTGATAAGTGGACCAATTGGGTAAAAGTAGAGCCTGGACGACCAACCAACAGCATAACAAAGGGTCGTCCATAGGCATCGCACATGGACGACCACACAACACTTAGCAAATCCCGGAGCGGTTAACCAACCCGTGTTCATCGCCGCCAATTCCTCCCAAATATGTAACTTCCAACGACGGTTATGGTTTCAATAGCAGTTGAGGTCCGGATTCCAAGAATCTGGGAAAAGTTATTTGGAGTAGTAACCGTCGTGAAGTACCCTATATAAAGACTGGTCTGAACCATGCAAAGGTATGAGAATCTGAGATTTTTACTCCCAATACAGTTAGAACTCCATTTGAGAGAAGACACTAACTTAGTCATCGGAGGATATTTGGCCGGTCCACCCCGGTCTTCCTTTGATTGTCTTTCTTTTTACAGGCCCCCGCTAACGCCGTAGTCCACCGAATCCGAAGTGTTCAACCAACTATCTCCTCCATCATCAGATAGATATAATTAACATGTATTAAATCCTTAATTCCTGGGCATTTTCATCTCAAAAAAAAAAAAAAAAAAAAAATTTCCTGGACATCCCTTAATTCCTTGACATTCCCCGTTTAGACGGGCTACTGACTGAGAAATTTCTGTATAATTTACATAAAAATTGGAATGTTATCTATATTCGTCCATGTTGATTGAGTATCATCTATTTTTTTCACATTATTTTTATTTTTATGTTGTCTACTATAAGGGAGACAAATAATGTCCAATAATTTATTTATTTATTTATTTTGTTTTAGTTTGTTTTGCCTCCTAATCTGAGGATTCGGTTAGCCAATACCGGGTAATCCGTATTCCATACATGAAGATCTTTTTCATTCTCTGGTAAGACCAATCATAATTTGTGACAGATGAGTTTGAAGTGCCGTAGGAATTGGTTGCACAGACAACAATGAGAAGTTGTGCGTTCAGGGTACGTTTCAGACTCTTGGCTCATAAACTACAACTTAGGTCTAACCTGAACCGTTTATTTGTTTATTCATCTGTAGCCGGTAGAAGAAATTGGTTGCATAGACTTAAAAACTTTTTTTATTTTTATATTTTATGATAAGTCACACAGTCGGATCTTGAACCCAAGGCTTATAAGGGGAGGAGGTGCCAGTTGAGCTGAAGCTCATTGGCAAAAGTACCTTTTAAACTCGAAAGATCTAGGACAAATGCTCAAAGAGAATTTATGGTGAATTGTTTTGAGTCAATATTAATCATCAAGGAGCTCTCTAGAATCTAAAATAAATAACATTTCCCACCGTAGGAAAATGGAAGAAGCCAGGAATAAAAATAAAGTGCAGAATGCATATAACTTCAAATTTGGCATATAAATTACAACTGTTTAACAGCTGATTAAAACAACAATGAAAGAATTGAAACTCTCTGCCATCACCCCCCACTGCTCTACTAGTTCATTGTTTCAACAAAATCAGATAAGAGAAACAGTCATCTGGTGCGTTGCAATTGCTTTGCCCAAATCAGGACATTACACTTGCACTGCTCCCATCCCAAAGAATTAGAAGCATTTCCTGTGCACAATAGATGGACCAGATTCATCATACTCCGCCTTAGCAATCCACATCTGCATTCCACATATAAACAATAACCTCTCATAAGTATGCTCAGAGTACATAGATAATAAATCCAATTGGGGTTACACAACTGCAGATAGGCAATATGTGTGTGTGTGTGTGTGTGTGTTTTGGTAGGTATGGATATCAGAGAAATAAAATATAAACAAAATATATTAATGCTGTTAAATGCTTAACCAAAGCCAACCCTAAAATTTTGAAACTAGGGCTTGGTTGTTGTTGTTAAATGCTTAACCAGACTATTAAGAGGCTTTCCCAATATCAAAGAAGCTACACTGTTAGACTGAGAGAGTGCCTATATAACAAATTGAAGTACTGGCAAAACGCAGATTTCTAAACCCATTCCCACAATCTGACAATTAATACCATATTATTATACTTATGCACGCCATGCATATGGGCTTATCAGTCAGAAAAAATAACATAACATACCTGTTGGAAAGTGCTGAGGGATGCCAAGATGGAGCCACCAATCCACACACTGTACTTTCTCTCAGGTGGAGCAACCACCTTGATTTTCATGCTGCTTGGGGCCAAAGCAGTGATTTCCTTGCTCATTCTATCAGCAATGCCCGGGAACATGGTAGATCCACCACTAAGGACAATGTTTCCATATAAATCCTTCCTAATATCAACATCACACTTCATAATAGAGTTGTACGTGGTTTCATGAATTCCTGCAGACTCCATCCCTATCATGGATGGCTGGAAAAGGACTTCTGGGCATCGGAAACGCTCAGCACCAATGGTGATCACCTGCCCATCAGGCAACTCATAGCTCTTCTCAACCGAAGAACTAGTCTTTGCAGTTTCGAGCTCTTGCTCATAGTCAAGGGCTATGTACGCCAGCTTCTCCTTCATGTCCCTTACAATTTCACGCTCGGCTGTGGTGGTAAAGGAATAACCACGCTCAGTGAGGATTTTCATCAGCGCATCAGTAAGGTCACGACCTGCTAAGTCAAGACGGAGGATGGCATGTGGGAGGGCATACCCCTCATAAATGGGGACTGTGTGGCTGACACCATCTCCAGAGTCCAGAACAATACCTGCAAATTTCAAAAATACATGTTATATATTCTCACTCACACACACACACACACACAAGGAAGGAAAAAGAAAGAATCCAAGAGATTCATTTTACACACTAGATTAGAATTCTACACTCAAATCACTGTTATTCGGTCATAATAGGAGAAATAGATCTTGAATCATAATACACGAGTGCAGAATCATAAACACAACCAAACCACATAGTAAGTTAAAAGGATGCCTAAGCTTCATTTATGATACAAATGAATTCAAAATCATGAACTTTTAAGTTTTTCTGATACTTAAAGGACACTTAGAAAAATTAACTCATAAAAATAGCTCCCCCACATCCCTACATGTTTCTTTCTTCTAATACACAGGTCTCTGGCTTATCTCTGGATCACTTGAACATTGGTCTCTAACCAACCATCTGAACTCTCTAAATGTCAAAACCATCTTCTCACGATATGCAGCATAGTTAATTTCAAAGTTTAATTCAGGTCATTCTACAGATTAGCTTTAATTGCAACTAAACTAAATCACCCAGATGGTAAATCACTCAAATTGCTTACCAGTTGTACGACCACTGGCATAGAGGGAGAGGACAGCCTGGATGGCGACATACATAGCGGGAGTGTTGAATGTCTCAAACATAATTTGAGTCATTTTCTCACGGTTAGCCTTTGGGTTGAGAGGTGCTTCAGTAAGTAAAACAGGGTGTTCTTCTGGGGCAACACGGAGTTCATTGTAAAAGGTGTGGTGCCAAATCTTCTCCATATCATCCCAGTTGCTCACAATACCATGCTCAATTGGGTATTTCAATGTTAAAATACCACGTTTAGACTGGGCCTCATCCCCAACATATGCATCTTTCTGGCCCATGCCAACCATCACGCCAGTGTGACGTGGGCGACCAACAATGCTAGGAAACACAGCCCTAGGAGCATCATCTCCAGCAAATCCAGCCTAAAATTCAATAATACAATAGAAATGTAATATGTTAGAATTCCATTCCTCCATGGGCACTTTTGGAAGAGAGAAGTCACAAAAGACTTAGCAAATTAAATTAACTTGCAAACTTCAGAGATGAAAGTAGCTTGAAGTGGTACCTTAACCATTCCTGTTCCATTATCACAGACAAGTGGCTGAATATCCTCAGTGTCTGCCATCTTCTGTCACCAGCTGAAAAAATTCATCAACTTGAATTTAGATTAATAGAACACAAGAAATAAAGAAGTAAAAGAGAGACACAGAGAGAGAGAGAGAACAAAAAATTAGTTGAATATTTGATTAACAATAACTTTATATGCATGGTAACTGAGCCCACATAAGATAGCACATCATCGTACATTCATGATAAGGATTTCAATGAAATGGTGGATCAATTGATCATACACATTATTTTCTTTTTCCTTTCTTCAAGCAGTAATAGAAGTAAAAAGGCAGGGGGTAACCCTCCCCAACCCAAAATCATCCCCATCATGATGCAGGACAGTCTAGGCTTCACTGCCTAGAGCATCCTGAAAACCTTAGGCTTCACCACCTGAGGGTTGCTTGGAATCACCACTAAGCAGATAAAGAAATTTCTCAAGAAGAAAATTTTATTCAATAATAGTTTATTAAGAAAAAAACACCAGTTGGAGCCTTTTCATAGTGCTTCCAAGAATAAAAGACCATGTCCCATATAACTAGGTACTCCAAAACTTGTCATGATCTAAGAAAAATGCAATCTAATCCCTATTTGTACTCGTAATAATAATAATAATAAAAGTCTAAAATAATCCAATCACATAAGATAAATGAAGATTTGAAATAATGAATTCCAAATAATTTTGGTTGTGCTCCCTGCATAATGTCCCTACTCCCTGGTGCAGGTTCACCCAGAATATCCCCCTTATAAAGGTGGAGAAATACCACTTGGTGACTATAGCCCGTGGCAAATAGATACACTACGATTAAAACCATAAAAATTACTAATTTATATGAAATGTTCATGTAATGCAACCAATGTAGTCCATCCCTACTAGCATACAGTTAAAACAAACTAAATAAATATAGATTTGACATTTTATGAACAGAGGAAGATGGAGCACTCATGCTCAAATTGACATTTAAAAAATAACAAATGAAAATGAAATGATGAATTTCACCTAGACCTTTGCCTGTAGAGTTTTGAATACAATATTAAAACAAACATGGTACATTATTTACTGTTACTATAATATCACACCTTCCAACCAATCAGACAGCCAAAAAAATATATCAATTCAAAATGTATCGGTTAGAAGCAAACAAAGGCATGAATCTATCAACAAACAATATACAATTTATTGCATGGATTCAATAGTGCAAGAATAATTCAAAACATAAGAAAGGTATTTCCACCTTTGTCTTTTAAGAAAGATTCATATACTTTGAACAATGCCTTCCTATTCAAGCCATACACAACCTATATCTTTCAATCAGCTTGTTGGTTACCAGTTTCTATTTTCAAACCACATCGACTTGCAGCCTTTCTGTCCCGGCAAACCCCGGTGGGAAAAAAGGAAAAACGGGTTTTGGATTCCTTTCATTAGGTTAATTTTCCAGATGCCAGAAAGGGAAAATGTAGTTTTTTTTTTTTTATTATAGGTAAAAAGAATATTATTAAAACATACTGAAAAACAGATGAAAGCCAATACAAGGTGTTCATGATGGTGAACACAAGGAAAAGCAACAAACAAACAAACAGCAACAAACAACAAGAAAAAACTTAAAGTGCAATACTAAGAGAAGAAATAAACTCAAAGATAGTGGAACAATCCGAGAAGCCCCAACACCTAGACCAATCAAATAAAGTCTTCTGGCATAGAGCTTGTAATTGAAACAAGGATTAGAGCATATTCAGAGAAATTTTTTATGGGGATCTTTAGAGGAGTGTTTCAAATATCCTTTGGTGGCTTGGGAGAAGGTGCGTTTACCTATAGTTTTGGGTGGTTTGGGGATCAGGAAGTTAGTGCATTTTAATAAAGCCTTGTTAGGGAAATGGTTATGGAGGTTTGGGCGAGAAGGCACTCATCTTTGGAGGAGGGTTATTGCATCTAAATATGGAGAGGGTCAAGGGGGGTGGACTACTAAAATATGTAGAAGGGCCCACGGATGTGGTCCGTGGTTTGGTATTCATGATGGTTGGGAGAGTTTCTCCAACCACATGGCCTTAGTGGTGGGTGATGGCAATCGTATTCTTTTTTGGCATGATAAGTGGGTTGGAGATAACTCACTTGAAAGGCTCTATACTCGGTTGTGTGTGTTCTAATGACAAGAAAGCGTGCATTTCTGATGTATTATGTTTTGATGGAATTGAAAGGGTAATTTGGCTTTTTGATATGTCCAAGCAAATCCACCTTCATTGCATAAACTCATAAACAAGGCATTGTCAATACTCATTTTCCCTACTATTTATTCAAAACCATACCAATAAACACACACATCATAACAACAAATTAAGATCTATTGCTAACAAACAAAGCAGAATCAAATATCAAATTTAATTAGGAAAAAACAAACAAAGCTATGAAATGATACAAAATTTTCTCAAAGTCTTAACAATGTGTCTACAATGAAAGATGCGAACAATTTTCACGGATCATTCAATCTCGTAATGCAAATCAAAACCGAACCATCAACAACGACAAAAATGACAAATCGTGTAAAATTGAAAATTCAGATCTGTGATAATGTGAGATTATAATTTATTTGGTTTAAAATGAGGAAGCAAAAAAAAAAAAAAAAAATGGTGAGAAACATTGGGAAAGATACGAAGAAATTAAATTAACGGACATTTTCTCGGAAATCAAATCAATGCGAGAAGAGAAGAGAAGAGAATTTCACCTGAAGAAAAAGAAAGAGATAAAGAAAGAAATGTGAGCCCTGCGATCTCTTTTAGCTGCCCGCCTTTGGGTTCAAAAATGGAATTTGAGAACACGACCTGACCAAATGGAATTCGCTGTGTTAATGAATCAACTCTCTCTCTCTCTCTCTCTCTCTATCTCTGCCTCGACTTATTTAATTGTGGGCCGTCGAATGTATTGACGAGATTGCAGTGTTGTACGACACGTGTCATGGTGATCTGGGCTCCCGTGGATACAGGCTGTTTTGAAATCCCCAGCCCAAGTATGTGAAAGTACGAAATCAACCTTAAATTTTTTATTTTATTTTTAAAAAAAATAATAATAACACCTTTTTTATTGTTATATTTTAACCCTTTTTCAATTTGGTTTTTAAATTGAGAAAACATACGGTCAGGAGGTGGCGTAAAAGTGTTGATTTACGCTACCAATCAGTGTTTGCCACATCACACATTTAAAGAAAAACCAATACACTCTATCATACACAATTTTAACTTACTTAGACCTATTCTCCGCACACACGTATCAGAGAGCAAACCTGGAGAAACAGCACCAACGCCTAATCCATTCCCCCTCCTGCTCTCATTTGACCACCGGAGCTCCACCCCACCGCAGCGTCGTTCTGGAGCTGACTCTAAAACAAAATGTTCACTCAACTAAAAATCCTAATATAAAAAAAGTTTGTAGCTTTTTCTTTGGGAGAAAACCGAGTTTCATGAATGTGGGTTTGATGACATATTGCTTTAGAGTCAGCAAAGTCACTTTCTTGGCTTGCTTGCTTTCTTTGCCTGAATAAAAAGTTATGGTTTAGTTGTCGTCTGTACCTAATTTTACTGGCATTTCTTTTTCCCAGTGGAAAATTTAATCTTTTTAGTTTGTTTATTTGAGTGTTTGGTAGAGGAAATTGTTGTGAAGCTGACCTCAAAGATTTCAATGCCTTTTTTATTGTCTCTGTCTCTCTGTCTCTCAAAAGGGAATGTGGGTTTTCGTTTTTTTAATAAGTTGTTGTTTTAATCTCGTTTCGTCGACTTGGGTGTTATTGTTGCTTAGTGTCGCAGTCAGATCTGGCATTTTGGCTTTGCTCGAAGTGCTTTTGGACATTCTCGACGCCACGGCGGGGTGGAGCTCTGGTGGTCTGATGAGAGCAGGAGGTGAAATGGGTTAGGCGTTGGTGCTGTTTCTCCAGGTTTGCTCTCTGATACGTGTGTGCGGAGAACAGGTCTAAGTAAGTTAAAATTGTGTGGGATAGGGTGTGTTGGTTTTTCTTTAAATGTGTGACGTGGCAAACACTGATTGGTGGCGTAAATCAACACTTTTACGCCACCTCCTGACCGTATGTTTTCTCTTTTAAATTTTCATGGCTTTTACTTAGTGCTTGTGTTGTATTTTAACCTCCTTTTTTTTTTTTTTTTTTTTTTTTAAGAAAGTTTTAATCTATAACGTTCGTCCTTGATAATAGTTTTTTATCATCAGACTAAGACACTAATAAGTTTTTGGAATAAGCGGAGATTGAACCTCAGATCTTATGTTGTCATTTCACTTATAGAAAGCACTATATAAGCAATATAGTCCATTAGTCATATATAAACATTTTTCCATAAGTAAGATGATGGAAGATATCAAAATGATAGTAAATTTATAAATATAAAGACCAAAATGAAAGTCGTAAAAACTTTAAAACCAAGGTTGAGTTTGAATTGCATTGAAAAATGAAAGTTGAAGCGTTTGATGTTTTTTCTGTGGGTCTAGTGCACTATTCACGAGACCCGCAAGTACGGAAAATGGCAAATGTTAAGTTAAAACTAGGTAGTCTAGGTTTCACGGCACTATTCACATATTTAAATATTATTTTGCTGCAGTGTTTTTAGTTTTCAGCCATAAGCGGTATCCAAATAAACCCCAAATTGAAAATAAGACAAAGAAATGTTTTTTTTTTATATATATAATTTTTTTTTTTTAGGTTATCATGTGATTGATATTTAGTATGGGCTATTGCTTAGCTATAATGTGAGTTGCCAATAGATAAGGTAATATTATAATTAGGGACGGACTCAGGATTTCAAGCTAGCCAGGGCTAAATATAAAGGAAAAAAAAAAACTTCAAATAAGCATCAATATGGAATTAAAAATTTATAAATACCCAAAATTGTTGTTTCTAAATACATTAAGATGCAATCATTTACCAACAAAGACAAAAACAAAAACCAAATAATGTTTTTTTTTAATATTAGGCTAGCTAGGGTTTTTTTTGGGCGTAAATACACTTTTGGTCCCTACATTTTGGGTCATTTCTCGATTTGGTCCCTAAAATGATTTTGCTCATAAGTCAGTCTCTAACTTTTTAAAATCGTTTCTAAAATGGTACCTATCGTCAACCCAGTTACGGAAAAAGCTGAGGTAGCAAACGACATGTCCTACTTGCTGACGTGGATATTAAAATATTATTAAAAAAAACTTATTTGGCATTTTTGAAATGCCACGTCAAATTTAAATTAATAAAAAATTAAAACAAAACCAGGTCATAAATTTTAAAATAAATAAACATTAATTAAATAAATACATTAAAACAAAATAAATTAATTGAATGTCTTTTTTTTTTTTTTTTTTAAATTCCTTTCAATATTTTTTCTAAACATGTTCTTGCTCTTTGTTTTCTTCCCCATAATCAATCTCCAGAGCAAAGAACCAAACCCCAAACCCAGATCTCAACCAAACCCCAAACCCATATCTCCAGCACAACATAGCACACTCGCCACCTAAATCGACTCACCACCCTAACCAACTCCACTGCCTCCATTGAGAGAGCTATTTTTGGATTCTCCAAGAAACTCAAAAACTCAGTGGCTCCAAACCCAAAAGCTCGACTGCTTCAAGAAACCCAGAAACTCAAAAACTCCAAAAAGCCCAAAATCTCGGTTTCTCCAGGATTCGAATTCTCTAGGAAAGCCAAAAACTCGGCGGCTCCAAACATTAATTTAATTAAATTAAGAAGAAAAAAAAAGTTTTTCAGTTTAAATCTGGGTTTCATTTGGATCCATGATTAACCGAAGCTCCATCAGTGTTGGTGTTTTGTTTTGGTCATCTTGCTTCAACGGAATCATCAATCGATTGGGTTGCGATGGTGGCATGGCCATGGGTCTTAGTGGCATATGGGTTGCGGGTTGTGGGTTAGGTGTGTTATGGGTTTTGTGGCTGAGGTTTCTACTAGGTATGGCTCGTTGGCGGCCCGATGGTTGTGGCGTGATGGTGGGTCGTGGTAGTATGGAGGCTGTAAGCTATGGGTTTTGATGTAGATCAGTGGTTGTGGCAGAGGATTTGGGTGGAGGTGGTTTGCTTCGATGTGTTTGTGTGAGTAGGGATGAGTTTATTGTTTTCTCCGATGGGTTTGTGTGGGTAAGAATGGGTTTGTTATTTTGGATTTGTGGTGGGTGATTTGGATTTGTGGCTGTTACTTTTCCCAATTATCCCAAAAATTAGATTTAAGATTATAAAAAAAATTAGATTTTTTTTTTTTTTTTGGATAGGAACTCAATTTTTTGAACTGAAAAAGCTTTTTTTTTTCTTAATTTAATTTAATTAATGTTTATTTATTTTAAAATTTCTGACTTAGATTTTGTTTTAATTTTTTATTAATTTAAACCTGATGTGGCATTTCAAAAATGCCAAATAAGTTTTTTTAATAATATTTTAATATCCACGTCAGCGCCATATCAGCAAGTAGGACACGTCGTTTGCCATCTCAGCTTTTTCTGTAACTGGGTTGACGGTAGGGATCATTTTAGAAACGATTTTAAAAAGTTAGGGACTGACTTAGGAGCAAAATCAATTTACGGACCAAATCGAGAAATGGCCCAAAATGTAGGGACCAAAAGTGTATTTATGCCTTTTTTTATTATTATTATTTTTTATTTTATAGTTAGAGCATTCACAATGGTGGTGCTAAAAATTTTAGCTTTTAGCACTTCAAAATGTTACTTTATCTATTATATCACCCCACTTTACAATACACCCAATATCAAATGTTCTATTTTTTTTACCACTTCATTTAAAATAATATAAACAACTTATTAAAATAATAAAGGAAGCGAAAATTTGAGTTTTTTAATTGAAGAAAGAGATATAATCTTAATAAAATATTATATTATATTTTTAACAACTTGCTATTGTCAACAGGTATTTATATCAATTTACTATAGTTATAAAAAATTTAGCTTTAATTTCTCTAATAACACATGATTTTTTGGTTCTTTGTTGGTAAAATAATTTTTTTTGCTAAAATACAATCACCATTGTGAATTTTTTTATTGTTTTTGAGTTGGATAGTTGCTATTTGAGTGAAGTTAGTTAGACTTATTGAGGAGAAGATGACCTAAGATTTTAGAAAGAGCCTAACTACAAAAATAAAATATATTATAACTATTAAAAAAAAAAATTGGACCTGGGGGCTTGGGCCCCCTTAGGCCCCACCTAGGTTCATCCCTTATTATAATCATGTATGGGTATTCATATTGGCAAAATTTTAGTTAAATTATATCACATATTATATAATAAAAGTTACAAGTTAGATTCCAGGAATAATGGTTACATTAAAGAATTGTAATCTTTATTACTATAAATAAAATGTGTTGTAATGTAATAACTAAATCTATTCATTAGTTTGGTTGTGAGTTATAATATTAGAATGAAACTTAACATTTATTTTAGGAAATTTCTTACTCATACAATTATATCTTCTTAAAAATTGTTATTTTTAAATTTAAGAGAGATATGTGTTATTTTTTATGATTTTTTATTTTTATAATTGTTAGATGTATGTGGAAAGTTTGTTTATTTGGAAATATATTAAGTTTTGAAATTATTGCTCTTACTAAAGAATAGCTAATACAACATTTTAAAGATGAATAATTATTCCTTATTTTGAAGAATAGTTATTCATAAGGAATTATTATTTCTTGTAATAAAAACATAACCAAACTAAAGAATAACTAAACCATAAGAATAACTATTACATTATAATGCTTATTACAGTCTACCAAACATGCTCTAAGTGACTATCTATGCTTTGTGATAAGTGTCTACACTCTCTAGTTTACTAATATTAAACTCTATTACCAACAGTTGATGTCATATTGTTGTAATAAAGTAGCTTACTAGTTGGCTTCTGTGGTGTTCCAAAAGTACAGCCAGAGGATTTACCTCCTTGTTTTACTACTGTTTTAGTGACATATATACCCTATTAATTTACTATAAATAATATTCATGATCTTTTAATATAAAAAAATTTTGGTTTCAACTAAAATTCTATTTATTCAAATCGTGCTTCGCATATGCACAAAACTAGTTTATCTCAAAACATGCATTTTCTATTTTAGTTAGTTCATTTTTTTTTTTTCACATGGACTTACATCATACTGTTTTTCTCTCTCTCTCTCTCTCTCTCTCTCTCTATTTGTAATTAAATATTCTTTTTATTATAAATTTTATATCTGCTTCTCTAGCCTCCCCCTTTCTTATTCACTTATTGCCATTGCCACCCATAACCATCACGATGATGACCATAAAAATCTATTCGGTTTTCTTCTAGGCCACCCATAGACCCTCCAATTTTATTCTCTGTACTTCTCTCATCTCAATTTGACTCGGTTCAATCACCAAAAGCTTGAATCATATAATTTGGACTCATCAAAGTAGCATGGTTCACCCGACACATAGAATAATATATGATTCTTTGTCATTGACAAACTCATGGTGGTTCAAAAAAATTTTATTTCTTCTTTGATTGGTTCACGTAAATCTCAATCATCTGACACCCTTCAATCTTAGATATTTCTTCTTCACCACCAACATATTTATGGGGTGAGATCTCTAATTTATTCTTCGGTCTCATTATAAATGTATGTGTGTGAGAGAGAGGACAGGGAGGTGGAGAAGAGAAAGAGAATGGTTTGTTAAATTGAAATAAAATAAGCCAATTGCTAGGCTACAATAATGCTAGTTAGAAATGCATGTGCACTGTAGCCAGCATGTAATTGGCTAATTGGAAGCTAGTTTAATGTGGGCTGAGTTTTGGGGTTAGGTATGCAAATTTAAGTTAGACTAGCCTCAGAGTAAATTATTGCTTATCCAAAGTAATAAATAATGAAAATTTAAAATAAATAAATATGCGCTATGGTAGAATCCAACGTCGAATTTGACTTTTCACATTCTAATGTGAAGAGAAAGAAATTTACTAGAAAACCCTTACTCCATGTGACATAGGTATATAAAAATAAAAATAAGAAACTTAGATTACGATATGGCAGAGTCTACTGTCAAAGTTGATAGAAACACTATCTACTCTTGATGATTTCTCTTTATTATAAGATCAAGATACTAATTGGTTTTTGGTATAGACGAGGGTAGAACCCCATATCTCTTATTTGACAATAAGAAACTTTACCAGTTAAGCTAATTATAACTCACAACCTTGTTAAGTCTAACATAAAATAAAGAGATTAAATTTTATAAAGATATGATATAAAATACAAGTTTTACCTCTCTAATTCCAACATACCAAATTATCATATACATATTAAAAAATAGACACAATCAAGCTTAATCAATTCTAATACTCATTTGAAAATCCAACTTAACTATGAGTTTATTGAGATATTATTATGTGTGATAGAATGTATTGAATTTAAGTAAAAAACTGATGTGGTAATCTCTTATTAAATTTACACCCTATCCTTACCAAATTTGTACTCTAAAATAAAATTAAAAATACTAAAACATTATAAAGTTACTGTTCAATATTAGATGAATTATTACTACATTTGAGAAAATTACTAATTTGGGTACATGGATACAGTCATGAAAACCACACGTATTGAACTGCCAAAGGATTGATACAATGATTTATTTGTTCAATTGTCAACTCATAGGTTCAATAAAATGGTTTTATACTGGATCTGTTTTGATATCGCTTATTGTTGAAAACTGAAAATTGAAAATACTGTAGTAAAATAATTTTTAAATGTGTGAATAGTACCGTGGGACCCAATTTTAAAGTTTTTTTGTTGAATAAAGTACTTGCTAGTCCCATGAACAGTACACGAGACCCATTGGAAAAACATAATTTTGCTAAAAACTGATTTCTCTTCCTGCACTGTAGCCGTCGGTCCCACATTTGAAAACGTGAAATGTGGACACACCCAACTTTCATTGCAATCCAAAGAGATACTTAATTGATTTATGGGTTCTAGGTTACTTAATTGATAAAGTATTTTATCAATAAGTATTTTTATTTGAATCTCGTATACATGCACAAAGAATCAATTGGTGTATTGACATAATTATAAAGTGCAATTATCATGAAGCAAACACCATAAGTTTAAATTCTATTGCATTTATTAAAATAATTAATTAATTAATTAAAGATTTTTTTGGGGGAAAATTAATTTAAGAATATTTAAATATTTAAAAATATAAAAAAGGAATTCATAGAAAAGAAAATTGATCAGCTAGTACTAATACAAACATAGATCTCATTGATATATAGAGAGAATTTCTTTGACGATGATGAAAAACAAAAGTTTTAGAATTTTTGTTCTGATTTTCTCTCACAGGCTTCAAAATAATACTTAAAATTCTTCTCAATAGAGTGAAATGTTAAAGAACATATAGTTATTTGATTTAAAAACCCTAAAACAGTAAAAACTCGGATTGTTAACACTTTAAATGAAAACCGTGAAGATCAGTATTATTATTATTATTATTTTTTTTTTTTTTTTGAGAAGCAAGATCAGTATTATTCTATAAACAAATTTGCGGATAGACTAGCTTCTTAGGGAACTCTAGGTATTTGTTTATATTGGGCTTGGCCTTCATCAATATATATATATATATATATATATTTATTTATTTGTGGGAAGTCTAGGCGCTACAAACCTTTTTTTTTTTTTTTTTGGTTAAGAGGAATAAACATAAACAAACAAACACCAACAACAACTAACTGGCCACAGAGGCCATAGTAGCGGCTACAAGCCTATAGTAATACAACCCATTAATATCCGAATCAAGTAACTGATCTAATTCAACAGAGGGGGAAACATCAAAAATAACAAAATCTTCCCTCATGGAGCATCCCCTTTTAGCCAAAAAATCTGCACATTTGTTCGTCTCTCTAAATACATGGACCACCCTGGCCTGAGTGAGCCTGGCTAGAAGGGACTTGCAATCATACAGAAGAGGAGAATAAGCTCTGTTAGGACTGTCAGCACCATTGAGTAGATCCACAATCACCTTGGCATCAAGCTCCACATCAAATTGATGGATTCCCAGTTGGATGGCTAAATTTAGCCCAACTTTCAAGGCCCACAGCTCAAACATAACACTAGTGGTATATCCAATTGATCTCGAGAATCCTTTAACCCAATTCCCTTGATTGTCTCTGATAATACCTTCACCTCCGGCCTTACCTGGGTTCCCAAGAGATGCACCATTAGTGTTAAGTTTATGCCATCCCACAAAAGGTTTGGTCCATTTGATCGAGATAACAATTTTTGAAGATATCTGCTTGGCCTTACTCACACATAAGAAGTAATCCACAGCTTGACTAAGCCAAGTTTTATGGAGAATGGTGTAGACATCGCATTTTGTACTCTTTACGACTTGGGCTCCCGTTCCCCAATGATACTCAAACTTTAAGGCCCAATGCCAGTTTAGAGCCCAATCAGATATTAAATTGACTTGAGGAGTGTTAAAAGAGAAAATATAACATTTTAAATGAGAAAAAAATCTATTTTTGGAAATAAAATTACCAAAGTGGTCCTTGGCCCACGTACGTGGGTAGGCATACGCGGGATAAAGCATGCATACTCAGACACACTCTTGCGTACGTAGCTAGGGTTTCAGAAGCATAAAAAATGCAAATTTTCTGTAATAATGGCTGGGGTTTGGAATGAATCCCACATCATTTGGGAGCTGTTCCAAACCCCATTTTTTTCCACTATATAAAGCCTTACATGGTATATTTTCAAAACACACAGAAATCTCACAGGAAAAACTTAAGATTCACTAGAAAATAGTGAATCAAAAGGGATTCTTTTTACAAAACACCCTCAAGTCAATTTTATTTGATTGGAACCTCTACTGGCCCTAATTCTTTGAGTTTAAGATTACTATTCGCTTGTTTAATGACTTGTGATAGATTTGACTAAGGGGAACAATCAAAATCAAGCTTGTAAAGCTTCTCATTTAAGGTATTGAGTCCAACCCTTTTTTTTCCCTTTTCTGCTTTTCTTTCTGTGTTTTAATCTTGTTTTCTACATAGTTTATGTTTTAATCTTGTTTTCTACATAGTTTATATTTGTGTATGTCTGTTTTGGTTAGTTTTATAGTTCTTTTCATGTTTTATGCATGTTAGGTTGTTAGATTTTCGTTTTAAAGTTCTGCTCTGTTTTTGTGTTTTTTAGGTTTTCTAGGCAAGAGGCTGCGTATGCATAATCTTGCCTGCGCACGCAAGCTTTATTATGCGCACATAGGCTTGTTCTTGAGTGCGCAAGCTGTAGCCTAGAAACCCTAATTTTATTTATTTATTGCTTCTGTGTTCACATGTTTGTTTTGTTTAAGCTTCTTTTCATATTTCTTATGCTCCATAAGCTTCTGTTTACTTTGTTCACATGCTTGTTTGTCCTTAACATGTTTAGATTAGGGTTTATCTTTTTGTTCCTTAATCTTAATGCTATGCCATTCATTCACATGTCCATGCATCGATATAGGTGCTTAGTTGCTGCAAGGTAAGTAAAGGTAGGTTATGCATCGATATGACATGCATTTGTTTGATTTAATCTTTTCTTGATGTATATACAAAATAGATACTATGCTTTTATTTAATAATGTGATGTTGCTTGCTGCCATGATTAAGTTGCTGCCTTGCTTTAGATGTATGATAGGGTTTTCACATGCTAGATGTATGCTAGGGTTTGTATATGCATTTGGGTTTGGCTCTCTTTTGCTTTATGGATTGATATGATGTGTTGTTTTGGGATAATGATGCCATGATTGTATGTTAGATGCATGCTAGTGTCTACGTGAGTTTAGAATACAAGTATTGAAAATTGTTTTTAATAAGGTTAATGTGTAAGACACAATGACGGGACACCAACCTTAGGGTTGGGCGATCTTGGGTGTTTAACACCTTCCCAAGAACGTATCTAAACTCCGAACCCATATCTCTAGTAGTAAGATCAAAGGTCTTTCCTCAAAAGGATGCTATATATATGGTTCCTAGACCATTGAAAAACTAGGTGGTGACTCCAACTCCCCCTTGTGTCCACAGATGGGATTGGGAATGGTTTTCTCAAAAACAATCTTGTTTCTATTCTTCCAAAGGGACCAAATAGCAAACAGAAAAAGGGTGCACCAAGGGATGGAGGATTTATACCCAAAAGTGCTTAAACAGATGGTTTTTAGCCAGTTTTCTAGGCTTCCAATAAATGAATTTATTTGTGAGGGGGGAACCTCCAACTTTCTCCATAACTCATGAGCCTCTTCATAATCCTTAAGGAGGTGCACTATGGTTTCATCTTGGCAATTACACACTAGGCAAACCCTATCACAATTCATACCCCTTGCAACCAATACATCTCTCACAGGAATGCTACCATGAAAGCATAGCCAGAGAAAATTAGCAATCTTTGGTAAAATATTGAGTTTCCATACCCACTGCCCTTGAAACGGGGTATCTGAGGTCTCTCCCTGGTTTACTAGTTGATATGCTGAGTTGGTGGATAATTCTCCATCTTTTGAATACTTCCACATGATAGTGTCTCTCCTATTCCTAAAATTTTGAATTGGGACAGCTTTGATCTTATCCTTGATGGAAGCTAGGAGGTCGAAAGAGATGGACTCCCAACTCCAGTCATGGTCACAGCGAAGGTTAGCCACAATCATGCTATATTCTTCATGCCTTAGTGGTCCTTCAATCATGCCACTTAGAAAGTCACCATTGATCCAATTATCCAGCCACACCCTAAAACCCGAGCCATTCCCAATTCCCCAATAAATCCCTTTAACGAAGATGGAGAACCCCAGTTTGATGGCTTTCCAATTTGGAGAAGAGGAAGTTTCTCTAGATCTCTCGGCCTTGCTCTCAATGTGGAACAATATTTTTTCAAAATTACCTTTGCCCATGGTGCATCTTGCTCCTGATGCATCCTCCAATTCAATTTTGAAAGCAGTGCTACATTTTTAGCTCTGCCCACTTGTATCCCTAAACCCCCTTCTTCTTTAGGCTTCACAATTTTACTCCAACCCACCATGTGCATTCTTTTCTTTTCACTCATGGACCCCCATAAAAAGTCCTGATTGATTTTATCCAACTTATCACAAACATGGGCCGGCAAAGCAACCCCTTGCATAACATAGTTTGGAATGGCAGACATGACTGATTTGATCAATACAGCCCGTCCGGCAAATGAGAGAAACTTCACCTTCCACCCCGAGAGCTTACTCATGACCCTCTCTGCAATGAATTTATATGGATTTCTATTAGTCCCTCTATGCCTAAGAGGGAATCCAAGATACTTCCCAATGTTTTGAGTCTCACGGATACCTAATCTCTCACACATTTCCTCTTTAGATTTTCATTAACATTTGGAGAGAAATACAAACGGGATTTTTAGGCGCTGATTTTTTGGCCAGATTCAAGGTAGAATTTCTCAAGCACTTCTGTCAATGCATCACACACAGAGGAGTCCACTTTGCTAAATAGAATGATATCATTAGCAAACTAAAGATGGAAAAAGCCCAAATTTTCCCTAGAAGCCTTCAAAGGAATCAAAACTCCATCTACACATTTCTGTTTAATAAGGTGTCCTAAATATTCCATGCATAAAATAAATAGGTATGGGGACAGCGGATCTCTCTGTCTAATGCCTCAGAATGCTCAAAAGACTCTAAAGATCCTCCATTAACCAGGATGGAAATGCTTGAAGATGTTACGCAGCTCATGATAACCTTGGTGAGTTTTGGAGGAAAATTAAAAGTTTGAAGCACTCTATGGATGAAGCTCCACTCTAACCTATCGTATGCTTTTTCCAAATCCAACTTCACAACCATGAAGCCCACTCTCCCCTTTTTGTTGTCCAAAGCATGAAAAAGTTCCTAAGCAATAAGGACATTATCAGAGCCTCTTCGGCCTGGTACGAATGCAGTTTGTACAAGAGAGATCAGATTGCCAAGATGGGGTCTAATTCAAGCAACGACAATCTTTGAAACAATTTTATACACAAAATTGAATAAGCTAATGGGCTTATAATTGCTTAGTGATTCTGGATTTTGGCATTTTGGGATCAAGGAAATCAACGTCTCATTGAGATATTTCGGAACAGAGCCTCGTGCAAAAATTTCTCTAACCTCAGTGTATATATAATTTTTCACATTTGACCAAAAATATTGGTAGAATCTCGCGTGAAGGCCATTAGGTCCTGGTGCCTTGAAAAGCTTGAGAGCCCATAAGCAAGATCTAATCTCCTCGTTCGTAACTTCACTATTAATCTTGGTTCTATCCTCATCTATCAGGTAGCAACGGGAAAAGTCAGAGACATTTGAGGAAATGGTTGACAATCCTAGCTCAGTGGTGTAGAGCTTCTTAAAGCCAAGCCTGGTGTGCTCATTTATCTCGTTTTCCTCAGTCAGCTAGTTTCCAGCAACATCCTTGATACATCTAATCTTGTTTCTATGACGCCTTACCACCGTGGAAACGTGGAAGAATGAGGTATTACGGTCTCCAAATGTGGCTGCATTTAATTTGGACTTGAGGGCCAAATACTCCTCCTCCTGCATTAGAATCAGGGAATATTTCGTAATCAACTACTTTTCCAACTTTAGCAAGAACTCATTTGGATTATTGGCTAGAGCTTTTTGAACACCATTCAGTCTGGCTGGCACTCTCCTTTTTTTTGCAAACAGGTTCCCAAAAAACATTTCATCTTTCGACTCTAGTAGCAAAATCCGTGATGGCCACCTGTAATTCTCTATCCTTAGGCCATGCTTCCTGAACAACTCTCGGGAATTCAGGGTGTAGGAGCCATATCGTTTGGAAGCAGAAAGGTTTATTTAGATGGTTTGCACTAGACCTACATAACTCAATTAAAACCGAGCAGTGGTCCGAGAATGTTCTAGGGAGGTGAGTCACTATTGCTTCTGGGTAAAGAAGTCTCCACACAAGGTTCGCAAAGCACCTGTCAATTCTTTCTAGAATTAGATTTGAAATGGGCTTGCTGTTTGTCCATGTGAACTTTGGACCAACAAAGCCCAAATCCAACATATTGCACTCATCCAAACATTCTTTAAACTCCAAAGCTCTGTTCAACTTTACTTGGTCCCCACCAAATTTATCTTCCCCACACAAAACTTCGTTAAAGTCCCCTAACATGAGCCGAGGCAGATTGCAGAGATGAGCAACAATCTTAAGATTATCCCATAATATCATTCTTTCTGCTAGCCTAGGACTAGCATAAATTGCAGAAAATAAGCCAGGTGAGGTTAGAGGAACACACCTTTACCGAGGCATGGATCTCCTATTCAGTGGCTGATAGAGGAAAAACTTCAACATCTTCCTTTTTCCAGAGAATCCACAACCTCTTAGCATAGCCAATAGTATCCGTTGTAATGTACCCATCGAATGGTAGATCTTCTATGATCCTTGCTGCTCTGTCCCCACCCACTCTTGTCTCTATAACAACCAAAATAGAAAGGTGGTGATTAATAGTCATTTCAAAAATTCTTCTTTTGAAATCCACATTCAAAGCTTCTCTACAATTCCATAGTAATATATTCATTTTAACAAATTAACTTAAAGGTACCTCAATCTCATGTGGATTAGGATTCATTATAGCTGCATCCACCATACTCCATCCCATCCTCCTCAGTAGATCCTTGGACGCCGCTTAATCTGGCTTCCATATCATCATGTATTTCAGAATGCCCATTGTGTCCTCTCTGTAGCACAAGAGCACGTCGCATCTCTGCACAGGAGCCATGATTTGAATCAACTTCGAAGTTAGGTGGTTCCCCATGTGGGCCGTGGCCATCCCTCTGAAATCCACCAGCTTCCTCTCTTGTATAAGCCACTTGGATTTGTCCCAATGAGGCATGATTGATGGTCGTCATTGCTTGCTCAGCTCCTCCGCCACCTCCCAAGAGATCTCCGGAATGTCCGTAAGGAATTTCCACCATGGGTTGAGCGTGAGGTTCCACGCATTGTGGTCCAAAGGTAGATTCCCTGATCTGATGCTTGCTGGGGTTATGGGGAATAAATGTTTCCATGAGTGCCCTAACTTTTCCTTGAACCAGCTCAGAGTTTCTATTGGCACCGCTCTTATCTGGGCTATTACCTCGTCCCGAAATTGCTACCACTCTGTTCCTGTACCATATGGCCTACCCAGATCTTATAATGAGGTCATTCCTAGCAAGAACCCCTCAATTCTCGAACTGAACACCACTCCTTGAAGCTTTTGGGTGTTGTATTAGGTTGCCCTTGCCCCCAGGACTGAAGGAAAGGCGTTTCTGGCTTTTTGAACCATTAAGGTTTTTTGCACCCTTTACCCCTGCCCTTTGTTTCCTTTTACCTTATTTTTCTACAAAACATTGGTTTTAATTCCATCAATCTGCCTCATACCCTGCTGCTTCCCACTACTCGAAGTTTCCTGACAGTCCTTCATCTCACATTCAATCCCCGAATTGAGAGCTTTTTGCAGGTTTTGGGCTACAACTACACGTGTGACCTCAGTTCTTAAGTCAATCGAATCACTAGGGAGTGACTTCTCAAGATCTTCACCCACTCACTCATAAATATTTGCCTTGAAAATGTCCGAATTGTCGTTAATTCTTGTCTGAGGTGTTTGGTTAGATTTTGTAGGCCCACTAACTCTTCTCGATCTAGCAGTATTCTTTTTCCTCGTAACTACCATCCAGGACCCATAGTTGGGATCAGACTGGACCTCCTTTCTGGTTTCGTTAGTTTTTGGCGATAATTGTTCTTTTCCTTCCTTGATGGCTTATTTCACATGAAAGCAGCAAGTCTCCTGTTTATGGCCTAGACGTCCACAACAAAAGTATAGCGTGGAGATACCTTCATACATTGCCTGTTGCACAAGCTTGCCCACCCAAATAGAATTTATTAGAGGTTTATCCAGGTCTATTTGAACACATAACCTTACATAACCACCTCTGGATTCCGAAGTTATGTAAGAATCGAGACAAAGCACAAGCTCAATAGCACTCCCTATCTCCTTTAGCACTATTGCATCATAAAACTCGATTGTCAACTTAGGGAACCTTACCTATACTACAACTAATGTTAGCATGGCCTCAAAAGCTTTGAAATATGGTTCCCAAGGTTTGATTGCAAGGAAGTGTTCCCCAATGAACCAAGGACCCCCACGAAGCACTTTATCATAGTCATTGCTATTGCTAAACCTAATCAAGAAAAAGTCTTTACCCAAATTCACACAATCAATCTTTGCCATTGGTTTCCATAACGCATTGATTTTGAAAGTGAGGTAGTTGAATCCGATTGACCTACCATACACTTTCACTATCAAAGCCTTGGACCATGGCGCCATAATGCGAGACTTTGTTTCCTTTGAGAGTTTCACCTTAGCCATACCTTCTAGCAACGGCTCCAGATCAGTGTCTGACTCATACTCTTCCTCCCATTCTTTTCAAATCCGAATGCTTGTTCGTATGCTCCAGAGATGTATCCCACGAGGCTATCTTTGTAACTCACGAGGGTCCTTGGTTGCGAGAAGTTTCTTGCTCCATTGCTTTCTTTAAATTTCTTGATACTACGACGCAGTTCGTCTTCTTCTTCACTTGAGTGTTGGGTCGACATGGAGAATTCAACTTCCATACTCTCGCTACTCTCTCTCTCTCTCTCTCTCTCTCTCTCTCTCAATTAATGCTACAAACCCTTTAAACTAACTTAATTTGGACTTTGAACAATTATCCTTATATTATATTATAATATAAAATACCCACACAAAAAAAGAAAAAAAAAAAAGAAGAGGCTAGAGTCAGAAAAGCTCATTTTGGAGGCCCAATTTCAATGAAAAATTATGTGCTCCGTAAATCATATGGGCCACTGTAATGGTCCAACCCACCAAATATTATCTTTTTTTTTTTTTTTTTTTTTTTTTTTTGAGGAATCGGTAAGGAACCCACCAAATGGCAAATATTATCTTAGTAATCTTACAGTGCCAGCATGTTTAATTGTGTATATTCCTTGTACGAACTTACCAATAAAGGAGGGCGAAATAATAATAATAATAATAAAGGAACTAGGTACTACATTCTGTATGATTTGTTCCGGCTGGAAAGAGAAATGTGAAATAAAAGGGTACGAAAATTCATATTGCAAAAATTCATATTTATTTTAGTATGAAAATAAAAAATTAATTTTTTTTTCTATTTTACTTACTTACTTTTTAAAATATCAAACATCAAATTATTTATTTTACACGGTAAGAGTCGTTATAATATCAATTTTTTTTTAAATTGTTTCTTTTTTCTCATACAACAATCACTATCTATTCTTTTTTCATTCTCAGAATATATAAAGAAAAATAAAATAATTAAATGCAAAATAGATAATGCTCGATGCCAATATAAATTTACATAATTACTATAACAATAATATATTTTTATGAAAAAACACTTTATATATTTTAAAATTAGTAAATTTTAAATTTAATTGGCTAATATAGCATTTTTTATTATTATACAAACACCGATGCAATCATGCAAGTGCTGCAAGGAAAACGTGTATATATTTGTATCCATGAACATATATGGTACAAATACAACGAGTGTATCTCAGTCAGCCTACTAGGAAACTAGCTGTTAATCTTCTCTTCAGTCAGTCAAAAAAAAAAAAAAAAAGGAAAAATGAAAAAAGAAAAAAGAAGAAGAAGAGGAAACTAGCTGTTAACTCAGCGACATGTAAATAATATATAGACAGGAGAATTTAATGTAATGTCCTTGGTCGGCCATAAATGCTGCTCCTGTTTTTGGGAGTATGATCATGGATTAATGTCGCTGAGTTGTGAGAAGAGTGAACTACCAAAAAAGAAAAATCTCAATTATTGGATGAGTGCATTTCTCTATTTGTGAAAATATTTTTTCGGGAATTGAAAAAACTGTAATTACTTTTTCAATTTTCAAGAAATTTTTTTTCAAAAATGGAAATTAATGTGTGCCCTAAGGATACATATTAGTAAAATCCTTCTTATATATGTATTGGGTATAAAATTTAGGGTCATGCTAACGAGTGCCCTTTGGGTACTGGTTAAGAATCCATTTTAGGAAAGTTTTAACATCACTTTTATGGAAAATGAAAAAAACTGTCAAAACATTAATTGTTTTTTTTCTTTTTTCATAAAAAGTTTCTTTAATTGGATTCTTAACCAGTGTCCTAAGGGCACTCGTTAGCATTTTCCTAAAATTTAAAGTGAAAAGTTAGGACATTCGTTTAATAAATATTTTTAAAAATTTTATGAAAAAAATTAATTGACTTTTTTTTTAATGAAAGTGATAATAAAACTTGTCTAAAATAATCTATTAGCAAATGTACTAAAAGCACCTATTAACAGGACCCAAACTAAAATTCATATTTTACACACCCTTCAATCTTGGTATTACACATCAATTTATGACAACCTAAGCTATGGAATCCCCTCTGTTTTGAGGGTGGTTTCTCAAAAAAAAAACCTAAGCTATGGAATTTGCTACACACAATCATGTGTCATCAATTTCATACCCATATGCTTTCTCTCACGAATCGGACTAGCTTAAGATTCGTCCACCATCAACAGCGGCTCTAAGGCTCTTGTTCGTCACCATTTCCACAACCAACTCCAGTCGTAGCTCCTTTTCATATAAAAAAAAGAAAAAAAATCCAGTGGCAACTCCTTTTCATCTGTGTAGCTCACCTGCTTTCAAACTTGGCTTCTCATCACCCCCCAACCCCCGCCACCACCCACCCCCCCCCCCCCCCCCCCCCCCCAAAAACACCAAACCCAAAACAATATAAACTTTCTAAATTTGTTAGATTTTGTGAACAGTGGAGGTGAAAGATTTCCAATGATTTTGCCATGCAATTGATTTTTTGTCAAGATTTGCATCTGGGTTTTATGGGGTTTTAGATTTTATTGTTTTTTTATTTGTTGTATTGATAGTGATTTTTGGTCAAGATTTTTGCATCTAGTGTTGGTGTTGTTAATTTCTAGAGGTGGTGTGTGTTGGGTTAAATGGATTAAAAAAAAATGAAAAAAAGAAATACGGTTTGATTTCTAAACCGGTTGTTGAGTAATTATGGAATTAATAAAGAGGAAGAGAGAGCACCAATACCATTGATAGCGGTGGTTGGTGGAGTCACTAGTGGCGGTGGCTCCTTTGGCTGTTCTCCACCCCAGTAACATCACCTTCATTGAAGCATATGGTTAGTTCTCTTGGATTTTTTATTGAGTGTGGTAGATCTTATTTCTTTATTTGAAATAATATGAGGTGGTATTGTTTCATTGGATGGTGTAAACAATAGGCTTTACTTAACATTCTTATGGGATTAAAACTCTTATTTGATTAGTAGCATTATATTGTAGTGGTCAAAAGCCATGTAACTACTGATCAACTAACATTTGATATTTCCAATGGAAGTGTCAAGGGTCCAAATTCCCTCTCTTCCATTGTTGTAATTATCGAATTATTGTAAAAAAATACAAATATATATATATATATATATATATGAATATATTAGATAGAGATAACAACTATGGTTTGTTACAAGCAATTTCCTTTGGTATAACTTGAGGTAGAACTGGCTAATCAATGTGAGTCAGTGGCAAAGTAATGTTTAAGGTTAGTAGACCATGACCATCTATAATGAATATTTTTTTAAATAGATTAATTTTTGTAAGAGAAGTATTAAGTTTACAACTTTTTAATAATACTTACTCAACAAATTATAAGAGGTAAGTTGTTATTGGTTATAATTTGAATACACAACTTAAATTACTTTTTTGCCCATCAATAACAACTAATAACAAACTATCATTTAAGATTTGTTGTGAAAATATTGTAAACATAACATTTCTCTTTTTATAATTATAAAGAATATTTAGTTATACTTGCAATTATCTCTAAACGTAAGGGGGAAAATCCATACTTTTTTTCTTTCTCCCTTCTAAAATTGAAAGTTGATTAAAGATATATGAGTAAAAGATATCAAATCATTTTGTCAATCTTTGGTTCAAGTTTGTTAGAAATATTTAATTTGTATCTTAAATTATGATAGTACTATCTCACATAGTTAAAATATAGAATACACAAAATAAAAAATTATTTCTCAAATTTTTTATTCGGTCTTGCAAGGAAGAATTATTCTTGGCTCCAAAAATGTAATGATGTGACTGCATATGTTAACTGTTATAAAGACGGCAGAGGAGCACGCAAATCAGAGTGCAACAAATATCAGCTTTATTTTTTGGGGGATATATAGCAGAATGCCAGATTGCTTGATGTTTAATTATGGTTTTTATAATATTTTATTAGGTTAATACATTCTCTTTTCCCATGGGTTATTAGAATTTCTCAACAAAACCATACTAATTGAGTCCCTCATGAGTCATGATCAATCAATTGACAATGATACAATTTCAATTTCTATGTCTATTTAGCATGGAGAGAGCGACATAAAGTACACATAAGACTTTCACCATGGAACTCTAAGGCCTACCAATTAGTTTACTTGCTTATAAATCAACAAACATTGATCTCAAAAAGGTTAGTTTACCTAATATAGTTAGCATCCTATGCATGACAAGGTCCGGCACTTTGGTATTGATTTGCATCATTATGCCATGAATCTGGGAAATGTTTTTCTTAAATTGCAGACATTCTTTGCTTTAATCAAAACTGCGGTATAGAAAAATAAAAATAAAAATGGCGGGAAGAAGATTAAGTGGGCTAAATAGAAAAGTAGGAAGGTGGGTTGAAATTGGGGGGTGAGATGATTGTTAGAGATGGGACATGATGATCAAAGATGGGAAGCAAAATCATTAAGCATGAACATGAGTAGCAATTATGTGCCTTGAGAGTGAGTGTGTGTTCACCCTTTTTTTAAGGTTTATACCCCACGTTATCATAGCATGTTTATCCTTTTCAATCACAAAGCATTAATATATTAGTAATTTAGTATATAAGCACTGCACATACAGATAGTTATATAATTTTAATAAATAGAAAGTAATTTTTAAACTTGTGGGGACCCTATTGCAAAGTTTTCCCATTTATTCCCTCGGTTTACAATTTATAACTTTGAGTTCTATGTTACACTGCTCCGTTTGGATTTTGTCGCCAAGACATTCATGAGGAATACCATAAAAGCTCAATTGAAAGGGAAAAAAAAAATGCAATAGAGGGTTCTAATGAATTCGACCCAAAAAAAGAAAAAGAAAATTGTTATATTAACTTAATGGTAAACAAAAATGATCACATAACAAATGTCATAAATTTAAACCCTATCGTATTTATAAAAAAAAGAAATAAGATTGCAATAAATTTAGAGTTGCAATTTTTTTCTCACGAGTATAGACCTCCTAAAGGCAGTGGAAGCAGGTAGTGAACAAGGGCATGTTACAATTGAGACATAATAAAAATAATACAATGATAGATCTATATAAAATAAGGTTACTCTAATAATAATTTATCATCTTAATAAATTAAGGAAAAAAAGTTTCTTAAACATTACTCATAAAAATGAGTTTGGTGGTTCCAGTTAGCTAAATTGATAAACTTTTTTGTCATAGAATAAAAGATTTTGAGTTCAATCCTTACCTATATAAAAAATAAATAAATAAATAAAGAATGAATGTCATAAGTTGAAACTTTCTTTCATAAAAATGAATTTGGATGCCAGCATTACAAAGAAGAAACTGGCAAGTTTAGGAATCGGTGGAAACAGTGGTACAGAAAAAAGAAATAAAACAAGAAATGGGGAAGAAAATGGAAAAACGACAAAAAAAGAAAACTCCGATGTTGTACCAAGTGCCAATTTCTATTTTGGAGCTAAGCTAACAGTGTGGTGATGATGTGGTCCTAAAACTAATTGGCACTCTTATCATGTACCAGATGCGGTGAAATCCAAGCAATCGAATTGGGTCCCGCACTTTGCAGTCAAGACAGACATTCATCTCTTTGTCTTCTTTTTAATTATCATCTCAATTCTCAAGAGATGTTACGAGAATGTGCTCCTCTGTGTTTTTTATTCATTCTATCTTTTTTTTTTTAATAAAACAATTTGATGCTATAGTAAACAAATGGAGTAGAATTAATATACTAGAAGTCTAGAACGTATCTAACAATCTAAACCCTCCCTTGGAAATGGTCCCTCTCTTAGGTTTCAACTACTAGGGAATCCTAAGCTACCATCTGCATTAACTGATCCAATCACAGCATGAAAAATGGCCTGCAATGTTGGGACCCCATATGAAAACACTTCTAGTGTGGAATGCAAACAAGGCAGCCTTCTAAAATGCAAAAATGGTTTACCCCAACCGGCAATCTTTAAACTTATTGTATGATGTGGTCTAGCTAAAGGGGTGGGGTTAATTTGTAGGCCTTCCAATATCCATTTGTGTTGAGATTGATCTAAACTGTGAATTCAAATTTGATGATGACTTGATTAGACATTTCTTTTGAGATAAAAAGTTTGTGAGAAATATTGGAATTTATTGTGAAAATTGAGTGGGATAGGCACAGCAATAAATACATGTATATTTCAAGGAGGAAAAAAAAAAAAAAAACCCTTTACAACTTTTAGAGGCTTGTTGAATTCACAAGGAAAAACTTATTGTAATTTTACAAGAAAAACAATAAAAAAGAAGAAGAAGAGAGAAACACTTTATGAAATTTTATTACTAATAATCTAAATGTTCAGGAATTACAACTACTAATTTATGTAGGAAAAACAGCTCATTCTCAACAACAACAACAAAAGAATGTAAGAAAAAACTAATAAATAAGTACCAAGGATGGCTGGGAATTAAACCCTAATTCATGTTAGGTACGTATATAATTAGGGGAAAAAAAGATAAGAAAAATCGCCAAAAAGTCCAAATTTAAAAATGAAGTTATTATGCCTTTTAATTTGAAATTAAAACAAAATGAAAAATTATCATAAATAAAAAATTAGATAAAATGCTTAAATGAAAGATTTTGGCTTAATAGTGGCGTCGGATACCATGTTTTGATGCACACATTTGATTTTCTCTCCCTATGAAAAATTTTAGCTTTTTCTTTTTTGTTTTTCTCTTGATTAGGAAGTTAAAGGTGTTTACTGCATTATCATCTATAAAAATTGTATTTTCTTGTAGTTTTATTATCATTAATATTTATTTATTTGTATATATTTAGACATATAAATTGATGTTTATTAATTTTAAAATAAATTGGATTCTAACTTGTAGGGGCAAATGCCCAAAATTGCATATTGGGCCTTGGGCCTCATCCGAAGACGTGAGTGTGTCCGAGGAGAGGCAAATGACCGTGAGAAGTTCCAAGTTTAGAGTCTCGAAAGGAAGGAACGGATGGAGGGGAGTCTGAGGAGTAACTCCTCCTCGGACGTGATGAATACAGTTCAAATCTATATTCCAACAACCTGGGTGACCCTCCTGAAGGTTCCCCCGATAAAGATGTGCATCATGCCCGTACAAAAGTGATAAGAACTCAGAAATATCTAAGGAAAAGCTGCTATCACCACATTAAATGCACTGCTTCTACTTTTTTGGCTGCATTTATGTGGAGAAGACGCCTGAACAGTAATACCTTGGCTATCACAACTCATAGAAAGTCAAAAGGGATGTCTGATGGGACAGGTACTTAAGTGAAGACTTAGATAATCAACAAGTATAGGGTCAAGATAGTCCAAATGGGAGCTATATAATGGGAGAAACCCTCAATAAGGAGAGGATCGGGAAAAATTAGAGAAGAGAGACTGTAGTAATCAAAGTTGCACTTGTAATTAATTCTGTTGGTTCATATTAAAATTTGCCTCCTCGGACAATGAAATCATTCAGTCCTATGTGTTTTGATTCTTACTTGATCATCTTTTAAATCCATACTAGCCATTGTTAAAGTGATAGAAGGTCTAGTTCTTTGATCTACTATCTACAAATTTATTGTATTGGGCTCATTGGGCCAATATCCCATAATACTTGGGTTTAAGCTGCAAAAAGAGACCCTACATAACTGATAATTTATAATTTATTAAGAAAAAAAATGTGATCTAAAAATTTTGAAGAATATTAATTTTGATTAATTTGATTAAGTCGATGAACTTTTTTTTTTTATTTTTTTTATTTTTTATAAATGAGAAGATATAATATCAATAAACTCATGTTGCAAACATATATTTTGGATATAAATTTTGATATATTAACTTGGTCTCTCAGAAAATATATGACTCCACCACTTTTTTTGGCCACTAAATTTCACGCGATTCTGTTGCTAATTTCAATGATTAATTTTATTAAAAACAAATTTTTTATGCAAACTTATAGTGATAATATTATTAATGAACTTTGAAATGTGTAAAATTAAGAATCTATGTATTATTTAACTTTTATGTTTGAATTATTTTCTAATTTTTAACGTTTAGTATCTGTTTTGGGCAGAGTTCAGCTACAAAATTTGTTGTAGTTTTAAACTACAACCTTACTCAATCTCTTTTTATTAGAGGTGAATTTTGACAAATCCATTATTGGATTATATTTTCTTCTTATATCTTCCATACTTGCAAAATTTCTAGAAAATTAAATATCAACAGCTATGCCATCAATAAATTATTTAAATTTCAAGTTTTTGTAATTTAAAATTATGCATAAAATATAATCTTATAGATCATATAGTAAATAATATCCGATTGTCACAGAATTTGACATATGTATTAAGAACGTAAAAAACATGCAATCTAGTGGTTAGATTTTCAAAATATATATTAATGTTAATGATATTGAGTAAGGTTGTAACCTTAGGTTACAACCAATTTTGTAAATAAATTTTGTCTATTTATTTTTTGCAAGGTTAACTTATAACTCAGACTCGACCTGATTACAACCCTTATAGAATGAACTTATTTTTTTTTATTATACCCAAACTGGATTAACCCGATCCAACCCTTATAGATCTCCACATTATTTTAATATCTTTTTTAAAGTACCTATTCAATCATCATAAATAAACGAATTTTTCTCAAAAAAATCATAAATAAACGAATAATTGAGATTAAAATAATCAAAATGATAACCAATCCATTGGAAACATCGGTTTTGATACCTTAAAAAAACAAAGATAACCCAGAGTTATCCTAGGGCTATGGACAGATGTAAAAATTGCAAATGCCAAAGATGGTGCTTTAAATGGCCCACAATTTGCACCAGACATGTTGTCCTCTTGTGGCCAAATTTACGGGACGGCAAAAGCACCTATGATTCAGCCAAAAAAAAAAAAACTCTTTATGACTTTTCCTTTAAATTTTTACAACGAAAAGAATATTCAGGAATTTATCTTTTTCTGCAACAAAACAAAGCAGATGCGTCAGATGGTTTTGCTGAGAGATTCTGTCTAAAATATCGGCTCGAAATGAGAAAATGGGTGGCTAAAACTGAGAGTCTGAATGAAATATATAACATTCACGTTAACATCAGATGGTTTTCCTGTAGTAAGCCACGTGCATAGATGCATCAAAGTTCGTAGAAATCAGAAAAAAAAAGCGATTGCTTAAACGAGATTATATATGTTTAGTTAATGGCTGACTCGTACAAAGTAAAAAAGAGACCCTACCCCTCACTTCAAAGGCTGAGATAAAGATAGAGATGTGGATGTGTATAGTGCATTGGATCCTTCGCCGACGTGGGTTTTAAATTCCCTTACATCTTCTATCTCTCTCTCTCTCTCTCTCTCTCTATCAAGAAAGCCCTTGAGGGCTAAAGTCCAAACAAGGTTGAAAAAATCACTTAAAGGAAAAAAAAAAAAAAAAAAAAAAATAGATAGTGATTTTCTAAATATATTGTTGGCATTACGTTTCTTCTTAGGTTAGGGTTGTCAGTCCTCTCTAGTTTGTTTTTAGATTTCTTCGTCTTCTTCTTATTCATCTTCTTGTCCTTTTGTTTTGGTCCTTTCTTTATTCCAACACCAAGTCGGTATTCTGTGTTTTAACACTTTTTCTCTTCATGTTCTCTGAGTTCAAGTCACTTTCATTCATGGGTGTGTCTGATTCTCAGATGTTTCTCACTGAGAAAGATCTGAATTCCATGGAATTGAATTTCCTAGTACGACCCACGTTGGATTTTCAAGACCAGTGTCCAACAGCACCTTCAGAAGAAGAAGAAGAAGAAGATCACGAGCTTTTTAAGAGGCCAGAAGTGAAAGAAGAAGAAAAACAAGAAGAAGAAGAAGATAAATGCAAGATTTCAGTCTCCTCGTTGGAGGTCAAAGTTCCATCTCTAGGAGAATTGAGGGACGTGGAAGATGATGACGATGGGTTCAGGACTCCAACTTCTTTGGATCACAAAATTCCAGAGAGTCTTCAATGCCCACCTGCACCAAGAAAACCAAAACCAATTCCATCTACAAAAAGAAAAGCTGGTCGAAGAAGAATTATGCTTGATCTATCAAACGAGATCGACTCATTGTTTCCTCCAGCTCTTCTAGTAGATCTTCGTGTTAAGATTAAGAAAATTAGACGAGGAGATGAAACCAAATGATGGTTAATTTTCTGTATGTTATGTGAAGCAAATTATGTTTTTTTTTCTTTTTAAGGTGTAATTTTCCACATGAAACAGTATTTTATCTATGAAAATGGTGTTGTCATAAATGTTATTTCTTCTTCATTTTCATATTTAAGTTGATCTGTTCCTTCTATGTCTTTTCTTGTTTCAGATCAAGAATTTTATCAAAGTAGTTTTCTGGCAATAGACCCAGATCTGAATCTTTATAAATTGTTTACGTGAAACGGTGAAAGATCAAAACCAAAGTAGAAGTCACCAATCACTAATATTCATAGGATACCAATATAACTGCACTATGATCTTATCTTCTGAATTTAAGGTATTTTTTTTTTTTCAACTTTTTCATAAAAAGAGGACTTTTTGAGTTCTCAAGATTGAAAGTGGAGGTCCCTTTCTCTCTCTCTCTGCACTCAAAAGTTGGGATAGCATTGACTTCCTTTGAAATGGGCTGCATTGACTTTCCCGAGAGTAAAAGAACATCCTCCATCATTTTTACCAGCAGGATGTGAGAAAACCCATGCGGGATATTCCTTCTCACAGGTGACAAAAATTATACAATGGTACTCAAAAGGATATCTCTAACTTCAAGGTTGTTTTTGCCCCCACCTACTGTTTACTACTATTTTCTTTTGGTATTTATTTAGTACATTTTAAAGGCACCTTTTTTAATTGCTATTTGCTACATCCACTCCACCATTTGAAGTTTCATTCCCTTTTATATAGCTTTGAGATGACAGATAAAATTATTGGAACTGGCAGAAGGAAAATGTCTAACTATCAATTCCAAGCAGCTGACTCTTTTGTTTCCCACGAGAACGAATACTCAATATTGAAACTTGAAAGGTAGGTAAGTTGCTGAATATAGTGCATTCATCAGTTCTTTTTTATTTATTTTTTTCAACCACAAGGAATTTTTGGCTTCAAGATACAAGGCACTTAAGAGAAAGAAAGAAAGAAAAGAAAAGAAAAAAAAAGGCTTTTTGGCCTATATTTTGTTTTCAGAATGAATTTAATGTGCTAGGCATAGAAACTTTGGAATAATGATAATTGTGAATATGAAGGCACTTCATATATATTGTGTGTGTTCGTATATATTTGGTTATAAAATAGGGTTGTGAATATGAAGTACTTCATATTAGAAAAAGTGAGTCAGAGGAGGTTTCTGTATTGGTGATAATTGGTAATATTGTTCTAGTAACCTTGTTTAAGTGTTGTGGAAATATGTATGGGTGGAAAAAGTGTTGTAAAAATGCATGTTGTGTTGTTTAAACAACAAAAAACTGTTGTGCAAACAACATTACCAAAATTTCTCTCCAAAATTTCTGTCTTTGTTCGAATTTTTGTTCTGTCGTCTAAGAAGCAGTCTGGTGACTCTGGTCCACAAATGTGAAGTACCAATCTAGAAATCTTGATATATTTAAAGAAGCAGTCTGATCATGATCATGCGAGTCTGGACAGACTTGCATGCATGATATGCTTGTCTGTTTTGACTTCAAGGTAATCCATCATAAACTATTATTTAAAAATCTATTAGTCATAACAATTTTAAATTACCAAATTTTGATTAAGCATTGAATTAGAAATTTTTTGGATCAAAGAAAAGACTGGACATTTGGTCAATGGTAATTTTCTTTTGTCTTCGAGTGCTCAACATTATTAGATTAGTGCTCCCAAGCTTTGGAGAATTAAAATTTTTTGTAAGGATCTGTCTGCTCGAAAGCTTTGGATTGATAGAGAGTCCTTTGTTAAATATTTTTTTTATTTTTATAACAGACAGGGGCCTATAGTAGCGTTCATAAAATGCCACTATAGGTCCTTTAAAAAAAAAAACCAACCAAAATTTTTAAAATAGTGGCATATTCCTAGAATATTCGGTTATAAAAATAAATAAATAAAATTAAAAATGACCTATAATGGTGTTTTATGAATGCTACTATAGGTTCTTTTAAGACCCAGGACCTATAATGGCGTTTTTAAAACGCTACTATAGGCCATTGCAAATACTGCTATAGGTCCAATGTTTGAAAATGCCACTGTAGAGCCCTTAGAACTCAGCTATAGATAAGCCTATATCAGCGTTTATAGAAAACGGCACTAGAGGCAGCTTTTTATTGTAGTGTATGCCGAACTATATATTTTCAAACACTTTTCACAAGTTTGATCATGATCAACCCATGTTTGACCAAGATTTCACCAAAACTCTGACCATCTGATCGAGATAAATTTGAGCTCATATTGAAGATAATTGAATTCTCTTTTAAATGACTACTCATGAGCCTAGATTGGATTTAAAATGAGTAATGTATAGCGAAAATAATGAAAAAAAATGCTTAATGCTTAGCCAATCTTGAGTAAGTGTGAAAAAACTTGATTGTAGTTTAATCTTAATTAAATTATAATCACATGACCACCGATTGATCCAAATAAAGATTCTTTGGAAAGTTTTCATGACAAATTTCGATTTGGTATGCTTGGATCACAAAATTCCATTTCAATAAAAGATAATTTACAAAAATATTGAAGTGAAAAGTTTAGTATGCAAACTTGATTTTGAAATTATCTTCCAAAGCATTTAGCTTACTAAATCTAAAAATTGGAACCAAAAAGTAGATATCTTTAGAAATTAGACATCATGATCTTTCCAATGACATCTTGTTTGGAACCAACAAAGGTTGGAAAGGTTGCAAAATAATTCTTATCCATCTCTTCTATTTTCTTAGTTTCCATACGATGTTGATTACATAAAATGTTTGCATGGTTGATGTTTTGCTTGTCAAATTACCTATTGTCTTAAAAGTTTAAGCTATTAAGATATGATAAATTTTTAATCATTTAATCACGTAATTATAACACTTCCAAGATTGAATTAAAAAAATGATATTGCCATGCATGCTTAGAATAGATTTTTCAATTTCAAATGATATGAATGCTTCAATTCACATGTTCATGTGTAGTAAGTTGAGACTACATGCTTGTTGATTAAATCTTTGCTTACTCATGTTGTTTTGCTTGATATTTTGATTCTATTAAAATGGGTAACATGTTTGGTTGTTAGCATGCTTAGAATATCATGCTTTAATCAACATGTCCATGGATAGTGATTTACATGTATTAACATGTTTGGTTGTTATAGCATGCTTAAATTGATTTTTTCTTTGGATAAATACATATTTACATGCTTGAACATATTGATTGTTAATGAGATTCCTTCCATGTTACTATCAATTTGATTAGATCATGCTTACACATGCTTGTATGCCTTCGTGTGAATATATACATATACATGTATGTGAAAGGTTGGCTACATGTTTTGAAAGCTCAAATTAGTGTGAAAACACTAAAACTTGTTCAGACCTCAATTTTAAAATTATAGCTAGATTGCTTTTACTCTAACTTAACAAAGTACGGAACAAGAGTAAATATGCACAATAAACCAGTAACACTACTCAAAACTATATCCAATCACAATGAACAATAAATGAAAAGCTTAAAGAGTAGGGAAGAAAGATGCAAACACAAGATAACACCAAGACGTGTTATTGAAGAAAAAACTGAAGAATTTGGCGAAAAACCTTTCCGCGACCCTTCAAGTTGAAACCGATCCACTAGTGAATAAAGTTGGAATACATGAATAACAAAAGACCCTCCAAGCCTAGTTTACCTCATGTACTTGAGCCCTCCAAGCTCCTGCTACCAATGGACTTCTTGGAGTCATGTCTTCACTAGCTTTCCGGATCTCGCAATTCAGCCCAATTGCATCCGCCACTTAATGGCTCCTTCCAATGCTTCCTAAAGGCACCAATACTTGACTCAACTCTCAGATTGGGTGTGGTAAGTGTTTAGACTAAGAACCTTTTAAAGATGTAGAGATGGAGAGGTAGGAGTAAAGGAAAACCAAGAGAAAATGTATAGATGATCATAGGTATAACAATATCTAACTCTCAAGTGTTTTTGCTAGGGTTTTCTCTCTGAAAATCACTCCATACATTTCATGGGTAATGAGGGTATTTATAGTATGAGTAAAGAATTTGGTAAAACACTTTTTCTTTTTGCCAAACAAAGAGTTTCGCGAGTACCTCGCGAGATGGCCTTTCTCGCAAAGTACTCGCGAATTTGATAACCTAGCATGACTCTTTAGCTTCTATTCATGTGCTTCACACATGGCCTTTCGCGGTTTACTCTTCTCGCAAGCTTTTTGTGAGCTAGTCGTGAACTTCACTGATCTTCTTTTGACGCTTGATTCTTAACCAATCTCTCACACTCATCTTTTACAAATAAACCCACATAAATACAGGGAAATGATTGAAGAAAATACAATCAAATTTGGTATGGAATTAAAGCCAACAAAGGCTAGTTGGAAATCACAACGTTATAATCTCCCCCTTGGCTATTCCATGACAAAACTCCTAAACAGACTCTAGACTTAAACGTGAGTTTGGGAACAGAGGCAAAACTCACTCACACCTAAATCTAAAAGTTGTGAAGCACTTGCACCATATACACTTGTATCTTGAAATACCTGCACATAACAAATAAACTTCATTAAGCACCAGACAAGTAGAACACTAGGCATGTATAGAGAACAATTAAAATGCGATCAAGAAAAACACAAGATATGAGAACATATAGCATAGCTTGATCATATAGAAACAATCATTAAGAAATGACCACAATGAACATTTAACGAGTAAATAATCATCCGGACATGCAATGCAATTAAGAGCAATGCAAAAGTCAATTGCATGTCCAACAAACCACATGATGCATTAAAGAAACTAAAGCGAGAAGCAATAGATAACTAAAAGCATCAAGAGACGGCTATAAAAACCAAGATACACAAAGTACTAAAGAAAAACTACGTTGTAAACTAAAGTACTAAAAGCTTTAAATAAAGCATTGTAAATAAAAACATAAACTACCAAAAATAAACCAATGAACCAATGGTTTTACTACTCCCTCTTAGGCTTTACTCCCCCTCAAGCTAATTTACTCCCCCTTTTTGACGGAAATGACCAAAGATCCTAGAATGAATCAGATTTGGAGTCTGATTTCTCCAAGACTTGGATCTAAGAAGCGAAAGTGGTGGTTTGCCCTTGAAGGTATTTCAATTGCCTCGTGGAGTAGTCAATGTGTGCATTCAACATGGCATGCATTTGTTCTACCCATCATAGTATCAAATCAAGGCGGTCAGGTGCTCTGGATTGTGCTTGAGAAGATGGTTGTGAAGTATCCTCTGGTCCATGAGTGAACTGATCAATCTCATCTTCGGTGTTGCCACCTTTAGCTGTAGCGTCTTCTCTTGGAACTTATGCTGCATCGGCTTCTAGACCAAGAATGTGAGCTTTACTTCGGTTCATAGTGTGCTCACTAATTGACTCTTCCCTTGGCATGACTTGAAATCCACTTGAAATCTTCACCCGTGCCTTTGATATTATTGACATGACAAGGCTTGGGAATGGTAAAGTCATCCTTGTCTTTCTTTTCTGAACGCACTTGACAAAGAGGTGGTAGATGTGACCACAGTTATTAATCTCATTGTGAGTGAAGAGATCATGGAGGAAAATGGTCCTTAGCCCCGACAAAGTTGTCAAATTCTTCACCGGATAGAGGTTGAAAATCATGATATAGGACAAAGCCCTCATCTTAAGAGTGAAGTCAATCATGTGCAAGGCCCTCTTCTTGAATTGACCTCCAAGAACTTGCGCAAGAGGCTCAAGTTTGTCTATTCTCTCATCAAAATGTAGAGAGGTATCCAAAGTTAGCAGATGGATCTCTAAAAGGTCTTGGATTGACTCTCTAGAGACAGTGAATTCTTTCCCCCTGACCCAGCAATTGATGTGGTCATCTTCCACAAATGCATTTGCAAAGAATTCCTTGATGATGCACTCATACACATCACCCGAGGGATTCAGCAATTTGGTCCATGTCCTCTCCTTGAACACTTCTGGAATGAATGTGTTCTCCAAGGATTCAATGTCCACACCTCTTTCCATGATGATTGTAGCATTCTTATAGTGATCGATGTAAGCATCGTTAGCATCTTTGTTTCTGAATGAATTGGGGGAGTGACAAGGACGCTTTGCTGATTTCTTTGCAGCTGACTTACGAGAAGATATCTACAAAAATGAACAAACACACAAACCATACACAAACATGGTAACAAACTTGATTAGATACAAGATAGCCCATAAACAAGAACAAATTGAGAAAAATGTCTTATAGTGGAAATAGACAAGCATAACATAGACACAAGAACATGTTATAGGAGCTAAAGGTCTAAAAAGACTAAACTAACATGAGTGAATACAAAACATGACAAGTGATAGAGTGTACGCATTAAGGATGCATCTAGTGTGCATGTGAGATGCATGAGCAATATATGAACAAGCACTGATGGGGCAAAGTGTGTAAAACACACAAACAATGATCAAAACATGATAAACATACATAATCATGGTAATCCCAAAAAATTGGTACCCATTGGAGTCCAAAAGACAGAAAAAAAAAAATAACACACATATATGTTAAACAATGTATGAACACATGAAAAACTTGCCTAAATATATGTTAAAATGCCACATGGGGTCAGCAAAAACACAAACAAACACAATGGGACACAGCCCAAGCAAGAAATTTTTTTTTTGACAAAAATTAAATTTTCCTAACCCCATTAAAATAATCCCAACACTAGAAATTTTTAGAATCTAAGGATTTAAAAGATAAAAGTTGTTAAAACATACCTTAGAGAAGACTTAGAGATAAAATCCAAGGAGTTTTGGTTGAGATTTGAGTGAAAAATGGTGTTTTGGGTTGAGAGAAGCACGAAGGAGGCAAAAATAAAAGTTTGAACAAATGCCACTATGTGCCCCTTTAAAAATTGAAAATTGGCTCATTTCACGGGATAGCTACTCACAAAGTACTTGCGAGATACTCGCAAAATGCCTCAAATGCATAAGGTAAGTTTCGCGAGAAGCTGTATCTCGTGAAGAACTCGCGAGGGAGTCGTGAAACTCTCTGTGTAAAATTTTGGAAGAAATGAAAATTTACTCCCTCATTTTTGTTACTAAGGTGTGAGATACCTTACTCGCGACATACTCGCGAAAATGCCTCTAGAGGAGGTTTTTCAACAAAACAAATTTGGCTTTTTGGAAAAAAACTTTCAAAACACAAGTGATACACAAAAACACTTTAAAAAACAAATAAAACACTCAAAAATATTTTTTTGATTTGATCATCAGACAATTGAGTATACACATATCATATTTGAACACATACAATCACACAAATGAAACAGACATTCATTGAACATTAGACTTGTGTGTTGTGTGTGAATCAAGTATGAACTAGTCCATAATCTAGTATGAAACTTCAATGATTAATTCAATAAAGTCATACACAACTAACACAAAGTCAAGTGACTTATCTCACTAGTAGAAATGAACATTTATGACCCCCCAACAAAGTGTTTACATTGATTGAAAGCTTTTCATTTGACTTTCTTTTTTTTCATACTTTTTGATCAACACAACTCAATTTTTGAGCAGCGGTGCCATGAAATTTTTTATATTTCTTTGAAGAATGAGCATTTGGCTTTGGTATCATACATTTTGAATACATTTTGCTCCATCTTTTCCTAGTCAAACTAGTTTTCGAAGCAGAGCTTTTTTAGCTCTTTCTCTTTTTAGAGATAGAAGTTTGTAGAGTTTTTTGACATAAAAATAAATGTAAAGAGATATATAGAAACAAGTCTACGGATGTATCAACATCAAACAAGACTATTGACAAATTATTTATGACAAGTTTGGAGATCTATTTACAACAATCAAACCTAGATTTCTAGATTTTTCTCACACTTAAAAATGTGCATACATGACAAGCTAAGCTCGTAAATGCACTACGCCATTAGTACGGAGATACTAGGCCAAACTCAACATATAATATACACAACACAAGCGATCAAACTTTTTGAAATTTTATACTCTTTATAGGTTTTTGAATTTTTGACACACTCAAAAATAAAGCAATAAAGTAAGATCAACAAAACAAGGTAAACAACACAAGTACCTATAAAGGAAACATGCTAGGATGAAAGCAATGACACTATAAGAATGCATATGCCATGATGCATGGAACTATGACCCTAATACATTAGAAGTATTAATGCATGGACATAGTGAGTGATCATGCATAAGTACTCTTCTTCACCCACACCGCATAAGTGTTTTGGGTGAGGTCCTTAGAAGGAGGGGTATAACCGACTTAACTCTCAAACCTCGGGGTGAAGCTAGGTAGGCATGATGAAATGTTCTTCAACATCTCCATAACATCTCCAATGAGTTGACCCTCATTTTCTCCTTTAGCTTGGTTTCCCCTTGGCATTCTTCTTGAATTTCCTTGATCACACAGAAAGTCAGCCCTTTTGAGAGCATGAAGCTTGAAGCAATTTGGTCTTGTGTGTCTTTGAACTCCACAATGATGACAAAAATGCTTCACTTGAGGTCCCCTCTGGTTCTTAGGCAATAGCTTCCCTTTTGCCTTTGGTTTTGGACTAATGTCTTTCTTCTCAACAATAGGGATCTCAACCTTGGGCTTCTTTAGATTCTTTGCCAACAAAAACTTCATCTCCTTTTTGGGTTCGGCACTTGAGCTTCCTTTACCGGTGTAGCCCAAACCGGTCTTGTCTGTGGAAGGCTTTTGAGAGCACGCTGTCAAGTTTCTTGGTGGTGATGCATTCCACTTTGACATTTGCTTAAATTACTTCAAGTTCGAGAAACTTGATTTTGGAGTAGGCATTTAGTAACTCTTCCTTCAGCTCTTCAACTTCACACTTAGCATCTTTAAGTTGTACAAGAGTGGATTTGTGGTCTTCTTCAATTTTCTTCATCTTCTTAACAACACTCTTAACAACCTTAGCATACTTGCCACAATCTTCAAGTAACACATTGTATACTTCTTGAAGATTCTTATCACCCTTATTGAGGTACACATCCTCATCGTCAGAAACTTCAATCTCTTAACCTTCAAAATGTACACCAAGTTCTTCAACCAAATCGCTCAATTCATCACTAGAATCAACCGTGGTAATCGCCATAAATGATGAATAGTTTCCATCACTATAACATTCTCCTTCTGCATCAGAATTTGAGCTCTCTGAGTCATTAAGGGTAGTTGTTAGCACTTTTCACTTTCCTCTAAAATAGTTTGGACACTCTTTCTTTAGATGCCCGTGGCCATTGCATTCATAGCACACAATTCCTTGGAATGATGATGAGTCTTTCCCATCCTTCTTCTTGAAGTCTCTTTTGTCATTTTTGGGGGATGAGAACTTCCCTTTGCCAAACGACTTGCCATTGTTCTTCATCTTAAGAAATTTCCGAAAGTTTTTTACAAGATACGCCACCTCTTTTTCAACATCATCCTCATCGGAGGAATCACCGGTTCTCTCATTTATGGTTTTGAGAGCAAGTGATTTGCTGGACTTGTGAGAGGGCAGCTCGAGCTCATAGGTTTGAAAAGAGCCAACAAGTTCTTGAATCTTGATCTCATCCAAATCTTTGCTCTCCTCAATGGTAGTGACCTTAGCCCGGAAGCTTTCGAGTAAGTATCTCAAAACTTTCCTCACCACTTTGGCGTCTTCAATCTTCTCTTCGAGATTGAGCTTGGAAATAACAATCTCATTGAGTCTCCCATAAAATGAATCAAATGACTTATCGTCACTCATCTTCACTTCCTCAAATCAAGTAGTGAGCATTTGAAGCTTGGTGTCCTTAACCTTCTTGGTTCCTTCGTAGGTGGTCTCAAGAATGGTCCACGCCTCTTTGGCGGTCTTCACATGAGATATCATGTGGAATTCATTAGTAGAAATACCACAAAAAATAGCATTAATAGTTTTGCTATTAGCATTTGCCAAAGCAAGTGCAGCCTTATCCCATTCGACTTTGGGTGTTGTAGGTCTCACCCAACCATTCTCAACGGAATCTCAAACGGTCTCATCAATAGCACATAGAAAAGCACGTGTACGTACTTTCTATAAAGCATAGTTATTCCCATCAAAGTAGGGAGGTGCGTTAAGGGATTGAGATCTATCCATCTCAAACGGGGTCTAGGATCACACAAGGATATCGAAATCCAACAAAGTGTACCCGCTCTAATACGAATTGAAAGCTCAAATTAGTGTGAAAACACTAAAACTTGTTTAGACCCCAATTTTAAAATTACGGCTAAATTGCTTTTACTCTAACTTAACAAAGTGCGGAACAAGAGTAAATATGCGCAATAAACCGGTAACACTACTCTAAGCCATATCCAACCACAATGAACAATAAATGAGAAGCTTAAAGAGTAGGGAAGAGAGATGTAAACACAAGATAACACCAAGACGTATTATCGAAGAGGAAACCGAAGAACTTAGTAAAAAACCTCTTCACGACCCTTTAAGTCGAAATCAATCTACTAGTGAATAAAGTTGGAATACACAAATAACAAAAAACCCTCCGAGCCTAATTTACCCCATGTACTTAAGCCCTCCAAGCTCCTGCTACTAACAGACTTCTCGGAGTCATGTCTTCACTAGCCACTTAATGGCTCCTTCCAATACTTTCCAAAGGCACCAAAACTTGACTCAACACTTAAATTGGGTGTGGTAAGTATTTGGGCTAAGAACCTCTCAAGGATGTAGAGATAGAGAGGTAGGAGAAGAGGAAAACCAAGAGAAAATGTGTAGATGATTGTAGGTATAACAATCTCTAACTCTTAACTGTTTTTGCTAGGGTTTTCTCTCTAAAAAGCACTCCATACATTTCGTGGGTAATGAGAGTATTTATAGTGTGAGTAAAGAATTTGGTAAAACACTTTTTCTTTTTGCCAAATAGAGAGTTTCACGGGTACCTAGGAATGGCACCGGGCCGGGTTTTTCCATACCCAGACTCGACTCGTTTAATAAACGGGTTTTTTATGCAGAGTCCAGACCCGCCCGTGGGCCTCGCGGGCCCCGTTTAGCCCTACCAGATTTGGGCATAATCTGCGGCCCAACCAAAATTTTTTTTTTTTTTAATTGAAGCCTAAATTCATTTTGCCTAGATTCAAGCCCTATGACGTGCAGATTCAAGCCTAGATAACGTGGTCCAAATGCCAAATCAGTCCAAATCATAGGTTATTAATCATAAATCAATAAATCACCTGTTAATTATAAATCTATAAATCAATAAACCATAACTAATATCATAAATCAATATAAATCACCTCTTAATTATAAATCTATAAATCAATAAATCATAGCTAATATCATAAATCAATATAAATCACCTGTTAATTATAAATCTATAAATCAATAATTCATAGCCAAGATTATAAATCAATAATTCATAGCCAAGATCATAAATCAATAAGTCACCTGGCTAAGATAACCATTTAATCATAAATCAATAAATCATAACTAAAATCACCTACTAAACATAAAAATAAAATAAATCCAACAAGTCCAAGAAATAAGTCTCACAAGTCCAACAAGTCCAAGAAGTTAAAAAGCTACAAAATAAATCCCACAAGTGACAAGTTTAGAATAACAACAAACCAACAAATTAATCCAAGAAGTCTAAGAAATTAAAAAGGTTACTAAATTAATACAACAAGTCTAATCCTTCACAGCTATGACACAACTCTCATCCTCTTCATTAGGCTCCCCATCATCAAGAATTGATTGAAGTGTACAATCTCCAGGTATAGTTGAAGAACCTACAACAACAACAATAAATTAAAAAATGGAATAAACTTCATCAAATTATAACTAGCAAATATAAAAATACAATTTTGATTTTATAAATACAAATTAGTCAATTGCTAACATAACAAGGCTTTAACATATATTGACAAACCAAACCATAATATGAATCATTGTATTTAATCTTTTTTAAAAATAATATGAATCAACATATACAGGGACTTAAATCTTTTTTAAAAATAATATGAATCATTGTATTTTATCTTTTTTTTAAAAAAAAAAAAATATAAATCAATAACAAAACCCCTCTTTGATGAATACAGGGACTCGGTTTGGGCACAAAAATAATATGAATAAACAAAATAGAAATTGATGAGTTTTGGGAAAAAAAAAATTAGAAAACATACCTTTGCTTGGCAAATGGGACTCCGCAAATTCAAGAAATCAACAAAATCCCTACCAAATACAAAACCAGGCAGTTAACTCACAAAACCCCTCTCAGAGACTTTGGCAAATGCAAAGAGAAATCAAAGATTTTTAATTTAGCTACAGAACAGACCAAGTACATCAATATGAAAAAAAAAAATTGAAGAGAAATAGACAATAAAACAGACCGAGACCGATGGTGAGTTGGTGAAACTGATAGAGCTTAGGACAGTGGCGAAAGCTTAGGACGACGGCGAGAGTTGGACCAGCGATGAGAGGCTAGGTAGTTAGCTGGCGGTGAGATTGAGAGTGAATGAGATTGTGATTTGTGAGTGAGTGAGTGAGTGATTTGTGATTGAGTGAGTGAGAGTGGAGTGGTACTGGTGAGTGAGTGAGATGAGAGGGAGGCAGGTTGTCTGTATCTATAAGCTGAAATGAAATGAGTAGGGTTTATAACAATATATATATATATATATATAGAGAGAAAAAGAGAGAGAGAGAGAGAGAGAGAGAGAGTTATAAACCCTACTTGTTATATGAGGGTATTTTAGTAACACTATATATATATATATATATAACCGGGTCGGTTCAGGTCCAGGTTCGGGCCGGGTTTTCGTAAAAACCTAGACCCGACTCGGACTTGGTTTGGGTTTTTTTTTTTTAACCCATACCCGACCCTATTCTTATTAGGCTGGGCCAGGTACCCGCAGGTTGGGCAAAAATTGCCATCCCTACAGGTACCTCGCGAGATGGCCTTTCTCGCGAAGTACTCGCGAATTTGACAGCATGGCGTGACTCTTCAGCTTCTAGTCATGTGCTTTACACGTGGCCTTTCGCGGATTACTCTTCTCGCAAGCTAGTCGCGAACTTCACTGATCTTTTTTTAATGCTTGATTCTTCACCAATCTCTCATACTCATCCCTTACAATTAAACCCACATAAATACAGGAAAATGATTGAAGAAAATATAATCAAATTTGACACAGAATTAAAGTCAACAAAGGCTAGTTGGAAATCACAACTTTACATGTTTGAATTCTAATTTTCCTAGGTTGATGTGTGCTAGCATGTTGTTATTGCTTTTATGATTTTTGCTATTATCTTGTGAGTGGGTTTGCATACTAGCTTTTTAGCTGGTGTTGTAAAACCCGGTTTTTCTACATCAAATGGTTTGGTCAAAATTCTCACTCACAACTATTTTCATATTGTTTTTCAAAGACATTTTCAAAATCACTTTTCAAACATGTTTTACAAGTTGTTTTTGAAATTGGGAAAAGGCAACGGATGCCCTAAAAGCATTCATTTACGAAATTTCTTTAAAAACTTAATGAGAAAAAAAAAGTGATTTTTTTGACAATTTTTTATTTTTTCCATGAAAGTGGTATCAAAATTCTTAAAATGGTTTATTAATAAATACTCTAAGGCCATTAACTAACCCTTGGAAATTAGTTTTTCCAACTTGTTTTTAAAATAATTTCCAAATCATGTGTTTTACAAAGATATTTTTATGAAAACATTTTAAAAAATCATAAGGATTTTCACTTTCAAAGGCATTTTTTTATAATAAAAAAACCCATGAGACTTACTTTGAAGAAAACTTTCTAAGAGACCTATGAAGCTTGCATAAAAACCCCATGGATTTTATCTTCAAAATTTTCTCTTAGAAACCATGGGATTTATCTTTACCAAAAAATGATTTCCAAGTTCATGGGATTTTCCCATAGAAAATGTTTTCTCAAAGATTAGAAGTAAGTTTCTAAAACATATGGAATTCAATTTTTCCTTGAAAATGTTTTCCAAAGTCTTTAAGATTTTTCCAAAAATCCATTTTCTAGCCCAAATATTATTTCCATAAAAACATAAGAGAAATTGCACCTTTTGATAAATATCCTCTCCAAAATATCAATCCTTTTTTAAAAAAGCCAAAAAGAATTTCCTTCTAAATTCAAAGTGACATTTTCCAAGCATCTAAAAGAGTATGAGATTTTCACTTTTAAAATATGTTTTTTCTTTTCCAAAAATATTTTTTCAAGAATTATTTGCAAAAGAAAGAAATTTGTTCATGGTCTAAAACAATTGGGCCTATGCACACAAAAATAAAAAACCAAGCCAACAAAGTCCCCCTCCTCTAAATCTAAATTTAACTCTTTCCTTTAGTAGTGTATTTTTTGAAGGAGAATTACGCAAAAGATTAATAATAAATTGATTTGCTTTTAAGGGAGTGAGATAAGCCCATTTACACTTGAATATCCACCACCCCACCACCCCCCACAAAAAAAAAAGTACCTGACTTAAGCATGCCTATTTGTACTTTCCTAGACTTCATATGCTTGGTATATGTGTTTTTTTTGGGTTAAAAATTGTACTTTTATTTTAATCTAACAAATTGTTATACTTTTTTTAACACAAAATTATTAAGTTAATTAATTTAGCCTAATAAAATAACATGTCCATAAGTTTTTTTCTTTCTTTTTTCTCCTACAAAATTCGGGCTACATACTTACACTTTACTTTCATATTTACAAATTTCTTTTCTATACTATGAATAAGGTATTAACTAACAATATAATTATTTTTTATTTTTGTCATTATTGTTATAAGTCTAAGAAACTAGAATGCCAAGAAAATTTTTTTTTTTACATATTTAAAAAAAAAAAAAAAAAGAACAAGAAGCGATAGTAAATGTTTTTTGATCTTGAAGAAAATTTCAATGAAGAAATATGTTTGCAAAATGATGAACATGATGATAATATTGACTTAGATGGAGTTGATTAGACAAGATGGTACATATAATGAAAAGAAATTTTTATTTTGGGCCATTGTAATGTATTATCTCTTTTGAGTTTAATAAATTCAAATGTGTTTATTATAAACACATCCTAATTTGATTTATTTAGTTAGCATGTTAAATATTATTGCATTAGTGATGAATAAATTAGTAATTAGTTGAATATATTCAAAATTTATCATGAATATATCCTTTATATATAAAAAAATTTTTAAAAATTTTCATTAAATATTTGTGTATCTTACGATACATGATACAAAAATAATAATAAATAAATAAAAATTTGATTCATGATATGATTCACATTTTGACAACTATGAGTGTATATATTTTCTTAATCTTTATATTATTCTTTCTAAATCCAAATGCCAAATACATGGGTTGAATTCCAATTGATAAAAATTAGGAATGATAAAATAGCGTACTATTTTATAATAGGTGGGGTGTGATGCCTAACACCTTCCTCTAACGTAATAAAACTTTTGAGTTCATGTATTTAGTTACATTTGCCTAGCCTATTAGTTTAGGAACCTTTGGGGTAACCCTTAGCTAACTGACACATTGAGCAATGAACGTGTTAGACATACCAACTACTCATTAAATACTCCCCCTACTTTTTTTTTTTTTTCTTTTTGAGAAAGTATACTCCCCCTACTTGATAAATTAAACTTCCCTCAACCTTTTTCTTGAGTTCATTAGTTTAGGAAACTTTTGGGTAACTCTTAGCTAATTGACACATTGACCAATGAACGTGTTAGACATACCAACTACTCATTAAATACTCCCTCTACTTGATAAACTAAACTTCCCTCAACTTTTTCTTGAGTTCACATGGGCTTTGGATCTCCCAGAGATTTATCATTTAAATAAAGAAAATGCTAACAAATGTTCTTAGGGTATTAGTTAACAATTCATTTAAAAAGTTTTTATGAGAAAAAAATTAATGTTTTGATAGCTTTTTTTTATTTTCCATAAAATTGTGTAAAATTTTCCCTAAAATGGATTGTTAACCAATGCCCTAAGAACACTTATTAACATGACCCATTAAATAATATCTAATAGTATTTTTAACAAAAATGTCTAAGGTTGAAATCGTCTCTCTACCACCAAATTATACCAAAAAGAAAAACAACAACAACAACAAAGGCTTTGGGCCATGATTTAGATTGTGCTGCACATAATTTTAGCGGGCCTTACACGTTTATTTATAGTCATATAGATGGTCGTATAATTTTTGGCCAAACATGGTCTCTAGGTTAGTGTTAGAGAAAATAAGATCCGTGGCCCAAAGGGATTGGATCTTGCCTGTCAATTAAATTGGGCTTTCAAGACTTGATATATAATCAGCCAGAAAAGAGCCTTCATAAAGCGACAATGAGACTTGTAGCCCAAAGGAGCTTGGTCTTCGTTTGTCCACTAACTACGATCTCAAGGCCTAATTTTTAGTCAGTCAGAAAATAAAACCCTAAACAAGGGGTTGATAGAGATTGAGTAGATCTTTCAAAATCTTTATTTTTATATTTTTGAGTCTAGTTCTTATCCACAACTGGGTCATGAAATTTTTGTTTTGGAACTTTGGTCTCATTTTTTTTTTTGGGTCATAAAAACATATGGACCAAGTCTAAGTAATAAAACACTGATGAAGACAATAGTCAAAGCACCAAATCGTTTAGTCATTTGATTTTCCACAAAGAGACCCATTTATGGTGGCCCCAAATGTTGAAAGCTTGGTTGGGTCACGACAAAGATGGAGGGACTTGTGGTGGGTCAAATAAGAAAAAACTTAAAAAGGTTGTACTCAATTAGAATTAGCTAGCTAGGGGTGGACTTGTTGATACGGTTTATGATGTGATTGCCAATTTGCCACCCACAAAAAGCAAAAGCATTGCCCTTTATTTGTTGTCCACTTTATTGGATCCTCTTCTTCCAACTTCTTCCAACTCATCATATCATAAAATGCCAGAAACTTTCTTAGTATAACAGTTCCTATGTATAATTTTCCTTCATTGTTCCTGAAATTTCTTCTCAAGTACCTTTGGAATTTACTAGCTTTTGGGACCCAAAAAAAGCTTCTATTTTTAGGCACGTGGCACGTACATATGCATATCTTTAGGTTTTGTCCAAATTAGTTGACCCCATCGCACATGGGTCATCCCTTATGTGTCCAACTGCTCACCTCATCGTTTAGTAGCAAAATATCCAAATTGGAATGGTTCTCTTTTATCTAATTTTATGTGTGTCCACTATGAGTTGTTGTATTCCAATATCTAGTCATTATTTGATGCAATTGCCTCGGTGCCGGGTTAGGAATATTTTTTAAAGCGATGACTAAGAAACTAAATTATATAAATTTCATTAAAAAAATAACTTGAATATATCAATACCACAAAGAAAAAAAAATCACACAAATATATGAAGTGTTATAATTTCTTTCTAATAACCCAAAAAAAATATATTGATAAGAGATAAAGTGAGAACTGAGAATGCTAAAATAAGAGTAATAAAGTGAGAAAGAATTTAAAGTGATAACAAAGAATAGGAAGAGAGAGAGAGAGAGAGAGAAATGATATTTGCTATAAATGAGAGCCAAGTAGTTAAGAAGAGCAAAATTGTTGTGACTGTAAAGCCAAAAAGAACACAATTGTTGGCATCGCCAAGAAAAACTCAAGACCTTAATAATTCTCTTGGTACCTTTTTTAAGGAAAGAAGAAATTAGATATTATTTTTATGTAATGAGTTAAACGATTTACAAATTTGAATGATTAGCGATTTTATTTTATTTTGGTTTTTGAATAAGCTTTTTGTTGATAATTTGTTCACTTTTTGTTGTTTAGTCTAATCTTTTTTCTTTTTTCTTTTTTGTGGTTATTTTTGTTGCTATTTGAGCTCTTTTTTTTCTTTCTTTTTTTAAGTTGTTTTTTCTAAGGGGTTAACGATTATGTTTGGGGAGTTAGAATTATTTTTGGAGTAATGTTATGTCTACAACATTTTCACAACAAATCTTATGCGATAAGATATTATTGATGATAAAAAAGTGATGTTAGTTTTGAACTCAAATTAGAATCAGTAACAACTTACTACATAAAATTTGTTATAAAATTATTGTAAAAATATTGTAAATGTAGTATTAAACTTATTTTTATTGAATCCAAATTCTTTTGATTCTCAAGCTAGAGTGTAAATTTTTTTTATTAGGGTAGTCACAATAGATTAGTTTAGTATATAATTTTTTTCACACACACACACACAATTTTTTTACAAGTTAAGGTGATCTTGTGATCACCCAGACATAAACGTGAACCCGCCATTGAACAACCTTAAGGAGTTATAACAATAGTCTATTTACAATATATTGACCCACTAATATTCTCAAAGTAATTTTTTTTTATATAAATCAGTAATTCGAGTAAAAAAGATTTGAATCTTAAACACTCTCGTAAAAAATACAATGAAGTACTAATTAAATTACAAGGTTGTTAGCCAAATAATTTTTATTACTAAAAAAAAAAAAAAAACCTTATTATATGCTAAGCTAAGAGTTCAAAACAAATATTCCTTGCTTTTAAGGTTAAGAGTGTTCCTATTCCCATGCCTTTACTGATTTCTCTCTCACAACGTGAAAGCTGCTTCTTTGAGAGGATGATGAGAAAGAAATCGATTCAAATGGAAGATAGAACAATAGTAGGGGCCACAACCTTTATTTACAGTTTTCTAAGATACTAAATTGTGAATATGAGTAATATACATCAATTATAAGTCAAGTTAGTGAAAAAAAACAGCGTGAACATATCTCTCTAGACTTATATCAGTGGAATCATTATTTCCCTTGAAATTATAACAAAAAAGAAAGACACAAATAAATATTTCTTTATGCAAGAAGATAAGAATTTGGAAAAAAGAAGCCCCAAGAGGGGTGGCCCAGTTGGTATGAGATCTCGCGTGCATGCATGAGGTCCCTTGTTCGAGTCGTGGAAGGTACCATGTGGAGGGGGTTTCCTCTCATGCATTGCGCCTCATCCGCGGGCTCTCTTAGGGTGATAGGGTGAGGTCTATGGCACCCTGGTCACAGTACTTATAGTTCAATCCAATATTCCCTAACGAGAGGTGTTCCTATTAAGTCACATCCTGAGAGAGAGGTAAGTCACATATGATTGCCCCGCTCCTTTTATTCATAAAAAAAGAATTTGAAAAAAAGAAAAAGATAAAAGAGAAGTGTTTTGTAGTATTAAAATGCTTTATCTCCTCAAATACGGTATATCTGTCATTAAATTAGGAAGACAGTTTCAAAGCTTGTTCTGGACTTTTGCCATTTGTTTACTTGGAAAACAAAATGATTCTGCTTTCTCTTTCTGGTCAACAATACCCAAGTAAAGCCGAGAAAGGGTGCACACAAATGATAACCCCTCTTACTCATTTTGTTACTCTTTTTGACCCTGTTCTGCTCTGCTTGTTTTTAGGACACGCTCTCTCGCTTATTAGTGATGTTCTTGAGCTACTGTGCACTTGAAGGACCTCTATATAGATTTACCCGATTCATCTTCTCACTAACCTATCGAACTGCAGTTCTTTTGCAGAGCTTAAAACACCAAGAAAATGACAGTTCCATTCATTCATTCATTCATTTTTAGTACTTGAGGTGACCTCATTGAACTTGTTTTAACATAATCAGTCACCATTAGTACTATATAAGTACTTGGCACATATGGCTGGACAGGTATTCAGTTGTCTTCTCTCTTGACTCATTTGGATTTTTGTTTTTCTTCTATGTTTGCGAGCTGGTTCTACAGTATTTTCCTATAAGTTTTTTATAAAAAAAATATATATAATGGGCCAGACTTTTTGTACCATTGTCTTGTTTCTTATAGTATCGTTCTCTTATTCATATTTGTCCATTTTGTCTGAGGTTCAATGAATTGCTTTTCTGACTGATTTGATGATAGGAGGAAGGCTGGCCCCTGGGTTTGCAGCCACTGAATGTGAGAGTTGGGTTGGCTAGAAATCAAAATTTCTCTGGATCAATATCATTCAACACTTTAATCACTGGCTCTCCAACCTCCTCCACAGATTCTTCATCGGATTTGGACACAGAGGTCAGTAATATTAACAAAATCTGAGGTAAAAATTTTGCTCTGGTACATTTTTCCTAGGTGTCTAGTCTTTGATGTATCTATTGAGATGTAATTAGTGTAAAAAGAAAAAGTCATATCCTCTGACATGATTATAGACTATAGTAGTCCTATTGCTTTTACTGGTATCTTTCAGTTTGTCCTTTTTATGAACAAAGATGCCTGGTGATTTCCTTTGGAGGAATTTATTTTGAAAATCCTCTTTCTAATTTCTCTCTCTTTGATTGTTGCCGTCTTTAATTTTTCTTATTACAAATCAAAATGGAGGATTTAAATCCAAGTTTGCTTTCGTAAGAGAATTAGATAATGTCATCCAGTTACAAAACTCTTAATTGGTTTTCATCTTTATTAATTCTTCTTTAATGCCTCTTCTAAGGGGTTATCCTGGTCCTTTTTCAATCTGTTGTACTCTTTTTAATATCACTGTAGTACTACTAGCACTTCCTAATTGCCACACAGTTTACTTTGTGTAATTCTATTTGCGTGGGTGCTTTAATGAAGTGACAAATTGTACCAGCGAGATGAATTCAATTATCACTAGACACGTCAAGATTAGGAGTACATTTGGATGTGCATTATCAATTGCTTATGTGTTGAAAGTATTATAGAAAAGGAGGGTTTTTTTTTTTTTTTTGGGTGTGTGTGTAAAGCCCGCGAAAATAAGATAAAACTTCCTTCATGTGGACAAGAGCATAGGATGGGACACGAAATTGACACGTGTCCATTTTAAACATGTATCGTGTCAGTATCATGTTCCTTCAAGCGCTCAAAATCACTTAAGGGAAGCCAAATCCATCAAAATAAGCTCAATAAATTGACCTTTTGTTTCTGCGCTTACCAAATGCATATTAGATATTGGATGGATGGATGTCCTTTCCCAGTGACAACCAATTATGATTACCTTACCTGGATGTGACCGTAATTTATATCTATAGCATGTGATAGAAATGCTCAACTCTTATATGGTAGTAGTAACTTTTTTTTTCTTGCAACAAGTGGAGAGAAGAGATTTGAACAAGATTCTTCCTATTGTGAGAATTGGGGAATACTACTTAACTACAAAACTCTTGGCAGGTACTAGCTAGTAACAATTCGAAGTAAGGTATTTGCTAATGATGGTAATAAACCATGAACTGACTGGGAGAACTTTGCAGCAGTTATCTTATGAAAGGAGAGGGTAAAAGAAAATTCTGCAACCCTACTTTAGCATTTACAGGGGTCTCTCAAATGTGGACCAAAAAATGACTTTAAAACGGTTTACAGTAGTTTAATCTCACTTTAGCATATATTTTAAAAGTTATTCATCATCATCATCTAAATACTTATGTTGAATAGCCTTTGAAAATTTGAGAATCGAGTCAATTGACTAGACCATGCGGTTCAATATTTAATATTTAGACAATGGTAATTGATGGAGGAACTTTTAAAATACTCCTATTCAGTCAACTATTTGATTGAACGTAAATGTTACTATTGTTTGGTTTTATTTTATAATGATATTAGTCCCAAAAAGTAACCTGTTACTTACCATACTATGGTGCATTGCAGTCTACAGGGTCTTTTTTCCATGACAAGAGCATTACCCTTGGGAGCCTTATTGGGGTTTCTAGCATTTTAGAGTTCTCTAGAAGATCATTAAGGGGAAGAAAAACCGAACCTTCAAAGGAAAAGAAAAGCACCAAGTCCAGAATATGGCTTTTCTCTTTGTGCTTGAGGGACAGTACTGATGCTAAGAGTGTGAGGAGTCCTCAATCTCTTGGGCATTTTCTTGAAGTGGAGAGAAGAGCTGCTGATGAATATAGAAGGAACCAGAGCCCTACTAATATTGGACCCGACGAACTTGACCTGGCTCAGCCTGTCACAGAACCCAACTCACTTTTTGTTAATGGTCATATTGCTCCTCCTCAAAGTAGTTCAGATGTTGAAAGGAGAAAAGATAGAGGTTTAGAGCATGGTGATGGGTTTGGAGTTCCTTCACTATGTTCATGCATGTGTGGACAACCATCGGACTAAACATGTGTGAAACTCCTTTTTGGGCTCTCAATTTGTTGATTGAAATGAATTTTATGTCCTAGGAAGGAATAATCTGTCAGAAAAAATTGAATGTATTTCAAACCTATTGAAGATGATGGCTTTTCTAAACACCCACCTGGTGTAGTTTGTTCTCTATGACACTCTTTCCATCTGTAATTCTAAGTACAAAGTTTATGGAATCACATTATTGGTCATCATAATCATTGCAGGCATTAAATAAATTTTTTCATTAAGGGAGTGAGCTACAATGTTTTCTTATGGGTGGTTTCCTTAACCAAATCATTGATTCAATCTTAAGATTAACCTTATTGCAACTTCAGCCGGTTTGTTTGGTGTAAACATTTTTCGAAAAATGTCCTCATTTTCAGGCTTATGCAGTTATGCTCATGTCAATAATGGTAAATTTAAGTTGAGGGCCAAAAAAAGTGCATATTCCTAGGTTATGGTGGTGCATAGATCCAAAGTCCTAGACCCAGTGTCAATTATCAGTAGAGATGATTGTTATTCTTAACTAGTCAAAAGAAAGCATTATGATAATCAAAGATCGGGGGATCAACAACCAAGTGGAGCTTGAGCTTAAAGTTTCAAATAAAGTGTATGATAGCGTTTCATTTAACCCATCAGGATGAAGTACATGATTTTACAAACTCCACAACAACATCAACGGTATAGTATTGCAACTGGTAGTGAAAAGAGATATATTAGACCATTGCGGGGGTATGCTTATATAAAAATTTGGTAGCTTTTGCCTTCTTGTGGCTGTGACTATTAAGGATCATTCAGGGATGGAGGCATTTTAATTTGGACTTGGGGCGGCCCCAAAAAAAAAAAAAAAAAAAAACTATCGTGTGTATATATATACACGAATTAATTTTAGAGAAAAAATTTTCTATAAAATTACACTTTGTCCCTTTTAACAATATCATTAATTTTTTTAAGAGTAATGCTAACTACATACTTTTTTTATAACATTTTTACAAACGGTTAAGGTAAGCAAATTCTTATTGATTCACATATGAGTTTACCACTTACATCACTTTTTTACTTACCAATAACCAACCACTTACCACATCAACCATTTATAAAAAAAGGTTTGTAGTTTTAGCCTTTCTCCTCTTCTAAAGTCTGTATAGATGATAGATCTAAAATCTAAAATGAATTATATGAGCCCAAAAAAATTAGGTCAACAACAAAAATTACCAATAACAAAGTTAAAAAAATGAGGGCAAGATTTAGGTACAGTACTTACGTGTTATTCCTTAGGTTCCTCTTTTAAGATTCTGTCATATGGCTTTTTTTCTCATGAAATGAAAGTGTATTTTTTAGTTAAGTGGCCACATAGCAGAATCTTAAAAGGAAAATTTAAGGAACAGCACCTAAGGTACTGTACTTAAGTTTTGTCCAAAAAATTAGACTTAATCAACTAATTTTATCCAAAACAAACAACTCATCCCTTTAAAAAATTTTAAATAAAATAATTTTGTCTTTGCTCAGTCATAGACGCATGCATCAAAGACACACACACACACACACACACACACACAAAAACTTAATGGCTAAGCAACAGCAAAGTTGGAGGTCGGAGCTGCCGCACACAGCTAGTTGCAAAATTGCCCCTTTAACTCCAAGTCCTTTCTATGTCCCAGGGATCAAGAACCCTTCAACAGCTAAGAACCGTGGTGAAGCTAAAAATTTCTGCTTGTGGGGGCCAAAATATGGTATAATAAGTTGGTCCACAAAAATTCTAAATCACATAAAATTTGACATAATCAATAATTTAAAAAATAAATGACATAAAATTTGGAGGCAAAAGTACAAATTTTCCTTTTTAAACCGTTTGGCCACAAGAGAGCTATGTCGGCATTACCATGACATGCACGGTATAGGTTTGAGCTTTGGCAGGAGGGAAGATTAATTATTATTGATTATAATTTTAAAATTAAATTATGCAAGGAAAGTGACGCAAGTTTTGAATAATCAAAACTTGTAAGACTGTCTAAGAATTTAATATTAAAAAAAAAAAAACTTAATTTATTAATAATGAGAGGTGTTGAAATTGCTTAAAAAAAAAGAATCATTACTTCGCGTCAATTCAACAACCTCTAAGTCTAAAGAAAAAGATTGATACCTGTGAAGAATTGATAGGCGGCTCCCATCTCGCTTGCCGTATAGAACACGTAGTCAGATTCATGTGAATCTCCAACACTTTGGATTTGGATTCAAATTGGAATAAGCATGCAAGATTCTCTATTTTTTCTTTTCTTTTCTTTTTTTGGAAATAAAGCCCAATGAAAATGACCCATTCTTGTAGATATTTTCTTGTCAAATTCATTATATAATGCAATATATAAAACATAACTGTAATGATCATTGACCCACTAGGTCACTACGATACGAGTAAGAAATTGATTAAAAATGAAACAATTTGCAAGAAAAGAGTTACACGCTTTATAAAGTAAAATAGATCGCAACGTTTGTGTAAAGAAAAAGAAAGATCAAATTTTAATTTTGAACCCTAAACTACCTGTTTGATTTTAGTTCATTCATAAGGTATTGATTATCTAAATTTAATCATTAATATTTTTAAATGAGTCAATATCTATATATAATAATAATAGATGAAACTGAGAGAAACTCAAATTATAATTCCAAATTAGAGTTTCAAATTTGCGTCATGTATCCTAAATTATTTATTCTTAAAGAGTTTTATTTCTTAATTTTAGAATCAAATGTGGGACCACATCATATATATTCATCTAAGTGAGTTATTAAGTACAAAAATCAAAGAGTCTAGAATAAATTAATCATTAAAAAAAATGTCTCACAGTAATTAAAAAAAATGGACAATTTACATTTTATATCTAATAATATCCTTACAAATTTTTTTTAAAGAGTTAACAAAATATAAAAATGATCGACTATCAATAATATTTAAATTATATATATATAAGAATTATATTATGCATCTTATTGTATATCTTTAAATGTATTCATACATATTCATGGAGCTATAAGCTAGTTATACTATAATACAAGTACGGAGAGGAAAATGTGAAAAGAACCTTATTAGGGAGTAGGGAGTGCAATAAAGAACCTGAAATCTGATGTGAACAATCAATCGAAGGAGTAGAACAATCAACAATTACAATACCTTATTGTCGTAGTGTGAAACTGCGAATTACAATTAATCAGTAATTTAGGGATGAAATTAATATTTTTAATATTTTGTTTAGAAATCAAAATCTTAGTTAGCTGAAAAGAAATTGTAACGTACGGATAGTTTTTTCTTTGCTTAAATATATATTTCAGTTCTTGTCACATTGCATTGACATTTGCTAAAAAACAAACTTTATGAATAACAATTGAGTGCCTGAGTGGTACAAAACTACAACTACGTCAAGAGCAATGCTGAAAAATTCATTCAAATCTTAACGTGTCCATTTTATTTATTTTTATCAATATTATTGCACGAGCAAATTAATACGATTTCAATTTGAGTCCTCATAAGCTTTATACATTGAGATAAGATTTGGAATAACTTTTTGATACTTCAAAGTAAGTACGTAACCCCAACAAAAGCACAACGATACTCGTCACCAAAACAGCGATTGCTATAATCCATTCATCGGGAACAAGCTTACAAGCAAAACCAAATCAGACATCATCCTAGAACATCGATTTCGAATTCTTTTTTTCTTTCTCCCATAAATTAGATTTTCATGGACAATCTTTGTCTTTTTCTGTTTTCAATTTGGGGTGGGAGATGGGTGCACGTTTGCCTCAATTTATTTATTTATTTATTTTTTTGGGGACATATTTTATTTTTTTGTTTATACACAACTTTTATTATTAAAAAAATATATATAATTATAATTTTGTTTAACTTATATTTCAAACAAAATAAATAGTAAAAATAAATCATATCAACCCAACACCTAATATGATGTAGGGATGACAATTCGAATTAACAAATTGTCTGTGTATTATGTCGGGGCAAGGGTTTGAAATTATCCATTTAATAATTGTGTCTAAACCACTCAATACTAACGTAACCTATTTATTAAGCAAGTTGATAATTGATATAGCATGACTCACATAACATGATCAATATATTGGCCTTGTTTAGTTAACACTTGACACAAACAAACCACTTTGAATCAGTTTCAATAAACGTGGGTTAGGTTAACATAGACATGATTCATTTCAACTAATTAAATAAATGAATCAAAATGAAGAATTTATTAATATGACTATTGATTTTTTAATTACTTGATTGTATATTTAAAATTTAATTTTTTATTAAATAAAAATGACATTCATGTATATGAATCAAGAGATTTCAAATGATTGCAAGTTTAAAAAGTCAACATAGAATTGACCCACTTATTAACTAAGATCAAAGCAAGTCAACTAGTTTTGATACAAACTCATTATCTTAGGGTTCGTTTGTTTTGACTTCAAACCATTTCAGGAAATCATTTTCCGTAAAACCGTGTATTTGGTTGGTTTTGAAAATAGAATTTTCCGGATTTACATTTCATTTGACCGTAAATTAGAAGCCTTTGACCCGGAAATTATTTTCCATTCCTATTTTCACTTCAAATCACTTCTAGACCGAGCTGCGCAGAGAGAGAGAGAGAGAGACAGAGAGAGCGAGAGAACCGGTGAGCAAGAACAACCCATCCTCCAGTCCGACGACCACAGACTGATCGCACCCCAGGATTGCACCGAGATCGCACCGATCGCACTAAGATCACCGTTGTCCTCCGTTGATACTGATCTATCTCTCACTCTCAGGCGATCTCAGTGCGATCCTGGGGTGCGATCTTTGGGTTTTGTTGATGATTTTGACCGGATTTGATGATTTTTTTTTCTTTGGGTTTTGTTTCTTTTGTGTTTGTGGATTGAGAAATGATATTATATAATTGTTTGGAAGTTGAGAAAATGTGAGCAACAAGTAGAAAATGTGTTTTTTATAGTATTTTCAAGAATACAACCAAACACCAGAAAATATTTTTCAAAGCATTTTTTGAAATGTAACCAAACAGCCTGAATACATTTTCCTTTCCCGCAAATGGCATTTTCGAAAAATATTTATTTTTTGAAAAATATTTTACATAAACCAAACATAGCCTTAAATACTAACCTGCAGAATATCATATCTTGTTCGAAGTATGTTAGATATTGTCACTCCTAATGTGATGTAAACATAAGTGCCCTATAGCCATGTTTTTCCATTTTTCAGCTATTCCAATTATGTTAGATATTGTCACTTCTAATGTGACGTGAACATAAGTGCCCTATAGGCAAGTTTTCCCTTTTTTTGGCCAACGTGCATGAGAAGACCAAATAAATACTTTTTTTTTTTTTTTTTTTTTGAAACTGACCAAATAAATACTTATTATTTATTTAAGTAATACTAATAATACTATAAATTTTACTATATAATATTTACGAAATGACCATATCATGAATCACACACCAAAAAAAAAAAAAAAAAAAAAAAAATCTTAATTCATTGTCGCATTTGTAAAGGTCTTGTTGCAAAAATTGTAGTAACTGTATTATTTTTCTATTCGTTTTAGGTGTTGGACTTGGGATCCCAAATCACCCACGCGTCTAGAATCTTAACCGTACACGATGGTGTCAATTACTGGACACATATGATAAGATCCACTACTAGTACCAACCATGACTGAACTCAAAGAACAGGTCAACAAAGTGTCTACATCTAGAGAGAGAGAGAGACAAGTCCTAAGTCATACACAAGAGCCATTATATTGGGCATACCCATGCGCATGATAACATGCATCAGCAAGCATCAATTTCTATTCTATTTCTAGATGCCTCTTCAACACAAACATGGTTGGTCCTGGGTTTGCGTCCAAAATTATTAATCCAAAAGCAGAAGGCCAACCAAAATTGAACCCCCACACAAAGTTAGGTGGGCCTGCATATTTTATGGCTTTTAAAACACTCATAAAGCCCAACATCCCCTCTGCACGTGTCAACATCCTATTAGATCATGCTCATTTGGGTCCCACAGTAGGGCCCCACCAGGGTGTTCAATCTGACTTGTCTGGATTATATTATATTATTGGGGTCATATGAGAGTGCTCAAATTATTTAACCAATGGAGACATGATCACATGACAACCAAAAGCCAAACAAGGCATTTCTCTATTTGTATTTTTTTATTCTTCAGTTTCCACAACCAAATAAAATACAGAAACTATTTTAGTTATTACATCTCAATTTAAGAGTCTCACTTTCAAAGGAAAGAGAGCTACGTGGGGTCAAAGCCCAATTCATATCTTGACTGTTTCCAAGGCTACTGCAGCAGTCCACAACTATACAAGTAGAGCAGCCACTGAAGAATGTTGAATTTTGATTTGAATAAGAAAAATATTTTTTTTTTTTTTTTTAACCAATTCAGGTATCCAAGAGGACCAGGACCCTCAAAAATATCAATACTTCTTCAGTCTCAAGTAAAGAAATATTACAACATGACCCCCAACTACCAAGCTTACCAACCCAAACTGCAACTCACTTCTTTGCTTATTTCCCAAATCTATATAACAGATTGATTTCTATCTATACATACCAATGGGTCCAGCATGATGGCTTTCTCTTGAATTTTGGTCTTCCTTTTTACTATTAGAAAGAGTGAATCCTTTGATCACCACATGAAGTCTTGATTACCAAATGCCACCAACTATCAAGTCTTATCAACCCACTCATTTTCAGCTGCAATCCTTCCAGAGCTGCGCCCACCCATCTTTCCAAATGTACCCACCGCAGAAGATAAGCCTTTGAAGCTGCTGCTTCCCTCACTGAAGTTCCGGGATTTCCTTGACTTTCTTAACTTGGAAGAACTGAAGTCACCAATGTCGCGATCAGTGTCATCATAATTTTTCATCTTTGCAACCGCCAGTCTGCCAATGGTGCTTCGGCAAAATGGGCAAACTGGTGGTGTTAAGCATGCTGTGTTTGGGTTGGGCTTGTTGTGGCAGCAGAGGGCTAACGTGCATTGTGCACACATTTGGTGGCCACAATCCTGGACTTCAATCGTGCACACCTGCTCAAAGCATATGCAGCATAGCTCAGTATCACTGACCTGCAGAACAATCATCCCAATGAATACATTAGTTCCACTTTTGCAACAATCTGTGAATTTTCTCTTAATGCGTTCATATGATTAGTACTTCACATAATAACAGAAGACATGGTTCTAACGAATGTAAATTGGAAGCAGCTAACCAGCTACTAATTGGGACAAGGTCTAAAATTGAAAGAATTTTAAGATTTTCCAATATTTATTCTGAAGATTCTGCCTCAAACATTCTTAGTAAACTAAAAAAAAAAAAATACCTTAGACAAAGTTTTGGAAATTGATTGCCTTTATGACTAAGTTCAGGATCATAATTTGGTTTAAGACCAAGATATTAAATCTTTCTCAAATGCAAATGTATAAACAATGTTAGAGATGCAAGTAAGCTGCCAAATTGAGATTGAACACCTTAAAATAGGGAGATCGATGCCAAGTAGTTCATATCAAGCAAGACAAAATAGTTAAGTGGCCAACTCTGATTTTTTTTACAAGGATCCATAGATTTAACCCCCAATAAAACTAGCTTAAAGGGTTAGTTTAGTAGATTGAGTTGCATCTTCAAAGTTAGGCTTCAGAAAAATTATAGTTTTAAAAAACTCAACTAAATTTGTATGTTGTCTCTAATTGAAATTGACAGCGTCTTTAGAAATTCAAAATCTGAATATTCTTATTCAATAATGAAAAATATCAAAGTGAACGGCGGGGAACAAAATACCTCAGAGAGGCTGTCCTCTAACCCAACATCAGAATTGGATGGAGAAGGAAGGGAATACACAGTTCCCTTTAAGATGTTCTTCTCCCTCTCCTTGTTTGCCTCCATTAAGGCCTGTTCTAACAAAGCTTTTGCCTCCTGATTAAGCTCACTGATGAACTTCAAAGGTGATGGCCAGACAAGAGGCTCTGCTGATGAAGGATTTAGCAACGCTGCACAAGCTCCATGCTTGTGCTTCAAAGCAACCATATATGGTATTCTCCTGCATATACATGGCAAAAAAGAGTTCAGTTGTCAATACTGCGATCCAAAATAAGTTTAAGGACAATGTAACAAGTACAAATTTTACAAAACAACCCAAAGATAAACAAGTAAAAGATAGACTAGTAATCTACACTACAAATGAAGAATCACGGGGCATACCAAGTTTTCCCAAGGAAATTCTGGATCTGCTGGGACAGAAACAACGTTTGCTGGTATGAATTCAACAGAATGGGCTACCCAAAATTGGATATATTATCAATTTAAGGATTAAAAACTTTCATTTCAAATTTTAATTATCGCATTGATGGGTATTGTTTAGTGTTCCTCAACTTACAATGCTAAATTTGCAAATGATTTTATTATTCAATCAAAAGAGATGTCAAATTTTACTGAAACTGGGAATCTATGCATTTTATTCAGCTTTCAGGAAATACAATTGAAAATCTAATTGCGTTTTGGTTTCAATTAATAAGAAAAGTAGATCATACCCAGATGCATCTCTTTGAAGCCGATCTGCACCCCACGCCAACAATTCACGGATGCAATCAAGAGATCCCCCTCTGGCAGCCAGATGAAGAGGAGTACTTCCAGGGAAGCTGCAAATAGCAATATATCAATCCACAAAACAAACGAATATCGTGAATCAACATGGTCGAAATTCGCTAGAATCATTACCCATATCCACCGGTTGAAGCACACACAAGGGCTCCTTTATCTAACAGAATATGTACACATTCAGGCCGTCTTTGACGGGCTGCCAAGTGCAGGGGTGTTGCTCCTCTACCATCTCTAATATTCACAAACCGCACAAACCCCCTGCAATTAAAACACCATAAATAGCATTAGCCAAAATTCATAAGTCAAATTAATCTAGAGAGAACGCTAAATCAATTCAGAGAAAAGAACTAACCAAGAAGCAGCAACTGCACTAGACTGAGCCGCAGAAAGAATCGCTTCAAGACAATCATCATGGCCATAGTAAGCAGCATAGTGCAGGCAGGTTCTTCCGTGAAGGGAATCAAACATCAAAATCTGATAAAAAGATTAACCACATCAATTTTCTAATTCTCAGATCAAACCAATATCAGTAAATCTGAATTTAGATTTAAAATGGGACTTTTACATACATTAGCTCCAGCTTCAAGGAGCCTTTTTACGCAGGAGATCTTGCCGTGCATTGCAGCTAACATTAGCGGAGTCTGAACCATCCCAAATCAACAACAAGATCAAACATTTTGAACCAAAAAAGGCATCACATTCAAATTGAACAACAAGCATAGAAAATAAAATGTTACCTGCTTCTGACGATTCAACACGTCTGGCCTTACAGATCGATCCAAAAGCCTGGATAGAATCTACAAAATGCACGAAACCCGGAAACACGCATCAATAAAAAAGAACAAAGAATGTATAGAAAAACAATTTATTTCAACATAAGAAAGCACAAAACCAAGAAAGACCCAGCAATCAAATTCCACCAAAAATGTCAGAGAAAATCAGAAAAAAACTAGTGAAATGAAAAAGAACCCACCTTGATCTGGCCATTGGCAGCAGCAATATGAAGCGCAGAGTGACGATCATACACAGTGGTGTGGTGCAATAGTGCTGGTTCTCTCTCCAGCACAGCCTCCACAGTCTCAAACTCCCCTAACTGTACTGCTTTAAAGAGCCCTTGTTCATGGTTGGTTCCACAACTCAGTCCTTGACCCATGTCTCTCTCTCTCTCTTTCACTCTCTCTGATCTTTGAAGAAGAAGAAGAAGAAGAAGAAGAAGTGGGCGCACTTCAGCCAAGCTCCACGGCGTGGCGCTCCACCTCTACACATGCGCCACCTTGTTACAAAGGTGGCCTCTTTTAGCTCTCTATATATGATGTGTGTGGTTCATGTTTCTTAAAGTAGTAATACACTCATAAGGCAGAGGCTTCAGAGTTCAGACTCTTTTATTAGAGCGAGCAAGTCTTTCAGAGGCAGAAGAGAGAGAGAGCGTGTAGCTGACCGTGTCAGTCTCGGGCAGAAGTCAGATATTAATCGGGCAGTTTTTAGATTCCTCATACAGTACGTTGTGGACCAACTGAGGCTGAAGACCAAGAATGAGTCTTTTGTCAAAAAAGTGAAAAACTACTCAACTGAGTGATTTTTTTTTTCCCTCTCAAGTTTTCCTTAAAAAAAAAATTGCTATAATTACAAACTATTTTTTTTTACAAATAATCCATGAATGATTATTAATAATTAAATAAATAATAATAAAAATTTTATATAAAATTTAGTAAAAATTTATTACATTTTAAAAATATTATAAAATAATTTATAATTATAATATTATTATTATTTTTAAATAGATTATTAACTATTCCTTTTAACATTTCCTTTATTATTATTAAAATAAAATTTAGGTACAGTACTTTAGGTGTTGTTCTTTAAATTCTATTCTTAAGATTTAGTCATGTGGCTACTTAACTTAAAAATACATTAGGTTCTCATGAGAAAAAATTCACATGGCAAAATCTTAAAATGGGAACATAAGAAACAGCACCTAAGTACTGTACCTAAGTTTTGCTCTTAACTTAAAAATACACTAGGTTCCCATGAGAAAAAATTCACATATCAGAATCTTAAAAATTTTTAAGCGCATTCGTTAACATTTCCCTTATTATTATTATGACAAAACTTAAGTACAGTACTTTAGGTGTTGTTCCTTAGATTCCATTCTTAAGATTCAGCCATGTAGTTACTTAACTTAAAAATACACTAGGTTCTCATGAGAAAAAATTCATATGACAGAATATTAAAATGAGAACTTAAGAAACAGCACCTAAATACTATACCTAAGTCTTGGTCTTATTATTATTTCACTTTACTTGAAACACGTAACGAATTTCCCTTCTTATTATTATTTCACTTTACTTCAAACACACAAAGTTTAGAGACTTCTGATTTTTCAAGGCCGCTATTGTGGACAGATCTTAGTCGTCCAAACCCATGGTTCCTTGTTCTAACTTCTAAGGTATACATGGGAATGGAAATATTTTAGAAAAATAATACTGCTAATATAATTTAATATAATCCACAAGTCGTATACAATACCAATTACCGACTCATATATATTTAATTAGTGTAATCATTAATATTCCTTGACCTACATCATGGCTAGGTCTCAAAATACATGTTACATACCATATATTTTAATGGAAATGTTACGAGTCATCTTAACTGAAGTCAGTGAAATGTAATTGGAGGATCACGCATCTTTGATTCTATGATAACAAAATTTTATTAAAGATTAATTATACCATTAATATATTGTGATAAATATAGTTAATGTGGACAATTAGATGCATGCAAGAAAGATGATCAGAAGGACACCAGCGTAGTTTCTGTTTCAGTTTCACCCATACCCTTTCTAGTGGGATAGGTTTTTTCTTTTTAGTAAAAAAATCAGGAAAAGTTATTTTCTAATAAACTAAATCTGTACCTTGATTGACACTTTCCTGTTTTTTTATAAGCATGGTGTTTTACTAAGTGTCATGTTAATAAGTGTCTTTAATGTAATTTTTAATGAATTATATTAAGAAAGTTTTAACGTCACTTATAAAAAACTGTTAGAAAAATTAATTATTTTTTCATTGTTTCATAAAATATTTCTAAAATTAGTTCTTAAACCAATGTTCTCAGAGCATTTGTTAACATTTTCTTTTTATTATTGATCATTTTCCTAAATATTTTCTATTTTTTTATAAACATTTTGATGAACTATTGTTCTTAATGTAAGATAGCTATTGTATCTACAGACGTGTTTCTTGGTTCTAGGTAGATGATTAGTACTAATATTTAGGCTAATCAATTTTTGGGTGACTTTTGTGAGGCTATAGTGCTATACTCGTTAGTCGTTTCTTCAAACCTTACTGATAAAGTGGCGTAATAATAGAATTTAATGATATGTACCAGGTGTTACTTTACTTGTATCATATTATATCCACATCATATATATGCTATATGGTCATTTATTAATCATTTTGATTTATCTATAATCTATAATATGTATAAAATCCACAAAGTTTGATTTTTTTTTAACCTCATATTTTACTGTACTACATAAATTTTTGAGATATCACAACTTTACGAGTCATTATTTTAATAATTATTTCTTAATTGAATTTGAATTTGAATTTTATTTTATATAAACCCTCTATTAAAAAAATTGATACATCACATTTTTTAAAAAATGATAAAATATATAGTTTTATTTATAAACACAATCATAACAAATATCTATTAATAATTACATAATAACGGCCAAGAGTCTTATAACTTAACTAAAACATTTTCATGTTTCCAATTGAAACATTTTGTGTTCAAATCCATGATCTCCAACTATTGATATATCCAAAAAAAAAAAATCACCATTAAATACAACACATCTTAAAATAACTATCATCTCAAAAGCTATTCAAAAATATTGCAATAACTATAGTAATTTCAAGTCCAAAATAAGATTTTTTGATGTGATTTTTTTTAGCTAAATAAAGAGGAGTTTTTCGGTGTGAACTCATTGACCCCACGTCACCTGACAACATGTAATATTGTAATATATCATGTATCATCATAGGCACAATACATTAATTGAAGTATTACTGCTTGAATTGCTTAACTCTTGCCAAGCATCATATGAAAACTCCTACCACCAATCCACACCCCACGGTGGTACTGATGTGAAATTAATTGCTAATAGTGATCAGCTTGTACCATTTTCTTCCTGAATTCAAAGTAGTTTATGCATGGAAGAAGATCTAGAAATGTCAATTCAAGTATAAGATCCTTAGCCTATATTTATATAAGTGTTGCAAAGAACATGGTAACTTACACGAATGCTTATATTTATATTTATATGAGTTTTTTGCTATTATGCCTTATTTATTGTAAATGCTCTTATTGGTATGTCATAATTTTACCCTAAGTTTAATTGTATGAAATTTATTTAGGGTTTTTTTTTTTATTGTTATTATTATTTTTTTTTTGTTCATATTTACATCAGCCAATGAAAGCGTACCTTTAGCTTCTTCTTTTTTTGATAAAACTTTGCAGCTTTGTTCTATAGAATTGCACTGAATCTATTAACAACGACTTGACTCTTATCCAAAAAAAAAAAACCGACGACTTGACAATGCGTAAACATCATAAAAGTAGAAAATGCGTCGGCCGTCGGTATTTAAGATTAAAAAGCTTTATTGAGGCGATATTCATTGCAGGAAAAAAAAAAAAAAAAAAAAAAAAAACTTTCATTGCAGAAAAAGGTTATAATGCGGAGAGATATCGACGTTATATCTTTTCGTCTTAACAGCTCCTTCCTTGATGTCGGCCCATTTCCTTGCAAAAATATTATTAAGATTTCAATCGTAGCCTTGGGACAAATGGGTCTACACCTATGGTCCTATACAGTCAGCCAAAAAAATAAGTAAACAAATACGACGTATCTTCCATGTCACACAAATAGACCCACAAAAATCTGAAAATCTAATCGTGGACCCTTGACTGTGAGGAAATTCTTTTGAGCAATGTTAAAAACAAAAAAAACAAAAAAAATTGACATATTTTCACAATTTGTAAATATAAATTTTTTTATTGAATCAATATCACTTTTAAATAAACTATGTATGATTGATGTCATTTTTATTATATACATCAATCTTAACAAACCACAACTATGGTTGTTAATTCTATTTATTCTATCAAGCAAAAAGCTTTAAATATGAATGACCTTCTTGTTGTTTGATGTAGTTCTACTTCTATTAAAATCTAGTGGGTTTTCAAATTCTTTTTTTAATCATTTAACAATATGATATTCAGTTGTTCTAGTTATCCAACTATTTTCTTCCATTTCCCTTTATAATCATTAAAAAAAATAAGGGAAAAAAATACACAAAACTCCTATGGGGTTTTGTTTTATTAGAACATTTAAATTTTCATTTCATATAAATCAATTACACATGGGGTTATGTGTTATACTAAAAAAAACCCCATGATGGTTAAGCATGAGTGTGTAACACAATAACAAATTACACATAAAACACAACCTTATTCAGGGTTAAGTATTATACTCAAAATTTCAATAAAATCTTGTGATTAATGGAGAAATCACATGGGGGATTTTGTTTACATTTCCCAAAAATTAATCGCAAGGGAATAAGTAGATACCACATAAATGTGATTAATTAGATATTAAGAGTCTTGTAGCTTAATTTAGAATTTATATGTGTTTTTAACAAAGATATGTGAGTGAATGAGTTTGTGGGGGTGGGGGTTATTTTGATACTTTCATCTCATGTAGCTAAACTTTATTAATGATTTTAATAAATAAATAAATAAAAACTAAGACATTTGGACGCCACATGGAGCAATTTGAAAAACTGAAAACTTAGGAATATCAATACAAATGCATTAAACCATATAGGTGTATTCTACCCATTGTTTTAGTATAATTTATGAATGGAGTGTATCCAAAGCAAACAATGCATTCAGAAGTGTTCTCAGAACATATATCCTTTCAAGTAAAAATCCGATTCCAAGAAAAGTAACGACTACAACCTCCATTAAGAAACTTAAATAATCTGAATAAGCATTTACTACCTGCTTTTTGAACTTTATAATCTGAATAAGCACTTACTGCCTGCTTTTGTCTCGAGGAATCACAAGAACTTTGATGTCCAAGCCAAAGCAAGGTATAAATTGAAAGATTGGTTTTGGTTTCGAAACAGTAATTTTCATTTCTAAACTTAAGATACAATCCTCTAAGAGTATAATTTAGATTCTTAATTAGCTAGATTGTATTAGATTTTTAAATTAAATTCAAGGATATGGTTGTATTGTATTTAATTTTTTTTTTATATATAAAATATACATTGCTTGTACTTTATTAGATGATACAAGTCATACAACTATATATCAAGAATCTTGTCACTCAAATAGTTGATATCTTTTAGTGTTTTTAAGACTTCTACGGTTCATATTATAAAAAAAATATATATATATATATTAAAAATTAAAAATTGGCAATCTATATATTCAAATCTAATTGAAAAACATAAGGTATATCACCTTAAATTACCTAAACTTTGCCCTTCACGAAAACCCTGTCACGAGATGCTTTGTTTACGACAAAATCATGTTTTCATTCAATTTTGCTTTTGATGTTGCTGCTTGTTACAAAATTCAGCCGATCAGTGTTCTACCAATCAATTAATGTAATTTATTGCGTCGTGGTTTGTGAAATTGAGATTGAATATTCTAAAAAAAATTTGCAATATTTCACAAAGTTGTTTTTATAAAAGTTTTCCGAATTTCCTATGTTATGATTACCTTGATGTACCATTGTACTTACCCAAAAAGAGAGGGGTGGGGGGTGGAGCCAACTTTGATGCATATTATTAAAATTATTATTATTATCTAAATGTAAATGTGACCAATAACCATGAACCAAATAAAGTTTCATTTTCCCAATAAAGAGTTTGCCAGGCTAGAATGGCCTCACTTGGCTAGGCAAGATGTCTAAATAAATGAAACATTGGCTAAATTGAAACTAGTACATGTTCTTGACTTCTTGGGGGGGAGGGGGGAGGAAATGAGTGAAATGAGACACCTTTTTTTTGGATTAAGTAGAGTAGAAATGAGATGTGCATAAACCATGAGGTCATGAGATGATAATGTCTTATTAACGAGTGTATTAAGGGTACAAGTTTAGAAATAATAAATATTTAATTATGAATTATAATATATATTTGTAAATTTATTGTAATTATATGTATTTTTTTCTCAATATCAATGCACAGTTGATGGTGCAAGCATAACATGGTAAGAAAAACAATATCCTCTTGAAAAGTCTATATCTAAAGCAAAGCCCAATAATAAATATTTGTGTGTAGACTTTGGTTTACTATCCTTTGTCTTTTTTCTTACCCGAACATCTACTCATAAGAAATTTCACTAGATAAGAAATAGTTACAATAGTCTAGAGTCTAGACTAACAAAACCTTTGTAAATAGTTTTTATTTTTTTTAACCTCTTTAAACAACCCGTTTGCCTCCAAACACAATGGCCCAAGAATTTTAGAATTCTTCACAAAGTCTCCTCCACGTACGAACTCATTTGCAGCCACTTGAAATCCGATAAGGAAACTTTATGATTTGAATGAAAAACTCATTAATAAAATCTTTGAAAGGAATTATTAAGAACCCTAAAAGGATAAGATTATGACGGGCTCTCAAGGTGTTAAATCTTAGGAAATGATTTTCTTGGTTTAAACTCAAGAGATAAGGCTTCTCCTATGCTCATGGTATGACATCTTTTTTCTTGAAAGATGTGTATCAATATGTATTTAAAGGTAGGTAAAACTTAAATATGGGTTTTTTTTTTTTTTTTTTTTTTTTTTTTTTTTTTTTGAGAAGGGTGATTAGGACGAGGAAATTTGAATTTGGAATATCTCTCTTAGAAACTCTAGAAGGTGTCAACTAACTAATCTGTATGGCTCTTTGGCTATTGTTTTAATTTTATCTTTGAAATTTTAAAAATATGGCATTCTTACAATTTGTTATCATCAACATGCAAACAATACAATAATTGTTAATGTGGCAAACATTTTTGTGCACATATTCCTTGTAATGCTAACATGGTATATGTTAGATCACAAACCGAGCCACAAAATTTGAAATATTAAAACATGTGAATTTTTAATGTTTAAAGAAAACTGAGTAAGTTTCTCTCGCTGACCTAGGGGCGGCTCCCAAACCCTAGCCAGTGTAGTAGAATGTAGTACTGCCTAGTGCAGGTTTTCTAGTTCTCGTCGCTATGTTTAGCAGGAAGTGAGAGGTTACTGTTAAAGTATGGAGAGTTTATCTGTTCAGTGGGAACGATTGTCTTTGACGGAGGAAGAAGGGAGTACATACAAGTCTGAAACTTTTGAACAGGGGGGTGGTCATGTGGTCGCGGCAAAGTTTTTCACTCGCAGAGTCTTGAATATGGAAGCGGTTGCTAGGACTTTTAAATCTGTGTGGCGAACAAAGAAAGGTTTCGAGGTGAAGGACGTGGGTAACCATGTGGTGCTTTTCGTTTTCGAGGACAGTGTTGATGCCAAGCGAGTTATCATGGGTGAGCCGTGGAGTTATGATAAGTTCTTAGTCTCGCTGCGGTGCTTGGATAAGAGTGTTCCGATCAAGGAGTTGAGATTTAATATGACGAGGTTTTGCGTCCAACTCCATGACCTTCCTATTGGTGATATGAATCCGAAGTCGACTTGTGAAATTGGGAAGGTTATCGGAGAAGTCCAAACGGGCATAAAGGAGTGGGGTACTCACGATGGAAGTAGTTTTATGCGGATCAGAGTGCTGGTTGATACCTCCACACCGCTGTGTAGGGGGTGCAAACTATGTATGGAGGATGGGAAGGTTGGTTGGGTTAGATTCCGATATGAACGGTTGCCTAATCTATGTTACTGGTGTGGTTTGTTGACGCATTGTGACAGAGACTGTGATTTGTGGGTGCGAAGTCAAGGCAACCTTACAGAGAAGGACCAACAGTTTGGAGGGTGGATAAGAGCCTCTACGATCCCTCCCAAAAAGTGCTCTATTGTTAAGGTGGAGGGGTGTGAGGAGGACGTGGACAGGAATAGGCAGCAGTCTCTTTCCAGGCATGTTAGAGACGAGATGGATACCAGTGAGAATATTGTTCTTGGTTTGGAAAGGTCTGGCATTATTCAACCTAGTGAGGCCGCGGAGGAGCAGGATATTGTTGAGGAAGTTGGGATGAAGGGGCCCTTTGTTAGGATGAATAGTAGTGGGCAAGGGAACTTTGATGACAAACTCAGGGAGATCGATTCCGACTTGGCTTTTTTTGATGATGGTAATCATGTAAGTCCTCCGTCAATAGAAGTACGTTCAGATGATATTCATTCAGGTGAGACAATTATGGGTATGGGGATAGGAATAAAAGGTAATGGAGCACGGGTGCATGAAGATCATAGAGTCTCTATTGGTTTGGAGAATTGCAATTCCTCGGGTCACTTAGGGGATGGAAAAGATTAGCTAGAGATAGGGAGGTGGTGGTGCAGTCTGGTAGTTCAAGTGGTGGGAAGAGAAGTGTTGATGTTTGTTTGGAAGGGGAGGCAGACTTGGTGCCTACAAAGAGACGATGTGCTAGCGTTAAAAGCAATGAAAAGGTGGAGGCTGATGCTCAGCCCCGCCGAGCCCAATGAGTTGCTTAGCTTGGAATTGCCGTGGGCTTGGGAACCCATGTGCAATGAGAGAGCTTTAAGATTTAATTCAGGCACAAGCTCCCCTAATTTTTTTTTTTGTCAGAAACATGGGCTGATAAAAAACTGTTAGAAAACTTGAAGTATAAGAATAAGTTTGCCGGTTTATTTGTAGTCCATAGTCAAGATAGAGGGGGTGGTTTGGCACTCCTTTGGCAGCACGGAATTCAGGTGTGGGTTGATAGTTTTTCTAGATTCCATATTGATGTTGTGATTCAAGGTGGTTCGTGCGAGGCTTGGAGGTTTACGGGGTTTTATGGAGAACCGGATAATAATGAAAGGGAAGAGGCATGGAATATGCTTCGGATGTTAAATTCAAAACCTCATCTACCTTGGGTGTGCATGGGAGATTTTAATGAAATTTTACTTTCTGAAGAAAAACGTGGAGGTAGGGTAAGGCCTCATGGACAGATGCAAGCTTTTCGGGATGTTTTGGATACTTGTGGTTTTGTGGACTTAGGTTTTATGGGACCTGAATTTACTTGGCAAGGTAATAGACATGGGCACGTCATATGGGAAAGGTTGGATAGAGGGGTTGCAAACTTTGATTGGATGGCTAGATTCCCAGCAGCAACCATCAGACATCTTCACTGTGTAGCTTCAGATCATAGATCAATCCTGTTGGTGTTTGATCCGAATGGCGAAGCAACAAGGTGGAAGCGAAAACCATTCCGATTTGAAGAGATGTGGTTGGCAGAGAAGGAATGTGGTGCAACAGTTAAAAAGGCCTGGGAGATTCAGCCGAGTGGGAATCAAATGTATCGGGTAGTGACTAAGATTAAGAAGTGTAAAAAATTGTTGAAATCTTGGAGTAAGGAAAATTTTGGAAGTATTAAAAATCAGCTTAGAAAGAAAAAAGAATTGCTTTGGAAAGCAGAGGAGGATTCGGCCAAGGGAGGGAATCATGAAGTGGTGGTTCAATTGTGAAGAGAGCTGAATGTTTTATTAGATAAGGAGAATCGTATGTGGCAACAGCGATCTAGAGCTCAATGGTTGGCTTGTGGAGACTGGAACACAAAAATTTTTCATGGGGTAGCCACTCAAAGAAAAAGGAGGAATTTTATTAAAGGTATTCGGGATTCTTATGGTGCATGGGTCTCAGATGAGAGGGAAGTGGGGGCGGTTTTTGTTGATTTTTACACTAGATTGTTTTCATCGTCAAACCCATCAGATTTGGAGTGTGTTTTGGCAGGAGTGCAGCCCGTGGTTAGTACCTCCATGAATGAAGCCTTAACTTGCCCATATAGCAGGGAGGAGGTGGAGGTGGCTATAAAACAGATGGCTCCTTTAAAAGCCTCAGGCCCAGATGGGATGCCCTCTTTATTTTATCAAACCTTCTAGCCAGATATTGGTATGGAAGTCTCAGATGCGGTCCTATCTTGTCTCAATTCAGGTAATCTCTTAAAGTCTATTAATCATAATTTTATTACTTTGATCCCAAAGGTTAATAATCCAGAAACTATTGCTCAATTTAGACCTATCAGTCTTTGTAATGTTATCTATAAAATTTTGAGTAAAGTCTTAGCCAATAGGTTGAAACCTATTTTAAAGTCCATTATTTCTGAGACCCAGAGTGCCTTTGTTGCTGATAGGCTTATCACAGATAACTTTCTTATTACTTTTGAGTCTCTGCATCATATGAAAACTCAATGTTCAGGAAAGACAGGCTTTATGGCTTTAAAGCTTGATATGAGCAAAGCTTATGATAGAGTGGAGTGGGTTTTTCTAGAGAAAATTATGTTGAAGATGGGTTTTCAGGATACTTGGGTGGCCATGATTATGCAATGTATCACAACGGTATCTTATTTGATTTTGGTGAATGGTCAGCCTACGGGTCTTATTTATCCATCGAGAGGTTTGAGACAGGGTGATCCTTTGTCACCATTCCTATTCCTATTTTGTGCAGAAGGTCTAAATGCCCTCCTTTGTCAAGCCGCAAGTTCAGGGGAGATTAGAGGTTACTCTATTTGCAGAGCGGGTCCAAAAATTACTCATCTTTTCTTTGTCGACGATTGTTTGTTATTTTGTAGAGCAACTTCTGATGAGTGTGCTAAAATTCAATCTATCCTTGCTTGGTATGGGGCTGCTTCTGGTCAGCAAGTGAATGCGGATAAGACAACTGCTTTCTTTAGTTGAAACACTTTTGTGCAGGTACAAAAAGAATTAAAAGTTTTAATAGGGGTACCGGCTATTAAAAGCTATGAGAAGTACTTGGGGCTCCCCTCCTTTGTGGATCGAGAGAAGAAAGTGTGCTTCAATCAAATCAAGGAACGGATTTGGGCTAAAATGCAAGGGTGGAAGGAGAAATTGTTGTCTCAGGCCAGCAAGGAAGTAATGATTAAAGCAGTGATCCAATTAATCCCAACGTATTCTGTGAATGTCTTTTGGCTTCCTATTGGTCTCCTTAAAGATATAGAAGCTATGATTCGTAAATTTTGGTGGGGGTGTTCTGAGAATTCTACAAAGATCCACTGGGTTAAATGGGAGACTCTTTGTTCTTCAAAGTCGATTGGAGGAATGGGTTTTCGCGACTTACGTGTGTTCAATGATGCCATGTTGGGAAAGCAAGTATGGCGTTTATTTCATGATAGGACCTCCCTGGTTTATAAGGTGTTCCGGGCTAAGTATTTTCCTTCGAGTAATATTTTTGATGCGGTAATCTCTCCTGGATGCTCTTTTGCTTGGTGTAGCATTTTACAAGCTAGAGAAGGTGTTTTAAGGGGTGCTCGATGGAGGGTGGGGAATGGGCAAGATATTAACATTTGGAGAGACTGCTGGCTGCCTTCTGAAGGTGGAGGTAGGATTATATCTTCACAAATGGACTTTTTTTTGAACGTGGTACGTGATTTGTTTCTGCCTGGCACCAATCTTTGGAATGAGGAGCTTCTTGATTTGAACTTCTATCTGTGGGAAGCCGAGACCATCAAAAATATTCATGTCAGCCAAATTGAAGCAGTTGATGTTTTGATATGGCCTCATACACCTGATGGTAGGTATTCAGTCTAGAACGCGTATCGTTTATTGGCAACAACACAGCTTCAAGATTAGCCTAGCTCGTCGGATGTGGAGGCTGGAAAGGAATTATGGAATGGCATTTGGAAGCTGAAGGTCCCCCCACAAAGTGAGACATTTCCTTTGGCGTGCTGTTCGTGAGTCTCTGCCTACTAAATTTAATTTGCACAGGCGTCAGGTGCTGAGTTCTGGTATATGTGATGCTTGTGGTGATTGTGCCAAAGATGGTATTCACGCTTTGTGGTTCTGTGATGCTGCGAAGCCCATTTGGATGTCCGATGTCCGGTTTTCCTTTCTTTGTGCCCAACAATTCTCAAACTTTGGTGATCTATTTCAGTTTCTATGCTTGCGTGGATATTCTGATCTGATTGCTTTGTTTGCTATGGTTGCATGGGGTATTTGGGAGAGACGAAACAGGTTGAGGGAGGGGTAGAGAACTTGGGGTCCTGAGATGGTGCTGCATCGAGCTTCAGAGTTTCTGCAAGAGTATCGGGATGTGCACGTGTTGACTCCTCAGATGGCTGCTCAGAGTGTGGACCTGCGTTGGAAGCTACCTGATTTGGGTGTCTACAAAGTCAACTTTGATGGGGCCTTATTTATGGATCAGAGGTGTGCTGGTTTAGGGGTGGTTGTTAGGGACTCGGCTGGGCTTGTTATTGCTGCTTTAAGTCAGAGAGTGAGGCTGCCAGGATCGGCTGATGTGGTGGAGGCCTTGGCAGCTCGTAGGGCAATTTGTTTTGCCCAGGAACTAAGCCTTCATCATGTGGTGATTGAAGGGGACTCTTTGCGAGTTATTCAAGCCATTAACAACACTAGGCCAGTGCAGACTTTGTATGGACACATTATTGACGAGATTAGACTTTTATCTTCTTCAGCTAATTGTAGTTTTTTGCATGTTAATCGGAAGGGCAATAAATTAGCTCATGTCCTTGCTAGACGAGCAGTTTTATCTGCTGATACCGATGTGTGGATAGAAGAACTTCCACGGGACTTAGATGATGTAGTGTAGTTTGTTTTTTTCCAGTAATAAAGTTTCTTTTACCTTTTCCTCAAAAAAAAAAAAAAAAAAAAAAAAAAAAAAGAGAGTAAAATAAGAACAAAACATCTTAATCTCTACGGGTGTTTCATGTATCTCCATATGTTTTGATTTTGCATATGTGGCTTTTTTCATGGGTGAAGTAGTATTTGATACATAATTTAACTAAAATTGTATTATGACATTTTTTTTCCTTTTTTTCATTTTCTTTATAGGGTGCTGATGGAATAAATTCTATAATAAAATGGTTAAGTGTTTTTTTTTTTTTTTTTGGGGGGGTATATTTAGTTATTTACTTTGATGTGAGCAATAAAGAATGGTCCCTAACTAGTGCTGCAGCCATGGTTACGAGGGACAAAATGTCGGTGCTAGTAATTTACAAAGCTTTGAGAATAAAATAGTTGGGAGTTAGATCCAAGTCCCCACTTCCCAGTAGAAACACAGACTTCGGGGCATAGGGCCATAGGCAATGCTATCAGAGTGTCACATGGTTGCTAAGAAAGGCGCATATAAATATATATAATTGATGGGCCAATCAGAAATTTATAATTCCAAAAAGAGCAACGACAAATAATTGAATGAATAGAAAGGAAAAAAAAAATATTGTGAAGATGTCAGGTAATTAAAGTTGATAGAATGTTTTATAATTGTTTAATATACTTATAATTAATCTGATAAAATATTTTAGAATTATATAATAGAATTGGTACCAAATCTTTTATGAACCCAACACCTCCCCTTAGTAGAAGACGTTCCATACCAACTCCAGTTATTGATTAAGCAAATTATTTTATGTTAGTAAAGAGAAATGTGGTACATGATTTATAAAATCATTCACGTGTATTAAATTATTTAAATGATTTATATAACTATTAAATATCATGTGACTAGAATTACATAAATATACTCGTTTCAGCTTTGAAGAAATTTCTTTCAAGCTAGTTGCGAGAAAAATATTGTCTAATATTTATTGAAATTATGAATAAGATATGTCTATCATACGGGATGTGATTTGATGGTAAGAGTCTTTATTTCAACACCCAGAGAGGAGCAGTTTGAGCGATAGCTTAGCAAAGCGTGTGTTGTATATGTGGTATTACTCATTAAGTTCACTTAGCATAAGATCAATAAATCCATGCCGAAAACCTCTTTTTTTTTCATTTAAAAAAAAAGAAAAAGAAAAAAGAAGAGAGATATCATATGTCTATGCAAGTAATTTACGATTTTTCAGGAAAAAAATAATTACAAAATAATTTACTGTTTAAAAAGAAAATTGAGTACTGACATCACTTTGAAAGATTTACAGGTGGAAAAAAATAAAGGCATAGTACTAAAGTTCCATGATGGAATCTTCTGATGACAAAAAGAAACTGATGGGTTTTATAGGTGATGATAAAAAAAAAGCTGCATTTAGGAGCACTGAAGGTGGACTCAGATACAACGACTGGATTTGGGTAGCCTATTCCTGAAGGATCAGAAGAGTCAAATAAATACTAATAACTTGTGGTTCAAAACAAATGTGGTTGGAATATGATTATGAATATGATAATAATAGAGGGTTACTCATTCTCCTACAGTTAATTAATATGCCCACGACAAATGGTTGAGAAAGAATGCTGATCGATAATAAATTCGCTTCCTCTTCTTTATAGGACAGATCTCCCTACTTTTTGTTTTTTTTAAATAATATTTTTTTTCCTTTTTTTAAAATCAAAAAGTTTAGATCTATTAATAATTTATTGGTTTACATGTAGGATTTATTGTGATTTTTTAAAAACATTTTAAATAAAGGAGAATGATGAATCCAAAACGTCTCAGTTAAAAACACCATAAAATGTCAATTTACCTAAAGGTTATTGACTTATTGGCATATTCATTGTCGTTAAGTATGTTTATCATAATATGATTCAATTATTAAGTTGGTTGTGCAGCCCGGCCCTTTGTTTTTCTATGAGTCAATTATTTCTGTCACAAACACTAATTTTTGTGGGAAACCGATCATAAAACTGCCTCACGACTAGTTGAGAGCAATCATTTTTTTTTTTGGTTGATGTATATATTTGCTTCGAAGCTCATGTTTAGTGTTTATTGAAGGATGATGACATCCTATCTACCATCTATGTGTATACACCTGAAATGGTCTGTTATGCAATGAGTGTTTAGACAATAATTTCATGCTCTAGTAGTTCACCGGATAACAATTAAAATATATATATAGTTGGATAGCACTTATTGTTGCTGAAAGTTGGATAGCACTCATTGCATAAAATTATATATTTTGGTGAATCTTTTGAAGAAGACCTTTCACCCAATTTATTTTGCCAATGACCAAATAATGAAATTGACAAAATATGCCACGCAATTGAAATGAAAATTCAATGCGTAATAATAAAAACTGAATTCGCTTATGAACATACTTAAATCTACATCTAATTTCATAATATTTTTTAGTGTTAGATTGTGATTAGATTCCAGCACTTATATATAGGATTATCTCGAGTATTTACTGAAATAAAAAATTTAATTACACCTATCACAAAATAACACTTATACAAAGTGCGAACTTAGGTATTGCTTTAGACTTATTCACAAAGTCCTCCCAAAACAAAGGAAAAAGAATAAGAAAAGAAGGACCCTACAGTTACACCTGTTAATTTGTATTGACTTTTTACAGATTTACATTTATTGCACAGGTGGGGTCAGCTTCAAACACAGCCAAGTAAAGTTTATATATTGATACCGATGGTTACTTTCTTTTTTATGAAGGTACCGATGGTTAGTTGGGGTTATAGACAAAATATCCTTTACTTACTACTATAGAGTATAAAGTGGGGAATCGTCCTATGTTAACATTATACCAAAAGTAAAGAACCTAAGGGCATCTTTAGTACTATTGTAGTAAGTTATGTAATCGAATTGCTATTAATGTAAAATAGTTATCTAATATTTTTTTATTTATTTATAAAGTTTCAACTTAAAGTGTCTAATTTTGATGATTGTATTCATTATTATGAGCTCAAGATACTAATTAGTTTTTTATATAAGCGGGGGTGAAACTCCGGATATCTTATTCAACTATTAAAAATTTTACCAGTTGAACTAATTGGAACCCACGGTATCCAATTATTTGGTTTCACATTTGTTACAAGTAATAAATTGTCTAATAATTTCTAAAAATAATATATTTTTTTTCAAATATACAAACTTTCAATGTGCACAGAACAATTATAAAAATAAAAAATCATAAAAAATAACCTATTTCCCTCAAATTTGATTCTCAAAAAAAAAATCTCTCTCAAATTTAAAAAATATATATTTTTAGAAAATATAATTATATAAGCAATATTTTTCTTAAATGCAGATCTTGAGCTTTATTATAATTTTATAACTTACGACCAAATTTTCAACCAATAAAAGCTTATAACCAATCTATGAATAGATTTAGTTATTCCATTACAACAAATTTTATTTCTAATAACAAAAATTACCGTTCTAAACTATCAGAATGGTAATGAAGATAATCACAAGGAAGCAAGAGCAGACAAGGAAGCAAGAGCAGTGCACGATGCAGAGGAGCTTAATCTGAGTAAGAAGCACTGAACTGCATAAACGACATCAGCTTTACTTTGCGTGTTATGTAGAAACGGCAAGTAGCTTAGTCTTCTATTTTAATTGCATAAGTGTTTGCACGTGGGAGAGTTAGTTTCTATATGCATTCACGTGAGAGAATTAGTTCAGTAAGGTTGTTAGTGTTAGTTATTTGATTAGAGAAGCTTTCTTACAAATCAATCTGTATATATATTTGTAATCTCATTTTTATGGATCAATGAAACATACAGAAGTTCATTCACTTTTTGATATGGTATCAGAGCAAATACCCAATTTTTAGGGTTTTGCATTTCTTCATTTCTTCTTCAATTTTCTCGAGAAAACACTCTGTTTCTGAGAAAATTTTTCTTTTCTTCTTAAAGATTCTTCTTTCCTTAAAGAGAATTCTTGTTTCTTTATCAACGATGGCTTCCGCTGCCGCAACCACAACTGGTTCCGCTAATGGTTCTATACCTGGAAATCCTGGAAATTCATCTTCTTCTTCTCAAGATTCGCCAATGGACGATCCCCTGTTCTTGCATCATGCTGAGAATCCAAGCTTGGTGCTGGTTACACAGCCTTTAATCGGTGGAGAAAACTACTCAGCTTGGGCTCGAGCCATGAGGAAGGCTTTGCTTACCAAGAACAAACTGGGATTTATTGATGGGACTCTTACTCTCTCATCGCCATTGATTTCTACTCCATCTTCTGTGCAAGCATGGATTAGATGTGACAACATGGTTGGAACCTGGTTGACCAATTCAGTTTCTTCGAAGCTTCAAGCAAGCATTATATACGAAGATACTGCCCTGGAAATATGGAATGACTTGAAGAATCGTTTTGCACAAACCAATGGACCAAGAGTATTCAATCTCCAAAAGGAAATTGCAGAGTTACACCAAGGTGAGATGAGCATCACTGATTTCTTTACCCAGTTAAAGGTCTTTTGGGATCAGTTACAAAATCTTAGTCCATTTCCCACTTGCACCTGTGGAAAGTGTATGTGCAACATCAACAAACGGCTTAATGATCTACAAGGTCGAGAGTCTGTGATGAAATTCCTAATGGGAGTGAACGAGTCTTTTTCTCAAGTTAGGTCTCAGGTGTTGCTCATGGATCCTATTCCATCCCTCAGCAAGGTTTACTCTTTGATGATTCAAGAAGAAACACAAAGGTCAATCCCAAACACATCTGTTGTTAAAGTAGACTCTACTGCTTTGGCTGTTAAGGTGTCCACTGATCAAGTCAATTCTGTTACCAATCTTGTTAATTCTGGTGGGAAGAGCAAGGATAGGCCAGTTTGTACCCACTGTGGTAAGACTGGTCATACCATGGATAAATGTTACAAATTGCACGGGTTTCCTCCAGGTTTTAAGTTCAAGAATAAGCCTGCTATGGCACATCAAGTCTCCTCAGGGTCAAGTTCAGAATTTGCTTCTCCAATGCATCAATTTTCTGCCTTCACACCTGAGCAGTGCCAACAGCTTTTAGCTTTGTTCAGTGCATCCAATTCTTCCCTTGCAACACCATCTCACGCATTGGATAGCTTAATGGCCAATGCAACATTCTCTTCCACTTCTGCCAATGTGGCAATGGCAAGTATGGATTTCTCCCATAGTGTTTTTGCTGCACAAGTGGTCAATAGGAGAGCTTATGGTGGTAATACTTGGGTATTGGACATTGGTGCTACTGATCACTTTGTATGTTCAGTAGACTTGTTAACTTCAATTACAACTATTAGGCAGTCTTTGGTTCAATTACCTAATGGGGAATCAGCTCAAGTAACTCACATTGGGACTGTTACTCTTTCTCCTTCCCTTGTTCTTACAAATGTCCTATGTGTTCCATCTTTTTCTTTTAATCTTTTGTCTATTAGTTCTTTAACTCATTCACAGCCATATTGTTGTATTTTTCTCTCTGCTTATTGCTTCATTCAGGACCTTACTATTTGGAAAACGATTGGGGTAGGCAAGGCATATGATGGATTATACTTGTTGCAGTCAAACAGCCTTCAACAATCATCCAATTCTTCATTTACTACCTTCTTATCTGCTCACAAACTTGCTGATGCTTTTAGTCATTTCACTGCTGTTACCTCTACACCAGTTTCTTCTCAAACTTCATCTATTTGGCATGACAGGTTGGGGCACCCTTCTGATGACAAGCTCAATAGTCTATGTCATGTAATTCCTTCTTTGAAATCTTCTTGTAATAAAGGTTGTCAAATCTGTCCTATGGCAAAACTTAAGAGATTGCCTTTTCCTTTTCATAATAATATGAGTTCTTGTGCTTTTGACTTGATTCATATGGATGTATGGGGTCCTTACTCAATTCCTACTTTAGATGGCTTCAAATATTTTTTAACTATTGTGGATGATGCTACCCGGGCCACATGGTTATTTTTAATGAAGTCTAAATCTGAAGTTAGACAGCTTTTCTCTTCTTTTTACACTATGGTTCATACTCAATTTGGCCTTAAGATCAAAGCTATTAGAACTGATAATGCCAAGGAGTTTAACATGCCTGATTTCTTCAATTCTCATGGCATTGTACATCAAACCAGCTGTGTATACACTCCACAACAGAATTCTGTTGTGGAGAGGAAACATCAGCACATTCTTTGCATAGCTAGAGTCTTGCAAATTTAATCCCAACTTCCTCTTCAGTTTTGGGGTGATTGTGTGTTGCATGCTACCTATCTCATCAATAGGCTTCCCTCTCCTTTGTTACATGATAAAACCCCATTTGAACTTCTTTTTCAGAAACTTCCAGACTATTCTAATCTCAAAATTTTTGGTTGCCTATGTTTTGCATCCACCATTTCTCAAACCAGAACCAAGTTCTCTCCAAGGGCAAGGAAGTGTGTTTTTCTTGGTTTCCCTTTCAATGTTAAAGGTTTCAAAGTTTTTGATCTTGACTCTCACACGGTTTTTGTTTCTAGAGATGTCATTTTTCATGAAAATGTGTTTCCTTTTGTTTCACATTCAAATAATTCTGCCCAGCAGTCATGTTCCATTCCTGTGTCCCGTATTCCAGCTGCTAATCCTTTCTTTGATCCTATGTTTCCATCTAAATCTCCTTCTGCTGTACCTCATGATTCCATCACTCATATTCATAATTCTATTAATGATGACCTGCTTGATGAGGTTCCAGTTGAGCCTCCTGATCCTATACTTGATCCTATTCCCCTTAGAAAGTCTTCTAGAGCTGTCAAACAGCCTTCCTACTTACAAGCTTACCACTGCAATCAAGTCTCATCTGTCATTGCTGCCTCTTCTTCCCAATCAGGTACTTCTCATCCTCTCTCTTCTCATCTTTCTTATCAACACCCCTCTCCTTCTTACAAATCTTTCTGTTGTTCCATCTCTTCCCTTGTTGAGCCTACTCATTATTTTCAAGCTGCTTCTGACCCCAAATGGCAAGAGGCCATGACTGCTGAAATAGCTGCCCTTGAAGCCAATCAAACATGGACTTTAACCCCTTTGCCTACTGGTAAGAAGCCCATAGGTTGTAAATGGGTGTATAAGATCAAATACAAGGCAGATGGTTCAGTTGAAAGATACAAGGCAAGACTGGTTGCTAAGGGTTTTACATAGAAAGAGGGTGTGGATTGTTTTGAGACCTTTTCCCCTGTGGCAAAGATGGTTTCTGTCAAAGTCCTCCTTGCTGTGGCTGCCATAAAGGGCTGGTTTCTTGGTCAGTTGGATGTGAATAATGCATTCTTGCATGGTGACTTGGATGAAGAGGTCTATATGGCTCTTCCACAAGGGTTTCATAGCCAGGGGGAGGTAGTTTGTAAGCTGAATAAGTCTTTGTATGGGCTTAAACAAGCATCTAGGCAATGGTTTGCCAAGTTTTCTAGCACTTTGCTTCAGCTTGGTTTTATTCAGTCCAAAGCTGACTATTCTTTGTTTACTAGGAGGGAAGGTGATGTTTTCATGATGCTTTTGGTGTATGTGGATGATGTCTTAGTAGCTTGCAATGATAAGATTGCAATAGACAAGTTCAAGGTTCTGCTGGATGACAAGTTCAAGCTCAAAGACTTAGGTGACTTAAAGTATTTCCTTGGATTGGAGGTTGCCAGGTCAGCCAAGGGAATTGCCCTTTGTCAAAGAAAATACACTCTCGAAGTCCTTAATGATGCTGGTATGTTGGGATGTAAACCAGCTAAAACCCCTATGGAACAAAGCCTCAAGTTAAGTCAGTTGGAAGGAGAAGAACTAAGAGATCCCAGCACCTACAGGAGGTTAATTGGGAGGTTATTGTATCTGACCATCACAAGGCCAGATATCACCTTTGCTGTCCATAAACTTAGCCAAGAAAGCCACATCTAGATGCAGCCTATAGAATTTTACAATATCTGAAGAATGAACCAGGGAAGGGTCTTCTATTCTCTTCCAAGACAGATTTACATTTAAAAGGTTTTGCAGATGCTGATTGGGCTTCATGCTGTGACACAAGGAAGTCAGTAACAGGTTACAGCATTTTCATTGGAGATTCTTTGGTGTCTTGGAAATCAAAGAAGCAGTCCACAGTCTCCAGGTCTTCGGCAGAGGCTGAATATAGAGCTATGGCAGTTGCAACATGTGAACTTGTATGGATTTTATACTTTCTAAAGGATATTGGAGTTAAACATGACAAAGAGGCATTATTGTTCTGTGATAGTCAGGCAGCTTTGCACATTGGTTCCAATCCCGTTTTTCATGAAAGGACCAAGCACATTGAAATAGACTGTCATGTTGTCAGGGATAAAGTCTTGGAAGGTGTTATCAAGCTTAATCATGTGAGATCTCATTGCCAATTGGCAGACATGCTTACCAAAGCATTGGGATACAATCAATTCTCTAATCTTGTTGATAAGTTGGGAATGATGAACATACACACACCAGCTGCTCTTGAGGGGGAGTATCAGTATCAGAATGGTAATGAAGATAATCACAAGGAAGCAAGAGCAGACAAGGAAGCAAGAGCAGTGCACGATGCAGAGGAGCTTGATCTGAGTAAGAAGCACTGAACTGCATAAACGACATCAGCTTTACTTTGAGTGTTATGTAGAAACGGCAAGTAGCTTAGTCTTCTATTTTAATTGCATAAGTGTTTGCACGTGGGAGAGTTAGTTTCTATATGCATTCACGTGAGAGAATTAGTTCAGTAAGGTTGTTAGTGTTAGTTATTTGATTAGAGAAGCTTTCTTACAAATCAATCTGTATATATATTTGTAATCTCATTTTTATGGATCAATGAAACATACAGAAGTTCATTCACTTTCTGATATAAACATAATTTCTATTAAATGTACCAAACCTGCTTTAAGGTATTGTAGGATACCTTTTAATTTATAAATTATATTTGTTTATTTTCTTATTAAGCCTTTTTTTTTTTTTAATTAGTGTCAAATCTAACTTATTTTTCATTCACCAGAATACGATAAACAAAACACAGTTGATGATGATTAAAAAAAAATAAAATAAAAGCCTTTGATGATGCCTTGAATTTATGCATTACATCTCAAACACTAAAGTCTTCAGAAAATACAAATAGGCTTTGTAACATAGAAGGAGGTCGACCCAAGAGCTGAGAAAATGGCAAGGTCTTCGCCTTGATTACAACCCTAAATTAGGGAAGGCATCTGCACGGTTTATTCACCACCCTGAATACACCTTATATATGTTAGCTAGAATGGTTGGATGAGACACCTATAATCAACTACTACAAGAGTCAAGAGCTTTAAGCCTACGATAAATTTTTTATCTACTAATTCCGTGTCTCACAAGTCACATTGAAGTTGCAGCTTTATAGTTTTTTGTTTTGTTTGTTTTTTTTTTTTTAATGAGAAACTTGTAACTTTATGGTTGGGTCATTATCCATGTAATTAAGACCAAAAATCAAAATAATTGTGGTGGGCAAGTCGGATGTTTTTTTTTTTTTTTTGTCTTTATATTGACTCTTCTTCCTCTAATTAATGTTCTCAGTGTTGATACCTAATGTGGAAGGTGGTCATATTAGAGTGGTGATCACAGATTATAGATTAGAGTTTGCAGAGTGAAAAATTATGTTTTGTTCAAATGAATGTCGATACAATCTCGTTTAAGGAAATTGCATCAAGAGCATGGCTCTAATATTATCGTTGGTCCCTTATGTAGATGACAATCACTTTAGGATAGTGATCACAGACTACAGGCCAGGAGAGTCTGCAGAGAGAAAAATTATTTATTGTCCAAACGAATGTCATGAGTTATTTATTGGCAAGCATATACCCATTGGAAGAGACATATCTGTTATAAACATATATTCTTATTTCAAGAGTTATACCTTATCTAAATACCATTTCAACCTTATCCTAATACCATTTCATTATTAATTCTCCATAGGAAACAACATTATGTTGGCGTTTGACATCAACTTATTTAAGTTTTTGTTGAAAACATATTAAAAGTATACTTATACTTTAAAATAAAAAAAACAAAAATAAAGATTCTAAAAAGTTATATATAAAAGTTAAAAGAAACTAAACAGATAAGTAGGAGCAACACTATCTATCAAGTGGGGTATTTTTGTAAAAGGCGTGATCACCCATCACAAGTCACAACCAAGTATTAACATTCAGCAGGTCCACTAACAACGTGGAATATATACTATATAGATCTGATTTTTCCTTTTCTAGATTGTAATAAGAGGTGAGCTTGGGTGATTGGACTCATTGGAGTCGGTTAAGTTGTCAAATTTTCCTTAGAGATATTTTCAAGATAGCTTCTTCAAGAAATAGTTACGTTTGTAGTAGGAAAGAAAAATGAAAGAGAGATATCAAGGGCCGCAGAGTATTAGGAACATCGATAAAGATGGGTTTTACTCTTTTTAGGTGGTGGTTGGAACAGATGTGCGGGGGACATTGATATAATTCATATTTTAAAGTTTATTACATATTTCCTATGAAATGGTTTGTCATTTTTTAGATACATCCAAAAAAGAAAAAAAAGGTGACAATTGATGTGAGCATACTTAGGGATATGCAAAACAACTGCATGACTGACCAATCCGTTTGCGACCCAAATCCAATTCATGTGAATCCGCTAAGTGAAACAAGTTAGATTGGGTGGATTAGATAGATAGTTTAGAATATCGAATTGAGTAGCAGGTTGAGATATTTCTAACTTGCCAAATCTGATCTGAATCCTAGTCTATTGTTAAATTTTACAAATAAGAATCATTTAGATATCCAACAGGTGAAATCGTTTGTCAACAATTTCATCATCTTTCTCCATTGCAATTGAAAATAGCTTCTCACCGTTCTCTGGCTTTTAGAGGTCTAGAACTTGAAAAGCATAGACAAAAGAATACTTTAAGAAACGACACGCTTTCAAGCATTATTCGGCAAGTTATTGTGCAACCGACAATCAATTTGGCAAACTATAGAATTGGACTAACCATAAATAGTATACTTGGCTTTTAATTATATGTCTTTGTTGGTTATCTATAAATATATAATTATATATACACACGTTTTTCTCAAATTTTTTAATGAAAGTTGTTCTTTTTTATTATATAGATAATATTTTTATTAAAAATGCCAATGGGGAACACAAGGAGTATACAAGAAAGGACTGTCATCCCCCTAAAAAAAAGGAAAAGAAAGGATTGTCATAAAATGTAGGTGGAAGTTTTTTTTTTTTGGTATTGATTATTAATTTTGTATTGATTATGTGGCTGACATTTGACAAACACCCTTCTACTTTCTATAAAATTTTCATAGAGACCCATTAGCAGATCCTACAATTCAATTATCAGGTCCAAGGTAATTCAACACCTGGGCTGCTTCTAAGATATCGGACCAATTTAATTCAAGTTTTCTTTACACGACTTAAAGGCTTTCATTCTCAGGCCCAAATTTCCACCAGTTTGGGCCACAATTTTCTAGATTTTTCGTTATTTTCAGGTGCACAATGGAAAACCCTTGGAAATATTTTGGTTCGGCCCGTTCGGGTTAATCGTTTAGGATTATTTAAAATCTAAAGTGTTTAGTGCAATTAATCATATCTTTGAAGTCAAAGTACAATTAAAATCTAAATTAGTTATTGCTTAATTTTGCTCCATTTGTCTAATTTAATTTCTTAATTTTCTTGCCAGGTGACATATTCATAATATTAGATCTAAAGTCGAGATGATCACCTCACTCACGTATATCACCTCACTCATGTGCGTAAGACCACCTCAATCGTCACTGTTGATTAATGTTTCCACACATAAGCACAAATTATGACCTAGTAATATATTAAAGAAGAAGCTCATTCTATATAACACATGTAGTGTTATTTTTTTTAAGAACAATTAAATTCAATGCACCTATGTATTTGAATTTAATTAAATAACTTAATCTATTGCACTTAAATACGCTTAACATTATATTGATAGACCTAATGATATCTTGGAAGAAAAAAGAATTCCTACGCAATTCGTTAGAATAAACAAAAGAAAAACATCTCACATTCTTTAAAATCTTATCAAATTTCTAATCAATCCTAACATTGACATACTTAGATTTCCATGTACTTAGGTTTACAAACATCACATTGTCAGATTATCAAAAAAAAAAATCACATTGTCATGATTATACATGTTTGGAGCATATTAAATTTTACTAACTAAACATTCTGTTAATTATGGAAATTCATGCATCTCTATAAATAAGGAGAAAGTTTATTGATATAATTTTTGTCACAATTTTAATATTGTTGGTTAAGAATGGTAGAGAAAAAAAAATTGTGGATCCATTTGAAAGTTATTGTCTACCAATCACAATTAATTATTTCAACAATTTATGAGAGAAGTAAAAACTAGTTCACAAACTCTGTTAAAACTGTGATTTTAAATTACAAGTTATGTGCTGTTTGAATATGTATAACAAAGTGTAAGTAATGAACGCCACCCATATGAGAAATGGGGTGGTCTTAAAAAAAAAAACTAATAAATAAATGATCAAATGCTAATAAATGAAAGATGATGCAGAATTGCAGATGAAGGTGGTAGAAGGTTATAGAAAAAGCAGACTATTCATTTAGAATATTCAATAATTTATTATAATATACTTTAGAATTCAATAATAATTTGCTATAGAATAGCCATGAAGGTGCCAGAATCTACTTTCTCTATTGGTCTTTAGCCTCCTATTAGCCTTTCTAGTCTCTTCTTATCACAACCCAGAATCCTCCACCCATATCTATATAATAGGGAGCTCATAAGCTCTCAAACCCATCGTGGAAAAGACCAAACTCTAAATGCTCTCATTTGTTTCTCTTTCAAGCGCACTCTGTGTTTGAGTTATTGTTTTCAAAGTTTTCCAACCAACATGTCTCTCGTTCCTAGCATCTTTGGAGGCGAACTAACGTGTTCGACCCATTTTCTCTCGACATATGGGACACTTTTGATGGGCTTTTCACCTCGGGGCGTGAAACCTCTTCGTTTGTCAACACGCGGATTGACTGGAAGAGACCCCAGAGGCTCATGTTTTCAAAGCTGACCTGCCGGGGCTGAAGAAAGAGGAGGTGAAGGTTGAGGTGGAGGAAGGTAGAGTTCTTCAGATTAGTGGGGAGAGGCGCAAAGAGCAAGAGGAGAAGAATGAGAAGTGGCACCGTGTTGAGAGGAGCAGTGGCAAGTTCCTGAGGAGGTTTAGGTTGCCTCAAAATGCAAAGATGGATGAGGTTAAGGCTAGCATGGAGAATGGGGTGCTCACTGTGACTGTGCCTAAGGTGGAGGAAAAGAAGCCTGAGGACAAGCCTATTGAGATTTCTGGTTAATTAAGCGACCAGTTTTTTAACTTTAAAAGCTACCAAATGCTTAATGCCGCAAATAAACAAGGAATTATAATGTGTGTTTTTGTTTGTCTTTGGTGTGTAAGAGCAGTGTGAATTGCTTGTAAAACAATTGAAATGGGTGTTTTTTTTTTTTTTTTGGTAAACAGGATAGAATTCATTGACTAAAGAAAACAAACATTTGAGCGAACACGCTCATACAAAGTTCCAGCAGCATCGAGGCTGATCAACAGCTCAACATCTGCTGGAGGTGAAGTAAAAACAAGAAAATCTTGATACAAAAGAGTGCCTCTCCTAGCAAGTGCATCAGCGCACTTGTTGGCCTCCTTAAAACAATGCTGAATTTTAACTCTAGGAATTCTTTTAAGCCATTCCTTACAATCTGATAAAATAACATCATTCCCAGTAGAGTTTTCCACGTCTTTTTGCAAGAGCTCCACAACAAGCTGGGCATCTAATTCTATTTCCACAGCAGCAAGTCTCATTTCAATGGACAAGTTAATTCCATGACGCAGCGCCCACAACTCAGCTGCTTCGCTAGTCGTGTACCCAACAGATCTGGCAAACCCGCAGACCCAATCACCATGGGAGTTCCTAATGATGCCTCCTCCACTAGCACGCCCTGGGTTTCCTAGAGAAGATCCGTCCGTGTTCAATTTGAACCAATTATCAGGCGGTGGAATCCATCTGACATGGATAGGGGTCCGAGTGGTTCTTGTCTTTCCATTTGCGCCCAGGAAAGCAAATTCCACAGCTTTATTCAAAGTTTCGGATTGTATAGACTTCCGAGGAGCACCATCTCTGAATATAGCCCTGTTTCGATTCAGCCAGAGACTCCAAATGCCAAACGAGAAGATAATGCTCCAAGGGACACCAGAGGTAGAAATATGCTGCGCTTTACAATTAAGTTGCAGCCAGCTTGACAAACTTGAGGTATAGAATAAGTTTGCAGAAAGAGGAGGAGGGAATGAGTTCCAAAACCTTCGAGCTATGGGGCAGTCCCTTAAGATATGCAAGATGGTCTCAGAAGCATCATTGCAAAGAGGGCACGAAGAGGCAATGTGCAAACCTCTCGCAACAAGGGTGGCTCGAGCTGGGATACTATGGTGCCAACACTGCCAAATGAAGCATTTAATTTTTGGGGGAGCAATGATTTTCCAAATCCAATAACCCATAAAAAGATTTTGATGGGAAACATCATCTGCCAAACAGGCCAGATTACAAGCCTCTTTAAGCTCAAATTCTCCATTAGGAGATGAGCACCAAGAGAGTCGGTCCACACCAGCAGTAGAAAAAGGAATTGGGGTGGCTTTGATTTTCTGAGAAATATTACCTGGGAAAGCAAAGGACAAAGCTTCCAAACTCCACCGATTATCATTAGCCACATCCATGAGGAGCCTCCTCCCTTCTGTTTAGAGGTCCAGCAATCAAGTTTCCCAACGGCCCCTCATTCAGCCATTATCATACCAGAATGACAGCGTGCTGTTTCTACTTGCAACCCATTTTGCACCTTTTTGAAATATGTGTTCTCCTTTCTTGAGGCCAGCCCAGGTAGAAGAGCAAGACCTGCGGTTGGAGGAGGGTTGTCTGCCATGTCTAACATACTTTTTTGACAGTACCCGAGCCCACAAAGAGTCTTTTTCCTGATGAAACCGCCAATTTAACTTTGCAATCAAAGCTAAGTTCTTCTCTTTTGCTGCTTGAAGACCAAGGACCCCATCTTGCTTGGCGATGATGCCGAAAAAATCACCAATAAATCACACGTTGCGCACACGCTCTAAAAATCACCTGCACAGCAAAAAGTGAAAACCTGCAAAGAGCACCGGTGTGATGCCGGCCAAATACCCTCCGAAAGTCAAGTTAGAATCTCTTACAACTCCAGAGTGCTAGAGAGGGTAGATTATGCGTACCTCGATTTGTGAGAATATTGGGGCTTTTATAGTGGTCGAAGATTGACATCTCTTTCTTGAAGCGAAAGTCTTTTCCTTATAGGAGTCTCCTTTAACAATCCCAAACGTGATGAACAAGACTTTTTCTTATGGAGGAGATCTCGATTAATGCGCATATATTCTAGAATCCTCTTTGCTGTAGAATTTCATTTATACTAGGATTCTGGGATGTCCAAGCGTGGGCCGCAAGGATTCCTAGGCTAGGGCTTCTTGAAGATAACTGATTTGGACATGGCATAGGTGTTAGACTCGTCGGTGTGGAGACTGACCGCATGGGATCCGTCTAGTATACTTGATTTAAGCGGATCCGTCATATAAGCCACAGAGTATAATTTTTCCTCTTCAGTTGCCCCCTTCACCCCGTGGGTACGTCATGACGGACTCATGGGGTGACGACTGCTTAAGGACTCCGTGAATAACACATGACTTTGACAGCCTAGCCTGAAAGTCATCGGTCGTACGACATGCGTCATACCTCCATTGGTTTTTTCCTTGGGATTGAAGCGACGCTTCGTCTTCCGTGCACTCCCTCTATATATATCATCCATCTCCTTTCATTTTTACACTTTACGCTAAGAATACTTTGTCAGAGCGCCACCGTCACCTTTGTCAGTGACCATTCCGTCCACTTACAGCATCCGTCATCAATTTTATTCCGTCATCTTGCTAACTTGGTAAGTACCCCTTATGCGCTTCTTCTCCGTCGAACATACTATTTATTTTTCTAGATTTTTACCCCGTCACTTTTCTCTAGACCCGTCATAGTCTTAGGTTTTGTCATCCTATGTAGGCAATGTCTAGTGCGTCAAGTAATCAATCCGTTGTCTGTGACGAGGCGGACTACGAGGATGTTCACCCGTCAGGTCACAAAGATCAACACAGTCCGGGAGAAGATAGGAGTCCGTCCGCCTCTTCCCAGTCCTCAACAAATGAGGATATGGAGACGGCTGAGTCAGAGGAAAGTTCTGAGGATAGTGAAGAAGAACCAATACAGCCTGTCATAAGAGGTGGTGGACCTAGAGAGTTCATCATGCTTCCAGAGTGGACGGTGAATGCCTTTGTATCTTCCATCAAAGAAAAATACTTTAATACACTTAGAGCAAATTACCAAATTCCTAGTGGTGTCCCCATCCATCTTCCCAACAACTCAGAGAAATGCTATTACGAAGGGGTGGCGGGTCTCGGGGTGTACGAGCAAATGTTGAAGGCAGGGCTCAGGTTTCCGTTAAGCTCCCTTCACCGTCAGCTTCTTAAGTACCTGGGCCTGTCCGTCAACCAAATATCCCCTAATGCCTAGAGGGTCTTCATAGCCATGGAGGTCCTTTATGGTGCCATGACAGACGGTGCCAGAAGGTTGACGATGCAAGAATTCCTCCACTGCTACCGTCCTGATGAAATAGATAAGTCAAGGGGGATGTATAGCTTTGTAGCTAGGAGTCCATTGTTGAAAGTCATCTATGATACACCAGACTCTAATAGGGATTGGAAGAGTCGCTATTTTTTCTTAGAGGGTGACGAATGGATGTGTCATCCAAGGGATACGAATCATATGCCCGTCGACACAACTTGGGGCGTATTGAACCCGTCTGGTATGCGTCCGTCCTAGTGTTGAACTTATAGACGTTCAGTTGTTTACAGTTGATGATGTATGGAATTAGTTAGTTAAACACTTCAGCTTCGGTGGCTGCAGCGCTAGCGGAGGCCTACAAAGAGAGAAAACGGTCAAAGGGTGACCGGGGTGAGCCGGCCAAACACCCTCCGATGGTGAAGTTAGTTTTTTCCTTTCTAATGGAATTTCGACTTTACTCTACGTAAAATCTCAGGAAGTTCATACCTTTGCATGGTGAAGACCGGGCCTTATATAGGGTATTCTAGGGCGGTTACTAGTTCAATAACTTCTCCAGAATCTTGGAATTCGGACGTAACCTCCTCAACGGCTACAAAAAATCATAACCGCCGTTGGAAGTTACATGCAGTGGAGGGATTGGCGGCGATGAACGCGGGTTGATGAACCGCTACGAAGTTCGCCAAGTGTTTGCGTAGTCGTCCATGTGCTCTGCGCATGGACGACACTTTGTTGTGTAGTTGTGTGGTCGTCCATGCACCTCGTGCATGGACGATTCTCTCGATTTGATTCCCTGGAGTGGTCAATTGCCCAACATCCCATGGACGAGATATCTGGACGAGTTGGAGATAGCCTGATGTTTGGCTAACCGCGACCATCTGGACGACCCGTCTGGACGAACCATAGATGTGATTTTAGTTATACATCAGTTGCCCCCTTGTCCAGAGCATCGTCCAGGGACATTATGGGGATCTTATTCCATTTGTGTGGCCACGTGTCACGGTTTAATTCGTTGAGCAATCAAATTGATTGCGTTTCCCCACACGATTACCACGTGTCATTTTCTTAGTGGGTGGTGTCACTTTGCTGACCCCACTTCTGGACCCTATAAATTGGCACATTCTCTTTCTTGCCCTTCACCTCTCTCATAAATTTCCTTCCGCTATCTCGTCCAAGAATCTCGTCTAGCGTTTCGTCCTAGTTCTCAGGTACTTCCTCTTCTTTTTAGGTTTTCGTCTTGACCTTTACTTTAGTTATGTCTTCGTCCAGTAGTACAGAGAGAGAAATAGATGAGTATCAGGACGTTTCGTCTGGAAGCTATGAGAGTGGTGAGAGTAGTACTAGTTCAAGCAGCAGTTCCTCAAACGAGCAGTATTCGTCTGGGGTGCCTGGCATTTCCTTAGAAGAATTTCAGGAAATGCAACGTAGGATGGCTTCTGGGACTGGGGCTAGCTCGTCCAGAGTGCCACCCAGCCCTCCTCAGGACGAGGAGGAGGAAAACATTATATATAGTTGTGCACCTGAGGTAGCATCCACTTTGGACGCTCTTAAGCTAAAAACATTAGTAGATAGATATCAAATTCCTACCGAGTTTAAACCTCGTCTACCTAGGGAAGGAGAATGGTGCTGTTCACCTTCTTCTGGTTTGGGGGTTTACTCGTCTTATCTCTTAGCTGGTCTAAGGTTTCCCCTCAATTCCTTTTGTAGAGGTCTCTTCCATAGGTTAGGTATTGGTCCCAATCAACTTAATCCCAATGGTTGGAGGACGATAGTCGCCATGCAAGTGTTATGGCGTGAAGCACTGGAAGGGGATCGTCCTATAACAGTGGACGAGTTCCTCTATTGTTATAAGCCTTCAGAAATCAAACAGTTAGCTGGTTTTTACTAGTTCTCGTCTAGAGGTTCTCCCTATAGCTTAATAAAGGGCCGTAACTCGTCTGATAGGCTCTGGAAACAAGAATTTTTTATCATTTCTGGTAATTGGGCTGGGGACCCAACAGATGTTAGTAATGCCCCATTCCCTCCTTTTACTAGCCCCATAGGTCGCCTTCGTCCTGAGGGTATGTTTTCTTTTCATATGATTCACTTTGTTATATTCTCAATCTTTCATTCGTCTAACCATTTTTCTTTTGTTGGTGCAGCTGTTACTCGTCCGCGTTTAAACAAAACTTTCTTAGAACGAATTGATCTTGTACGTGCCTTCCCTAGAAGGACCTTCCACGATTTAGTGACTCTTAGCAGTTTAGCCACGTGGGGCCTTGGTCCAGAACCAACTGCTGAGAATTTAAGCCACGAAGAAACTACGCGTAAGAGTAAGTATCGTCCAGCTTCTTCCATTTCCATATTCATTATTAACATTGTTTATTTTTTTAACTGACTTCCTTCATTGTAGGAATATTTACAATGAGAGAGAATAGAGAAAAAACAGTAACTAGTGGGGACGAGGAGGCTCCTCCACCTCCAATCGTCCAGAAGGCTACCGTCCAGCCTGGGAAGAGGAAGTCCAAGAAGATTTCAAGTTCTGTGGACATGGACGACCTTCCTAGTCGTCGAGGTCCTAAAAAACCCAAAACCACTCAGACTCCCCTTCCCAAGGTCCCCAAATTCACTCCTCCCCCCACGGTGAATTTGGACGAGTCTCCTGCCGACGTGGAGCCCGTCCAAACAGTTCATCCTGTTCAGACTGACCCTGCACCTTCAACCAAGACTTCTAGGAAGCCTCATCCGTCAGAGCAATCAGATCGTCCTTCTAACTTGGTGCTGGACGAGGGGTATGCGTGGAGGACGTTCAAAGGAATCGTCACTGACAATGAGGTTAACGAATGTTACAACATGTCAGTGAAAGAATTTGAACGTTCTGGCATCCACGACCTCTTTAAGGTAGGCTTTAACTCGTCCTTGTGCTCTCCTTTTTTCTCTTTTTTTTTTTTTTATATATATCTGGCTAACTTTTATTCGTCCATGCACACAGGCTATGTCAAAGTTTTATACAGCGACGTGCCAGGCCAAGGAACTAGCTGAGGAGGCCAAGACGGCAAGAGAGAAGGCTAAGGAGTTGACTAATGAAGTTTTGTTGAAGAAGGGAGAGGTGACTAGGCTGACTGATGAAGTCAACCGTTTACTAGCATGTGAGACGAAATTGAAGGAAGAGGTGGAAGAACGCAAAGCAGATGGTGTCGAGAAAGACACTCGTATTGCTTACTTGGAGGGAGAAGTTTTAGGGTTTGCTTCGTCCTTGGAGAAAGCACGCGAGGAAGCCATTTTAGCCTTCAAGAAGTCTGACGAGCTTAAGAATCGTCTAGATAGTCACTATGTTGCTGGCTATGAAGACTTCCGTGCTGACGCCAAAGAAGCCTTCCCTGATTTAAACTTTGACTCCTTCAAGCTTCCTCTTGCTACAGAAAGTTCTTTGCTAGCGACGAGTTCTGAGGACGTCAACGTGGTGGAGGATGCCAATGACGAGGTGACACAAGACGATCCAAAGACTGCTCCCAGTGGTGAATCCAAGTGATTTCATTTTCTTTTAGCAAGTTTATATTTTAATTTTATTTGGAGGTGCCCAGTGTTTTGGGCTTTTGTTTATTTCGTTTAGAATTTATCCAAGTACAATTTCTTCGTCCAAGTATATGGACGAGTTTTTATGAATAAGCACTACTTAAGGGTTTTTGGACGATGGTCGTCTACCCTCTGAACTTTATGAATGAATGAATGCTTTTACTTTTCATTGTTCCTTGTGCTTGAATATTTCCTCAAGTTCTGTGAATAAAATTTCATTTATATCGTCCATACCATTTTTGGCTTTTATGGGATTTTCCTTGTGTGGATTTTTTATCTCGTCTTGAACACGTGGACGAATTCCTTCTTGTATAACATTATGAAATGTTCAATGTTCGTCCATGAACGATGTCCTTTTGCCAGACTTAACCGTTACTCAAATTTAGGACGATTATTAATTCGTCCTTAATAAAATTTTCCCAACAAATTCTCGTCCAGGGGCTGGATTGTTAAGTTGGCTGGACTCGTCTATGGGCCTATGGTGTTTTCACACGCACATTGTTCGTCCATAGTGTAGACGATTGCTCTTTAGGTTTTCCTCGTCTTGAGCTTGGCTGGACTCGTTTATGGGCCCATGGTGTTTTCACACGCACATTGTTCGTCCATAGTGTAGACGATTGCTCTTTAGGTTTGTCTCGTCTTGAGCTTAGACGGACATACCTTGGTTTATTTTTTCTTGCTTTATCCTTCTCTAAAGGAAAGCTTTTAGACGATATTTCCTTGCGTCCAAGGATTTTACTCGTCTTTGGCCTTTCGCCTTCCGTGGATCATTTTGAATCATAGAAAATGGGGGATTTCCATACAATCATACATATACTCAAAACGCATCATTTTCAGAAATCCATACTATATAATCATTCGTCCACAATCATGGCACATGCTTGAGAGCTTGTGCTTTTAGGGAATTAAAAATACATAATACAACATAACTTCGTCCATGAGCAGCATAAAACACTTATTCACTTAAAACACAATAATAATAAGAAAGTACTGGAAAATATTAAACATATTACTTCAAACGCCCGAGGGTCTCGTCCATCTCATGGCTCGTCCGTGATCACCCTTCATTGATAGTACCTCCTTAGGTGTTCAACGTTCCACGGGTGCTCTAACTTCCTTCCATCCAGAGCTTTCAAATAGTAGGATCTTTGCCTTTTGCAGTTGATTACCCTGTAAGGTCCTTCCCAGTTTGGTCCCAGCTTCCCATGGGCCGGGTTTTTGGTGGCCAAAGAAACCCTTTTAAGGACGAGATCCCCAACGCTGAAGCGCCTGGGTTTCACCATAGCGTCATGCTGCTTTGCCATGAGATTTTTGTACCTTGCTGTTCTTTGCTCCGCGTCCATTCTTACCTCGTCTAAGAGATCGAGGTTAAGACGAAGCTGTTCGTTGTTTTCCTCATCTTGATACTTCATCACCCTAAGGCTGGCCATATGCACTTCTGCAGATATGACTGCTTCGCTCCCGTAAGCTAGTTTGAAAGGAGTCTCTCCTGTGGGAGTCCTCGCTGTTGTTCTGTAAGCCCACAAAACACCTGGTAATTCATCCGGCCATACTCCCTTTGCCCCTTCAAGCCGAGTCTTGATGATTTTCAACAAGGATCAGTTTGCTATTTCTGCTTGTCCGTTAGCTTGTGGGTGGGAGGGTGAGGAATAATGATTCTTGATTCCAAGCTGTTCACAAAATTCTCTGAAGGGGGTGTTGTCAAACTGTCATCCATTGTCAGATACTAGTACTCTTGGTACTCCAAACCTGCATACAATGCTCTTCCAGACAAAATTTTTGACATTTTGTTGTGTAATTTTCACTAAGGGTTCAGCTTCCACACATTTAGTGAAATAATCTATCCCCACTACCAAGAATTTCATCTGTCTGGTTCCAGTTGGAAAGGGGCCCAAAATATCCAAACCCCACTGTGCAAAAGGCCAAGGGGCCATCATTGGGGTGAGGTATTCTGAAGGCTGTCTAGGGATATTACTGAAACGTTGACATTGGTCACATACCTTAACATATGCCTTAGCATCAGCTTGGACGGTTGGCCAGTAGTACCCTGCACGAATGACCTTGTGGACGAGTGATCTGGCTCCTGAGTGATTACCACATGCTCCTTCATGAACTTCCCTCAATACGGAATTCGCTTCGTCTGGAGCTAAGCACTTCAGGTATGGTTGTGAAAAACCTCTTTTGTATAACACTTCGTCCATAAAGATGTATTTGGCTGATTTAACTCTGAGCTTCCTGGCTTCGTCCTTCCCTTCTGGAAGCCTTCCGTCCTTTAGGTATGAGACTATCAGGGTCATCCAATTCTCCTCACCTTCTATCTACAACGTTTCTGGAAGGTCTATGCTTGGCACGTATCGTATTTCATCCAACTTGTCCATTGCTTCATTAGCGGAGGCTTCCTTCGCTAGAGTGTCCGCTTCCATGTTCTCTTCCCTCGGGAATTGAACGAAATTGGCTTCTCTGAATTTCTTCATAAGGCGTAACACCTTCTTCAAATATCTCTTCATTCTATCTTCCTTGGCTTCACATGTTCCATTTACTTGGCCTATGACCAACTGTGAGTCTCCTAGGACGAGTATTGAGTCTGCCTCCACGGATTTAGCTAACTCCAACCCTTTAAGAAGGGCTTCATATTCTGCTTCATTGTTAGTTGTTTGATACTGCAAGCGAACCTTGTGATTCAATTTATCTCCTTCTAGTGATTGTAAAACCACTCCTATACCTCCTGCATACAGTGTAGATGATCCATCTACATGGACGACCCATTTTTTATTGTCTTCTTTGTCATCTAAGTCCTCATAACTTGGAGTGAACTCTGCAATGAAATCCGCCAGGGCTTGAGCTTTTACTGCATTCCTCGGTCGGTACCGAATATCAAACTCACCGAGCTCAACTGCCCATTGAATTAGTCATCCTACAGCTTCAAGTTTATTCATTGCCTTCTTGAGCGAATGATCCGTCATGACATTGATGACATGACCTTGGAAGTAATGTCTTAACTTCCTAGAAGCTGTTATTAGTGCAAAGGCTAACTTCTCTATCAATGGGTACCTTCCTTCTGCCCCTCTTAGTGCCCGGCTAGTGTAATATACAGGCTTCTGCACCTTTTCTTCCTCCCTGATCAAGGCTGAACTCACGGCATGTGGGGACACTGCTAAGTATAAATATAGTTCTTCTCCTAGCACGGATGGACTTAGCAATGGGGCCGTGGTAAGATAGTGTTTTAGGTCCTGGAAGGCCTTTTGACACTCGTCTGTCCATTCAAATGCCTTCCTGAGAATTTTGAAAAAGGGTAAACACTTGTTAGTGGCTTTTGAGACAAACCTGTTCAGAGCTGCAACTCGTCCAGTTAAGGATTGGACTTCCTTGATGTTCTTCGGTGGCTCCATGTTCAATATGGCTTGGATCTTGTCTGGATTTGCTTCAATTCCTCTCTCTGAAACCATGAATCCTAGAAATTTTCCTGACGATACTCCGAATGCACATTTACTTGGGTTCAGCTTCATCTTGTATCGCCTAAGTGTTTCAAAGGTTTCTTGAAGATCGTCCAAGTGGCTTCCCTCGTCTAAGCTCTTCACAAGCATGTCGTCCATGTACACCTCCACATTTCGTCCTATTTGTGGACGAAACATGTGGTTCACCAACCTTTGATAAGTTGCCCCTGCGTTCTTCAGACCGAAGGGCATCACCTTGTAACAAAACAAACCTTGACTGGTAATAAAAGATGTCTTTTTCTGGTCTGCCTCGTCCATCTTTATCTGATTATATCCTGAGAAGGCGTCCATGAAGCTCAACATTTGATGGCCAGCTGTAGAATCAACTAGTTGATCAATGTGGGGCAAAGGATAACTATCCTTAGGGCAAGCCTTGTTCAAGTCAGTGAAGTCGACGCACATCCTCCACTTGCCATTTGCCTTCTTCACCATCACTACATTTGCCAACCAATCCGGGTAATAGACTTCCCGTATAAACTGTGCTGTAGTCAGTTTCTGAACCTCTTCCTTGATAGCCTTCTCTCGTTCAGGGGCAAACACCCTCTTCTTTTGACGAATAGGCTTAGAAGAGGGGGACACGTTCAGTCGATGAGTGATTACACTTGGATTAATGCCGGGTATGTCGTCATGACTCCATGCAAAAACATCGGCATTCTTCTTTAGAAACTGGACGAGGTCTTTTTTCGCCTTCTCCTTCATACTTGTTCCAATTCTGGTGAATTTCTCAGGATCATTTTCTTGTAATAAAACATCTTCCAATACTTCAATCGGTTCTGCAACAATTTTTCTTTCTTCTATACTCATAGTCTGCATCTGCTCGTCCATAGCCAACATAGCTAGATAACACTCTCTGGCTGCCAACTGATCTCCTTGTGCTTGTCCAATTCCGCACTTCGTAGGGAATTTGACTGATAGATGGTAGGTAGATGTTACCGCCTTCCAACTGTTCAAGGTCGGTCTTCCAATGATGGCATTATATGAGGATGAACAATCCACCACAAGTAAATTTACTTCCTTAGTTATCTGCTGCGGGTATGACCCTACCACTACAGGCAAGGTAATGGTACCTACGGGCTGCACTTTCATTCCTCCAAATCCTATCAGTGGTGAGCAAGCTGGACGAAGCTGATCTCGTCCAATCTTCATCTGCTGGAAGGCAGGATAATATAATATATCCGCTGAACTTCCATTGTCCACCAACACCCTTCTAGTTCTGTAATCTGCTATCAGTAGGGTAATGACAATTGCATCGTCATGTGGATGATGAATTCTTTCAGCTTCTTCATCTGTGAAAGAAATGGTTGGCTCGTCCGTCGTACTCGTCCTTGTGGATCGTCCAGAGAGTTGGACATTTTGTACCACTTTAAGATACGCCTTCTTTGATCTAGAGGATTGTCCTTCAGAAGTCCCTCCAATGATAATCCTTATTTCTCCCAGTGGGGGCCGTGATGACTCTTCCAACTTTGCTTTCAATTTCTCGTCTTTATGATCCCTTCCAACAAAGTGCCTCAATTTCCCTTGTCTAATGAGGTTCTCGATCTGCTGTTTTAGGTCAAAACACTCGTCCGTGTCATGCCCGTGATCCCTATGGAAGCGACAATATTTATTCTTATTGCGTTTGTTAGGATCTCCCTTCATCTTCTCTGGCCACTTCAAGGAAGGATCATCCTTGATTTGCATGAGCACTTGATCGAGTGGGGCATTCAAGGGTGTGTAATTTTGATTCCTTGCTGATGGGCCTGCCTTCCTGTTATCCCTGTCTCGATCCTTCTTGTCTTTCGTTCGTCCCTTCTTTGGACGAGGCCCTTGATCAGGGTGACGTGGGTGGTTGACTTCCATTCTCTCAGCTCTCTTCCTTTTCTTAGCTATGATGGCGTCTTCTGCATTCATAAAGTTTTGGGCTGAATGGATGAGTTCAGCCATGGATTGGGGCTCTTTTTCATACAGCTTGTGAATGAATAAGTCTGAGTTAACCCCATTGTGGAAGGCTGCCAATAGTAGTTTGTCGTCCACCTCGTCTACTGTCAGGGCTTCCCTGTTGAAACGCGTGATGAAGGAACGCAGGCTTTCATTCTCTCCTTGCTCAATGGTTAGCAAACTGGACGAGGAACGTTTGTGTCTCTGTCCCCCAATGAAATTATTGACAAATAATTTGCTTAACTCCTCAAAAGAACTTACAGAATTCGAGGGTATTTTGCTGAACCACACTCGCGCTGGTCCCTTAAGGGTGGTAGGGAAGGCTCTGCACATAATCTAGTCTGGAACCCCTTGGAGATGCATTGTGGTCTTGAAAGTAGCGATGTGATCAAAAGGATCGCGCGCTCCATCATATGAATCCAGGGAAGGCATTTTAAACTTCGGCGGCAAGGGATGCCCATTGATGGAAGCCGTGAATGGGGAATCTGTTCGATGAACCAAATCCTCTACGGGATTTGCCCTTCTCATGTTCTCCTTCATCTCGTCCATAACCTTCCTCATCTGATCCATTTCCTTCTCCAAATGTGGCACCCTTCGCGAAGTGGTGCCTCTTGATTGAGTCTCGGGTTCAGCATGTCCCCCTCTATCTTCTTGACTCTGGGACTGCCTCTCAGCATGTCCTTCACGGCGCTGCCTCTCCATTTCCCTAGTCAACTCTTGATTCTGGCGAGTTAACTCCGCCATAGCGGCCGCCATGGATTGCATCTATTGGATGGAAGGCGACTGCATGACAGGCGCTGATTGGCGATTGCAATGGGGGTTGCTCGAAGCGTCCCTGCTTCCCTGATGACCTGGGCTTGTAGCCCTCGACCTAGTTCGAACCATTAAACCTTTTGTCCCAGAAAGCCAAATCGTAAAAACAATTTACGCTCTTTCCCACAGACGGCGCCAACTGATGATGTATGAAATCAGTTAGTTGAACACTTCGGCTTCGGTGGACTGCAGCGCTACGGAGGCCTACAAAGAGAGAAAACGGTCAAAGGGTGACCGGGGTGAGCCGGCCAAACACCCTCCGATGGTGAAGTTAGTTTTTTCCTTTCTAATGGAATTTCGACTTTGCTCTACGTAAAATCTCAGGAAGTTCATACCTTTGCATGGTGAAGACCGGGCCTTATATAGGGTATTCTAGGGCGGTTACTAGTTCAATAACTTCCCCAGAATCTTGGAATTCGGACGTAACCTCCTCAACGGCTACAAAAAATCATAACCGCCGTTGGAAGTTACATGCAGTGGAGGGATTGGCGGCGATGAACGCGGGTTGATGAACCGCTACGAAGTTCGCCAAATGTTTGCGTAGTCGTCCATGTGCTCTGCGCATGGACGACACTTTGTTGTGTAGTTGTGTGGTCGTCCATGCACCTCGTGCATGGACGATTCTCTCGATTTGATTCCCTGGAGTGGTCAATTGCCCAACATCCCATGGACGAGATATCTGGACGAGTTGGAGATAGCCTGATGTTTGGCTAACCGTGACCATCTGAACGACCCGTCTGGACGAACCATAGATGTGATTTTAGTTATACATCAACAGTGTTCTAATTTATTTAACACTTTTTAACCGTCTACCTTCTTTTTTGTAGTCAGACGATGCCCACAGGTAGATCTTGAAGAATTTAGTTTCTTGGAATTTTTTTTTTAAGAAAACCACGTCGGAGGAAAGGACTTGGGCGAAGCTGGTGACACCTGATACCATTTTCTGGTATTGTGATGTGCCTAAACCTTCACCTGCTGCAAGAAAATACGATGCTAGAATCCGTCAACGTAAGTCCGTCGCCCTTATTTTGTTCTGATGGTTTTTAATTAATTTTAATTAATTAATTTTTTTTTTAATTAATTAACTTCCTCCGTCGGCTTCTATAGAGATGGACGATGCTAAGAGAAGAGCTTTGATCAAAGCAAATGCTGCAAAGAAAAAGGAACCCGTCGATGCGGACCCAAAGGGGATGGGCTCAAGCACCCAGGCTCAAAAAAGGAAGTATCTGCCTAAAGTGGACCGTCCACCTAAAAAACCCAAAGTCCCCCTAGACCCCGTCTTAGGTTTAATGGCTGAGGGAACAAAAACGGTTACCCTCGCCAAGCATGGGGCGGGTAAAGGCTTTATGAAAGGTCCGTCGTCCCAGCAGGAAACTCCCCCACCTCTCCTTTTGCGAGAAGATTCTAAGTATGCTCTGGAGAAGTTGTCGTCCATCATAACCTCTGAGGATTATGAAGATTTGAGTAATCACTCGATGGAGGCGATGGGTGAGACGGGGCTGTTCAGCATTGCATAGGTAATCATCCATCCATTTTATATCCGTCATTCTTCTTAATTTGAAACTAATCGCTACTTTCAATATGTTAGGCCATGATAATGATGAAGGGGCTGATGGGACAGTGCCTGAACCGTGAGACCTCACTAGACCGTCTACGTGACAAAATGAAGGTGACGGATGAGAAGCTGGACGAGCTTAGGGCTTGGAAAGTTATACAATTGCAAAAATTGGCGATGGTGGAGAAAGCAAGGGATGAATTTCATCAAAGGACGGAGGAGCTAAAAAAGGTCCTGGAAGAGAAGGAGAAGGCAATCCTTATGGCGAAGGAGGTTAGGGTACGAGAGTACCGTGATTCGGACGACCTTCTTGCGGAGCTGGGAGTTTCCTATGGTGACGGCTTCGATGATGCCGTCTGTCAAGTGAAGTCAATATATCCCGAGCTTAATTTGTCCACCGTTAAGATCAATGCTCAGGAGCAGTCACAAGTCCAGCCCGCTCACTCTGAGAACATAGACGAGTTGTTTGGTGAAGAGGCCCTCCTCAACAATGCCCAAGATGTCAAGGTGCATGATGAACAGGCTCGTCACCCAACGGATGTGGAGGACAAGAATGGAACCACAGCCCCGTCTGCGCAGCAGTTGTCTTTTTTTTTAGAATATTGGCAGAACAATTTATAAATACCCGTCATAATTTTGGGTGTATGTAGACTCTTCCCCACTAGGGTCTTTATTATTCTTTATCTTGTACTTATGCTTTATACGAAACCGTCAAGTTTAATGAATCCGTCCTCCTCGATGAATATTTGTTTGTATTTGCTAAGTTTATGGACTTTAACTTATATCCGTCCAGCTTAGGTTTAGAATCTTTTCCCTTATGGGATGAGTAGTCCATCTTGTGTACTTTAACTTATATCCGTCCAATTTTGGACTTTGAATTATTACCCTCTTGGGATGATCCGTCCATCTTGTGGACTGAGATTGATCCATCCACTTCTGGACTTGTAATTTTTCATCCTCAGGTTGATCCGTCCACTTTATGGACTTAGATTGATCCGTCCCTTTTGGAACTTAGAATCTTCATCCTCTTAGGATGATCTGTCTATCTCGTGGACTCAGGTTGATCCGTCCACTTTGGGACCTAGGATTTTCGTCCTCTTGGGATGATCCGTCCACTTTGTGGACTTAGATTGATCCGTCCCCTTTGGGACTTAGTATTTTCATCCTCTTGGGATGATCCGTCCATCTTGTGGACTCAGGTTGATCCGTCCACTTTGGGACTTAGAATTTTCATCCTCTTGGAATGATCCGTCCACTTTGGGATTTTATGCGACTATATACTTCGTTGTTTTTGGATTGTAAAAGATTAAGTAGAAAAACAACAGTCTTTTCTAAATATTCCTTTTATTGATTGAAAAAGAAAATCATGTGTTTGTAGAAAAGTACCTGCCCCATTGGGCTTAAAAAGGTACTTGTAGAAAGAATTGTTCGAGATAAAAAACTAGTAATAGTAAAACTAAAACAACTGGGGAATCACAGAGTGTTGATGCCCTTCATATCATCTCTATTGATAGTATTTCTGTAGGTGCTCCTGTTCCATGGGTGCTGCAGCTTGATTCCATCTATAGTTTCAAGGTGGTAGGTCCCCTTCCTCTGCCATGATGCGATCTTGTAGGGTCCTTCCCAGTTAGGGCCGAGCTTTCCTTGTGAAGGATCTCTAGCAGTGCCCATTACCTTTCGTAGAACAAGATCTCCGATCTGGAAGTCCATATGCCTGACGTTGGTGTTGTAGTGTTTTGCCATGAGATTTTGGTACTGCGCCAACCTCTGCTCTGCTATTGCCCTGACCTCGTCCACTAGGTCTAGCTGAAGGCGTAAAGCTTCTTTGTTTTTGTCCTCGTCGTAGCTCTCCACTCGATAGCTTGCGAGCCCAATTTCTGTTGGGATGACGGCGTCATTTCCGTAAGCTAATTGGAATGGCGTTTCTCCAGTGGGTGTTCTTGCTATAGTATGTATGCCCATAGGACGCTTGGTAGTTCGTCAGGCCAGATGCCCTTTGCTCCCTTGAGCCGGGTCTTGATAATCTTAAGCAAGGACCGGTTCGTGACCTCGACTTGCCCATCGGCTTGTGGATGTGCCGGCGACGAGTAGTGATTCTTAATGCTTAGCTCCGAATAGAAGTCCCTGAATGCGCTATTGTCGAATTGCTTTCCGTTGTCAGAGACGAGTACTCGGGGTATCCCGTACCTGCAGATGATATTCCTCTATACAAAACTGCGGATGTTCTTCTCCGTGATAGTAGCCAAGGCTTCTGCTTCCACCCATTTGGTGAAGTAGTCTATCCCAACTACTAGAAATTTTAACTGTCTTACCACCGTCGGGAAGGGGCCCATGATGTCCAGTCCCCATTGGGCGAACGGCCAAGGGGCTGTCATTGTGGTCAGCTCCTTGGATGGTTGCCTTATGAGATTATTGAACCTTTGGCACTTGTCGTAGGTCTTGACATAAGCTTGTGCATCCTTTAACATTGTGGGCCAATAGTACCCTGCTCGAATTAGCTTATGCGCCAAGGATCGGGCGCCTGAGTGGTTTCCACAAATACCTTCATGAACTTCTCTCATCACGTTGTTTGCTTTATCGCTGGTTAAACACCTCAGGTACGGACGAGAGAATCCCCTCTTGTATAAGACATCTCTGATCAGCATAAATCTGAGGCTCGGATCTTCAATTTCCTAGCTACGTCTTTGCCGTCTGGAAGGGTGTCGGATCTCAGGTATGCTATTCGCGGTGTGGTCCAACTGTTTTTAGAATTTCCTTCCTGCACATTTGTTCCGTTATCAATAAGCGAGGAGAGTTAGACAAACGATAATACCTGTTTGGGGACATGCATTAACTCTGTAGAGGTTGCCTTTGCTAGACGATCGGCACATTCATTCTCCTCCCTTGGGATTTGAATGAATTGGACTTCAAGGCAGCCGATCCGATTCTTCACTTCTTCCAGGTACTTCTTCATTCTTTCATTTTTACACTCTTAGATGCCGTTAATCTGACTCGTTATCACCTGGGAATCGCAATGTACGACCATGTTCTCAGCACCTGCTGCCTTTGTGAGGTCTAATCCTGCCACTAAGGTTTCATATTCGGCCTTGTTGTTGGTCGTGGGGAAGTTCAGTCGGATCATGCATTCGATTTTGACTACATCCGGAGTTTGGATTACCACTTCGGCACCTCCGGCTTGTCTATTTGAAGATCCGTCCATGTAGATGCTCCATTGTCAGAGGACTTCTGCCCCCTTGCCTTCCAATTGAGTATATTCAGCGATGAAGTCTGCTACAACTTGCCTTTTTATTGCGGTTCACAGGCGGTATTGTATATCAAATTCGCTTAGCTCTATTGCCCATAGAGCCATTCGTCCAGCAGCTTCAGGGCTGCTCATGGCTCTTTTTAGTGGCTGATCGGTCAGGACTATGATGGTATGGGCTTGGAAGTATGACTTGAGCTTTTGGGCTGCAGTTACCAGCGCGTAGGCTAACTTCTCTATTTGGGGGTATCTTTGCTCTGCTCCTCGGAACGCCTTACTTATAAAATAGACGGGTCATTAAGATCCTTCTTCCTGTCTTACTAAGGCCACACTAACCGCTGCTTTCAAAACTGTTAAGTAAAGGTAGAGTTCTTCTCCTAGTTTGGACGGGTTGAGTAGTGGTGGAGATGAGAGATATTTCTTCAAGTCTTCAAGCGCCTTCTGGTACTCGTCCGTCCATTCGAACGACTTTTTCAGAGTGCAGAAGAACGGTAGACATTTGTCCGTCGCTTTAGAGACGAACCTGTTTAAGGCCGCAATCTTGCCGTTCAAGCTTTGCACCTCTTTCACTGTCTTTGGTGGCTTTAACTCCATTATGGCCCGTACCTTTTCCGGGTTAACCTCTATGCCTCTTTGGGATATCATGAAACCCAGAAATTTTCCTGCCTTTACCTCGAATATGCACTTGCTCGGATTCAACTTCATGTTATACGACCGCAAGGTGTCGAACGTCTCTTAGAGGTCGTCATTTTCGCGCAAGCTCTTTACTAACATATCATCAACATAGACTTGCATGTTCCTCCCAATCTAGTGTGCGAACATTTTATTCATCAGCCTCTGGTAGGTTGCTCCTGCGTTCTTGAGCCCAAACGGCATTACCTTGTAACAAAAGATCCCTTGGCTGGTGACAAAGGAAGTTTTCTCTTGATCAGCATCCTTCATCTTGATTTGGTTATAGCCCGAAAAAGCATCCATGAAGCTTAGGAGCTCATGTCTCACCGTCAAGTCTACTAAAGTGTCTATCCGGAGGAGTGGGTACCTGTCTTTTGGGCACACCCTGTTGAGGTCCGTGAAATCGACACACATTCGCCACTTCCCATTAGCCTTCTTAACCATAACTACGTTTGCAAACCAGTCAGGGTAATATGCTTCTCGAATAAAGTCTGCTTCTAGCAGTTTCCTTACCTCTTCTGCTATCACTCTGTCCCTCTCTTGTGCGAATACACGCTTTTTCTGTCAGATGGGTGTGGATACGGGGTTCACATTCAGACTATGAACAATAACCGAGGGATCAATTCCTGGCATGTCCTCATGGCTCCATGCGAACATGTCTTGATTCATCCTTAGGAAAGATGTGAGGGCTTGACATATCGGTTGGTTGGCCGATGTCCCCATCCTAGTCGTCCGTTCGGGCCTTGATTCATCGAGGGTTACCTTTTCCAATTCTTCGACCGGCTCCGCCGTTGCCCGTTGCTCTTCTATACACATGGTCTGCTGGTGATCTTCCATTTCTAGCATAGCAATATAGCATTCACGTGCGGTCACTTGGTCTCCACGCAGCTCTCCGGTCCCATATTTTGTAGGAAACTTGACCATTAGGTGGTATGTGGATGTTGCAGCTTTCCACGAATTAAGGGTGGGCCGTCTGAGGATTGCATTGTAAGCAGACGAACAATCGACCACAGGAAATGTCACGTCCTTCTTGATTTGCTGAGGATAGTCGCCTACCGTTACCGAAAGGGTGATCACGCCTAATGGGAATAGTTTTGTTCCTCCAAAGCCTACTAATGGGGAGTTCGTTGGTATTAGTCTTTCTCTCTGTATTCTCATTTGCTAGAATGCTGGGTAGTACAGGATATCTGCCGAGCTGCCATTGTCGATCAACACTCGGCGCACATTGTAGTCCCCCACACATATGCTGACAACGAGTGCGTCGTCATGCGAATGATGAAGATGTCGCGCATCATCATCCGAGAATCCAATGCTGGGGCTTTCCTTTTGGGCTGTCTTTTGTACGGAGCCAGTTAGCTGAACGTTGTGGACAGTCTTAAGGTAGGTTTTTCGCGCCTTTTTGGACGAGCCAGTAGTCATGATTCCCCCTACGATCATCCGTATGTCTCCAATGGGGGGGTTTTTGGCGCTCATTATCCCGTCGGGGGGCATGCTCTTGGGGATTTGGATCCGTCCTCTCCTTGTTGACAAACATCTGCAACTTTCCTTGTCTGATGAGGACCTCAATCTGTTGCTTTAAGTCATAACAATCGGTCGTGTCGTGACCGTGGTCACGGTGGAAATGGCAGTACCTGTCTTTGGATCGCGTACTTGGATCACTCTTGAGCTTTCCTAGAAATGTTAGAGCCCCCTCGTCCTTGATCTGCATTAGGACTTGGTCTATTGGGGCATTCAACGGGGTGAAGCTTGTAAACCTTCTTCCTGGGGGCTTAGGGCACCTTTTGTCCCTTCTGTCTCCTGTCCTGGGTCCCTTCCGTTCTTGGTCCTACCGTGTGTCTTCCTGTTGCTCTCTTTTTCTGGGCTTTTCGTCCTGGGCCAGCAATGCGTCTTCTGCATTCATGTACTTGGTGGCCCTGTAGAGCACTTCCGACATGGTTTTTGGGTCATTTTTGTATAGAGAGAACAAAAATTTACCCTTTCGCAACCCATTCGTGAAGGCTGCTACCAATATCTTATCGTCGGCTTCATCGATCGAAAGCGCTTCCTTATTGAAGCAAGTTATGTTGGATCTCAGCGTCTCGTCCTCTCACTGTCCGATGCTTATCAGGCACGTCGTGGACTTCTTGTACCTATGTCCCCCGATAAAGTATGAAGTGAACTGGGCGCTTAGCTCCTTGAAAGTGCTGATGGAATTTGGTGTCAACCGGCTGAACCAAATCCTCGCGGCTCCCTTCAGCGTGGTGGGGAACGCCTTGCACATTATCTCATCCGCGACCCCTTGAAGGTGCATCAAGGTTTTGAACGTCTCCAGGTGGTCTAGAGGGTCTTTCACTCCATCATAACTGTCGATTAGTGGCATTCGAAACTTATGTGGTAGGGGGAAGGAGTTGACGGCCGTAGTGAACAGCGAGTTTGTTCGATTGACCAAATCATCAAGGTCACTGGATACTCGCCCCTTCAGGGCGTTCATCATGACCTCCATTTGTTCCTTCATCGCCTGCATCTCCTCGATAATAGGAGGTAGAGCCAGATCAATGAGGGATGGGAGGCTAATATTTTGCCGTTCTGGCCTGCTTGGGGCGTTACTACCTTCAGGCCCCTCTCGATCTCCTCGCACGACACTGGTACCTTCTTGTTCCCTCTGATTGTTTGGTGCCGCATTTTTCTGGTGCAATTGTTCTTCTAGGTCGCGATTTTGCTTGGTGAGGCACTCCACAGCTGCGGCGAAGGTTTGTACTTGTCTCTTGAAGGGAGTCATGGGTGGTTCCTCCTCTTGGATGTTGTTGGTGGTTGCCATTGAGCGGGTTAGCACCATGTGACTCTTTTGTCCGGGAAGCGATAATGCGGCTTTCGAATCACGAAAGAAACGCTACTTCCCCACAGACGGCGCCAACTGATGATGTCGAAAAAATCACCAATGAATCACACGTTGCTCACACGCTCCAAAAATCACCTGCACAGCAAAAAGTGAAAATCTGTAGAGAGCACCGGTGTGGTGCTGGTCAAATACCTTCCGAAGGTTAAGTTAGAATCTTTTACAACTCCAGAGTGCTAGAGATGGTAGATTATGCGTACCTCGATTTGGGAGGGTATTGGGGCTTTTATAGTGGTTGAAGATTGACCTCTCTTCTTTGAAGCGAAAGTCTTTTCCTTATAGGAGTCTCCTTTAACAATCCCAAATGTGATGAATAAGACTTTTTCTTATGGAGGAGATCTCCATTAATACGCATATCTTCTAGAATGCTCTTTGCTATAGAATTCCATTTATACTAGGATTCTGGGATGTCCAAGCGTGGTCCGCAAGGATTCCTAGGCTAGGGCTTCTTGAAGATAACTGATTTGGACATGGCATAGGTGTTAGACTCGTCGGTGTGAAGACCGTCCGCATGGGATCCGTCCAGTATACTTGATTTAAGCGGATTCGTCATATAAGCCACAGAGTATAATTTTTCCTCTTCACTTGGGTTTGGTGATTTTTTTCAACTTATGAGGTCGAGCTTTTTCTTGTTATCAATAGAACCCCAAAGAAAGTTTCTGCACAACGAGTCACTATGGCCGGTAAGGCAACACATTGCATAGAGTAATTAGGAATGGTGAAAATGGTAGCTTGAGTAAGGACAACTCTGCCAGTGAAGGATAGCAAATTGGTTTTCCAACCCGCTAGGGGAGTTTGCATTCGCTCAATAATGGTTCCAAAGTCTTGGGGCCTCGAAGAGTGTTTGATTGGAAAGCCAAGGTATTTTCCCAATGAAGGGTTAGACCGAAACTCCAAAATATTGCAAAGATATTCTCTAGTCCCTGGTGGGATATTCAGAGAGAAGAAAACTCGGGATTTTTTGGCACTCACCTTTTGACTGGATAAGCAGTAAAAGGTATAAAGAACATCCCGTACAGCCCTACAATTTTCCTAATTTGCCTTGGTAAATAAAGGCAAATAAAACAAGGTCATCCACAAAGAATAAATGGGAAAAGGCAATACCACCTCGAAGCCTTAACCGGATCCCAAAACTTTTCTTCACATTTTTCCACAATGAGAGCACTCAACACTTCCATACATAGAATGAATAGATAAGGGGAGAGAGGGTCCCCTTGTCTTATGCCTCTTGAAGGTTGAAAAGGATCGAGGCCACCACCATTAAAAAGAACAGAAATGTTTGTAGACGAGACACAGCTCATAATAAGAGTTATAAGGTGCCGTGGGAACTTATAGAGCAATAGAGTATCCCTAATGAAGCTCCATTCCAGCCGGTCATACGCTTTTTCAAGATCAATTTTTATTGCCATGACCCCAGAGTTACCCTTCTTTTTGGACATGGAGTGGATTAATTCTTGCACGATGATCGCATTATCTATTCCTTTATGACCCGGAACAAAAGCAGCTTGGAAAGGGGAGACAAGGCTTGGCAGAAGAGGTTGAATGCGAGCAACAATAATTTTTGTCACTATCTTATAGACCGAATTGCAGAGGCTGATTGGCCGATAATTATTGAGAGATTCTGAGTTTTTGCACTTGGGAATGAGGGTAATCAGAGTATTATTAAGATAATCCAGAATTTTCCCTGCGCGAAAAATATTTTTAACTTCCTCCTTAACTAAGTTGCCTACAACAAGCCAAAAGCGTTGAAAGAACCCCGCATGGAGTCCATCCGGCCCAGGAGCTTTATACGGCTTAAGGGATTTAAGAGCATCAAATATTTCTCTGTCATTGACCGGCATATCAAGCTGAGTACTATCCTCTTTAGTAAGTTGGCATCGCCAAAAAGGAGGTTGCCACTTATTGAGTAGAACACTGCATTGAGAAGAAGAAAACAGCTCAAGAAACCCCTGCCTAATAAAAGTAGTAATTTCCTGATCCCCGTTCAGCCAATTTCCCATGCGGTCCTTCATACTAGTAATGTGATTCCTTCTTCTTCTAATAAGGGCTGAGGTGTGAAAAAACGCGGTATTTCTATCTCCCTCGACGACCCAGGAAATACGACTTTTCATACTCCAAAACTCTGCTTCCAAACTAGACACTGTTTCCAGCTCTGCTAAAAGAGACTTCTCAAGATTAATGAGAAAAGAGTTTGGGTTATTTGCAAGAGCAGTTTGGGTTCCCTCCAGCCTAGCACAAATCCTTTTTTTCCTGTGAAAGATGTTTCCAAAATGGTTCCTGTTCCATATCCTAGCTTTATTTGTAAAAGAAGATAATAGCGTTGGATAAAGCAGAAGTGCTTGACCAAGCATCTCTAACAACTTCAAGGAAGGTGGGGTGCGATAACCACATCGGTTGGAACCTAAAAGGTCGCGTAGAAATAACCCCATTCTCAGGCTTTAAAGAAAATACAATGGGACTGTGATCAGAGTGGGATCTTTCCAGATGTTTCACACAAACTTCTGGGTAAAGAAAATTCCAAACGGCATTGGCGAATACCCTATCAATTCTCTCCTGGACAAGCTGAGTTAGAGGGCGACGGTTCGAGCAAGTAAACCTGGGGCCTGAGAAGCCCAAATCAATCATGCCACAGTTGTTCAAACACTCTTGAAAATTCAGAGCCCTGTTAACATTCACTGGTTGCCCCCCATATTTATCATCCCCGAGGAGAACTTCATTAAAGTCTCCTGCTATAACCCATGGAAGGGAATGTAGCCTGGCTATAGTGGATAAATTATCCCAAAGAAGTCTTCTCTCTGCATATCTGGGGCTGGCATAAATTGCAGACAAGAGCCAGGAGCCATTAGAGGACAAATCCTTCACCATTGAATGGATTTCTTGCTCTGTAGAAGATAATTCAATTACTTCAACCTGGTTAGAATCCCAGAGGACCTATAAACCACCCGTGAAACCAATATTGTTTGCATGGATAACTCCATCAAATTGAAGTCTATCTGTAATTTCCTTAGCTCGAATACCACTAGACTTTGTTTCAGAGATAATCATAATGGCAGGGGAATAAGCACGGACCATATCATTTACAATGTTATGAAAAGAGGGGTTTAGAGCACCCCGACAATTCCAAATTAAAACATTCATTTTAAATAAATAAAAGGAAACGGAAAGGGGAACTCACGCAGAGGCAGATGGCTCGCCTACCTCCTCACATTCCATCCCCACTGCATTCCCATCATCAAACTCTGGTGGGCCATCACTCAAGATGAGCTCTTGACTCACAGTTTGACCAGTCGAGTTAGAAACAAAGCTAGACTTTTCCTCACCCCCTTTTTTGTTGGACTGAAGATTGGGGTCAATACCCTTCAGAGTAGCGTTGGAAACATTGTGGCAAGCTGAAAGGATTCGGTCCTCCATGATTTTCTCCGTAACGGGATCTTGCTGGTTCTGAACCGATGAGTGGCTTGCGTCATCACCTGAGAGACTAAGAGTTTTTGAATTTCCTCACCCTCGGAAGGTGGAGGTTAGGGTGGAGAAGCTGACATCTCCAAATTGGCCCCCACGAAGTTTCCGGAGTTGAAGATTCGAAGTCTACCCGATGTAGCCTTTAGGAGTGGCGGAGCTGGTTACTTTGGCAGCGAGGAGCTATCACTTTCATTTGGTTGCCTCTCATTGGGATTCCGTGGTTTACCTCCTCTATGACCAGAGGGATCACGAGCTTGCTGCCTACTTTTTGATCCTCGTGCTTGATGTTTGATAGCTGGGGAGCTAGTGCGATCCGTAGCAGGTGCACTACCATGAGAGAACCCAAAGGAAAAAATTTTCCCATCCTTATCTTCAAAGCCCGAAAAAGCAAGCCTAGGATCAGAAGTATTCGTGTCTTGAGCTATGGGCCGCTCCTTTGAAATAGTGTCAGGCCCAGAAGGGGAAGGGTGGGGCATGTCTTTCTTAGTCCGCCGCAAACTTTGCCTTTTGCGTGAAACAAGTACCCATGGACCATATGAATTCTCACTAGGGGTATGACTGTCCTTTTGCCTCATATTGTCTTCACCAATAGGGATGGCCATACCCATTGGGTAATGGATATCCCACCCTACCCGATCTAATTATTCTGGGTAATACCCAATTCTTAATGGGTAGAAGGTAATTGGGTAGGGTTTGGATATTATCCAAATATTTTGGGTAGGGTTTGGATATTACCCATTTACCCATTATTACCCATTTAACTAATTAGATCTAACTCAACCAAATTATTATAGGTAAACCTCAATTCACCCAATTACCTAATAATCAAAATTACCAAATTGCCCCTAAAACTTGAAAATGACCAAATTATTCCTAAAATTACCGAAATGCACTCTAAACCTAAAAAATGACCAAAATACCTCCAAAAACTAAAAATTACCAAAATACCCCATAAACCTAAAAAATGACCAAAAGACCACCAAAACCTAAAAATTACCAAAATAACCCCTAAACCTAAAAAAATGACTGAAAGACCACTAAAACCTAAAAAATGACCAAAATATCTCCGAAACTTAAAAATTACTAAAATAGCCTGAAAACCTAAAAAATGGCCGAAATACCCCCGAAATATAAAAAATGACCAAAATACCCTTAAAACCGAAAAAATGACCGAAATACCCCCGAAACATAAAAAATGACCAAAATACCCCCAAAACCTAAAAATTACCAAAAAACCCCTGAAACATTAAAAAATGATCGAAACACCCACGAAACCTAAAAAATGACCAAAATACCCTCGAAAACTAAAAATTACCGAAATAACCCCTAAACCTAAAAAATGACCGAAAGATCACTGAAACCTAAAAAATGATCAAAATACCCCAAAACCTAAAAATTACCAAAATACCCTCAAAACTTAAAAAATGACCGAAATATCCCCAAAACATAAAAAAATTACCGAAATACCCCCTGAAACCTAAAAATGACCAAAATACCCCCCCATAAACTTAAAATTACCAAAATACCCTCTAAACCTAAAAAATGTTTGAAATACCCCAAAAATCTTAAAATTACCAAAATACCCCCTAAACATATAAAATGACAAGAATACCCCCGAAACCTATAAAATAACCAAAATTCCCCCCCTTAATCTAAAAAATGACTGAAATACTCCTGAAACCTATAAAATTACTAAAATACCCCGAAACCTATAAAATGACGAAAATGCCCCTAAAACCTATAAGATGATAAAAATAGACCCAACCCTAAAAAATGATTGAAATAACCTCGAAACCTAAAAAATGACCAAAAGATCCCAAAACCTAAAAGATGACCGAAATATCCCCAAAGCTTAAAAAATAACCGAAATACCCCCAAAACCTAAAAAATGACCAAAGTACCCCTGAAACATAAAACATTACCCCTGAAACCTTGAAATTACCAAAATGCCTCTGAAACCTATAAAATTACTAAAATAGCCCCAAAATGTAAAAATTTTTGAAATACCCCTAAAACCTAAAAAAGAAAGACAAAAATGCCCTCGTAATCTAAAAAATGACTGAAATACCCTTAGAATCTAAAAAATGACCAAATAACCCCAAAACCTAAAAAATTACCAAAATTCTCTCAAAACCTACAAAATGACTGAAATATTCTTAGAACCTTTAATCTTTACAAAAATACCCTCGAAACATCCAAAATACCCCAAACCTTTATTTTGGTAATTTAAGAGGTTACAGATGTATTTTGGTCATCTTACAGGTTTAGGGGTATTTTAGTCACTTTAAAGGTTTCAAGGGTGTTTTGGTCCTTTTAGATATTTTCTGAGGGTATTTGGTTGTTTTAGAGGTTTAGGGCTATTTTGGTTGATTTATAGGTTTTGGGGTAGTTTTGGTAATTTTAGAGGTTTGGGGTTATTTTTTGTCATTTCAGAGGTTTTCGGCATATTTGGTCATTTTATAGGTTTAGGGCGTATTTTGGTCATTTTATAGGTTTGAGGGTATTTCAGACATTTTTTAGGTTTATGGTGTATTTTTACCATCATATAGGTTTTAGGGGCATCTTTATCATTTTATAAATTTCAGGGGTATTTTGGTCATTTTATAGGTTTTGGGGGTATTTTGGTAATTTCCAAGGTTTACAGGGTATTTCGGTTTATTTTTAGGTTTCAGGGGTATTTTGGTATTTTTTAAGTATTAGGGGTGTTTTAGTAAGTTTTTAGTTTTCAGGGATATTTTGGTCATTTTTTAGGTTTAGGGGTTATTTCAATCATTTTTAGGTTTCGAGGGTATTTTGGTAATTTTTAAGTTTCAAGGGTATTTCAGTTAGTTTTTAGATTTTTGAGGTATTTTTGTCATTTTTTAGGTTTAGGGGGGTATTTTTGGTAATTTTATGTTTCGGGGGGTATTTCAGTCAAATTTTACGTTTCGGGAGTATTTTGGTCATTTTTTAGTAATAGGAGGTATTTTGGTAATTTTTGGGTTTCAATAGCATTTTGGACATTTTTTAAGTTTCGTGGGTATTTAGTCATTTTTTAGGTTTCGGGAGTATTTTGGTCATTTTTTAGGTTTAGAGGGTATTTTGGTCATTTTAAGTGGTTTTTGAGCATATTTAGTGATTTTGGGGGTATTTTGGTCATTTTAGAGATTTCATGGGTATTTTGCTTATTTTAGAGAGTTTGAGATATTTTGGTCATTTTAGTGGTTTTTGAGCATAATTAGTTATTTTAGAGGTTTCATGGGTATTTTCCTTATTTTAGAGATTTTGAGGACATTTTGGTTTTTTTAGTGGTTTTTGAGCATATTTGGTGATTTTATAAAAATTGGGTTTGGATAGGGTATGGATATCCATGGGTAAACAAACTGGGTAACAATTGGGTATGAATACTAATTGGGTAAGATAATTGGGTATCCATGGATAAATTAATTGGGTTGGGTATACCCATACCCTACCCATGGCCATCCCTATTCACCAGCTTGTTTCCCGCTCGCCTCCTCTGGTGCCCTAGCCATGTACGGACATCCATCAACCTTATGACCGGCACGACCACAAGAAAAACACAAGGAGTTAAGCCCCTCATATTGGACTGTTTGATTAATGCCACCAATCTTTAGAAGCTTAATGAGAGGCTTGTCCAGACTGATTTGCACACAAATTCTGGCGAAACGCCCCCTAGTTTCAGCAGCTGTGCAGGGGTGGAGCCAGAAATTTTGGTTTGGGGGGGCCGAGTTATGATGCTAATATATTAGTTAAAACAAACTTCTACACACACACATATATATAAATTAATTTACTAAGAGAATTTATCATCATCTAAGTTTTAATGAGTATATAAAAGTCATGTATTTTTTCTATTAGACATGTACAAAAATTTATCATTTTCTACATAGTTTAATTTGTTAAACCTCATAAATTATATGATTTTAATATAATTTCTCTTTCTTTTAAAAGCACCATTAAAATAACTCAAAATTTGGAGGGGCCAACTTCAATTTTTACATGCTACATTTTTTAAAATGTAAATAATATACATACTATAAATTAATTTTTCAAAATTTGGGGGGGGCCAAGGCCCCCCGCCTTTGTACGTGGCTCCGCCACTCCAGCTGTGTGTGTGTCGACCCTTAGGACCGGCCCTAAGGCCTTGCCAATGTCCCCGAGAATAGATATGTCATAATATTCGATAGGTAATTCTGGTAAGCGAACCCAAACGGCGACAGTCGAAACATTTGCCATGGAGGGTCGGAAGTTTGCTTCCCAGTTCCTTATGGATAGATAGTGACCCCCCATAAACCAAGGGTCATCTTTCAACACCCTTCCATAATCACTTTGAAGAGAGAAGCGAATAAGAAAGAAATCTTTACTGAGGTCGACGCAGTCTGATCGGCCACTCGGTTTACACAGATTCGTAAGCCGAGTTGTAAGAAAATGATACCCCACTGTCTTGCCAAAAACCTTCACTATGAGAGCATTAGCCCATGGGGCTCGGATTCTGGCTTTCGTCTCGCCTGAGAGATTCACAGCTGCCACTCCAGCTGCAATGTCTGTACTTTCATCATCAGACTCAACTTCCGTCTCCATGTCGTTGCCAAAGTGAAAAGCTTGTTCATAGGCACCTGGTACTTCACCAATAAGCCTTTCCTTGTACGAGGTTCTCTCCCCATCTGTTGTAGGAGAGCCACGGTCAGACGAGAGACCCCTACAAATGGGTGTTCAATTGTTGTAATAATTGTTTTGTGAATAAAATGGTCTCATTTTGAAAAGTAGAACATGATTGTCAAGCCCATTGAGATCTCTGGTTAATTAAGCTACCAGTTTTAACTTTTAAGATATCAAATGCCTTAAATAAACAAGAAATCAGTGTATGACTTTTTGTCTGTGCCTGTGTGTAAAAGAAATGCGGATTGCATGATTGCATCTAAAAATATTGAAATAGGTGTTCAATTGTAATAATGGTTTTGTGAATAAAATGGTCTTAAAACTTTTAAGCTATCAAATACGCTTTAAATAAGCAAGGAATCAATGTGTGAGTATTTTTTTTTTGGTCTGTGTCTGTGAAAAGAAGGGTGAATTGCATCTAAAAACATTGAAATGGCTGTTCAATTGTGATAATTGTTTTGTGAATAGAATGATCTTAAAATTCTGTCAAAATTCCTTAAATAAACAAGGAATCAATGTGTGAGCTTTTGTTTGTGTCTGTGTAAAAGAAGTGTGAATTGCATCTAAAAATATTGAAATAGGTGTTCAATTGTAATAACTGTTTTGTGAATAAAATGGTCTTATATATTCTGAAAAAGTAAAACTTGATTTCAAGTACTGTCGTTCCTAAAAGGAACTGCGTTCGCTGTGAGTCGAACCCGTCTATTGCTTGGAAGGCAATTATCCTAACCGTTGGACTACACACGCTTTGTCAGAGGCTTTCAAGAAATTTATTTTATCTTTGGTCTTTTGGCTAGAGCCTAAATATTTTTAAATATTGTTCACCTGGACAATTATTAGAAATAGCTCTTGCTAGCTATCAGGGAGGCTCTCAGTAAATTGAAATCTCTAAGGGTCCGTTTGTTTCGGGTGAAAACGTTTTCAGGAAATGATTTTACGGAAAATGGTGTGTTTGGTTGTCACTGAAAATTTGGTCAAACTGAAAATAATTTTCGGTTGACCGAAAATAATGCCAAAAACGGGTGAAAACGTTTTCCGTTCTCATTTTACCTTCAATTTACTTCCGAAAAATGAGAGAGAGAGAGACAGAGACAGAGAGAGAGCGAGGAAGCAGAGAGAGCCACGAACCCAGAGCCTAACTCCGGCGACCCACGAAGACCCACGATCCACCGCCACTCGCCGTCGACCCACGACCCACCGCCACTCGACGTCGACCCACGACCCACCGATCTTCGACCCAAACCCAGACCTTCGACCGTCGATCGCACCCCACGATCGCACCCCACGACCCACGATCGCACCCCACCGAGATCGCATCACGCTCTTCGACGTCGCCTGCGAACCCCGAGCTCCAGTCCGTCGATCGCAGCACCGCGCCGATCACACCGCGCCGCTTGATCTGGCCGCTCCATCTCGCCTCCGCTCGATCTTGTCATTTCCCATGACCGATCTCATCGCCCATGACCGATCTCTCCCTTTCCATCCATTTCTGATCACTCTCTCGTCCTCGCTCTCTCATCAGTTTGACCGAATGTGGATTTGATCGAATGGAGTTGTTGTGATTTTTGTTTTTTGAAGTTTATACGTTGAAATTTCTATTATAAAATTTGTTTGGGTACTGAGAAAATAGCAAAGAAAATGTGAGAAAGTGTAGGAAAATAGCATTTTCAGTATACAACCAAACACATGAAAATATTTTCTAGAAAATTTTTCATAATGCAGCCAAACACTCAGAAAATATTTTCCTTTCCCGAAAATACCATTTCCGGAAAATATCTATTTTCCGGAAAATATTTTACGGCAAACAAACACAGCCTAAGAGTTGATGGGATCATTATCTTAACGACTAGTCTCCTTGGCAGCAACCAAATCTAGGTCCAGCTGGGATAGAGAACTGAATTTGAAAAAATAAAAAAATTCCCCATTTAAATAGTAATCAAAGTCTATCGGTTTGGCAAAAAAGAAGACACGTTAATGCGTTTTTTTATGAGCATTATTATTAGTAATGCTAAAAAATTATATTACTATTTTTAGCACTATCTATGGACGGAGCCATGGTTGGACTTGGGGGGCAATCCCCCCCACCCCCCATTTTTTTTTTTCAAAATTTTATTGTATATATGGGTACTAATTTTAACAATTTTGTTTTAAAAAATTACACTTTTGCTCCTTTAAAAATATCATTGATTCTTTTAAGAGTATTGTTATAGTTATAAATTTTTCTACAACATTTTTACAAACGGTTAAGGTAGCAAATTCTTATTGGTTTGCATTTGGGCTTACCACTTACATTATCAGCAATTTGTAAAAAAGTTTGTAGTTCAAACATTTTCCACATTTTTAAGACCATTAAAAAATATTTATAAGTCTAAAATCTAAAAAATAAACATACAAGTACAACAACAAAAATTATCAATAGTAAAACTTAAAAAAAAAAAAAAAAAATTAAGCATAGTCAACCGATTTTACTTAAAACAAACAATCTAACTCTTTAAAAAAAAAAAATTAACAACTAGCAAATAATTGACTAAGTAGCAACAAAATCGAGAGCAGAAATCATTGCACACAACTAACAGCAAAGCTGCCCGCCTAATTCTAAGTTCTGGCTCCGTCCCTGGCACTACCAACTACAAAATTGAGGTTGCATCGGTACAGTTAAAGTAAAAAAATTTCGCTTCTCAGCTACAACAAATTGCCAAAAATGGCTGTGCAGGCTCAAAGGTAAATAAAAAAAATTAAAGTTACGTTCACGCTAGTAAGAGCATTTGCAACAGTGGAGCTAAATAACTATATTGCTATTTTAGCTCCACCAAAACACCAAAAAGAGCATGCAGCAGTGGAGCAATACTTATAATTTTTAGCTCAATTGCTACAATGCACATCTATCTATAGATGTGCACCGTAGCTGAGAGCTAAACAAAAAAAAACAATTTTTTACTCCTCAACTGGATTAAAATATTATTATTTTTCTTTCTTTTAATCTGCTCCGAATTGCAAATGAGTCCGGCTTCCCTTCTTTCTTCCTCCACTTTCCTTATCTTCTCTCTTCTTCCTCCACCGCCAGCCCGATCTCACAGCCCAGCCGCCAGCCCAGCTTCGACCCATCACTAGGGCCTACCCATCTCGCCGATCTCCCCACCCATTCTGCCAACAAACCCATCTCGCCAATCAGACCCACTTCTCTTCTGCCGATCAGACCCATCCGCCAATCAGATCAAGCCAACCTAAGCCCCAAGCCACCAATCCACACCTCCGACCCACGCCTCTGCCTAGTCCTCCATCTCAACGCTCACCCAACGCCGACAAGCCTGGGTTTCTTTGGATTTCGTGGGTTTCATTCGTCGATCCAAGCTCTAGGTTTCATTATTGAAGCCGTCGCTGCCTTCCTCCGCCCATTGCTTTGGTTTTCCGTAGATCCAAGCTTTGGGTTTTTGTTTTTTTTTTTTCGTTTTTTTTGTTTTTTGTTTTTTGTTTTTTGTTTTTTGCATTGCGTGAATTTAATTGCCGTGGTGTGGGTGTTGCCTGGTGGGTCAGGTGGATGTGGGCTTGGTTGATTTTTTTTTTTTCTTTGTCGTGGGCTGTGGTGGTGGTGGTGGTGGTTGTGATTGATGTTTATTGTAGAGTATATATTATTTTATTGTTGTGGAAATATTATTTTATTGTAGTATTTATATTATTTTATTGGGTTAAAAGCTAAAATAGATCCACTGCTGTAGCATATGTGTAGGTAAAATAGATAAAGTGACTTTTTGTGTAGCTAAATAACTAAAATTTTAGATTCACTGTTGTGAATGCTCTAAAAATGTTTTAATATTTTCTTTTCTTTTCTCTTTTCTTCGTTCTCCACCCCTCTGTGTCTCTCAAGCTTCCTCTGCTATCTCATTTTTCCTCCTCTCTTCTTCTCAAAATTTTTTCTTTTTCTTTTTCTTCTCAAATTTTTTCTCTCTTTCTTCTCAAAATTTTCTATGATGTGTGAGGGTCTCTTCTTTTTCCATGTGGTTGTGGGTGTGGTGAGTCATGCCATGGGTGTGGATGTGGTGGGTCATGTCGTGGCTGTGGGTGATCAAGTTCGTGGGTGGGTCATGCCGTGGGGTTTGTGTGTTTTTTGGTTGATTTGGGATTGCTGGATTTGTGTTGCGAGTTTGGGTTTGGGTCATGGTATTCGGTTGCTGGGTTTGTGTTTGTGTTTGTGGTGGCGCCGCCGTGAGTGCTTGAATATAGCGAAGAATAGATAAAAAAATAATATATAAATAAATTGTTTATTGTAGTGGATATATTATTTTATTGTGTTATTTATATTATTTTATTATATTGAAAGTTAAAATATAACCATTAATGTTGAATTTTTATTAAAGTGGGAAGATAAAATAGATAAAGTAACTTTTTGTGGTGTTAAATAACTAAATTTATGGCTCTACCGTTGTAGATGCTCTAAAGTTGATAATTAAACTTTTGAATCATATTTTGCAATTTTTTTTTTCTTAATGACTTTATTCATGGATGTAAGGAAGTTGAATCCCAACTCCATGACCCAAAATTTTGAGCTTGCAGTAGTGCATACTGGAAGAAGCTTTTTTATTTATTTATTTATCTTCTATTGTTGTTTGGTGTGCTAAAATAACAGTTTCGGTGTTTTAACACACTCAATGCTAATGCTATTATAAATTCTTGTATCGCTAAAGGTTTGTTAGTCTCAATTGATAGTGTACTACACAAGGAAGTCAATTCCGTACCGTACCAGTTGGTACGGCCGGTATATACCGTACTGACTAGTGCACCAGTACAAATACCTCCCTTGTTTTGTACCAGAAAAAATACCGGCCATATCGGCCTCGTACCGGCTGTACTGGCAAAATCCGACTATTTCGGCTGGTTAGTGGATACTGGACCGGTACCTTTTCTCACGCCACACTAAACTTCTGTCTCTCTTTGCCTCCTCTTTATCACACCGGTGATGACGAATTACCGTGGTGGTGAGGAGAGGCGTCGGTGATTCATGCATTGGAAATCGGTTTGAAGTGAAGAAAAAAAATAGACTGGACTGATGCTAAAATAGTTAGACTGGTGTGAATCTCAGGTGATTCATGCACTGGAAATCGGTTTGAGGTGAAGAAAAAAATAGACTGGACTGATGCTAAAAGAGTTAGACACCATGTCCATGTGATGCTCTGTGTGAGAGAGAGAGAGAGAGAGAGAGAGAGAAATAGATCTGTAACTAATGGGGAAGAAATTAAATAAAAAGTGAAGAGTGATGACAAAATTAATTTGAAAGAGGAAGAGGTAATGTGTGGTTGTAAAGAGATAGCGTGTGAAGTGTGTTGGAACTTGAAAATAAGAATGAAAGGTTGGCAGGCAACTAGCTTCAGGCGTGCCTGCCAACCTATGGATGTAGTTCTTTTTGGAAGATGTGGAGCATTAGACTATGGATAATGGATTTAGTTCTTTTTGGTAATAGCAAAGTTGATATTTAATGTAAAAAAAAAAAAAAGGCTTCAGGCGTGCAACAATAGGAAAAAATAAATGAAAGAATAAAGTAAATGTGGGACAAGGAAAGAGAAAACTAGAATAAGAAAAGTGCTAGACTTTTTTCTCTCTTTTCTACACGTACTCAATATCTAGAATGGTAATGTGGCTCTAAATGTTAGCTTGGTAGACATGATTCTTGTTGTATTGAAAATATCATTCTTTTTTTTCTTTTTTTCTTTTTTTTTTTTTTAAATTTTGTGTGTGTATAATATATATATATATATATAAATAATATAATATAAAATAGCAGTAAACCCGAAACCGTACACCGGTATTGACTGGTATCCAAAATATATCGTACCGATCAATAGATAAAGTTAAAATAAAACCATTAAAGTTGAAAGTTAAAATAAAACCATTAATGTTGAATTTTTTGTAAAGTGGGAAGATAAAATAAATAAAGTAACTTTTTGTTGTGTTAAATAACTAAATTTATGGCTCTACCGTTGTGGATGCTCTAAAGTTGATAATTAAACTTTTGAATCATATTTTGCAATTTTTTTTTTCTTAATGACTTTATTCATGGATGTAAGGAAGTTTGAATCCCAACTCCATGACCCAAAATTTTGAGCTTGCAGTAGTTCATATTGGATGAAGCTTTTTTATTTATTTATTTATCTTTTATTGTTGTTTGGTGTGCTAAAATAACAGTTTTGGTGTTTTAACACACTCAATGCCAATGCTATTATAAATTCTTGTATCGCTACAGGTTTGATAGTATGTGTTTGGATAACATTGAATGTTGCGTTTGCATTTTTCTATTTCACGTTTCGAATTTTTTTTTTCAGCGCATGAACAGTAAAATCACTGTGCAGGAGACAATTATCACTGTTCACGCACTGTAGTGCACTGTTCACACAATGTAGCAGCATTGTTCATGCATTAAAAAATATTAAAAATGGGTCCCACGGTACTATTTACACATTTAAAAATTATTTTGCTACAGTATTTTCAGTTTTCAGTTTTAGCAACAATAAGTTGTATCCAAACGGACCCTTAGTCTCAATTGATAGTTTACTACAGGAGGACTAAAGCCTACAGCCTAATGCCACTTAAATGTCTTTTCTTGGTAGTGGCATTTGTACTGTTATTCATTGCTCAGCGACAAAGAAATTTTACATTCCATAAAAGGAGGACCTTTTTTTACAGAATCTTAGGAGAAGAATAAAGTTATGCTTAGTCCAAAACATAAAAGCAAAGAAAAGCATACGTTGGATATTTTTTAGGTACTAGAAGGAAATTAAAGCAAAAGAAAAACCTCATGCTCATTTTTTGTAATAAATATGGCAAATTTCAGCACAAATATTTGTTGTGGTCTGCCGATATAGTCTAAGCTCTCTGCTAACAAACCCATATAACTAGAGACAGACCAAGATGGAGACATTAAGCTTGAAACTTCTTATAGACAACAACTCTAGTAAGGTAGTGTTTGCAGAGGCCAGAAAGGAATTTGTGGACTTCCTCTTTGGATACCTACAAATACCTCTTGGTTCCATAATGGGACTTATTTCGAAACATGACCTGGTTGGGTTAGGGTCTTTGAGTAGAGTCTATGAGAGTATTGAAAACCTTGACCCCAACTTTCTTCAATCAAAGGCAAGCAAGGACTCTCTCTTGAGGCCTAAACCAACCTTCTCATCAAACACTCATACCCCTCTATTGTTGCTGAACTTTGTACCACCAACACCAAGCACACCAACCAAAGCACCAAGTCCTGCATTTGGGGGGTCATCTGTGTTTGGAGCCGCACCAGCAAGTCCTTCATTTGTTTTTGCTCCTAGTACTGAGGAGAAGGAGACAGGGTATGTTAGAGATGTGGTGACATATATGGTGATGGATGATCTGACGGTGAAACCAATGTCAACCATTTCTAGCGTTACCCTTCTCACTAATTTATATGTCAAAGATGTCAGATCCCTGAGGGAGAAGATGGTTAATTTTGACAAAAAGAAGGTTATATTCATAGATTTTCTGTTTTCTTACTCAAAATGGTATTTGTTAAATATTAGTTGTTTGAATTTGGGTTTCTGCTGTTATTTGATTTAATTGATTTGAGTTGTGTATTGTCTTTAGGGTTTGGAGCTGATAGGGGCTTCATTCAACTCTACCACAGTCCTTACAGATATTTTCATTGGGAGCAAGGTACATTGAGGACTTTTTTTCCCCTTTCTGGATAAATGAGTAAAATTTTATTGAAAAGAAACATACAACCCAATAATTTTTTTAGAAAAATCATAACAAGCAACTAAATTACAAGTTGCAGAGACAAGCTACAACCTCATGAACAAGTAGCAACTATACAACCACTATAATCCAAAGTAATCCACACAAGGTAGAAAAGTATATAAACACTTGCCACTTTGAGGGGGAAAAGGGAGTAGAAAGGCGGGGAGGAGAAAAAAAAAGTTTTCAAGTTGTTTGGTTGGAGAAGAAATTTGGAGAGATTTTGATAGAGCTCAATTAAGTATTTTATCTCTGAGCCCACCAAAATTTTATCTCTCTAATTTGAAGAGATTTAAGAAAAGAAAATGAGAAGAAGATGGGTAAATGAGAAAACACGAAATTTTGCCCCTCCCTCTCGAGTGTATCTATGCATTAAGTTACTTCTTTCTTCTTTTTGTACTTATCTTTTTAAACCTCTTTGAGTTATGTTTATGTTTTTTTTTTTTTCAAAGTATTTTCTTTTTAATCAAGTTGCTTTTGCTTTTTGTTTTTTCCTTTTTTAATCAACAGTGGGGTTCTTTTACAACAAATGTTAGCTTTCATCTCTCTCTATATATTTTTTTAGAAGGCACCTCTTAACAATGAAGCATCTTTACATTAAAAAAAAAAAATCCTAAGTTTTCTATTTAGTCTTGATGGCATTATGTGGGAGGATAAACAATCCAATTAATCAAGTACACTTTATTGAACTACCAAAGCCACATACTGTACGATAGTAAAATATTTTGTTCTTTTAGCAAACTCAAACAACCTTCAATAAGGCATTTTAAACTTCTATTTAAATGGAAGTAATATCAACACCAAGACACACCACTAGCTTTATTGAACTACCAAAGCCAATTATAACATGAAAGCTTTCTCCAATTATACATCTTGCTTTTCAAAACTGAAGGGGGAAGAAATGTAATTATGGGTTATTAAGTAATATGAAATGGCAAATCTTTGGCAATGGCTTGCTAGCCTGTTGAAACCCCACCACCATTTGTGGTGTTCAAATATGGGAAGACAAATCTTCAGTTCTGTATATATACATGTACACACACACATATATATATATACAGAATTGAAGATTTGTCTTCCCATATTTGAACACCACAAATGGTGGTGGGGTTAGTGCGAATAGGTAGAAGTGCTAGGCTATGTAGGTTATTAATTATATGCTTATAGTGGGTTTTGATTAAAGCTATTCCATTTGTGTTTCTTGATTCATCTTAATAAAAGAGTGGATTTGCCTTGTTTCTACTGTAAAATGTTCCAACTGCTGTTTTGGTTTCTTTTTCCTTCTTCAATTAAATTTTAGTAGTTAAAACCTATGTAGTAACAACTTCCAAAAACCCAAAAGTGGCCTAATTTTGGTACATGAAAACACGTCACCCAATTTTGGTACGTGAAAGCATAATAATTAGTCTTCATATCTAATCTAGCTACAAGCTTGTGCTTCTGCCAAAGCCTTGTTGCCCTTGTACATTCCTAGACATAAAGTTTAATATTTCCTTCTTTCTTAAGCTTTACCTAGCTTCAAAAATTTCAGCCCTCTCAGTCATTTCTACACATTTGGGATCCCGTTGATGGCTTCTTCAACTCTAGCATTGCTTACGCCCCCGCCATAGCAATCGAAACCTATGCTAATTTGCCCAACTTGCGAATTGATTGGAAGGAGACCCCAGAGGCTCATGTCTTCAAGGCGGACCTTCCGGGACTCGTAAAGAAGGAGGTGAAAGTTGAGGTTAAAGAAGGCAAAATTCTTCAAATTAGCGGAGAAAGGAGCAAAGAGCAAGAGGAGAAGAAAGATAAGTGGTACCGTGTTGAAAGAAGCAATGGAAAGTTCCTTCGTCAATTCAGGTTACCGGAAAATGCAGGAACTGATCAGGTTAAGGCTAGTATGGAGAATGGAGTTCTCACTGTGTTTGTTCCTATAGAGGAGGTTGTGAAGAAACCAGAGGTCAAGACCATTGAGATCTCTGGCTGAGAAAGATGTCCGCCAAGCTTGAAGCTTTTGTTTGTGTGTGTGTGTTCATAAATGTTTGAAAGATGTTTCATCATATCTCTAATAATTTGCATTCAACCCAATAATGAAAGGTAAGGCTTCCTTATTTGTTGCAAGGTATTGGATTTGGTGTATATACCATTTGAGTAATGTTACAAATATTGCAAATTAACTATAGTATATGGATCTTACAAATTTGATACATCAACTTAAAAGAAAAAAAAAAATTCTCAAAAAAAAAAAAAAAAAAAAACTTAAAAGAAAAAAAGTATTTGAGAAGTATTTTATGTTGTTCATACTAATCACATGTTAGAAAATATAGAGATAAAAAACAAGTTTTGGTTTAACAAAACAAACCCTAAAAAAATTAGCAATGACAAAAATAAATAGATAGAGTTAGAAAGATCTCATAGACTATAGAATCTCGCAAAATGCGTTGTCCTTTAAAGGTTGATTCGTGCCACCTAGAGTATAACTTAGTGTGAACGACTCTCTTAGCCGAACAATCCCCCAATATTAGACTATAGTGATTTCTTCAAGTTGATCACACACTCAAACAAGAAGAATTAGGAACAACCTTAATTGCCTTTCCTTAAAACTAAAAACTTAGAAGTTGAAATTTTGTGGAGATGAGCAGAAAATTTAGAGTTGAACAGAGAAGGGAGAGTGGCGGCAGCAAGGCTAGGAAAAACTGAAGAGAAAAGAAGTGAAAACAGGGTTTTATATATGCCAACTAAGGAAAACAAGTGGGCTAGCTAAATGGACTAGGCCTCTAATGGTTATTGTGCAGATTTGATGCCCAATGGGTTGATCATTAAATGCCCAACGGGTTGCTCAGATACTCACCAACGGATATATTAAATCAAATTTGGGCTAAAAGAAAGAAAGGGAAAAAGTGGGGCCCAAGAAAGATATAACAAATCCAAGCTCAAGCCCAAGCCAACACCTAGCCTATTGTATTCCAACTTACCACTTAAGATATGCAAAGCCTTATAAACTTATAACAATATTTATTCCTAACCAATGTGAGACACAAAGTAAAGGTTAAGTGTTTGAAACACACATACTCCAACAATTCCCCACATGTTACAAACACTAAACTGGGAAAGGCAATAAACCCAAGAAGGCATGCATTAATATGGTACCATAAGGTTTTAACCATACTTAGGATAAATAAGAGGAACTACTAGACAATGGTAGAGTTAGACTCTTTTAACCAAGCTATTAGATAACCAAACTTACCACTCACATATCTTTCTTTACCAAGGTTGTTCCATAAGCGGGTTGGCGCCTTATCAAATTTTTCATGCTGTTGTTTAGGTGCTTGTTTTCAATCATATAAAGATTTAACCAACTTACAAACTTTATGTTCTTTTCTAAGAACTACATAACCCTCGGGTTGCTCCATATAAATCTCTTCTTCTAAATCACCATTTAGAAAAGCAGTTTTAACATCCATTTGATGTACAACAAGTTTGTAAATAGAAGCAATGACAAATAAAATTCTAATAGATGCAATTCTAGTAACCAGAGAATAAGTATCAAAATAATCCACATTATGTTTTTACTTATAGCCCTTGGCTACTAAGCGAGCTTTAAACTTATCAATTGTACCATCTGGTTTTAATTTCCTTTTAAACACCCATTTGCAACCAATAGGTTTAACATTGGGTGGAAGCTCAACTAATTCCTAAGTATGATTAGGCATAATAGATTCTAATTCATTATTAATTGCTTCCAACCAAAAAGGAGCATCTATAGATTTAATTGCATCATTGCATCATAGTAACTTACAGGTTCATCTTCAACAACATAGGCAAAGAAATCGTTACCATAATCTTTTTCCTTCCTAGCTCGCTTGCTTCTTCTTATTCTTGCACATCATCAACAAAGTCATTAGAAATTTCAATAGAATCATGCAATTCTTTTTTCTTATTTTTCAAAGGAAACACATGCTCAAAGAATATGGCATTTTCGAATTCAATAATAGTGTATGAGTCTAATATATCACTTTTGATGACAAGAAATCTATAGCATGAACTATTACAAGCATAGCCAATAAACACTCAATCACATGTTCTACAACCAAGCTTTCTCCTTTTAGGCTCGGGTAGCATGACCTTAGCCAAGCACCCCCACACTTTGAGATATTTCAAATTAGGTTTACGCCCTTCCCAATGTTCATAAGGAGTTTTACCGGTTTTATTATGAGGTACCTTATTTTGAATATGGCTAGCCGAAAGAATGGCCTTCCCCCAAATGTTGGAAGATAGCCCAGAACTAACAAGCATGTCATTCATCATCTCTTTAAGAGTTCTATTTTTCCTTTCGGCTATTCTATTAGATTCCGATGAACAAGGTGGTGTTACCTCATGTATTATGTCATTTTGTTCACAAAATTCCTTAAAAGGATTAGAGTCATATTCACCACCTCTATTGGTTCTAAGTCTTTTAATCATTTTATTCTTTTGGTTCTCAACTTCACTTTTATACTTTATAAACATCTTCAAAGCTTCATTCTTGGTTCTTAGTAAATAAAGTTTAGTGAATCTAGAGTGGTCATCAAAAAAGATCACATAAAATCTTTTATCACCTCTAGTCATGGTGTGTTTTAAATAACCCAAGCCACTATGTACCAAACCAAGAAGCTCGGTTTCTCTTGTTATAGATTTACAAGGTTTCTTGGTGATTTTAGTTTCAGCTCATATTTCACATTTGTCCATATTAGCTTCACATAGTGAGTTAATAATTCCACATTCTTTCATTTTCTTTATATAGCCAAGATTAACATGTCCAAGTCTACCATGCCAAACATCAATGGAATCAACTAAGTAAGCACAAGAAGATGAACAATTTTCATTAATAACTTGATCAACATTAAGTACAAAAAGACCTTCATAATCATAGTCTTTGAAAGCTCGATAATGTGTTGAAAACACAAGAGCTGTTTAGACCCCTCAATTAAAATTACGGCTCGATAGATTTTACACTAACTTACTACAAAGTGCGGAATAGTGTAAATGCGAGCAGATGAACAAGTAAGCTACTCTAATCCATAAACTAAGCAACACAGCAGTATAATGGAATAAACAAGAGTAGGGAAGAAGGATGCAAACACAGAAAACACCGAGACGTGTTCTCGAAGAGGAAACCGAAGAACTCGGCGAAAAACCTCTCTGCCGGCCTCCAAGCGGAAATCGATCCACAAGACAATTAGTTGGGATACATGGGTTAGCAAAAGACCCTCCAAGCCTAATCTACCCGATGCACCTAAGCCCTCCAAACTCCTACTCCAACAAGGCTTCTCGGAACCGTGTCTTGTCTAGCTCTCCGGATCCCGCAACAAGCTCCATGTTGCATCTACCATTCCAGGCTTCTTCCAATGCTTCCCAGCAGCACCAAAACATCTCACAGCACTCTCAAAGGATGTGGTAAGTGTTTGGGCTATCAACCTCTCAATGGTATGGAAATGGAGAGGGAAGGGTTGAGGAGATACCACAAGCAAGTGTATAGAGAAATGTGGGGATGACAATCTCTAATTCCCAATGTATTTGGCTAGGGTTTTCTCTCTGAAGTATTCCTCAACATTTGTGGGTAATGAGGGTTTATATAGGATAGGTGCAAAATGTGTGAGTCAGTTAGTACAGGCTGGCAGAACAGCTTGTCTCGCGGGTGTCTCGCTAGAAGGCCTTACCCGCGAGATACTCGCGAGAGACAGCTGTCTCCACCTAGCCTGACTCTTCGCATTCCAGCCGAAAATATCATCAGTGAGTTGCACAATGCCGAAAATATCACCAGTGAATTGCACAATACTTGTACGCTTGAAACGACACCTGCATAACAAAAAGGAGAAGACCTAACAAAGAGCACCAGTGTGGTGTCGGCCAAATACCCTCCGAAGGTCAAGTTAGAACTTCTTTCAACTCTAGAGTGCTAGAGAGGGGTTAATTATGCGTACCTCGATTTATGAAGGTATTGTGACTTTTATAGTAGTACCGAGTTGACCTTTCTACCTTGAAGTAGAAGTCTTTTCCTTATTGGAATCCTTATGAGCGTAGATTGCGGAATACTTTCCTTATAGAACTCTAACATTGAACGTGGAATACAAGTCATCTTTTTAACCATAGTTTAGATAGAACCGTCAGCCTTGGGCCCGTCAGCCTTCTTCATGCCCTTCAGTCATGAAGGGTCGTCAGCCTTCTTCATGCCCTTCAGCAGGAGTTATAAGCTCTGAGCCGATGAATTAATCATGGGGCGCCTCGTGGCATATTTTGATGTCATATTAGAGTGGAGATCACAGATAATAGATCAGAGTTTGCAGAGAGAAAAATTATGTTTTGTTCAAATGAATGTCTTAATTGATATAATCTCGTTTAAGGAAATTGCATCAAGAACATGGCTCTAATATTATTGTTGGTCCCTTATGCAGATGACAATCACTTTAGGATGGTGATCACAGACTACAGGCCAGGAGAGTCTGCAGAGAGAAAAATTATATATTGTCTAAACGAATGTCATGAGTTATTTATTGGCAAGCATATACCCATTGGGAAGAGACATATCTGTTATAAACATGTATTCTTATTTCAAGAGTTATACCTTATCTAAATACCATTTCAACCTTATCCTAATACCATTTCATTATTAATTCATCTTTTAAAGTTTATTACATATTTCCTATGAAATGGTTTGTCATTTTTTAGATACATCCAAAAAAGAAAAAAAAGGTGACAATTGAAGTGAGCATACTTAGGGCTATGCAAAAAAACTGCACGACTGGTCAATCCGTTTGCGACCCAAATTCAATTCATGCGAATCCGCTAAGTGAGGCAGGTTAGATTGGGTGGATTAGATAGATAGTTTAGAATATTGAATTGAGTAGCAGGTTGAGATATTTCTAACCTGCCAAATCCGATCTGGATCTTAGTTTGTTGTTAAATTTTACAAATAAGAATCATTTAGATATCCAACAGGTTAAATCGTTTGTCAACAATTTCATCATCTTTCTCCATTGCAATTGAAAATAGCTTCTCACCGTTCTCAGGTTTTTAGAGGTCTAGAACTAGAAAAGCGTAGACAAAAGAATACTTTAAGAAACGACACGCTTTCAAGCATTATTCGGCAAGTTATTGTGCAACCGACAATCAATTTGGCAAACCATAGAATTGGACTAGCCATAAATGGTATACTTGGCTTTTAATTATATGTCTTTGTTGGTTATCTATAAATATATAATTATATATGCACACGTTTTTCTCAAAATTTTTAATGAAAGTGGTTCTTTTTTATTATGTAGATAATATTTTTATTAAAAATGCCAAGGGGGAACACAAGGAGTATACAAGAAAGGATTGTCATCCCCCTCAAAAATTAAACAAAAGAAAGGATTGTCATACAATGTATGTGGAAGGTTTTTTTTTTTTTTTTTAAATAAAAAGTAGGGGAAATCAACCCAAATTTTCTATTATGAAGTGACTAATTAAAGTCACAAGACTCATGACAGGGATTATTCTTCTTAATTTGTCATATTTCAAATTCATATTGAGTTTGTGTATGTTTCTTTCTCAAAAAAAAAAAAAAAAGTTTGTGTATGTTTCCATAAAAAAGAGTACAACATGAATATCATATGGTTTAGAAAAATTACAAATAAACTAAAATTATTAATTTTTGTATTGATTATGTGGCTGACATTTGACAAACACCCTTCTACACCATAAAATTTTCATAGAGACCCATTAGCAGATCCTACAATTCAATTATCAGGTCCAAGCTAATTCAACACCTGGGCTGCTTCTAAGATATCAGAATTTAATTCAAGTTTTCATTACACGACTTAAAGGCTTTCATTCTCAGGTCCAATTTTCTATCGGGTTGGGCCACAAATTTCAAGATTTTTCGGTATTTTCAGGTGCACTATGGAAAACCCTGGAAATATTTTGGTTCGGCCCGTCCGGGTTAATCGTTTAGGATCATTTAAAATCTTAAGTGTTTAAGCATTCGCAGTAGTGGATGTATAATTTTAGCTATTTAGCGACACCAAAACTTACTTTATCTATTTTACCTATACACATACTGCAGCAGTGAATTTATTTTAACTTTCAACACAATAAAATAATATAAATATTACAATAAAATAATATAACCACTACAATAAAATAATATATCTCACTACAAAAAAAAAAATCCACATCACCATCCACAACCACCTCTACCATCAACCACAGCCACAGCCATAGCCACAACCACACATACCCAGTAAGGTAGCAACCACCACCACCACACACCCCAGCAAGGCAGCAACCACCACCACCCCACCATCACACACACACACACACACACACCCCACCAAGGCAGAAACCACCAACAAAACAGGGGAAAAAAAAAAAACCCACCGATCACCAACAAACACCAAACCAAGCACAACCCCGATTGGAGAAACCACCAACAAATACCGATTATAGAAACCACCAATTGCTGAAACCACTGATTGTAGAAACCACCAACAAACCAGCAATCCACAGCCCATCCCATGCCCACCAAACACCAAAACCACTCATCGACGACTGGGACAGCGTGGGCTGAGGCGATTGGTGGTTGGGACAGCGTGGGCTGAGGCGATCGGCGGTTGGGACGGCGTGGGCTGAGGAGATTGCCGGCTGAGACAGTGTGGACTGAGGCGACCGCCGGCTGAGACGGCGTGGACTGAGGCGATCGACGGCTAAGACAGCGTGGGCTGAGGTGGCGGTAAATTGAGAGGTGAGAGCTTGAGAGAACAGATGAGAGCTTGAGAGTGAGAGAGAGAGAGCACGGTGAGAGCTTGAGTAAAAGAAATGAAAAAAATAAAGCATGTAGTATTATTTTAATCTGAGAGTTGAATAAATTTTTTTTTTTTTTAGATGTCTGCTACAGTGCACATTTATAGATAGATGTGCACTGTAGCAATTCATCTAAAAATTATAACCATGCCTCCACTGCTGCATGATTGTTTTTGGTATTTTGGTGGAGCTAAAATAGCATTATAGCTACTTAGCTCCATTGCTGCGAATGCTCTGTGCAAGTAGTCATATCTATTATATTAAAGTCAAAGTAGAATTAAAATCTAAATTAGTTTTTAATTATTTCTTAATTTTGCTCCATGTGTCTAATTTAATTTCTTAATTTTCTTGCCAAGTGACATATTCATAATATTTAGTTCTAAAGTCGAGATGATCAACTCACTCACGTACGTAAGATCACCTTAATCGTCACTGTTGATTAATGTTTCCACACATAAGCACAAATTATGACCAAGTAATATATTAAAGAAGAAGCTCAATCTATATAACACATGTAGTGTTATATTTTTAAAAAACAATTAAATTTAATGCACCTATGTATTTGAATTTAATTAAATAACCTAATATACTGCACTTAAATATGCTTAACATTATATTGATAGACCTAATGATATCATAGAAGAAAAAAGGATTCCTACGCAATTCGTTAGAATAAACAAATGAAAAACATCTCACATTCTTTAAAATATTATCAAATTTCTAATCAATTCTAACATTGACATACTTAGATTTCCATGTACTTAGGTTTCCCAACATCACATTGTCAGATTATCAAAAAAACAAAAAAAAACAAAAATCACATTATCATGATTATACATGTTTGGAGCATATTAAATTTCACTAACTAAATATTCTGTTAGTTATGGAAACTCATGCATTTCTATAAATAAGTTTGTTTATTGATATAATTTTTGTCACAATTTTAATATTGTTGGTTAAGAATGGTAGAGAAAAAAAAAATTGGGAATCCATTTGAAAGTTATTATCTATCAATCACAATTAATCATTTCAACAATTTATGAGAGAAGTAAAAACTAATTCACAAACTCTGTTAAAACTGTGATTTTAAATTACAATTTATGTGCAGTTTGAATATGTATAACAAAGTGTAAGTAACGAACGCCACCCATATGAGAAATAGGGTGGTCTTAAAAAAAAAAAACTAATAAATAAATGATCAAATGCTAATAAATGAAAGATGATGCAGAATTGCAGATGAAGGTGGGAGAACGTTATAGAAAAAGCAGACTATTCAATTAGAATATTCAATAATATAATAATATACTTTAGAATTCAATAATAACTTGCTACAGAATAGCCATGAAGGTGCCAGAATCCACTTTCCCTATTGGTCTTTAGTCTCCTATTGGCCTTTCTAGCCTTTTCTTATCACAACGCAGAACCCTCTACCCATATCTATATAATAGGGAGATCATAAACTCTCAAACCCATCGTGGAAAAGACCAAACTCTAAAAGCTCTCATTTGTTTCTCTTTCAAGCGCACTCTGTGTTTGAGTTATTGTTTACAAAGTTTTCCAACCAACATGTCTCTCGTTCCTAGCATCTTTGAAGGCCGACGAACCAACGTGTTCGACCCATTTTCCCTCGACATATGGGACCCTTTTGATGGGCTTTTAACCTCGGGGCGTGAAACCTCTTCGTTTGTCAACACGCGGATTGACTGGAAGGAGACCCCAGAGGCTCATGTTTTCAAAGCTGACCTGCCGGGGCTGAAGAAAGAGGAGGTGAAGGTTGAGGTGGAGGAAGGTAGACTTCTTCAGATTAGTGGGGAGAGGCGCAAAGAGCAAGAGGAGAAGAATGAGAAGTGGCACCGTGTTGAGAGGAGCAGTGGCAAGTTCCTGAAGAGGTTTAGGTTGCCTCAAAATGCAAAGATGGATGAGGTTAAGGCTAGCATGGAGAATGGGGTGCTCACTGTGACTGTGCCTAAGGTGGAGGAAAAGAAGCCTGAGGTCAAGCCTATTGAGATTTCTGGTTAATTAAGCGACCAGTTTTTTAACTTTAAGAGCTACCAAATGCTTAATGCCGCAAATAAACAAGGAATTATGATGTGTGTTTTTGTTTATGTCTTTGGTGTGTAAGAGCAGTGTGAATTGCTTGTAAAACAATTGAAATGGGTGTTCAATTGTTGTAATAATTGTTTTGTGAATAAAATGGTCTCATTTTGAAAAGTAGAACATGATTGTCAAGCCCATTGAGATCTCTGGTTAATTAAGCTACCAGTTTTAACTTTTAAGATATCAAATGCCTTAAATAAACAAGAAATCAGTGTATGACTTTTTGTCTATGCCTGTGTGTAAAAGAAGTGCGGATTGCATCTAAAAATATTGAAATAGGTGTTCAATTGTTATAATGGTTTTGTGAATAATATGGGGATTTTTTTATAAAATAACTATAAAATCCAAACAATATTATTAGTTAGGCAACGTTTCAAACATATTACATTTCTAACAATTCGACTTCAGAGAAGTCGATTTTACTGTTCATATTGTTTATTTTTGTGCCACGTAGATAAAGAAATCGATTTCATTATACTCATTTTTTATACACAGAAATCGACTTCATTGAAGACGACTTCACTGAAGTCGATTTCTCCAAAAACCCACCAACTCCTCCACTGAGAGAACCCAGCGACAGAAGAACCCATGCAACAGAAGAACCCATGCGACAGAAGTGTAATCATGATACATGAGAGAAATTGAAATTACAAACATTTCTCATTCCTCTTTGCATCTTTGCTCTAATTGGGGACAATCGAGAATTCTCAGCATCTGTAAAGAGGTTAGGCGACGCATTCCTTCTGGTAGTGATGTCAGATTGGGGCTGTCCTCAATTAAAATCTGTCGAAGTGATGTGAGGTTACCGATCCATTCCGGTAAAGTCAAGAAACTGGGACATTCGTAAACCAGCAAAACCCCACTGAGAACCCAGCGACAGAAGAACCCATGCGACAGAAGAACCCAGCAAAACCCATGCACAACGCCACCAACTTCGTTCTTCGTTCTGTAAAAACCCAGTCACCGTGACCGACGAACGAACTCAGGCGCCGATTCTGACCGACGAACCCAGCAAACCCCAACGAGTAACACCAAACCTCGACGAACCCAGCAACACCGATTCACCAAACCCCGACGAGCAAATGTCTAACACGCTCGGATCGGATCAGTGGAGGAGAAGAACACGCTCATCGGCGCCTGGGTTCGGTGTTGCTGGGTTCGTTTGCTGGGTTCGCTGGGTTCTTCTGTGGGTTTTTTGGCGCATGGGTCTTCTGGGTTCGTCGGCGGGGGGTTTTTTGGACAAAGAAATCGACCTCAGAGGAGTCGTTTTCAATACAAAGAAAACGACTCCAGTGGAGTCGTTTTCTTTGTATTGAAAACAACTCCTCTAAGGTCGATTTCTATGTATAAAAAATGAATATAATGGACTCGATTTCTTTACCTACGTGGCGCAAAAATAAGTAATATAAACAGTAAAATCGACTCCTCTGAAGTCGAATTGTTAGAAATGCAATATGTTTGAAACGTTGCCTAACTAATAATATTGTTTGGATTTTGTAGTTATTTTTAAAAAAATCCCATAATATGGTCTTAAAACTTTTAAGCTATCAAATACGCCTTAAATAAACAAGGAATCAATGTGTGAGTAATTTTTTATTTTATTTTTTTTTTTCTGTGAAAAGAAGTGTGAATTGCATCTAAAAACATTGAAATGGCTGTTCAATTGTAATAATCGTTTTGTGAATAGAATGATCTTAAAATTCTGTCAAAATTCCTTAAATAAACAAGGAATCAATGTGTGAGTTTTTGTTTGTGTCTGTGTAAAAGAAGTGTGAATTGCATTTAAAAATATTGAAATAGGTGTTCAATTGTAATAACTGTTTTGTGAATAAAATGGTCTTATATATTCTGAAAAAGTAAAACTTGATTTCAAGTACTGTCGTTCCTAAAAGGAATTGCGTTTGCCGGGAGTCGAACCCGGGTCTATTGCTTGGAAGGCAATTATCCTAACCGTTGGACTACAAACGCTTTGTTGAGGGCTTTGAAGAAATTTATATTATCGTTGGTCTTTGGTCTTTTGGCTAATACCTAAATATTTTTAAATATTGTTCACCTGGACAATTATTAGAAATAGCTCTTGCTAGCTATCGGAGGCTCTCAGTAAATTGAAATCTCAAAGAGTTGATGGGATCATTATCTTAACGACTAGTCTCATTGGCAGCAACCAAATCTAGGTCCAGCTGGGATAGAGAACTGAATTTGAAAAAATAAAAAAAAATTCCCCATTTAAATAGTAATCAAAGTCTATCGATTTGGCAAAAAAGAAGACACGTTAATGCGTTTTTTATGAGCATTATTATTAGTAATGCTAAAAATTATATTACTATTTTTAGCACTATCCATGGATGGAGCCATGGTTAAAAATATATATATATATATATATAAATATATATATATTATTGTATATATGAGTACTAATTTTAACAATTTTGTTTTACAAAATTACACTTTTGCTCCTTTAAAAATATCATTGATTCTTTTAAGAGTATTGTTATAGTCACAAATTTTTCTATAACATTTTTACAAACGGTTAAGGTAGCAAATTCCTATTGGTTTGCATTTGTAAAAAAGTTTGTAGTTCAAACATTTTCCACATTTTAAAGACCATTAAAAAATATTTATAAGTCTAAAATCTAAAAAAGAAATATACAAGCCCAAAAAAATTAGTATAACAACAAAAATTATCAATAGTAAAACTTTAAAAAAAAAAAAAATTAAGCTTAGTCAACCAATTTTACTTAAAACAAACAATCTAACCCTTTAAAAAAATTTTTAACAACTAGCAGCTAAGTGACTAAGTAGCAACAAAATCGAGAACCGAAATCATTGCGCACAACTAACAGCAAAGCCGCCTCCCTAACTCTAAGTTCTAGCTTCGTCCCTGGCACTATCAACTACAAAATTGAGGTTGCATCGGTACAGTTAAAGTAAAAAATTTTCGCTTCTTAGCTACAGTAAATTGCCAAAAATGGCTGTGCAGGCTCAAAGGTAAATAAAAAAAATTAATGTTACGTTCACGCTAGAGCAGTTGCAGCAGTGGAGCTAAATAGTTATATTGCTATTTTAGCTCCACCAAAATACCAAAAAGAGCATGCAGCAGTGGAGCAATACTTGTAATTTTTAGCTCAATTGCTACAGTGCACATCTATCTACAGATGTGCACTATAGCTGAGAGCTAAACAAAAAAAAAACAATTTTTTACTCCTCAGCCGGATTAAAATATTATTTTTTCTTTCTTTTAATCTACTCCGAATTGCAAATGAGTCCGGCTTCCCTTCTTTCTTCCTCCACTTTCCTCATCTTCTCTCTTCTTCCTCCACCGCCAGCTCGATCTCACAGCCCAACCACCAGCCCAGTTTCGACCCATCACCGGCGTCAACCCATCTCGCTGATCTCCCCACCCATTCTGCCAACAAACCCATCTCGCCAATCAGACCCACTTCTCTTCCGCTGATCAAACCCATCCGTCGATCAAACCAAACCGACCCAAGCCCCAAGCTGCCGATCCACGCCTCTGACCCACGCCTCCGCCTAGTCCTCCATCTCAACGCTCACCCAACGTCGACAAGCCTGGGTTTCTTTGGATTTCGTGGGTTTCATTCATCGATCCAAGCTCTAGGTTTCATCATTGAAGCCATCACAGCCTTCCTTCGCCCATTACTTTGGTTTTCTGTCGATCCAAGCTCTAGGTTTTTTTTTTTTTTTTTTTTGCTTTGCGTGAATTTGATTGCCGTGGTGTGGGTGTTGCCTGTGGGTCGGGTGGGTGTGGGCTTGGTTTATTTTTTTTTTTCTTTGTTATGGGCTGTGGTGGTGGTGGTGGTGGTGGTGGTGGTTGTGATTGATGTTTATTGTAGAGTATATATTATTTTATTGTTGTGGAAATATTATTTTATTGTAGTATTTATATTATTTTATTGGGTTAAAAGCTAAAATAGATCCACTGCTATAGCATGTGTGTAGGTAAAATAGATAAAGTGACTTTTTGTATAGCTAAATAGCTAAAATTTTAGATTCACTGCTGTGAATGCTCTAAGAATGTTTTAATATTTTCTTTTCTTTTCTCTTTTCTTTGTTCTCCGCCCCTCTGTGTCTCTCAATCTTCCTCTGCTATCTCATTTTTCCTCCTCTCTTCTTCTCAAAATTTTTTCTTTTTCTTTTTCTTCTCAAAATTTTTCTCTCTTTCTTCTCAAAAATTTCTATGATGTGTGAGGGTCTCTTCTTTTGTCATGTGGTTGTGGGTGTGGTGGGTCATGCCATGGGTGTGGATGTGGTGCGTCATGCCGTGGTTGTGGGTGATTAGGTTCGTGGGTGGGTCATGCTGTGGGGTTTGTGTGGTTTTTGGTTGATTTGGGATTGCTAGGTTTGTGTTGTGGGTTTGGGTTTGGGTTTGGGTTTGGGTCATGGTATAGGGTTGTTGGGTTTGTGTTTGTGTTTGTGGTGGTGCCGCCGTGAGTGCTTGAATATAGCGAAGAACAGATAAAAAAATAATATATAAATAAATTGTTTATTGTAGTGGATATATTATTTTATTATATTGAAAGTTAAAATAAAACCATTAATGTTGAATGTAAAGTGAGAAGGTAAAATAGATAAAGTAACTTTTTGTGGTGTTAAATAACTAAATTTATGGCTCTACTGTTGTGGATGCTCTAAAGTTGATAATTAAACTTTTGAGTCATATTTTGCAATTTTTTTTTTCTTAATGACTTTATTCATGGATGTAAGTAAGTTTGAATCCCAACTCCATGACCCAAAATTTTGAGCTTGCAGTAGTGCATACTGGATGAAGCTTTTTTATTTATTTATTTATCTTTTATTGTTGTTTGGTATGCTAAAATAAAAATTTCGGTGTTTTAACACACTCAATGCTAATGCTATTATAAATTCTTGTATCACTAAAGGTTTGTTAATCTCAATTGATAGTGTACTACAGGAGGACTAAAGCCCACAGCCTGATGCCACTTAAATGTCTTTTCTTGGTAGTGGCATTTGTACTGTTATTCATTGCTTGGCAACAAAGGAATGTTACATTCCATAAAAGGAGGACCATTTTTACAGAATCTTAGGAGAAGAATAAAGTTATGCTTAGTCCAAAACATAAAAGCAAAGAAAAGCATACGCTGGATATTTTTTAGGTACTAAGTACAAAGAAAAAGCCTTTCTTGTGCACTAAGGAAATTAAAGCGAAAGAAAAACCTCATGCTCATTTTTTGTAATAAATATGGCAAATTTCAGCACAAATATTTGTTGTGGTCTGCCGATATAGTCTAAGCTCTCTGCTAACAAACCCATATAACTAGAGACAGACCAAGATGGAGACATTAAGCTTGAAACTTCTTATAGACAACAACTCTAGTAAGGTAGTGTTTGCAGAGGCCGGAAAGGAATTTGTGGACTTTCTCTTTGGATACCTACAGGTACCTCTTGGTTCCATAATGGGACTTCTTTCGAAACATGACCTGATTATGTTAGGGTCTTTGAGTAGAGTCTATGAGAGTATTGAAAACCTTGACCCCAGCTTTCTTCAATCAAAGGCAAGCAAGGACTCTCTCTTGAGGCCTAAACCAACCTTTTCATCAAACACTCATACCCCTCAATTGTTGTTGAACTTTGTACCACCAACACCAAGCACACCAGCCAAAGCCCCAAGTCCTGCATTTGGGGGGTCATCTTTGTTTGGAGACGCACCAGCAAGTCCTTCATTTATTTTTGCTCCTAGTACTGAGGAGAAGGAGACAGGGTATGTTAGAGATGTGGTGACATATATGGTGATGGATGATCTGACGGTGAAACCAATGTCAACCATTTCTAGCGTTACCCTTCTCACTAATTTATATGTCAAAGATGTCAGATCCCTGAGGGAGAAGATGGTTGAGCTTGACAAAAACAAGGTTATATTCATAGATTTTCTATTTTCTTACTCAAAATGGTATTTGTTAAATATTAGTTGTTTGAATTTCGGTTTCTGCCATTATTTGATTTAATTTATTTGAGTTGTGTATTGTCTTTAGGGTTTGGAGCTAATAGCGGCTTCATTCAACTCTACCACAATCCTTACAGATATTTTCATTGGGAGTAAGGTACATTGAGGACTTTTTTTCCCCTTCCTAGATAAATGAGTAAAATTTTATTGAAAAGAAACATACAACCCAATAATTTTTTTAGAAAAATCATAACAAGCAACTAAATAACAAGTTGCAAAGACAAACTACAACCTCATGAACAAGTAGCAACTATACAACCACTATAATCCAAAGTAATCCACACAAGGCAGAAAAGTATAGAAACACTCACCACTTTAAGGAATCCACCTAACTTATTAAAATAGATGAGAGGGAGAAGGGAGTAGAAAGGCGGGGAGGAGAAAAAATAAGAGAAAAAAAAAAGTTTTCAAGTTGTTTGGTTGGAGAAGAAATTTGGAGAGATTTTGATAGAGCTCAATTAAGTATTTTATCTCTGAGCTCACCAAAATTTTATCTCTCTAATTTGAAGAGATTTGAGAAAAGAAAATGAGAAGAAGAGGGGTAAATGAGAAAACACGAAATTTTGCCCCTCCCTGTCCAGTGTATCTATGCATTAAGTTACTTCTTTCCTCTTTTTATTCTTTTTTTTTTCAACGTCTTTAAGTTATATTTATGTTTTTTTTTTTCAAAGTATTTTCTTTTTAATCAAGTTGCTTTTGCTTTTTGTTTTTTCCTTTTTTAATCAACGGTGGGGTTCTTTAGCATCAAATGTTAGCTTTCACCTCTTTATATATATATTTTTTAGAAGGCACCTCTAATTGTTTATACATATATATATATATATATATAATAACAAAAAAAATATATTATAATATTAATGATGTATTCATTTTTGTAAGATTTTATTGTTTTATTTTTATTTGATAATAATTTTTTTAATGATTGTAAGGAAATTATTTCTTATATTATGTAATAGGGGTATGAGAGTAATTTTATACAAACTACATTTTTATTTCTTCTAACTTTTCTTCTCAACTAACAAATTAGTTTTCCATCCCTCTAGGTTTTCTCTCCCCAAACCAAACAAGATGAAAAAAAAACTAAAATAATTTTTATCCTTTTACTTTTCCATTATTTTTTCATTTTCTATCATCTCACTTTTTTATCACCCTAACCAAACGGACCATTGATGTTTAATTACCCAAACAAAGGGAATGATTCCTTTCTCTGTACTTAAGTTTTAACACATCCAAAGAATGGAAAAGAGGTAAAAATTCCCCTCCCATCTCCTCTCTTTGCCACCCCCCCCCCCCCCCCTATCAGCCTTTACTCTCTTTCCACTCCAAAGTTCCAAACAAAATGTAAGAGATACAATGCAAGAAACTTGTGAATTCAAAATTAGAAACACAACTAATTAATGGCCATAACTTTGAAAATTAGAAAATACACTTTGGAAAACAAATGGACAAAACTAAAAGTAAGAGAATTCAAAATTTGCTGCTTCTATGTATTCTGCCATCTTAAGCAATCGTTAGTAAAATGACCATAACTTTCTCTAGAAAACTCTAAATTGGACATTTTATGATAATTCTAGAATTAATTTTATATATGACCCCAAAGATGCTAACTCCAAATTCTTTTGAACTAGAGTAGTGTGCATGAATATCCCGATGTGATTGGTATAAGAATATTCACACCAATTCATGCAAAAATTCTTTAATATAAAAACTTACTTTTTATTTATTTTACATAACCATTTTTCAAAAATATTCACATCATATTGAATAGTTTACATTACATTTCATTAGATTTTTTTCTCAATTTTTTATATATATATATCTCTCTCTCTCTCTCTCTCTCTCTGAATAAAGAAAATCTTAAAATCAAATTTGCATATGAACAACAACCATGTATATTTGCATGGTTACTCTAACTAGAATCCTATTTTACATAATTTTGCATGAGTTGATGAGAGTGTTTTTTTGGGGTTGGTTGGGCAAAATTGTAGAGCCTATGCTACTTTAGATGGATTGATGTAAATGCTCTTACTAGGCTTATACCATACAAGATACAATGTCACATAATCTTCCCTTAGTCTAAGCAACTTTCTCCAACCCCATGTGTCGTCCTTAGGAATTTTTTCCACCTAAAAACTTTTCTCTTTCAATTAGATTGTATTCATTGAAGCCACCCAAATTGATCTTGAAGACAAGAACATATAGATTTCCAGATATTTCTAATAATTTTTGTCTTGTTTCAATCCCAAATTATTTTTAGGTCAGGATCCTTTTCTTTCGTAGGAGCACAAACCACTGCTCATGTTACTTTAGCTCTTACCAATGAAGCATCTTTACATTAAAAAAAAAAATCCTAAGTTTTCTATTTAGTCTTGATGGCACTATGTGGGAGGATAAACAATCCAATTAATCAAGTATAGTTTATTGAACTACCAAAGCCACATACTAAACGATAGTAAAATATTTCGTTCTTTTAGCAAACTCAAACAACCTTCAATAAGGCATTTTAAACTTCTATTTAAATGGAAGTAATATCAACACCCACACACACCACTAGCTCTATTGAACTACCAAAGCCAATTATAACATGAAAGCTTTCTCCAATTATACATCTTGCTTTTCAAAAATGAAGGGGGAAGAAATGTAATTATGGGTCATTAAGTAATGTGAAATGGCAAATCTTTGGCAATGGCTTGCCAGCCTGTTGAAACCCCACCACCATTTGTGGTGTTCAAATATGGGAAGACAAATCTTCAATTCTGTAGAAGTGTGAATAGGTAGAAGTGCTAGGCTATGTAGGTTATTAATTATATGCTTATAGTGGGTTTTGATTAAAGCTATTCCATTTGTGTTTCATGATTCATCTTAATAGAAGAGTGGATTTGCCTTGTTTCTACTGTAAAATGTTCCGACTGCTATTTTGGTTTCTTTTTCCTTCTTCGATTAAATTTTAGTAGTTAAAACCTATGTAGTAACATCTTCCAAAAACCCAAAAGTGGCCTAATTTTGGTACATGAAAACACAACGTCACCCAATTTTGGTACGTGAAAGCATAATAGCTGGTCTTCATATCTAATCTAGCTACAAGCTCGTGCTTCTGCCAAAGTTTGTTGCCCTTGTACATTCCTAGACATAAGCTTTAATATTTTCTTCTTTCTTAAGCTTTACCTAGCTTCAAAAATTTCAGCGCTCTCAGTCATTTCTAGACATTTGGGATCCCGTTGATGGCTTCCTCAACTCTAGCATTGCTTACACCCCCGCCATCGCAATCGAAACCTATGATAATTTGCCCAACTTGCAAATTGATTGGAAGGAGACCCCAGAGGCTCATGTCTTCAAGGCGGACCTTCCGGGACTCGTAAAGGAGGAGGTGAAAGTTGAGGTTGAAGAAGGCAAAATTCTTCAAATTAGCGGAGAAAGGAGCAAAGAGCAAGAGGAGAAGAAAGATAAGTGGTACCGTGTTGAAAGAAGCAGTGGAAAGTTCCTTCGTCGGTTTAGGTTACCGAAAAATGCAAGAACGGATCAGGTGAAGGCTAGTATGGAGAATGGAGTTCTCACTGTGTTTGCTCCTATAGAGGGGGTTGTGAAGAAACCAGAGGTCAAGACCATTGAGATCTCTGGCTGAGAAAGATGTCCGCCAAGCTTGAAGCTTTTGTTTGTGTGTGTGTGTGTTCATAAATGTCTGAAAAATGTTTCATCATATCTATAATAATTTGCATTCAACCCAATAATGAAAGGTTAGGTTTCCTTATTTGTTGCAAGGTATTGGACTTGGTGTATATACCATTTGAGTAATGTTACAAATATTACAAACTAATTATAGTATATGGATCCTACAAATTTGATACATCAACTTAAAAGAAAAAAGTAATTGAGAAGTATTTTATGTTGTTCATACTAATCACATGTTAGAAAATATAGAGATAAAAAAACAAGTTTTGGTTCAACAATACAAACTTAAAAAAAAAATTAGCAATGACAAAAACAAATAGATAGAGTTAGAAAGATCTCATAAACTATAGAATCACGCAAAATGCGTTGTCCTTAAAGGTTGATTCGTCCCACCCAAAGTAGAACTCGGTGTAAATGGCTCTCTTAGCCGAACAACCCCCCAAGATTAGACTATAGTGATTTCTTCAAGTTGATCACATACTCAAACAAGAAGAACTAGGAACAATCTTAATTGTCTTTCCTTAAAACTAAAAACTTAGAAGCTGAAATTTTGTGGAGATGAGCAGAAAATTTAGAGCTAAACAGAGGAGGGACAGTGGTGGCAGCAAGGCTAGGAAAAACTTAAGAGAAAAGAAGTGAAAATAGGGTTTTATATATGCCAACTAAGGAAGACAAGTTGGCTAACTAAATGGACTAGGCCTCTAACGGTTACTGTGCAGATTTGATGCCCAACGGGTTGATCATTAAATGCCCAATGGGCTGCTCAGATATTCACCAACGGAAATATCAAATGAAATTTGGGCTAAAAGAAAGAAAGGGAAAAAGTGGGACCCAAGAAAGATATGACAAACCCAAGCTCAAGCCTAAGCCAACACCTAACCCATTATATTCCAACTTACCACTTAAGATATGCAAAGTCTTATAAACTTATAACAATATTTATTCCTAATCAATGTGGGACACAAAGCAAAGGTTAAGTGTTTGAAACACACATACTCCAACAATCCCCCACATGTTACAAACACTAAACTAGGAAAGGCAATGAACTCAAGAAGGCATACATCAATATGGTACCATAAGGTTTTAACCATACTTAGGATAAATAAGTAGGAACTACTAGACAATGGTAGAGTTAGTCTCTTTTAACCAAGTTATTAGATAAGCAAATGTACCACCCACATATCTTTCTTTACCAAGGTTGTTCCATAAGCGGGTTGAAGCCTTATACAGGCCATGCGCCACTGGGTTTCATGAGAGCTTTAGAGACCTACCCAAGTCTCATAGGAAGCGGCACAACTTCCACTCCCACATAAGTGGAATCCATCAAGAGTATGTGCAGTACACCCCATCCCAACAAGTAGGGACTATGAATCCATTAAGAGATAGAGCTCAACCTCCAACAATCTGCAACTTAGCACTGTTTCACACCATAGGGATGGACTCATCACTAATCTCTTCAATGAGATAGCAGAATACATAATAACTGACAATGCCCATATGGACCACAAATGACCTCTATCCATTTAACCCCTGCATGGAATCACCCATCATAGAGGTTGGGCGTTGGCCATAGTGTCACAATTTGGGTATTAGTCATATCCCCCTCGATGTCTCATTCACCAACCTTCTTGCTAGTGGCTTGGTCAAAGGATCAGCGAAATTCCTTTCTGACCTCACAAAGTCCAATGACATCACACCATTATCAATAAGCTGCCTCACAATATTATGCCTCAATTGGATATGTCGACTTTTCCCATTATAGATTTTGCTCTTAGCATGTGCTATGGTAGCCTGGTAATCACAATGTATGCAAACAGAGGCAATAGAGTTAGTATACAATGGTATATCAGTTAACAAACTCCTAAGCCACTCGGCTTTAGACCCAGCCTTCTCTAAGGCTATTAACTCCGATTCCATGGTAGATCTTGCTATGCAAGTCTACTTGGATGATTTCCAAGAGACAGCCCCTCCAGCTAGTATGAACAAATATCTACTAGTAGGTTTTACCTCATCTGTATCAAAGATCCAATCAGCATCACAATATCCTTCTAATATAGCAGGATAACCACAATATGACAAATCATAATCAAAAGTACCTTTTAAATATCTTAATAATCTAGATATTGCATCCCAATGCTCAATGCTAGGATTATGAGTATATCTACTCAATCTACCAACAACATATGCAATATTAAGGCGAGTACAGTTTGTCAAAAACATTAAGCTACCAATGATTTGTGCATATTTATTTTGTGAAACACTATCACCGCGATTTTTAAACAAGTGCACATTTGAGTCAAAAGGAGTAGACATAGGTGACATATCAAAGTGTTCAAATTTTTTAAGAATTTTCTCTACATAGTGAGATTGTGATAGTGTAATGCAATCATTATCCCTAAGGATCTTGATGCCCAAGATTATATTTGCCTTACCCAAATCTTTCATGTCAAAATTAGAGGCAAGGAAGCATTTAGTATCATGCACAACATCAAGGCTAGTTCCAAATATAAGCAAGTCATCAACATATAAATATATAATAATACAATCATTATTAATAAACTTGCTATATATGCATTTATTGGCACCATTGATCACATACCCATGTGTAAGCATAACATTATCAAAATTTTCACGTCATTGCTTAGATGCTTGTTTTAAGCCATATAAAGATTTAACCAACTTACAAACTTTATGTTCTTGTCCAAGAACTATATAACCCTCAGGTTGCTCCATATAAATCTCTTCTTATAAATCACCATTTAGAAAAACAGTTTTAATATCCATTTGATGTACAACAAGTTTGTAAATAGAAGCAATGACAAATAAAATTCTAATAGATGCAATTTTAGTAACTGGAGAATAAGTATCAAAATAATCCACATTATGTTTTTACTTATAACCCTTGGCTACTAAGCGAACTTTAAACTTATCAATTGAACCATCCGGTTTTAATTTCCTTTTAAACACCCATTTGCAACCAATAGGTTTAACCTTGCGTGGATGCTCAACTAATTCCCAAGTATGATTAGACATAATAGATTTTAATTTATTATTAATTGCTTCCAACCAAAAAGGTGCATCTACGGATTTAATTGTATCATAGTAACTTATAGGTTTATCTTCAACGACATAGGCAAGGAAATCATTACCGTAATCTTTTTCCTTCCTAGCTTGCTTGCTCCTTCTTATTTCTTGCACATCTTCAACAAAGTCATTAGAAATTTCAATAGAATTAAGCAATTCTTTTTCCTTATTTTTCAAAGGAAACACATGCTCAAAGAATATGGCATTTTCGGATTCAATAATAGTGTATGATTCTAATACATCGCTTTTGATGACAAGAAATCTATAGCATGAACCATTACAAGCATAACCAATAAACACACAATCACATGTTCTAGAACCATGCTTTCTCCTTTTAGTCTCGGGTAGCATCTTAGCCAAGCACCCCCACACTTTGAGATATTCCAAGTTAGGTTTACACCCTTCCCAAAGTTCATAAGGAGTTTTACCGGTTTTCTTATGAGGTACCTTATTTTGAATATGGCAAGCTGAAAGAATGACCTCCTCCCACATGTTGGAAGATAGCCCAGAACTAACAAGCATATCATTCATCATCTCTTTAAGAGTTCTATTTTTCCTTTCGACTATTCCATTAGATTCTGGTGAATAAGGTGGAGTTACCTCATGTATTATGCCATTTTGTTCACTAGATTCCTTAAAAGGATTAGACTCATATTCACCACCTCTATCGGTTCTAAATCTTTTAATCCTTATATTCTTTTGGTTCTCAACTTCACTTTTATACTTTATAAACATCTCCAAAGCTTCATCCTTGGTTCTTAGTAAATAAAGTTTAGTGAATCTAGAGTGGTCATCAACAAAGATCACATAAAATCTATGACCACCTCTAGTCATGGCGTGTTTTAAATCACCCAAGTCACTACGTACCGATCCAAGAAGCTCGGTTTCTCTTGTCATAGATTTACAAGGTTTCTTGGTGATTTTAGTTTCGGCACAAATTTCACATTTGTCCATATTAGCTTCAACATTAATAACTTGATCAACGTTAAGTACAAAAAGACCATCATCATAGCCCTTACCAACAAAGACTTCATTCTTAGTTAAAGTAATAACTATGCCACCATCAAATAAAACTTTAATACCAGCCTTACCAAGAAAATGAACTGAAATGAGATTGTGTCAAAAGTAAGGTATATGAAGGATATTATTGAGTGAAAGAGTTTTACCGGAAGTTAGCTTCAAGAGTACTTTCCCTTTACCACTCACCGGCACGGACCTATTGTCCTCAACATATACACATTTGTTGCCTTCTGCCATAGGAGTGTAGGAACTAAACTCCTCTTTGAATACACCAACATGTCTTGTGCCAGCTGAGACAACTATCCATCCCTTCACTTTTGTCACCAAGTGTGCCTCGCACACCACCGCCGCAATGATCTCTTCGGTTTGCATCACATTTGTCTTATTTGATGTAGAGCCTTTGTTGTTGTTCTTATTGTTGTTGAAGTTGCCCCTTGCCCTACATGTTGCGACATAATGACCTACCTTGCCACAAATAAAACAATTATCCTTTTTCTTTTGGATTTGAGGATTTGGACCATTTTTATTATGAAAATTTCCTTTTCCCTTGAAATCATGTTTCTTATTATGTTGTGGAGGTCTAGAGGGTCCTCCCTCTACAACATTAACCTTGGAAGTAAATTCCTTAGCTCTAGAAACTTTTTTTGACATCCTATTTGTTTCTTCAATTTGAATATCAACGATAGTTTGTTGAAGATTCAAATAGGTTCTATGATGGCTATACCAGTGTTTATACTCTTTCCAAGTATTCAACAACTTAAACATAAGGCCATGAGCCACAAACCTCTCGGGCAAAACATCACCCTCTTTAGCTAGGTCAAATACTAATTTTTGAAAATCTTCAATTTGGCTAGAAACACTTTTTTCCTCAACCATTTGAAAAGACATAAATTTAGCTGTAGCAAACTTTTTAGCACCCTCATCCTCAAACTCATAATGACCACTAAGTTCATCCCATAAATCTTTAGCACAAGTAAAATGACAATAATTATCAAACAACTTGTTAGATAAACCACACTTAATAGTATGAACACACAATTTATTTGTTTTTTTTTTCCCACTTTGCTATATTTTTAGGATCATCATCGGGTTTAGGCTCATAAAGAACCTAGTCAATTTCGGTAAATTCTAAGATGGGCAAAACCCTTTCTTTCCAACGTTTAAAATTATTTCCATCAAAAGCCTCAAGCTTTGTAATTTCCGAAATGACCTTAAGAGAAACAACAACTTGTTTCTTCATTTTTGAAACACAAATTTCAACCTTTAAGATTGTTAGAAAATATAGAGATAAAAAACAAGTTTTGGTTCAACAATACAAACCATAAAAAAATTAGTAATGACAAAAATAAATAGGTAGAGTTAGAAGATCTCATAAACTATAGAATCACGCAAAATGTGTTGTCCTTAAAAGTTGATTCATGCCACCCGGAGTAGAACTCAATGTGAATGGCTCTCTTGGCCCAAAAACCCCCAAAGATTAGACTATAGTAATTTCTTCAGGTTGATATCACACTTAAACAAGAAGAACTAGGAACAACCTTAATTGCCTTTCCTTAAAACTAAAAGCTTAGAAGCTGAAATTTTGTGGAGATAAGCATAAAATTTAGAGCTGAACAGAGGAGGGAGAGTGGCGGCAGCAAGGCTAGGAAAAAACTGAAGAGAAAAGAAGTGAAAACAGGGTTTTATATATGCCAACTAAGGAAGACAAGTGGGCTAACTAAATGGACTAGGCCTCTAACGGTTACTGTGAAGATTTGATGCCCAACGGGTTGATCATTAAATGCCCAATGGGTTGCTCAGATACTCACCAACGGATATATCAAATCAAATTTGGGCTAAAAGAAAGAAAGAGAAAAAGTGGGGCCCAAGAAAGATATAATAAACCCAAGCTCAAGCCCAAGCCAACACTTAGCCCATTGTATTCCAACTTACCGCTTAAGATATGCAAAGCCTTATAAACTTATAACAATGTTTATTCCTAACCAATATGTGACACAAAGCAAAGGTTAAGTGTTTGAAACACACATACTCTAACATGACATTCATCACTATATCAATTTGTAAGTTTTATTTATAGTAAAATTAAAAATTTTCCTACATGTTCAATATTTCAAATTTTCAATACCTTATACAATAATACTATTGCTTTGTATCCTGAGATGAGTCGTTACTCAATGTGTACTTTGTGATTGCTCATGAGTTTTTACAAATCAAAGCTATTGAAGAAAAAAGTCTCGGCTGGCACATATTTGATATGAGACCATATCACCTACAATAGCTAAATATGCAATCTTTGCACTAGTCCAATAATAAAATGTAAATTAATTATATAAAAAATAGCACATTATCTCAACTAAAAATAAATAAATAAATAAATAACACATTAGAATCCAACGTATTAAACCCAAACAAATCTCCATCACCATTGCTGCCAACCTCCACCTTCATTGGTGAAGTCTATAGTCATCCTTGCTTCCACTTTCACAATCATCGTTTGTTGCTTGAGAAAGTAAGGAATGTGTAGATCAAAATCACTAACATGCATTTGCTCTAACAATTACCAGAATAGAAAGGGATTGTTGAAGCAAACTTGTGTTTGGTTGTAATCCTTAAAATGAGTTAGAAACTTTTTCTTATTATCGTTGCTTGAGAAAGTAAGAAACTTTTTCTTATTATCGTTGCTTGAGAAAGTAAGGAATGTGTAGATCAAAATCACTAACATGCATTTGCTCTAACAATTACCAGAATAGAAAGGGATTGTTGAAGAAAACTTGTGTTTGGTTGTAATCCTTAAAATGAGTTAGAAACTTTTTCTTATTATTTAGCACATAAGGAAAATCATAAATTATTCCTATAATATCCGAATAATCATATCAACAAACAATTTTATTCAAAAAAACACACCCTTAAAAGGATTTTTTTTTTTTGGGACCATTTAGGAGCCTTAAATTTGATATTTACATGAAAATTTAAGTTGAGTGGTAAAGCAACTAATATTAGCAAAAATTGTCACTTGAAAAGAATTCAATGGTCAGTCAAACAATCAATCAATCTGTGTAAACACAAGTTACTACTATTATGATGTTTTTGTGATAGAAAATTTATTTGAGATTATTTTTTTTAAGAGAGAGTTTCAACTTATGGTGTTCACTCCTGATGATAGCTCTTTATCATCTGACTAAGACACCAATCAATTTTTGGTGTAGGTGGGAATTGAATCTCAAATCTCTTATTCAACCATCAAAGATTGTTTGTTGAGTATTAAATTGTGTTAAATATATATATATTTATATATATATATATATATATAGACACACACATATAAGCGTCTTCTACTCCTTAAGAAGGTTGAAAACAATTTTTCATCCTATTAGATTTATTTATTTATTTATTGGCCATTGGAATTGTGATCCATTGACCACATTAACCGAGACATAAAAAATTAAAATTAATAAAGAGCTTAACTTCGGTCAGGAGCTGGCGCAAAATCCTTATTTTACGTTACCAATAAATAAACGCCACATCATAGTTTTAATGAAAAATCAATACACCCTAGCAAACACAATCATAACTCAATTAAACCTACAATTCTCAAACACAAATACATGATAGTCTCAAACCTAGAGAACTAAATGCCTAGACGCCAAATCCATCTCCTCCTCTCCTCTTTGCACCAAAGCTCCATCCCGCCACATGCGTTGCTACTGCACACATCGTTTTTGGAGCTGGCATCGTCATACTAAACCTCAAGGTTTACTCTTTAATGATATACTATTTTTTGGATATCAATCTGTTCATATTGGTATGGGTTATTTTTTGGATATCAATCCGTTCATATTGGTATGGGTTTTGTTGATTTGGTATAGATTTTGCTGTTTTTTGGTATTTTCATGAGTTTTGATTGGATTCTTAAGTGGTAGGTTCAAATCCCAAAAAAATCTGATTGTGGTTTTTTTTCCCCAGCTAACCTGGGTTCTTATGATTTTTATTTTTGCTCCAAATCATGATTCTTGTGTGCTTCCTTTTTAATTTATGAAATTTTTTTGAGATTTTTTATGTATTTGGATCTCCTGTATTGCTTTACCCATTGCTCTTTTGAAAGGATTCATTTAGTATCCATTAGAAACCAGCTTATTCAAATGAAGCTGAAAATTTTTTGTTGGAAAAAAAAAAAAAAAGAGGTAAAAAGTAAAAAGTAAAAAGCTAGTTGTATAGTACAATGGAACTCATAAATAGTACTAAAAAGTGCAATAAGACTCATGAATAGCACCAAAAAGAAGCTACAAAATTAAATGAGTTGAAAGTTTTCATCACTTCTCAAACAATCTCTTAGTTTGTTGAATTGTTCTTTATGTTAATACTTACATACACACCATTCATATTCCTATAATATATACCAAAACCTTATGAGATTTTTTTTTTTTTTAATTATTATATGTTTCTAAAATGTGAGATATGGTCTCAATTTAAGTAAAAAACGCTCCATTCCAAGTAATAAAGATATGGTCTCTATTAGGTTCTAAGTACTTAGGAACTATTATATTAGAACTCTAATTTGTATTGTTGGCAAACCATGATTAAAACAGGTTGTTAGTCTTGTTTTAGACTTGCTCAAAGTATGTTGTTTATGTAAAGTTAGAATCGAGTTAATTGCAGAATTGAGTGTGCAATTCTAACTAACTCGATCGATCGAAAATTAGACTCTATCGATTGAAAGTCATGCAAATTGTTTTTTCTGCAGAATTTCCAACTCAACCCTAAGCTCATATGATGTGTAGGGTTTTATGTTTTGCCCTAGGTATAAAAGGCAAACCCTAGCCACATTTTAGAGGTTGCTCTATTTGTTGTGTGTGTGAATCTCTTGTGAGATCTGAGAGGTGGTTGCCTTCACACATGCTTAAAATTATCAAGAAGGAGATTTCATTGAGAGCTTGATGATTATTCAGTTGCTGCACAAAAATGCTTAAAGATACACAAGCGGGAGTACTTGTACTTGCTGGAGAATCTACGAAAGAAGGAGTCCGTGGTCTCGGAGTTTGCACGTGGTCGTGTCAGTAAGTTTTCTACTGGTAGGTAGCAATAGGATGTTAGTGGTTACGCTATTGTAAAACTTCGATTCTTTCATAGTGGATTCAAGTTTACCTTAAGGATAGTTAGGTTAAATCCTCCCCAAGTTTTTTACCGATTTGGCTTTCCTAGGTCATCATATCTTTGTGTTATTTATATTCCGCACTTTACATTGATATGATTATATGATTGTGTTAACCTAGATCTGAAATTTGGACTAAGTAATAACTTGATTAATTAACTAGGTTAATCCAGTTGTGTTTTAAGGGGTCTAAAAACAAACAAGAAAAATCTCTTAGTTTGTTGAATTGTTCTTTATGTTAATACTTACATATACACCATTCATATTCCTATAATATATGCCAAAAGCTTATGAGATTTTTTTTTTTTTTTTTAATTCTTATATGTTTTTAAAATTTGAGATATGGTCTCAATTTAAGTAAAAAATGCTCCATTCCAAGTAATAAAGATATGGTCTCAATTTATCTCAAAAAAAAAAAATCTAAAAGAAAAAGAAAAAGATATGGTCTCAATTTTAGTAAAAATATATGGTCTCAATGTACACCAAGGTCACTTCACATGTATAAATGCTTATAAAATATATAGAGAAAGTGATAGAATTCAAGTTTTTAAGAAGAAGTTCCACAAATATATACACTTAAGATCTGTTTAAAAATCACTTATTTTACTAAAATAGAAAACTTTATACTAAAGCAAAAGTTAATTAAAATAATAAATTGTATTCCAGATGTAATTGGGCCGACTCCAAACTCATTATTGCAACCAAGCCAATAGATTTTCTCTTTACCTAAAGCCCAACTGGCCCCACAACAACCCATCGTGCACAAATAATTTATAGCCTACTAGAGCTATCGATAGACCTCAACAGAGGCCTTTGCAGAAGTGTAGTACAGCTGATGCAACGTAGCTAGGCACGTAGGAACTATAAAAGTATAACCCTATCCATTGCTGCAACATCACGTGCCATCTGAAAAGCTCAATCAAGTTATTCCATGACGAAGGGAGTAGGATACGGATCCTCTCCATTTCCATTTGAAATGGAGAGGCTCCAGTACACGGTGAGGATTTCATCTAAAATTATCAAGGGCCAAAAACTGGACACTTCATTTAAAAGGGTTGATATCACACTTAACACTTAACTCAAGTTAAACTCTTAACTCAACCGGACAAAAAAACTACCTTTTCTCTCACCAGCCGTTCAGACTCTCTCTCTCACCAGCCCATCTGAAATTTCCTCTCATCTCCAAGGATTTTCTCTCCATCCCACAGTCCTCACCTTCGCCAGTGCCACGGTGAGATCCGAAAGTACCAGAAAAGTATCGAGCTCCTGATCCGAAAGCTCCCATTCCAGCGCTTGGTTCGTGGAATCGCTCAGGATTTCAAGACCGATCTCCGATTCCAAAGCTCCGCCGTGGCTGCGCTACAAGAGGCCGCTGAGGCTTACCTTGTGGGACTCTTTGTGGACACCAATCTCTGTGCTATCCACACTAAGAGAGTCACCATCATGCCTAAGGATATTCAGCTCGCTAGGAGGATCAGGGGTGAGCGTGCTTAGAGTGAAAGATTTTGTGTAGATAAAGAATTTGGGCAGATCTATGTGTTTCAGGGGTCGCGGTGAGTCAGCCTTGCCGATTTGGTTCAGACCCAAATCAAAGAAGGTTAGGGTTTGGGTTTGGAGAAATATGGCCAATCGTATCGGACTCAGAATACATCACAGGCTGCCAGTGGTTCTAGCTGGTGGTGTGTGTCCTTGTTCATCCTCTTACTTAGTCATTTGTGCCGTTGGTTCTGTACATCCTAGTCTATCAAAAGCACTGAAGAAGTGGACAAGTGGAGGAGGAGGAGGCAGAGCCCCTCGGCGCTTGATATTGGGACTTGGGGTTTCATTTTGGACTCAGTATATGAGCATGGCTGGTGGTTCTGTTGGAGGAATTCTTTCATTGCCTTTGCTAGGAAAAAGGGTGTTGTTGAAGAGTTAAATCTTTCACCATTCATTTACTTGAATGTTGGTTTAGTTTCTGGGTTTTCTTGCATGTTCAATTTTGAAGACTGGTTGGTGTTATATTGATGAAATGCTGTGATAGACTTCAATTTTCAAAGAGTAATCCATATTTCTTGGTTTGGTTTCTGGGAATTTGATTAATTGCATTTGTTTAGATTCTGGGCTGGTATTATTTGTTTATTTTTGAGAATTGGTTTATGGTAATATAAAGAAAACAATTAATTTAATGGGTGGTGCATTGATGAATTTGATTCATTGATTATTAATTTATATATTTTAGTGTTTGGTCTTTTCGTTTTAGAATCATTGCGATCGATTCATGCTGAAAAAATGGGGATAGACATTAGTGGGCTGGTATTATTTGTTTATTTTTGAGAATTGGTTTATGGTAATATAAAGAAAACAATTAATTTAATGGGTGGTGCACTGATGAATTTGATTCATTGATTATTAATTTATATATTTTAGTGTTTGGTCTTTTCGTTTTAGAATCATTGCGATCGATTCATGCTGAAAAAATGGGGATAGACATTAGTGCGGACAAGAATTCCAAACAAGAAATAAAAAATTGTGCAGTGGATATCATTGTTTTTATCAAACCAATTGTATAGTGGTTATCTGAAATACTTGGATTCTATTCTGCAAATTAAATTTACATAGTGCCAATTCAGGGTTCCAACTTCCAAGGCCATTGCTAAAGGATAATGCACTAGGCTCTGAAAGACAGAGAAGGTTAGGGTTGATGCTCAATCCATGGCTACTGCTAACAGACCTTTGAAATGAATTCCTCAAAAGTTAGGAATTTTTTTTTTTGTCCAAATTGGAGTATTTCTTGATCTGTTTTTTTTTTTTTTTTTTTTTTTTTTTTTTTTTTTTTTCATATGTATGACAATATGATGAGTTTAAGTGTTTATAGTCTAGTTGCTTTACAGGTATGGTTTTCCTTTTTGGAACCGTCATAAATACTGAATTGTTCATGGTTGATGCATTGTTTCTTTTTTATTCTACTCGTGATGGGTGCATTGTTCTTTTAAATGCCAATGTCAAGTTTGCCTTGTAAAAGTGCAATGTTGGCATGCTTTGACTTGAAATGCTACTATTTGCTAATCTTGGTCCCATATTCTGTTTAGGGTAAAAATTATGGGCAATATGGACAAAGTGATGGGTGCATTGTTCTTTTTTCTTGCATATGCTTAATGATGCCATATACAAACAATATTGAAAAACAAGTAACAATAATTTTGTGTATCATGGTGCAGGGCTTCGAGTAACAATTGATTGCAAGCCAGAAAATGGACACTTCAAAACAAGAGGGGTAGGGAAACTCGATGAAGAAGGAAAGTTCAAAGTGTCTGTTCATCGTAAGATTGTAAAAGATGGAAAACTGAATGAAGAGTGCTATGCACAGCTTCACAGTGCATCAGCTGCACCATGCCCTGCATATAATGGCCTAGAGTCTTCCAAAGTAGTATTCAAGTCCAAAACTGAATGTATAGTCAAGCAATAAGCACACCAATTGTAGAAGTTTCATGTTTTTTTAATCAAAGTGTTTATTTTAATGAAATTTTTGTTATGTGATCAAAGTGTACATTTTAATAAAATTTGTTCATTTTTTTTATTAAATTTTCTTATTGTCTACTCTATTGGATTGAATTTTGATTGTAAGGATTGTGACAGTTGTTATTGTAAGGATTTTAATGGAATTTTGATTGTAAGGATTGTGACAGTTGTTTCTCAGCATTCTGCCACATATGCCAACTACACAATGCATGATATGTCTTAGGCATGACTACTTTTATTGCAGCTGACATTGCTGCATCTTGATCTGTGAAAATAGTGATTGGCTTCTTTTCAAACATTGCTTCTAAGAAGGTCTCAAATAACCATTCAAAAGATTCAATCGTTTTATCATATAAAAGTGCACCTCCAAATACAACAGTTTCTCTATGGTGATTGAGACCCAAAAATACTCCAAGTGGCCTTGCATCTCTATTTGTACTATACATTGTATCAAACGTTATTACATCACCGAAGTGGCTATAGTCAATGATCATTCTTGCATCGGCCCAAAAGATATTAGTAATCAACTCTCCACAGTCCAATTGAGTAGTGAAATAATATGAAGGATTTTCCTTAAGTTGACGACTGAAATATCTTCCCAAGCTAGCAACTGCCCCATGCTCCATGTCTCTCTGTCGCTTAGTGCGTAAGTAGTTTTTATGATCTTGCTTGGTAAAACCAAGATTATCATATCCACCAACTTGCTTACTAAGAAACTCATAAGATTGCTTTAATCTTAATCCCGATTCATGTGCCAAATCAATTTCAATAGCATGAGTTGCAGCCACTTTCCGTTGTGATGGCATCATGTGCACAGTTGATGGAAGGTGGAGATAGTGGTTATGCTCAGCAATAAATTCACTAACCACATATTTTTTACTATCTCGATTAAGTACGATAACCAAATGTGCTTCACAACCACATCTTGTTTCTGCTCGTGGATTCTTTACATTCTGATCTCTCTTGTCTTTGCCTCGAACTCCCTCCTCTGCGCACACAAATCTCCTTGAAGTAACCACTCCAGTCTTTTTACATTTATTTACATACTCTTTTCTAATACTAAAACCAGCCTTTCTGCCATATTCATTATAAAAACCATATGCAATCTCATCCGCTTCAAACTCCATCCCTTTAAATGGGGTAGATTCCATGGGCACATTAGAAGGAACATGTATTCCCATCATTGTCCCTAGAAAAAATTGAACATAAATTTATTATAACTTTCACCTATCATTTGTTTTCAAAACAGAGATAATGTAAAAAAAAATGAGGATGTAATGAATGATCAACATACTAATGAGGACGTACCTCATATGAGAGAAATGTTATATATCTTTGTTACTAAATATAAAAATTCAAGATGACCAAGCATGATTTCAACTCAACTCACTCAAAGGCCAATCAATTTAAACATGATAGTAATAAACATGTTCTTTAAAATCTTGCATCCATAATATGCCATCAAGAATCATTATAAATGAATCTTCTTATTATGATTAAAGAACTTATTTATTATGAGAATTTTTTTTTTCAAAAGAGAAATTTATTAATTTAAATATCTAAACCTTGTGATCAACACCACAACAGTATCCTTTTGATCACCTCTTTATATATGTCCATAATCCACATTAAGCCTACAAGTAATCATTTTTTAATTTCACGTAAACTTATCATTGATACTATTTTCTTATGAACCGATTATAATAGACTATATTAACAGCTATGGAAATATATATATATATATATATATATTTTTTTAAATTGTGCCACTAAACTTATTGATTACACTATGTGTGGGGCCTGTTATCTAAAAAGATGTAGGAATCGGGGGAAATGGGTTTGGGGCCCAAAGGCCCAGTCCGAGGACATCTGCTTGTCCGAGAATGGTTACAGAGATGTGGTGTGATGGAAATCATATATACAAAGCACAAAATGCAGCCGAGGATAGGACTCACCTCGGACACCGTGGTCCGAGGTAAAGGTAACTATCTCTTTGTCCAAGATACCCCACAAAGTCGTATTAGAACGAGAGGAAGAATATAGATCTTAGGAAGAACCGGGGAAGATAGCAAATATCCCATAAGGCTGCTACCTCCACATTAAATGCTGTCCAGCTAACTCCCTGGCCGCATTAATGTAGAGGTGATACCTGAACAGTAACCAAGCAACTTTATGGCCACTAAGCAAAAGTTCCGGGGGGTGTTGGATGGGACAGAAAGGTGTTCTCAGGATAGAAATTACACGTGTACGGTGGGAATGTGAAAGAAAGGCAGTATATAACATGAAAACAGGTGACATTAAGGGGGACTTTTGGATTTCTGGAAAAAAGAGGGAGAAAGGAGAAAGAAAGCTGAAAGAGAGACCCTCTAAAAATTAGCCGAGGAGAGTTGTTACCCTAAAGCTAGCTTGAAGCATCCTTTATGATACTGTAACTATGACTTTCCCTATGAAATAGAACTAGTTCTTATACCCACGCTCTAAAAATTTATTATTGGGCTCGTTGGGCTAGAAACCCGTCTTTTTTCTGGGTCCAATCTATTTGGAGTCCCTACAATTAGCGCCGCCTGTGGGAAGAACTTGATCTATTCACAAGGAAGGGCAAGTGCAGTGTTTGTGATGGAAGGAAGAGCACCGCAGCAACCGGTGGTTGGCCCACAGCAGGTGGACGCTAATCCATACCAAGCAGAATCTGGTGGTTCTCAGCACAGTAATCCGTTGGTAGTCCACGAGCATAGGGGGGATCGTGAGGGAAGTGTTCGAACCACTCACACAGATAGAAGTCAGTCTCGTGGTAAAAGCCATATTTCCCACGTAAAGAATGATAGGGACATGCAACACGAGATTAACAAACTAAAGAGGGAGTTACGACATGAGCGGCGGAAGCGTGTGGCCCACCACTCTGGGCAATCCTCTAAGGAGTCAGATGATACCAATTACCGGCAGAGGTCAAGAACTCCACCCAGCGAAACTTTCTCGTATGATGAGGATTATCACCGTCAGCGAAGATATAAGAGTCCACCTCGCCAGGGCTTAGGGAATGACGCTCTGAATAAAGCTTTGAGTCAAGTTTCTAAATCACCCTTCACGCGACGCATTGAAGATGCGAGTCTTCCTCAGCGATTCAATCAGCCTGCGTTCACCATTTATAACGGCCAGACGGATCCAGTGGAACATGTTAGCCATTTCAGTCAAAGAATGGCTGTTCATGCTAGGGATGAAGCCTTGATGTGCAAGGTTTTTCTGTCCAGCCTGGGTCCAGTGGCGATGAGATGGTTTGACGGTCTGAAGGCGAATACCATCGATTCCTTTGAGAAGCTCACCCAGGCCTTTGGCGCCCGTTTTATCACCTGCAGGAGGGTTGTTCAGCCCTTGGGATCATTATTATCCATGTCTATGCGGGAAGGAGAAACCCTTAAGGCCTATTCCGATAGATATTGGGAAATGTTCAATGAGGTAGACGGAGCCCACGACGACATGGCCATTAATACCTTTAAGGAAGGCCTTCCAATTGAGCATGGCTTGAGGAAATCTTTGACTGGTAAACCTGTTACTAGCGTACGTCAGCTTATGGATCGGATAGACAAGTATAGAAGAGTAAAGGAGGATCAGATACAAGGTAGAGGAAAGTCTAGGGCAGTCCCCCAGGAGAGGAGGGATTTCAGGTCGGACTGGTACAATAATAACCGACTTCGGAGAGACTTTGGGGGGTAATCAGGATCTGCCAACTCCCAGGCGGTTAATGCCGTGTTCCGAGAACCAGTGAAATGAGTTCTTGAGAAGATAAAAGACGAGCCATTCTTCAGATGGCCCTATAGGATGGCAAGGGATCCTGCGAAACGTAATCGAAACCTTTACTGCCAGTACCACCAAGACCATGGACATACTACTGAAGATTGCAAAAACTTGTGGGATCACTTGGAACAGCTGGTTCGAGAAGGGAAGTTGACTCAACTTCTACATCATTCTAGCGGCCGAGGAGGCCAGGTAGATTCAACATCTCGGAGGAACGCTTCTTCGGCACCCCCTTTAGGCACGATAAACGTTATATTTGCTGCCCCTGGGAGAACTGGGTCTTGCCCTTCCAGGGTAATGTCTGTGTCCCAGTGCTTGGATGAAGGCTCCAGTTCAAGGCCGAAGAGAGCCAGATTGAGCACCTCCCTGGTGTTAGGCTTTTTAGAGGAAGATAAGAAAGAAACCATACAACCACATGATAACGCTTTGGTGGTTACGATAAGGATTGGTGGGTATGATGTGAGAAGGGTGATGGTTGCTGAGGGGAGTGCGGCTGAGGTTATGTATCCTGACCTGTTTAGGGGGTTGAATTTGAAACCCGAGGAGCTGACAGCCTACAGCTCCCCGCTGGTGGGTTTCGAGGGCACGTCGGTCGTTCCGGTGGGAATGAATAGACTACCTGTGTAGGCTGGCTCAGAGGTGGTGGAGGTGGACTTTATTGTGGTGGATGCTTTTTCTCTATATACGGCTATTCTGGGAAAACCCTGGTTGCATGCCTTGGGGGCCATATCTTCCACTCTCCATCAGAAGGTGAAGTATCCCTCGGAAGGCTAGGTCTCAGAAATTTTGGGAAATCAAGCCATGGCTAGGCAGTGCTTGATAATGGCCATCCAACATCGGCCCGAAACAGATACTTCGGCCACAGCCGAGGATGTCTTATAGCAATCAATGACTCAGGAAGCCCACTTCAGCACGTCAGCTGGAGGAACGGAGTGTGAGAATTTGGAGAGGGTGAGTGTTGGTGATGATCCAGAAAAGTACTTTCAGGTTGAAGCACAGTTACCTTTGTTGGAGAATGAGCAATTGGTTGAGGTCCTCAGGAGGAATGTTGATGTGTTCGCGTGGGTTGCCTACGAAGCCCCGGGGGTGGATCCAGAGTTCATTTGTCATCACTTGAATGTTAATCCTTCCGTAATTCCAAAGAAGCAGCCACCTCGGCGTCCGTCCCGGGCACATGCCGAGGCTATAAAAGATGAGGTGACTAAGCTCAAGGAGGCAGGGGCTATCAAGGAGGTGTTTTTCCCTCAGTGGTTGGCCAATATGGTCGTGGTGAAAAAGAAAAATGGAAAGTGATGCGTATGCGTTGATTTCACGGATCTCAATAGAGCTTATCCAAATGACCCTTTTCCCATTCCCCGTATAGACCAGTTGGTGGATGCAACAGTGGGCCATCCTCGGATGAGCTTCCTAGATGCCTTTCAGGACTATCATCAGATCCCATTGGCATTGGATGACTAGGAGAAGACTGTTTTTCTTACTCCCACTGGAAATTATCACTACAAGGTAATGCCCTTTGGCTTGAAGAACGCGGGGTCTACTTACCAGCGGATGATGACGAAGATGTTTGAGCCACAGTTGGGCAAGAACATTGAGGTCTATATCGATGATATCGTTGTGAAGAGCAAGGTAGTGGCCGAGTATGTGACAGACCTCACCAACACTTTTGAGACTTTGAGGAAACACAAATTGCGACTGAACGCGTCCAAGTGCTCCTTCGGGGTTGGTTCAGGGAAGTTTTTGGGCTATATGGTTACTCACCGTGGGATTGAGGTGAATCCTGATCAAATTAAAGCCATAAGCAGTTTGCAACCACCTCAGAATCCTAAGGAGGTCCAAAGGTTGACTGGGATGACCGCCGCACTGAATAGATTCATATCCAGGTCGGCGGATAGGTGCAGACCTTTTTTCCTGCTACTCCACAAGTGGAAGGGATTCGAATGGACAGAGGAGTGCGCTCTGGCATTCCAGCAGCTTAAAGAGTATCTATCTCGGCCACCCATTATGTCTAGTCTTGAGGTGGATGAGGTTCTTTTCTCCTACATGGCGATAACCACTTATGCGATTTGTTTCGTTCTGATACGAGTAGATAACGGCGTACAATGGCCAATTTATTATGTGAGCAAGTCTCTTCACGAAGCCGAGGTACGTTATCTGCCTTTGGAAAATGCCATTTTGGCAGTGGTGCATGCTACAAGGAAACTTTTCCATTACTTTCAAGCACATACGGTGGTGGTCTTGACTCAGTATCCGCTCAAAGCAGTGCTTCGGAGTGCAGACTACACTGGCAGGGTTGCCAAGTGGGGCACGGTTCTAGGGGCTTTTGATATTAAGTATATGCCCCGTACCTCCGTAAAGGGCCAAGTTCTTGCCGATCTAGTGGCTGAATTTGCTGAAGGCCCTGAAGAAATAGAGACAATCCTGCGTGGCATGGATGAAAAATCAGTTGACCTCATCTCGGCGCAACCTGCTTTACCCTGGAAAGTGTATGTGGATGGTGCAGCAAATCTAAGGGGTTCAGGAGTGGGGCTAGTACTAATATCTCCTGAAGAGGTAATTATCGAAAAGTCTTTGAGGCTGAGATTCTCAGCTACCAACAACGAGGCAGAATATGAGGCCATATTAATGGGAATAACGATGGTTAAGAAGTTGGGTGGAAAAGTAGTGGAGATGTTCTCGAATTCAGAACTTGTCATTGGTCAGGTCAAGGGAGAGTTGGAAGCTCGTGACCCCAGTATACAGGGTTACTTGAGCCAGGTTAAGCGTATGCAAGCGGATTTTGAGTTGTTTGAATTGTCCCACGTCCCTAGAAGTGGGAATGCCCATGCGGATTCATTGGCTACTCTCGCTACTTCTTCGGCGCAGAACTTACCCCGCATGATAATGGTTGAAGACTTAAACGCACCAACCCTAGTGACAGGAGACTACCTACAAGTCAGTCAAATTAGCTCAGCCCGATGTTGGATGGATCCTATACTGTTGTTCCTCGAGAAGGATATATTGCCTGAGGACAAGTCAGAAGCTGAAAAGATACGAAGAAAAGCTCCTCGGTTTTGGCTGTCCGAAGACAAAAAGTTATACAAACGCTCTTACTCTGGGCCATATCTCCTTTGTGTACATCCCGAGACATCAGAAGCACTTCTAGAAGAGTTACATGAAGGGATCTATGGGAGCCACACTGGTGGGAGGTCTTTATCCCACCGGGCAATTACTCAAGGGTATTGGTGGCCAGGCATGTAAAAAGAAGCGCAGGAGTATGTCAGGAAGTGTGATCAGTGCTAGAGGTTTGCACCGAACATCCATCAACCGGGGGGAGTTCTTAACCCTCTTTGAAGTCCTTGGCCTTTTGCTCAGTGGGGCTTAGATATCGTTGGCCCTTTCCCTAAAACTGTGGGAAATAAGAAATATTTGCTAGTTGGTACAGATTATTTTACAAAGTAGGTGGAAGCTGAGCCTCTGGCCAATATCAGGGACATGGATGTCAAAAGGTTTGTTTGGAAGAACATCATCACTCGTTTCGGGGTTCCTCAGGCTCTTATCTCTGATAATGGTCTACAATTTGACAGCAAGCCTTTTAGAAGTTACTGTTCCGATCTAGGTATAAAGAACAAATGCTCCACTCTGGCCTATCCACAGGGGAATGAACAGGCCGAAGCTGTCAATAAAGTCATAGTAGGGGGACTTAAGAAAAGACTAGATGATGCAAAAGGCAGATGGGTGGAGGAGTTGCCACATGTCCTCTGGACTTATTAAACAACACCTCGGCGGTCAACAGGGGCAACCCCATTCTCAATGACGTATGGAGCCGAGGCTGTGATTCCTCTTGAAACGGGTTTTCCAACGCAAAGGACTTGCGCTTTCACCTCGGACGGGAATGATGAACTATTGAAGAAGAGTTTAGGTTTGATAGACGAGCGGCGAGAGAATGCAATGGTTCAATTGGCCTACTATCAGCAAAAGCTAAAGCAAGGTTATGATGCGAATGTCAGGTTGAGATCGTTAGCCCCGGGAGATTTGGTGTTGAGAAAAGTCTTGGGAACTACCAAAAATCCAAACTGGGGAAAGTTAGGGCCTAATTGGGAAGGGCCATATCGTATCACATCTGTAACAGGGGTAGGGGCTTACTACTTAGAAGATCTAGATGAAAAGACTGTACTCCATCCTTGTAATATAAGCAACCTAAAAAGGTATTATTATTAACAAGTTCTGTTTTACTTCCTTTTATAATTTGTCCTACCTCCGCAGAAATCTGTTGAAGTATTAAACAGAAACTAAGTCATGTCAGGTCCTCGGACCACAGCTTAGTGGAAATTAATACACTATGAAATCTGTTGAAGTATTAAACAGAAACTAAGTCATGTCAGGTCCTCGGACCACAGCTTAGTGGAAATTAATACACTATGAAATCTATTGACGTATTAAACAGAAACTAAGTCATGTCAGGTCCTCGAACCACAACTTAGTGGAAATTAATATACTATGAAATCTGCTGAAGTATTAAACAGAAACTAAGTTATGTCAGGTCCTCGGACCACAACTTAGTGAAAATTAATACACTATGAAATCTGTTGAAGTATTAAACAGAAACTAAGTCATGTCAGGTCCTCGGACCACAACTTAGTGAAAATTAATACACTATGAAATCTGTTGAAGTATTAAACAGAAACTAAGTCATGTCAGGTCCTCGGACCACAACTTAGTGAAAATTAATACACTATGAAATCTGTTGAAGTATTAAACAGAAACTAAGTTATGTCAGGTCCTCGGACCACAACTTAGTGGAAATTAATACACTATGAAATCTGTTGAAGTATTAAACAGAAACTAAGTCATGTCAGGTTCTCGGACCACAACTTAATGGAAATTAATATCTGTTGAAGTATTAAACAGAAACTAAGTCATGTCAGGTCCTCGAACCACAACTTAGTGGAAATTAATACACTATGAAATCTGTTGAAGTATTAAACAGAAACTAAGTCATGTTAGGTCCTCGGACCACAACTTAGTGGAAATTAATATACTATGAAATCTGTTGAAGTATTAAACAGAAACTAAGTCATGTCAGGTCCTCGGACCACAACTTAGTGGAAATTAATACACTATGAAATCTGTTGAAGTATTAAACAGAAACTAAGTCATGTCAGGTCGTCGGACCATAACTTAGTGGAAATTAATGCCCTAGGACTTCAATCGAAATGTTATACAAGGACTAAGATGTGATAAATTGTTTATATGACAAATTTAGTGGTAATCAGTGTTTCTTAGGTGGGGTCCGTGCAACTAAACTTATGTATCAAAGCAAACTCCATGAGCATCACTTAAAGCATTGTAAAACGTTGAGTGCCTCCCGGGGCTAAATGCGTAGAACGCTATCTCAAGTGTGGACACTTCTTAATAAACTTAAAACAAGCCTGTCTAAGGCAAGTTCATTGCTATAGTTCGTTTTGATTCCTAATTAGCATATTTCACATTAAATCTTCCATTATAGTGCCAGATTTCATTCCTCTATAACCAAGGATCATGCAAAAATAAAAACATTCGCACGAGAAATTATTCATGTGATAGGTAACACCACAACATCTCATGTATATTTGGATGGGGAAAGGTTTAATACAAGTAGAAATGTCCTTAACCAGTTTAAAAAAGAAAAAGAAAAAGAGAGAAAGAAGAAGAGAAGGAAAAACAAGGGAAAAACGGACTACATTAGCTACTTGTTTAACTTGATCTGGAGCTTGGGCTGAGAGGCTTTGCCAGTGTCCACGAGAGGAGCATCTTTATCCTTCGCCTTTGGGTCTTCCCCAATAGGTAAGGTGGTTAAGGCTAGTGCTTGCTTAAAGCTTTTTGAAGCCGCTCCGTCCTTAGGCTCTTCTGAGTCTTTATCTGAGGAGACGCCCTTGGAGACTTCAAGCGCTTCAGTTTGCTTTTGCTAATTGAGAGAGGGAGGAACCTGAGTATGAGCTTCCTTGGCTAATTCAGTGACTGTGGAGGTTGCCTCTTCTGGTTGAGCAGGAGGACCTGGGGCTCGGATAGCTGGGGGAAAATAAATGTTTTCAGGCCTTCTAAGCTCGGATGAAGCCTCTACCCCAGCTCAATTGAGAGCTTCTCCCCAAGTCAGAGCACAGTATGCTCAACAAACGACAGGCACCTCAGCTCGGATATTTTCTTCGGTCTCAGCAACGCCAACATCATAGCCATGTTGCTCAGCTGCATCTTTTTCCTTTTCAACCTCAGCTTTTGCCTTTTCAGCCTCGGCCTTAGCTTGTTCTGCGTGATCTCTAATTCTTTGGGCTTCCTCTAGTTGCTTCTGCAGAGATAATATTTGTTCTTTGGAGGCGGCCAGCTGGGCATTAGCATCACGCAGGAGTTTTCTTTGGTCCTTGGCTTGCTTTTGGGCACTGTCCAGAGCTGAATCAGCACTCTTCTGAGCATGCTCTTCCTCGGCTAACTTTTTCTTCAGCTACACGTTAGTTTGTTCAGCCACGGTGAGTGTGTGCACAGCTGTGGTCCTCTTTTTCTTCTCATCATCAATTTGCTGGTAGCAAGAATTGGTTATTTCCTCCAGCCTGAAAGTGGCTTGGACAGCCTAAGAGGAAAGGAATTAGAAGTGCAATACTTAAAGTCTAGGTGTATAGGAAAAATAGTAATAATAAAGTAGTGAAAACATCTTACCATGCCTAGGTATCTTTTTACGTTCTGAAAAACTTCGTTCCTCTTCAATCTCCTCAGTTTGGCCATATCCTTGGGGAGGAGGAGAGTTTCCTCTAAAACTGAAGCGACTTGGCACCCAATCCCCCCATTAAAGTCCCTGATCAAGGCATCCTCTCTCAGAGGCTCACCACCAAGCATGGGAGCAGGGAGCCAGGCCTCAGGGTCCGAGGACTGGATGGTTGCCCTTTCCGTCGCACGTTGAGACCCATGGGTAACTTTTTGCTGCTTCGCAGCTCGTTGGTCCTCGGCCTTGTGGGTCGGGTGAGATCTCTCAGCCTCCACCACTCCTTTATCTTTGGGCTCTCTCCTCCTCTTTGGGTCACTAGGTTCGGTCGCATGTAGTTGAGGTGGCTGAGAAGGAGGAGGTGGGGGGAGACTGGATTGAGTTGACTTCTCCGGCACTCCTCTCCCAGGTTGGCCCTCGATCACGTCCTTCAATCTCCTTTGGCTTCTCCTTTGAATGCCCATGTCTTCAGGGTTAGCCTCGGATGATTGAGGTTGGTTGAAAACTTCAAATTCGTTTGCAGAATCTGATAGCTCTACAACTCCTCCTGAAGGCTGTTCTTCTTCTTTTTCTTCTTCTTCTCCCTCTTCTTCTTCTTCCTCCCTTTCTTCCTCTCCCTCCTCTTTCACTTCACGAGGAGTAGAATGTGAAGACGAGGCTCCTATAGTAAGGGTGGCCTTAGGTAACGGCTGAGTGAAAGGAGTTCCCTCAGGAATTGGAACACCCTTGAGAACAATGAACCCCTCGAAGGCTACACTGATATGGTGAAGCCGAGGATCTTTGGCCTTTATCACGCACTTGGGAATTTGAAACGTCTTGAAAATTGGCTTGTACCGAAGGATTATGTAGGCCGCTCTCAGTTGTCCGTCCGATGGGTTCACGTATACCTCGGACCTCAGGATCTTGTCTAAACTCTCCCTGTTAACCAGTCTGAGGTGAGGTTTGGTGGCACGCTTGTCTGCGAAATCATTACAGCAAAAGAAAAGCTTTGTTAGAAACAAAGGTAACACAAATTGAAGAACACAATTCAGAGTATAGAGCCTCATAGCCCAAAAATCCCACCTGGTGTTCCCTCTTTAGTCGGACAGTGCAAACCATCATGCCATTCCCCAGAAAAAATAAGAAAATCGTCTTTTAAGCCCTTGTTCGATAAGGGGAGACATTGAATCAACCTTACTTCAGGGAACCTAGATTTTAGATAGTACCCCTGACCCTTCAAATGGTTGAGATTGTACACCCAATTCACATCGTGATGGGTCAGACCTAGGTTCAGCTTGGCATTTAGGACTTCTATACTTCCAAGCACTCTGAACATGTTCGGGGCACATTGAGTGGGGGATAACCTAAAAAACCTAAGGTAACTCCTGGTAAGGTTACCCATAGGGATGGTCATCCCCCCTTCTATAAAAGCGATCATTGGGATAACTACCTCCCCAGTTTTCCTATCATTTACCCAGGTATCTGTGGAAGCATATCTCATACCCACCGTGGGGGGAATCCTATACTTGGCTCTGAATGCCTCTATTTTCTCCTCGGAATCAACTAGATGCTTGAATCTACCCATTTCATAACAGTTATGAAGAAAAACAAACGAAGAAGATGGAAAACTAAAGTGGGTTAAAGAAACTTACAGGTTTTGAAAATGAGCTCCTCGGACAGACTCTTAGTATTTATGAGAGCGTGGAGTAGTGAGAAAGAGAGGCAGGTTCAATGAATATGCGCTGAGACGGTGCGATTTTTGTAACTGAAAAGAAAGTTGATTTGAAAAGCTCTTTATAGTGGCGTAGAAATCGTAAGCGGGAAAAATCCCGCCCATAAATGCTGAAAATCCCCCACTGTTGGATTCACATCTTGCCGTTGAACGTAGGGGACAAGGGAGCTGTCGTCATTTAATGAGAGCCTGCCCCTGACGCTGAAACATCAGATATGTGCCTTGGATAGATAGAAAGACACTCTGAAGGCTGAGGAAACCCGTAAAGAATGTGAGGAGGGGATATCAAAATCTCCCTTTTTTCCGAGGTAGCAAAAAGCGAGATTTTGAGGGGCTATTGTGGGGCCTGTTATCTAAAAAGATGTAGGAATCGGGGGAAATGGGTTTGGGGCCCAAAGGCCCAGTCCGAGGACATCTGCTTGTACGAGAATGGTTACAGAGATATGGTGTGATAGAAATCATATATACAAAGCACAAAATGCAGCCGAGGATAGGACTCACCTCGGACATCGTGGTTCGAGGTAAAAGTAACTATCTCTTTGTCCAAGATACCCCACAAAGTCGTATTAGAACGAGAGGAAGAATATAAATCTTAGGAAGAACTGGGGATAGCAAATATCCCATAAGGCTGCTACCTCCACATTAAATGCTGTCCAGCTAACTCCCTGGCCGCATTAATGTGGAGGTGATACCTGAACAGTAACCAAGCAGCTTTATGGCCACTAAGCAAAAGTTCCGGGGGGTGTTGGATGGGATAGAAAGGCGTTCTCAGGATAGAAATTACACGTGTACGGTGGGAATGTGAAAGAAAGGCAGTATATAACATGAAAACAGGTGACATTAAGGGGGACTTTTGGATTTCTGGAAAAAAGGGGGAGAAAGGAGAAAGAAAACTGAAAGAGAGACCCTCTAAAAATTAGCCGAGGAGAGTTGTTACCCTAAACCTAGCTTGACGCATCCTTTATGATACTGTAACTATGACTTTCCCTATGAAATAGAACTAGTTCTTATACCCACGCTCTAAAAATTTATTGTTGGGCTCGTTGGGCTAGAAACCCGTCTTTTTTCTGGGTCCAATCTATTTGGAGTCCCTACACTATGAATTAGGATCATGTGTGTAAGGATTTTAGTGTTGATCCATTCCATAACATTTTATGGTAATAAATTCAAATTTATTGATGTAATTTTATCCGTTTGAAAGTCTAGTTAGTTTTTTAGTTTATACTTTCCTAATCTACTTTCCGAAGTGGTTTCTCCATTAAAGATATTCTTCTTTGATTTTCCACTTCGTCACCAAATGTTATGTCATGCTTAATTGTGCTTTTTATATTACTTATTGATTTGTTAATTGCTTAACTATAGTGAAAAATTAATTGTTTTGAGTGGATCACTTCACCAATATAATTTGATAATTTTGCTCATTAATTCACATTGGGGTCTAAATAGAAATTTCAATGTTCAATCTTATTTAATTATATGAAATTTTTAAGGAAGACTCTAACTTGCATCCAGCAATCAAAACAACAATATAAACTTGTGAGCTTGTTTCTCTGTGTGTAGCTTTTATTGGTGGCCATCAAAACAACAATATGTTCAAGAAATTTTCAATGTTCATTTTCTTATGTTAGGCCTGAAGATAGAATTAAAGAAGTGCCTAACAGCTAGTGTTTTAAATATAATATCGTTTCTCATTAAAGAAACGATGTCGGTTTGATCAGGACAAGTAGCTGTGTTATTGGTCAAAGATGGTGTGTTTCAACACTGTCTAACCTTATCTTTGACTTGTTAAATATCAGAGTTCAGTAGCAGAAAAGTCCAGCTGTTGGTGATGGTAATTAAGGTCGGTCTGGAGGTTAGAGTTTGCAGCTGATGACGTGTCACTCACTTGTGTAACCGTCCCAATCTTTACGGATCTACGGCTAGGCAGTTAGAGTAATCTATTTTTGAGATTGTGTATATATATATTCACGTAAAGATGTATCAGTATAAAATATAGTTGCTATTCATTTCATTCATTCTCTCACAGCTCTCTCCACTTTCTCTCTCTCTCTCTCAACGCTTCTGCCATTGTTGGGAAAAACTCTGTTTTCTCAAGTAAACTTTCAAGGCCCACGGAAGCTTGTTTCTCTATGTGTACTAATAAAGATTCAATCTTTATCTTAAAAAAAAAAAAAAAAATTCAATCTTTATCTCAAAAAATTAAAAATACTTCTAGAATCATTCAGCCATTATAAAAATTCAATCATTATCTCAAAAAATTAAAAATAAAAATTCAGATAGACTCTAACTTGCATCCAACCACCAAAACAACCATATAAACTCACCAAGACAGCAATATAAATGCAGAAAAATGATCAAACATCAAATAAGATAAGCATAAACAAGTTTTATTGATATACCTCTGTTTGTGAAGCTTTTTTTTTTTTAGTTAAAATCTGTGAAGCTTTGAACGTGGGCTACCTCTGTTTCACTTTTCCCTCTAAAACGTTTTTTTTTTTTTTTTTTTTTGGTTTTCCAGTGCATAGATATACTTCTGTGAGGACCCGATGAAGCTTTTTTTTTTTGTTAAAATCTGTGAAGCTTTGAACCACACTAACTCTGTTTCAATTTTCCCTATAAAAGTTTTTTTTTGTTTTCCAGTGCATTGATGTATCTACCTCTGTTTCTCCATTTCCAGTTCACGGATATACTGCTGTGAGGATCCGGTGAAGCTTTTTTTTTTTTTTTTTTGGTTAAAATCTGTGAAGCTTTGAATCGTGGGCTAACTCTATTTCACTTTTCCCTCTAATTTTTTTTTATTTTATTTTCCAGTGCACTGATGTATCTACCTCTGTTTCTCCATTTCCCTCCAAAAAGGCTTTTTTTGTCTGGTTGAGTTAAACCCCAGTTAAGTGCACTGCAGTTTAAGTGTGGGTTTACATTTTAAATGACGTGGATAATTTTTGAGTGTGGATCTTTTTGGACAACATCTACACCGTGTACTAGAGCCTCTCCATTTCAAATGGAAATGGAGAGGATCCGTATCCAAGAGAGTAATTGTAGGTGAACAAAAAGTGTCACAATTTTTTTCATAATTAGGGTAGTTTATTTTGTTAAAATTAAAAATTCATTGTTAAAAGTGTCGTAAATTAAAGTAAAAATTAGTTAGAATAGTACAATAAGACTTATAAATATTATTAAAAAGTGCAGCAAGATCATAAATAACCATGAATAATAGCAAAAATAAGTTCATACTTTTTTAATTTGGAACCAAACGCACATTTATGGTCTGTTTGGATTGAGAGAAGGGATGAGGAGTAAAGTAGAGTATAATAGATTTAGTACAAAATTAGCTTATTTTTAGTGAACTCTACTCTACTCCACTTCACTCGCCCTCCTTCCCCTTCCATCCAAACAGGTCATTAGTAAAAGTGGAAGTCAAATAATAAGTTCACACTTTCTTCTTCTTACAACTCACCGCATGACGAATTATAATAAAAGTTGTGAGATTTTTTGTGTTTGCATTTTAATGGTAGTAAATTTCCATTTACCACCCAAAGAAAAAAAAAACATTATTGCTCAAATCTTGTAGAGAAAGATTAACATTAGTTCAATAAAAATGTAAAGATATATATATATATATATATATATTCCATCTATTCAAATTTATTTGTTCAGTTTCAAAAACCCAACTTTTTAAAGGAATATTATCTATTCTCTTGTTTACAGTATAAAAAGTGTAAGTTTTTAAAACTACTCTTAAATAAATTTATTAAAAAATTGGAATACTAAATCTAAAATGGTTTTAGAAATAAAGTATGAGTATTATAGGAGTATTAATAAATTAATGGTTTTTAATTCTAAAAACATGACAATATTTTAAAACATCCCAAAATAAAATAAAAAAACAAACAAATTATAACTAAGAGAATATATCTTCTTTTTTTTAAACTATTTTGTAAGGCCCCACTGGTTGATGTAAGAAACATAGTTATTGTAATAAGTGTGTGTTTGGCAAAAATTAAAAAGTCAACTTATTTTACTTTTCAAATTATTTTTGCTATTATTTATGCGTCTCACTGTACTTTTTGGTACTATTCATGAGTCTCACTATATTATTTCAATTAACTTTTACTTTTATCTACCGTAATTTCAGTAAAAAGTTTTCAATTTCAGCAAAATAAGCAGATCGTAAACAGACCCTAAGCCTATAAAACAAACATTGAAATTAATATAATATTATTGTTAATTTTTTATTTATTTATTAAAGAGTAGAGCTTAATGTGTTTTTATATATAAAAAATAGGACAATTGAATTGATCTTTTGACCATTAAAACCAAAAGACTTTTGAAGTAACAAATTAACATGCAAAATTGAATGAAAGTATCGCAATTTTATTAAAATAACTTTATTTTAAAAAAAAAAAACCAAATAATTTGAATAAAAACGTGTGGTTTAATATTTTTCTTTGAAAAGTGGTTGGATTTTCATGGTTCAAGCGATTATTTTGCAAATTCATAATATCTTTTAGGGGTGTGCAAAAAACCGAATAACCGAAAAAACCGATTCAAACCAACCGAACCGATGCAAAAATTTCGGTTCGGTTTCGGTTCGGTTTTATTAAATAAAAAACCGAAAAGTTCGGTTCGGTTTTCGGTTGCAAATTTTAATAAACTAACCAAACCGAACCGAACCAAAATATATTATTATATTATAAATTATATTAAATATATAATATTTTGTAAATATCTCTGACTGACCCACTGAGAATTGAGATACACTTTGCTATTCTAAAAAAAAAGAGATACACTGAATCACTGCACTGATTCACGCTTTGGGGCATTGGGCCTTTGGCCGCTTTTGCGTTGGGCAGTGCTTCCATCACTTCATATTAAAACAATTTGGTGATTCCCAATTCAATTTTCAATGATTCAAAATTTAAAAATTAAAACAATTGATCCGGCTTCCTAGCTTATCTTTTTAAACATAACATTTTAAAACTTATTAGATTAATTACCTATAATTAAACTAAGTAAATATCTAATTAAATTAATTAACTAAAACTAATTAGAGTATAAAATCAAAAGTTGGAAACCCTACCCTACATACCCCCACACTTTTCAGTTTTCACTCTCACACTTTCCACTCTCTTTTACGTTCAAACTTCAGACAGCCTCCACTCCACAGTCCCTACCTCTCATGCCAAATCACCCTCTGTCGCCGCCTCCACATGCCACCCTCCCCACGCCGGTTTGATCATCGACTTCTCATCTCACGGTGAGTCTCTGTTTTGAAAATCTCTTTGTGCATCTGACCTTGTATGTCCGCATGGAACTTGAAAAATTAATCTTATTCTTTTTCTTGTTTTTGATCTTGTTCTCAAAACCACAGGCTGAAAGTGTTGAAACCTAGTATTGGAGTGAATTTCTTCCTCATGATTATTATTCAACGCGGCACAATCCAATCATGGTAAAGAAGGTATAAAAGGAATGTACTCGTGCATTCCATCCTTAGAATCTAGAAAATCTCCTAGTATTGGTGCATGTTACACTAAGCTATGTACTTTTTCTAGATATTCTGTTGTCTAATGTTAGGCTTATGTTACACTACATTTTTTTTTTTTAAAAGCCCAAACAGAAAATTTTTGGAAAAAAAATTAAAGGCCCAACTGGCCCAAACTCCAAGTCCAAAAACCGAAACCGACCGAAAAACCGACTGAAACCAAAAAAATTGAAACCGACGGTTTTTCAACTATTTCGGTCGGTTTTGGTTGAGACTTTTAAAAACCGAAAATTTCTGTTTAGGTCGGCCGGATAAAAAAAAACCAACCTAACCGAACCGATTACAGCCCTAATATCTTTCATATCAACTCAGAATCTTATACAATTCATCGATTTGACAGTTTAATTTTTGGTTTGATATGGTTCTGAAAAAATTTTCTTGGACATTTCCACAACCACACATCGATTTGACAGTTTGGTTTGGTAGCTAAGTTCTAACACATTTTTATACATTTTAAACAATTTTACACATATTTTAATACACTTTTTTACCCATGTGTATATCAAAAACACCTAAATAACATTACTCAAACCAACCAACCAAACATGCTGATGTTAAAACAATTTTAAAGTTCTTAATGCCTTTTTGCACTATCAAACATACCCTAAATTTTTTTTTTTGTTGGGAGAAGACCCTAAGATCATTTATGATGGGAGCTATATTATTTTTACGTAAATCCTATTAATTAATAACATCACTATTGTTATGTATTAAACCCGTCATATGGTCAGGGGCGGGGCCAAAGCAAATTCAGGGGGTTCAAATGAACCCCCTGACTTCAAAATAAAAAGCTATTTATATATATATATATATATATATATATTTTTAAGCTTAATACTTTAATTTATTTTTAAATTAAATGGCAATGCTCCAGCCAATTTCATATGTTGGCGAAGATGGTCTTAAAATTAAGGCATTTAGTAAAGATGGAAAGCCTTATTATGAAGGAAAATCACTTTCTGGCCATATATGGTGGGATGTTTGCAATTGTGCTGACTGCCAAGAAGATGAGGACTTTGAAGAAGACAATTCAAGAAGAAAAAAGAAATCTTCCCAGCAAAAACTCAAAGAAAGGTATGAAGCAAGAGATACAGAAGTTGACCTCCTTGGAGAATCCTCTGGTAAGTTTGATTATTATGTTCTCTATCCCAGAACCAAGAAGAAAAGCCTTCCTTCTCCTTTCCCATGCAAAGAAGAGCATGACCAAAACCAAAAACCTCCATTAATCCAGTACTATCAAAAGATCCTTCCCTAAATATCAAAATGTCAACCCCTCCCTATTGGCCAAAACCATATACAAAAACCTTTACCATGTTATATGCTCGATCAAGCTTCACCCTCCTACTCTCCATTAGAAAGCTTTGATCATCCTCAAACCAATACCAAACATGTGTGGAAGATCAAAAACCCTGTTGCAGTTAATCCAGATAGAACCAAGAAGCAAGTTTCCTCAGCAGAAGCAGCTTTAAACTGGCAAGCAGAAAATGTTGTAGCTCAAAACCAAGTTCTGTCAAGAATTCTGGATAATCAACAAAAGATGGCTGAGGTAGTCACTCATACTTTTTCCTCCTCAAATTCGCTTATTGAGGATTTGAAGAAGAAAATCAAAGCAGTTGAGGAAGAATTGACAACTATCACATCTACAGTCAAAGACTTGTCTGTCTCTTTTCCTCTTATTGGGCAAAAAGAAAAAGAAAGAAGACAGTTGTTGCTACAACTCCAATCTATGGAAGGATTCCAGAAGGAAATTCCTCAGACTCCTCCTATACATGTTCAGATGCCCCTCCAACCCCGCCAATCATTATATAAAGATCTGTCCATACCATTAACCTCTCATTTCTCCCCAATCTTTCCCTATCAGAATCTTTAACCATTAGCCATAACACATCCTGACCATAATCCTTTTAAGCCAAGCGGAATTTTCCCTGTCATAACCTACAATATTCCAACTCAACCAGAGTCCCAAAACAAACCTTTTCCTATCAAGAAAGACAAAGAACCATTGTACCAACCTCTTTATCCAACTGTTGGAGCTTCCTCAAGGCCTCCCGACATGAACATGTTAGCTGTAGACCCTGACCCCCCAAACCCAATCTCATCATTCCTCAAAACCCTCACCCTTGCTGACTCAAGAGAACCTTCTGTGCTCCCTGTAATTGAGGATTCTGAATTAGACCTGTCAAATCTTGGTCTAGAGGAGGTGTTTATGACAGAAGCAGAACCAAAGGAAGAAGAGGAAGATGATGTTCTCCGACCTAGACAACCTCCACCAATATTTCCTCCACCACCCATTATCCCAGAAAACCAAACAAGATTGACTTATTCATCAACCACTAACTCCAAACATCTGTTCACCCTTGATAATATCCCTCCTTCTAAATGGCATGAAGAGTTTTTTAACATGTATTCTTGGTGCATAGCAGAACTCCAAGCCCCAAATGCCACTGTTTCTCAGATTATTGCCAAGTTTGTTGCAAGGATCACAGGAAGATTGCGAGAATGGTGGATTAATCTAGGGGAATACAGGCAAAGACAGGCAGCTCAATGTAATACCTTGGAAGATTTTTTCACAATAATCCATAATGAGTTCCTTGGATCTATAACTCATTACACAGAAGTAGCACGAGAAGAATTTCTACTGATGAAATGCTGCTCATTTGAAAGAAGAGATTTGGAGAAACATTTTGACAGAATGTCAAGAAGATACTACTCTTTTAATGGCATGGATGATGTCAATTCCAAGCATACTTTTCTCAATTCCCTTCCACAACCATTAGGAGATGAAACTCTTCGCATGATGAATCTCCAAAAGATAACGTTGCAGCAAGCCTCCTTGGGAGAAATCTACTAGCATGTGCTTATTGCCCTAGAAAAACTCACCAACCAAAGAAAATTTCTTTCAGAAATTAACAAGATTCATGGCAAACTCAAGGATAATTGTAAAAAGAAAGATTTGCAGATCAAGTGCTATGACAAGAATTGTGCCTGCTCAACAAAAAGAAGAGATCATTTCAAAAAATATTCCTGGAAGAAAAAGCACTATGCGAGTCAAAAGAAGAAATCCTTTCGCAGGAAGAAATGGAAATTTCTTAAAAGAAAGCAGTTCAGAGGAAAAACTTCAAAAGTCTGTTTTGTATGCAGAAGACCGGTGCATTTTGCAAAAAATTGTCCAAAAAAGGAAAAGGCAGCAAAACTTCTGGAGCAAGCACAGATTCATGCGGATGATACTCCTTTTTCAGATGTGGAGTCTCTCTTTTCATTAGATGATGAGTACTCCCCTTAAGCTTTAGCAGTCATGGCTTATTCCACCTCAGAAGAAGACTCAGATCTAGGCAATGAAGAAGATTCAAACCCAGAAATCCAAACTATTTTTACATCACAGCCCATTATAGCCCCCCTAACCAATCCTACACCTATAGCCCAAGTAAGCATCCTCCTTGACACTTATGCTAAACCCATTTCAGTAATAGCCTTATTTGATACAGGAGCAGCAGCAACAATCCTCCATCCTAAAATATTACCCAAAGAATGTTGGTTACCTCATCACCAGATATTTAGAGCAGCAAATGGAGAAACATTTTTGATTGCCCTGAAAAGCAAACCCATTCTCATCAGAATATTCCCAACACTCACCATTAAACATCAAGTCCTTGGCTCCCCCCTTACAGGAAGAGACCTTCTTATAGGATTTGATCTCCTTCATCAAATACCCAGTCTTAGATGGTCTTCAAAAGGACTCATGCATAAACAACACCTTCTCACCTGGACCCAAGTTCCTCATTTATTCACAGTAGATCCTTTTGATTCTCTAAGATCCCAGATTATAAATGATTTTTGTGCAAACAGCCACTCTGAATTCCTCCTTAAAAATCCAAACCCTTTGTGGAAAAATCCAAATTTCTTCATTCATTTACCCTTCAAAAAGAATGAAGACGTTAATCCCACAAAAGCCAGTCATAGAGGGATGAATCCAGAACACTTAACTTTGGCCAAGCAAGAGCTATCTACCCTCCTTTCTGAAGGACTCATTGAACCAACAACCTCCCCATGGGCATGTGAAGCTTTTTTTGTCAACAAACATGCTGAGCAAGTACGAGAAAAACTCAGATTGGTAATCAATTTCCAAGATCTCAACCATTTCCTTGCAGATGACAAATTTCCCTTACCAAATAAGAGTGCTCTTTTCCAGCGTCTTTCAAATGTCAAAGTATTCTCAAAGTTTGATCTCAAAGCAGGATTTTGGCAACTTGGAATCCATCCAGAAGAAAGATACAAGACGGCATTCTGCATTCCAGACCATCATTACCAATGGACTGTCATGCCCTTTGGTCTTAAAAATGCTCCATCCCAATTTCAAAAAGCAATGGTAACACTGTTCCAGCCACTCTTGACAAATGCATTAATTTATGTGGATGATATCCTCTTGTTCTCAAAGGACGAAGAATCCCATGAAAAGTTACTCACTGAATTTTAACAGTTGGTGAGATCTCAAGGGATAATGCTTTCAGAAAAGAAAATGGTCATCAGACAGTCTTCCATAGACTTTTTGGGAGTAAATATTTTAGATGGAAAGTATACTTTGCAGCCTCACATAGCTGTCTCTCTTGGTGAATTTTCAAACAAGCTCACAGGTGCCAAGCAAATACAACAGTTCCTTGGAATTGTCAATTACATGTCGGATTTTATTCCAAAGATATCCAAGTATAGGAGTTGTTTGGCTCAATTACTGAAGAAATCACCTCCAGAATGGAATTCTGTTCATACAGAAGCAGTCCAACAACTGAAGAAATTGGTAGAAAAGCTCCCCCTTTGCAGATTCCAGGATCAGGCAAACGAATACTGCAGACAGATGCTAGTGACGAATACTGGGCAGCAGCTCTTTTTGAAGAAATTAATGGCAAAAGAAGTATTTGTGGATACAAAAGTGGTGCATTCAAGCCTTCAGAACTTCATTATCACTCCACTTTCAAAGAGATTCTAGCAGTCAAACATGGGATTGAAAAATTCCAGTTCCATCTCCTCGGGCATAACTTCCTAGTAGAAATGGATATGTCTTCCTTTCCCAAAATGCTCCAGTTCAAAAGGAAAATACTTCCACACCCTCAGTTACTCAGATGGTCAAATTGGTTTTCACAATGGTCTTTCCAAGTAAAACACATTAAAGGAAAAGATAACCTCATCACCGATTATCTTTCCAGAAAGCCTCCTATCCTTAACACCACTATTATTCCTCCACCCCTATGTGTATATCCTATTACTGATCCATCTTCATCCTCAAACCCTCCCTTGGCAGATCCTGATGATATCCTTACCATGATAGACACTCTCCCTCCAGAAATAAAAACCCAGATAAAAACTTTGACCCTTCAAGCTAGATCCAAAAGAATCATTAGAACCCTCCATGAGTACCTCAAAAAACACCAGTCTCACTTCCTAGCCGTTTTTCCTGACATAGACCAACCCTGGAAAACCCCTTTTGCCTTTTGGATAACTAATTGGAATGTTGCGCATTACCTCTACATGTGGTATCTACTCAATGAGTATTACCTATATCTTCACTTTGAACCTAAATTCTACAGGTACCTCTTTCCACATGGCAATAAATATTTTCACAAATTCTGGTTTGAAATTTTAAAAAATGATGCTCATGATGGTGAATGGACAAAATATCCAAAGATAGAACACCCTAGATTTGGGCATAAAGTCAATTCAACATGCCTAGTAGCCAAGCTCAATTCTAAAAATGACATCCAAGCAGACGGAATCCTCCACCCTGCAGAGATGCATTGGGTTACTAATCCAGATGGTACTCTCCATACCCATTCAGATGTTCATTGGGTATCCTGTTATCATGCACTCACAATAGCTTAATCTCTTAATAAGGAATACTCCCTGAAATAGTACCAACTGATCCAGATGTTTGTAGACAACAATGGCCACATGAAGATCATTGGGAAATGCCTAATCCTCTTGTGGGATATGATGACCCTCACTACCATAACCATGATCCAGATGATGTTGATGAAGAATGGTTCCAAGGAAGAGATGGATGGGATTAAACAACTTTTAAAAAAAAAAAAAAGAGTCCTAGAAATGTCTTCAGACGTAGAACTTTAATTTTTACTGTTCACTATCTATCTGTCAAAAGCATATCCGGGCCAATCCACTTCTGCACATAGGCCCCTACGTAGCATGACACTTGTTGACCAGCTCCAAGCAGACCTCACCTCTTTAGCAGCTTATCCTGACGAATGGCAGACTCATATTTATGGCACTTTACCAGACCTCTGCCTACTTTGACAGGTGTTGCTCAGCCCACCAGGGCCTCTGTTAGTTACGGAAACTCATGCATCTCTATAAATAAGGAGAAAGATTATTGATATAATTTTTGTCACAATTTTAATATTGTTGGTTAAGAATGGTAGAGAAAAAAACAATTGTGAATCCATTTGAAAGTTATTGTCTACCAATCACAATTAATCATTTCAACAATTTATGAGAGATGTAAAAATTAGTTCACAAACTCTGTTAAAACTGTGATTTTAAATAACAATTTATGTACGGTTTGAGTATGTATAACAAAGTGTAAGTAATGAACACCACCCATATGAGAAATAGGGTGGTCTTAAAAAAAAAAAACTAATAAATAAATGATCAAATGCTAATAAATGAAAGACGATGCAGAATTGCAGATGAAGGTGGTAGAATGTTATAGAAAAAGCAGACTATTCATTTAGAATATTCAATAATATAATAATATACTTTAGAATTCAATAATGACTTGCAATAGAATAGCCATGAAGGTGCCAGAATCCACTTTCCCTTTTGGTCTTTAGTCTCCTATTGGCCTTTCTAGTCTCTTTTTATCACAACCCAGAACCCTCTACCCATATCTATATAATAGGGAGCTCATAAACTCTCAAACCCATCGTGGAAAAGACCAAACTCTAAAAGCTCTCATTTGTTTCTCTTTCAAGCGCACTCTGTGTTTGAGTTATTGTTTTCAAAGTTTTCCAACCAACATGTCTCTCGTTCCTAGCATCTTTGAAGGCCGGCGAACTAACGTGTTCGACCCATTTTCTCTCGACATATGGGACCCTTTTGATGGGCTTTTCACCTCGGGGCGTGAAACCTCTTCGTTTGTCAACACGCGGATTGACTGGAAGGAGACCCCAGAGGCTCATGTTTTCAAAGCTGACCTGCCGGGGCTGAAGAAAGAGGAGGTGAAGGTTGAGGTGGAGGAAGGTAGAGTTCTTCAGATTAGTGGGGAGAGGCGCAAAGAGCAAGAGGAGAAGAATGAGAAGTGGCACCGTGTTGAGAGGAGCAGTGGCAAGTTCCTGAGGAGGTTTAGGTTGCCTCAAAATGCAAAGATGGATGAGGTTAAGGCTAGCATGGAGAATGGGGTGCTCACTGTGACTGTGCCTAAGGTGGAGGAAAAGAAGCCTGAGGTCAAGCCTATTGAGATTTCTGGTTAATTAAGCGACCAGTTTTTTAACTTTAAAAGCTACCAAATGCTTAATGCCGCAAATAAACAAGGAATTATGATGTGTGTTTTTGTTTGTGTCTTTGGTGTGTAAGAGCAGTGTGAATTGCTTGTAAAACAATTGAAATGGGTGTTCAATTGTTGTAATAATTGTTTTGTGAATAAAATGGTCTCATTTTGAAAAGTAGAACATGATTGTCAAGCCCATTGAGATCTCTGGTTAATTAAGCTATCGGTTTTAACTTTTAAGATATCAAATGCCTTAAATAAACAAGAAATCAGTGTATGACTTTTTCTCTGTGCCTGTGTGTAAAAGAAGTGCGGATTGCATCTAAAAATATTGAAATAGGTGTTCAATTGTAATAATGGTTTTGTGAATAAAATGGTCTTAAAACTTTTAAGCTATCAAATACGCTTTAAATAAACAAGGAATCAATGTGTGAGTATTTTTTTTTTCTTTGCCTGTGTCTGTGAAAAGAAGGGTGAATTGCATCTAAAAACATTGAAATGGCTGTTCAATTGTAATAATTGTTTTGTGAATAGAATGATCTTAAAATTCTGTCAAAATTCCTTAAATAAACAAGGAATCAATGTGTGAGTTTTTGTTTGTGTCTGTGTAAAAGAAGTGTGAATTGCATCTAAAAATATTGAAATAGGTGTTCAATTGTAATAACTGTTTTGTGAATAAAATGGTCTTATATATTCTGAAAAAGTAAAACTTGATTTCAAGTACTGTCGTTCCTAAAAGGAATTGCGTTTGCTGGGAGTCGGACCCGGGTCTATTGCTTGGAAGGCAATTATCCTAACCGTTGGACTACAAACGCTTTGTCGGAGGCCTTTTAAGAAATTTATTTTATCTTTGGTCTTTTGGCTAGAGCCTAAATATTTTTAAATATTGTTCACATGGAAAATTATTAGAAATAGCTCCTCTGTCTTTTCTGCAGTTTTGCTAGCTATCAGGGAGGCTCTCAGTAAATTGAAATCTCTAATGGCATGTTTGGATGTTTAAAAAAGGAGGGGGAGTAGAGTAGAGGGAGGGAGAGTAATCTAATTATCTTGTTTGGAAGTTGTTTAAGGAAGGAGGGGGAGGAGTTTGGAAGGGTTTGGAGAGGTTTTAACTCTCTCTAACCCCTCATTTTTAATTCCCACAAATTGGAGAGATTTGGAGGGAGAGTAGAGTAGATAAATTATTATCCAAGTAAATTTCTTAATTTACCTTTTCTAATAAATTAATCATATACCAATGTTGCAAGTCCATTTTAAAATAGGGGTAAATTTGTCTATTTTAATAATTTCCTCTACTCTCCATCCTAATTTTTAAAACATTCAAATAAGGAGAATGGCTAATTACTCCATTCCCCCTTACTAATTTTAAAAACATCCCTTTCAAAAAAAAAAAATTTTAAAAACATCCAAATAAGGTGGAGGAGAACCATTCCCCTCTACTCCCCTCTACTCTCCTCCCTCTCTAAACTTCCAAACATGCCATAAGAGTTGATGGGATCATTATCTTAACGACTAGTCTCATTGGCAACAACCAAATCTAGGTCCAGCTGGGATAGAGAACTGAATTTGAAAAAATAAAAAAATTCCCCATTTAAATAGTAATCAAAGTCTATCGATTTGGCAAAAAAGAAGATACGTTAATGCGTTTTTTATGAGCATTATTATTAATAATGCTAAAAAATTATATTACTATTTTTAGCACTATTCATGGACGCAGCCATAGTTGGACTTGGGGGCAATCCCCCCGACCCCCCATTTTTTTAAAAAAAAAATTATTGTATATATGGGTACTAATTTTAACAATTTTGTTTTAAAAAATTACACTTTTGCTCCTTTAAAAATATCATTGATTCTTTTAAGAGTATTGTTATAATCACAAATTTTTCTATAACATTTTTACAAACGGTTAAGGTAACAAATTCCTATTAGTTTGCATTTGGGCTTACCACTTACATTATCAGCAATTTGTAAAAACGTTTGTAGTTCAAACATTTTCCACATTTTAAAGACCATTAAAAAATATTTATAAGTCTAAAATCTAAAAAAGAAATATACAAGTCCAAAAAAATTAGTACAACAACAAAAATTATCAATAGTAAAACTTAAAAAAAAAAAAAAAAAAAAAAAAAAAATGAGCCTAGTCAACCAATTTTACTTAAAACAAACAATCTAACCCTTTAAAAAAAATTTAACAACTAGCAGCTAAGTGACTAAGTAGCAACAAAATCGAGAGCAGAAATCATTGCGCACAAATAACAGCAAAGCTGCCCCCCTAACTCTAAGTTCTGGCTCCGTCCCTGGCACTATCAACTACAAAATTGAGGTTGCATCGGTATAGTTAAAGTAAAAAATTTTCACTTCTCAGCTACAGTAAATTGCCAAAAATGGCTGTGCAGGCTCAAAGGTAAATAAAAAAAATTAATGTTACGTTCACGCTAGTAAGAGCATTTGCAGCAGTGGAGCTAAATCGCTATATTGCTATTTTAGCTCCACCAAAACACCAAAAAGAGCATGCAGCAGTGGAGCAATACTTATAATTTTTAGCTCAATTGCTACAGTGCACATCTATCTATAGATGTGCACTGTAGCTGAGAGCTAAACAAAAAAAAAAAAACAATTTTTTACTCCTCAGCCGGATTAAAATATTATTTTTTCTTTCTTTTAATCTACTCCGAATTGCAAATGAGTCTGGCTTCCCTTCTTTCTTCCTCCACTTTCCTCATCTTCTCTCTTCTTCCTCCACCGCCAGCCCGATCTCATAGCCCAGCCGCCAGCCCAGCTTCAACCCATCACCGGCGCCGACCCATCTCACCGATCTCCCCACCCATTCCGCCAACAAACCCATCTCGCCAATCAGACCCACTTCTCTTCCGCCGATCAAACCAAGCCGACCCAAGCCCTAAGCCGCCGAACCACACCTTCGACCCACGCCTTCGCCCAGTCCTCCATCTCAACGCCCACCCAACGCCGACAAGCCTGGGTTTCTTTGGATTTCGTGGGTTCCATTTGTCGATCCAAGCTCTAGGTTTCATCATTGAAGCCATCGCTGCCTTCCTCCGCCCATTGCTTTGGTTTTCCGTTGATCCAAGCTTTGGGTTTTTTTTTTTTTTTTTTTTTTTTTTTTTGGTGTTGCCTGGTGGGTCAGGTGGGTGTGGGCTTGGTTGATTTTTTTTTTTTTTCTTTGTTATGGGCTGTGGTGGTGGTGGTGGTGGTTGTGATTGATGTTTATTGTAGAGTATATATTATTTTATTGTTGTGGAAATATTATTTTATTGTAGTATTTATATTATTTTATTGGATTAAAAGCTAAAATAGATTTACTGCTGTAGCATGTGTGTAGGTAAACTAAATAAAGTGACTTTTTGTGTAGCTAAATAACTAAAATTTTAGATTCATTGCTGTGAATGCTCTAAGAATGTTTTAATATTTTCTTTTCTTTTCTCTTTTCTTCGTTCTCCGCCCCTTTGTGTCTCTCAAGCTTCCTCTGCTATCTCATTTTTCCTCCTCTCTTCTTCTCAAAATTTTTTCTTTTTCTTCTCAAATTTTTTCTCTCTTTCTTCTCAAAATTTTCTATGATGTGTGAGGGTCTCCTCTTTTGCCATGTGGTTGTGGGTGTGGTGGGTCATGCCATGGGTGTGGATGTGGTGGGTCATGTCGTGGCTGTGGGTGATCAAGTTCGTGGGTGGGTCATACCGTGGGGTTTGTGTGTTTTTTGGTTGATTTGGGATTGCTGGATTTGTGTTGTGGGTTTGGGTTTGGGTCATGGTATGGGGTTGCTGGGTTTGTGTTTGTGTTTGTGTTTGTGGGGGTGCCGCCGTGAGTGCTTGAATATAGCGAAGAGCTAATAAAAAAAATAATATATAAATAAATTGTTTATTGTAGTGGATATATTATTTTTTTGTGTTATTTATATTATTTTATTATATTGAAAGTTAAAATAAAACCATTAATGTTGAATTTTTTGTAAAGTGGGAAGATAAAATAGATAAAGTAACTTTTTGTGGTGTTAAATAACTAAATTTATGGCTCTACCATTGTGGATGCTCTAAAGTTGATAATTAAACTTTTGAATCATATTTTGCAATTTTTTTTTTTCTTATTGACTTTATTCATGGATGTAAGGAAGTTTGAATCCCAACTCCATGACCCAAAATTTTGAGCTTGCAGTAGTGCATACTGCATGAAGCTTTTTTATTTATTTATTTATCTTTTATTGTTGTTTGGTGTGCTAAAATAACAGTTTCGGTGTTTTAACACACTCGATGCTAATGCTATTATAAATTCTTGTATCGCTAAAGGTTTGTTAGTCTCAATTGATAGTGTACTACACAAGGAAGTCAATTCCGTACCGTACCAGTCGGTACGGCCAATATATACCGTATCGACTAGTGCACCAGTACAAATTCCTCCCTTATTTCATACTGGAAAAAATACCGGCCATACCGGCGAAATCCGGCTGTTTCGGCCGGTTAGTGGATACCGGACCGATACCTTTTCTCACGCCCCACTAAACTTCTATCTCTCTTTGCCTCCTCTTTATCACACCGGTGACAACGAAATACCGTGGTGGTGAGGAGAGGCGTTGATGATTCATGCACTGAAAATCGGTTTGAAGTGAAGAAAAAAATAGACTGGACTGATACTAAAACATTTAGACTGGTGTGAATCTCAGGTGATTCATGCACTGGAAATCAGTTTGAAGTGAAGAAAAAAATAGACTGGACTGATGCTAAAAGAGTTAGACACCATGTCCATGTGATACTGAGAGAGAGAGAGAGAGAGAGAGAGAGAGAGAAATAGATTTGTAACTAATGGGGAAGAAATGAAATAAAAAGTGAAGAGTGATGACAAAATTAATTTGAAAGAGGAAGAGGTAATGTGTGGTTGTAAAGAGATAGCGTGTGAAGTGTGTTGGAACTTGAAAATAAGAATGAAAGGTTGGCGGGCAACTAGCTTTAGGCGTGCCTGCCAACCTATGGATGTAGTTCTTTTTGGAAGATGTGGAGCATTAGACGATGGATAATGGATGTAGTTCTTTTTGGTAATAGCAAAGTTGATTTTAATGTAAAAAACAAAAGGCTTCAAGCGTGCAACAGTAGGAAAAAATAAATGAAAGAATAAAATAAACGTGGGACAAGGAAAGAGAAAACTAGAATATGAAAAGTGCGGGACTTTTTTCTCTCTTTTCTACACGTACTCAATATCTGGAATGGTAATGTGGCTCTAAATGTTAGCTTGGTAGGCATGATTCTTGTTGTACTGACAATATCATTAACCGTTTTCCTTTTGTGTGTGTGTGTGTGTGTGTGTGTGTGTATAATATATATATATATATAATATAAAATAGCAGTAAACCAGAAACGGTACACCGGTATTGACCGGTATCCGAAATATATCATACCGGTCAATAGATAAAGTTAAAATAAAACCATTAATGTTGAAAGTTAAAATAAAACCATTAGTGTTGAATTTTTTGTAAAGTGAGAAGATAAAATAGATAAAGTAACTTTTTGTGGTGTTAAATAACTAAATTTATGGCTCTACCGTTGTGGATGCTCTAAAGTTGATAATTAAACTTTTGAATCATATTTTGCAATTTTTTTTTCTTAATGACTTTATTCATGGATGTAAGGAAGTTTGAATCCCAACTCCATGACCCAAAATTTTGAGCTTGTAGTAGTGCATACTGGATGAAGCTTTTTTTATTATTTATTTATCTTTTATTGTTGTTTGGTGTGCTAAAATAACAGTTTCGGTGTTTTAACACACTAAATGCTAATGCCATTATAAATTCTTGTATCGCTAAAGGTTTGTTAGTATGTGTTTGGATAACACTGAATGTTGCGTCTGCATTTTTCTATTTCACATTTCGGATTTTTTTTTTTTTCAGTGCATGAACAATAAAATCACTTTGCAGGAGACAATTATCACTGTTCAAACACTGTAGCGCACTGTTCACACACTGTAGCAGCATTGTTCATGCATTGAAAAATATTAAAAATGGGTCCCACGGTACTATTTACACATTTAAAAATTATTTTGCTATAGTGTTTTCAGTTTTCAGTTTCAGCAACAATAAATTGTATCCAAACAGACCCTTAGTCTCAATTGATAGTGTACTACAGGAGGACTAAAGCCTACAGCCTGATGCCACTTAAATGTCTTTTCTTGGTTGTGGCATTTGTACTGTTATTCATTGCTCGGCGACAAAGAAATGTTACATTCCATAAAAGGAGGACCTTTTTTTATAGAATCTTAGGAGAAGAATAAAGTTATGCTTAGTCCAAAACATAAAAGCAAAGAAAAGCATACGCTGGATATTTTTTAGGTACTAAGTACAAAGAAAAAGCCTTTCTTGTGCACTAAGGAAATTAAAGTGAAAGAAAAACCTCATGCTCATTTTTTGTAATAAATATGGCAAATTTCAGCACAAATATTTGTTGTGGTCTGCCGATATAGTCTAAGCTCTCTGCTAACAAACCCATATAACTAGAGACAGACCAAGATGGAGACATTAAGCTTGAAACTTCTTATAGACAACAACTCTAGTAAGGTAGTGTTTGCAGAGGCCGGAAAGGAATTTGTGGACTTCCTCTTTGGATACCTACAAATACCTCTTGGTTCCATAATGGGACTTATTTTGAAACATGACCTGGTTGGGTTAGGGTCTTTGAGTAGAGTCTATGAGAGTATTGAAAACCTTGACCCCAGCTTTCTTCAATCAAAGGCAAGCAAGGACTCTCTCTTGAGG